>CM038044.1:118845777-119565777 GCA_021397845.1 Areca catechu | reverse complement strand
AGCCGTTGGATCGTGCCATAATTTCTTGGATCTGCTCTGCTTGGTTCATGGGCCGTTTGATCAAAGTTTAACTCACTCTCGGCCACTTGATACTATAGGAAACCGCTTCCCCAGCACCCAATTTCCTTCTCATGATCGGGTGCTCCCCTCACCATTGGATCTTCCTTCGGTTCGCTGCCCACCGTGCTCATTAGTGCCAAAGCGAAAACCGACCAGTGCCTTCCCATGCGCCACAATAAATACTAGCGGTAGACCCCGTTTATATATATATATATATAAAATTTAAAAAAAAAGAATAAATTTTGATATAACTATTTTTACTGGATCTCATTTTAATCGAATTATATTTAATTCGGATCGTAATTTTTTTACATATCTTTTTTATTATTGATAAATATATGGTATTGCTAAAACATTTCACGTTATCTTATCAGTATTTTAAAAAATATTTTAAATTTAATTGGATCATCGGCAAGAAACATGCCTTAAATTTATGGTAAGAAAAAAAAAAAATCAAGCCCCTACGGCTATCGCTTAGCAGCTTCGTAGACCGTGTCGAATAATTGACCGAGCAACGGAATTATATGCGGTGACAAAAACTACCCACTGTTCCATGAATGTTGTGTCCACCCATTTAAGTTGTAATTAATGCTCCTTGGGCCACTTTACTTGCATTCTCGAATTGACTAAAAGACCAACACTTGTCCTTCCTTCCTCCGTTTTTTTTTTTTTTAATAAAAAAGAGGCCGTCCCCCATCCAAAGGTGGAGATAAATACGTTAATCTGATTATCATTAATTTTTTTATTACCACCAGAAGCTTCAAAATTTTTTTATTAATTTTTTTTAATTAATTTTATTTTTGGATTATTTTCTATTTTTTATTTTTTTTCTGGACTTTCTCATCAAAATATGTTTAAATCTTTATTTTTTTTCCATCCAAATGTGAAGGTGAATACATCAACCTATTTTTTTTCCATCCAAAAATGAACGTGAATACATCAACCTGATTATCATTGATTTTTTCACTACCATTTTGGTGAAGGTGAATCTATTTTTTTCCCATCCAAAGATGAAGGTGAATACATCAACCTGACTATCATTAGTTTTTTCACTACCATTTTGTTGAAGGTGAATATGTCAACATGACTATCATTGATTTTTTCACTACCATCAACCAACAGGAACTCCAAGATTATTTTATTAATTTTTTTTTTTATTGATTTTATTCTTGAACTATTTTTCTATTTTTTATTTTATTCCCGGATTTTTCCGTCAAAATATATCAAAATCTCTATTTTTTATTTTATGCTCGAACTTTCTCTTCAAAATATATTCAAATCAAAACTCAAATTCCTACCAACTGATTATGAAAAAAACCTCACGACCAACTACACCGTTCACCAACTGTGTTTCCTTCCAGTTGTTTGGCTTTTTTGACCATTAAAACAGCTCCCCATTGCCTTTTGTTTCAAACACCAAAGGAGGCTGCAATTAATTCTTCGAGGGTCGCACGGCGCCTTCCTTTTCTCTTCCACGCCAAGGGGGATTTGCGCGCCTAACTTCTCTCAGATTCAACGCTAAAGCTTCCTTCTTCGGACTTCTAAATCTTTGATTCTTCGATAAATTAATTGGTTCACTTGAATTTAAACCGATTTAAGTTCAATATGTTTGTATATATCCAATCTCCTAATTACCTACAGGATAAACTAGAAAGAATCAAACTTTAATTAATAAAAATTAATTAATAAAATATTTAAACTTCTAGCATCTAAATTATATATTTATCACAAAACATATTGCTTATTCAACTTCATATCTGTTATCACTAGTCCATGTAGCAAGACAGTATCGTGAGACTTCTTTATTTTTCTCCAATTTATTCGTGATCTTATGATAAATTGGATAATTATATTTCAGCATCAATTCCTTTTTGTTGATTGCCCTTGTCATCACAGTCTTCCGCATGATCTCTAGCATTTGTATAATAGATTTATCCCTTAGCTGCAATATATAAGAATTGAATATCTCAGATAAATTGTTTAGAAGCATATCACATCTTGGCCAACTCCTACATGCACGTCTGGACCAGAATCTAGTCGGAACAGCTATCAGCCGTTTGTATGTAGTAGAATCAATATGTTCCATCACATGAACATGATGTTTGAAGTCCAATTGGGTTATAGCCTTTGTCGCATTTTAAAGGACATCCTTCGGTATCAAACTCTTAAATTTTGCCTTGAAGTTGGTAAATAAACGCCATACACAAAATCTATGATTAGTCCTAGGGAGTAGATCATCAAATGTAGGTAGTAAGCCCTGGCATAATCATGAAACATTATTAATATACTAATATAAAATATGATTACCATACTAATTGTTGCCGCCAAGATCGTCATGACCCGTAGCTACTGTCGGCGATGGAGTGCGCTCCCTTCGCTGTCCGGCCGTTCGGTGGTCCTGAGCCTGCAAAACAGGGATTAGTGATCCGGGCTGGGGTTTCTGGCGAGGGCACTCCGACGGTCAAGTTAGTGACGATCCAAGGGAACAGATCCTCCTAGTCGAGCCCCTCTTGATGGACTCTACACTAGGAGGAGTGAGTAGTGTGAGAGTGGGATGCAAGTGTGTCGGGAGAAGAGCGGCCTGGCAAGAGGGATTCTTTGTGTGGCCTTTCCGCTTGTCCTTGCTTGGATTTGCTTGTGGTGCTGTGCTCTCTGGTTGAACTTGCACTTGTGTTTTTGGTGGTATTGCATGTGTTACCTACTTTGTCTTGCTTCCATCGAGCTTTATAGTCTAGGTTACCGTTGGGCACTTGTCTTGGGATCTTCGCCGGGCTGTCACGTGCGTGCGGCGGTGTCCCGAGGTGCCTTTCCCGATTCATGATAAGGGAAGCTGTTACGTGTTCTAACATTCCCTCTGGTTGCCTCATTCCTGGAAACCTGGCAGTACCTCGATTGGTGGGCCGCCGCTCCTGGGATTCGAATCTCCTGGTTGACTTCCTCTTTCAGGTGGTTCAGATGGTTGGTGAGGAGCGTGGCGCCTCGATCAATGGGCCTCTTTCCTTTCTGGTGTAACCGGCGGTCGCAGGTGGTCACTACGGTCTGATGAATGTCTCCGTGCGATCCTCGGGTGGCTCGTCGGAGTCCTGGGATGGTGGTGCTTACGCTTGAGCTGGGGGTTGAGCTAGAAAGGTAGGGCTCGACTCCGACCAAGGCATCTTGAGCTCGCGAGATCGCCTCGGCGGAGGAGGGCGGAGCGCGGGCCTAGTCCAAAGGGCTCGACCTCGGAGAAACTCCACGTGGCGGAGGAGGGCTGAGCTCAACTCCGACCATGGGGCTCGACTTCGAGGGGCTCGCTCTGGAGGGCAGAGTGCGGGCCCGGTCCAGAGGGCTCGACCTCGGAGAGGCTCCACGTGGCGAAGGAGGGCTGAGCTCGACTCCGACAACGGGGCTCGATCTCCGAGGGGCTCGCTCTGGAGGGCGGAGTGCGGGCCCGGTCCAAAGGGCTCGACCTCAGAAAGGCTCCACGTGACGGAGGAGGGCTGAGCTCGACTCCGACCATGGGGCTTGATCTCTGAGGGGCTCGCTCTGGAGGGCAGAGTGCGGGTCCGGTCCAGATGGCTCGACCTCGAAGAGGGGCTCCATCTGGAGGGCGCCACTTGGCTCCGGCCTAGGCATCCTGGGCTCGCGAATACGACCTGGCGGAGGACAGAGCTCGGCTTCAACGGGCGGTCCCGTTGTCCTGGGGGAGCTCAGCCCGACGAAGGAGTCCGAGCAAGGAAATTTACGCGACGTCTGATGTGATGGCTTTCTTTGGCGTGGCGCCTGTCAGCTGTCCCACGTCAACGGTCTTGCCACATCACTAATAAAAAATATGATTAGTATATTATATGGAATGATAAAATTGTAAGTCCTAGATATACCTTCCACTGGTTAGTAATGAATGTCCAATCCTATCTCTATATGAGCCAATATCAAGCTAAAGAAGCTCTAAGAACTAACTCCAACTATCTTTTGATTTAGATTTAACAATAGCCCGAGCAATTAGATACATGCTATCATTTCCATCAATCCCTATTTCAGCCATTAACTATCCTAAAGATGGTCCTTTGAGATGACAAGTATCTAGGACAATTATAGGCCTGCAGCCATCCAGATAATCCTGTTTAAGAACAACAAAATAGACATAAAATTGCTTAAAGATTAGTTCACCGTCTAACTCTTATGTATCAATAAGCATCCTTACTATAGCACCATCATTTGTCCTTCTAATCTTCTCGGTGTAATCCCACAACCTACTATACTGCTCTATAACAGATCCCTATATAGTCTTCATCGCCTTCCTCTTTGCCCAGTATGTTTGAGATTTTGATATTTATGTATTGAAATCTTGCCTAACCTACATAACCACCTTACTAGGCTTCCAAGATGGCCAACTCCTGAACCTTTTTTGGTACTTATTCGCTAAGAAAGTAGATTTCATATTCTTGTTCTACACTTCTCTAGAGCAAGTGTATTCACCATGGTAAGATTTAATCTATATTGCTAAACCATCATGTATCAACAAAGTATAAAACTTGCATTGCAATTCTCTTGACATATAGCTCTCATCCTAACTTTGTCATTTTTCACCAACCTCACATTATGTCTTCCGTTATTTTATATATGCTCTCTTATTGCTCTTTTAAGTAATTCAAAACTCTTAAATTCCGTGCCCAACTTAAATTGCACATTTGCCGTATCAATTTCCTTGTTAAAAACATCAAAAGTAGGTCCACTCTTCTCATCCGATGAATGCAATGGAACCAATTCCTTGGACTCTGTATATTTTCAAGGAAACATCCTGCTAGTTTTTACTATCTTCAGCTCTTGGATCAATTGTTTCACCCCTTGGTTCACCTCCTTCAGTCCTTGATTCACCACTTCCAGCCCTTGGTTTATCTCCTTCAGCCCTTGGTTCACCACCTTCAGCCTTTGGTTCACCTCCTTCAGTCCTTAGTTCAGTTGGTTACCTTGCAGCACCTTCTTCGACCTCTTCAACATCACTACCAACATAATTATTATTTCATAGGTCAATATCTTTTTCAACTAAACTTTTACTGTAATCATTGCCTTGCTTATTGCCTTGCTTACTACCTTATTGCCTTCCTCAACATCTTGGCTGGGTCTATAAATGGGTACATACTCTAAAGTTGGCAAAGACTCTGCGGTTGAATAAGGCTACAGTTTAGCCTGCTGCTCTAGTTTCAACTCTAGCACAATCTCTATGTTCCATATAAACATGTGTCATCCCATCTAATGGAAAGTCTGAAATCATCTTTAAGATATCTTAATCTCCAAAGATAAATTTTAAACCATTGTTTAGGTTTTTTCTTGGCTTGACATGGTAAAATTGAGAGAAGTTAAAAATCCCAACTTTTTCTAGCATGCCCTCCAACTCCGGAATAGATATTCTATCATGATCAATACTATCATATATAGAAAGTTAGTCCCCAACATACTGTATTGTAGGCCTGAATATAAACTCGCCACCATAATGAAATGTGATAGAAAAAGAATTGACAACCATATTTAAACCCTAGGATATAATTATAGACAAATGAAAGCATTATTTAGCAAGGCAACAAGATTACTTGATATCTAATTATACAATAACAATGATAGTCAAAAAGAAGAAATATGGTAAGGAATAACTTCATGTTGATTTATTAAGTTTTTGTATATGCAGTATCACTTATTCATTAATTGTAAGTAGCTGGAATAACTAGAACCCATAATATATGTATCAATCTGTATAAGCAGAATGCACTACATACAAAATGCCTTGGAAAGAACCTACATGTTGGCCAAATAAGCAATTGGAAGATTTATCTTGCATATTTCAATCAACATATGAAACTTTGTAGTTCATGAAAATTTATCTTGCATATTTCAATCAACATTCTCCTAGTTTTTGTTCCAAGGTTTTGTGGATTGCAAATCCTTCCCTTCTTGCATTGTTTTTTAATCTCAAGTTATTGTGATTTGAATTAGGACATTCATATGATCAAGAAGATTAAGGCTGGTCATCGTAATACTTAAAAGTTGATCAAACAGAAAGCATGCACCAAAACCATTCAAACTAGTTTGAGAATGCCAAACTACTATGAGTATATCAAACTGCTTCCTCTCATAAGCATTGCATGTGTTACAAACTTCTACGAGTATGTTAAACAGCTAAAAAATCTCATTTTAGTTTAAATATCATGCATGCATTTTGATTTAGGCTTAAATGCAAATATATCATGCAGTTTAAATATCATGCAATGATTTTAGTCTGAAAAGCAATAGAGGAAATGCAATGTTAAAGAAAATTCAAAAAGTTAAATTTTAAACTTTGCTCACGGCAATTGCAAGTCAAAAGCAAAAAAATGGAATGAACTTCTCCACTAAACTTGCCAGTAAAATATATAAAATAACTTTGTCTGGCATTGTCTGTAGCTAGAAATTTTTCAAAATCAAATATCCAAGTAGTTTCAATATTTCTTATGACACTTCGACACAAATACACTGTACCAAGTTACAAATTTTGACTTTCAAATCTTAGCATGGAGTAAATAGATATGTACATGTACATGCATACATAAACAATATCCTAGAAGAATAGAATCAGAATAAGGACTCGAACAAAAAGCTAAGTATAGATAAGAAACAACCTTGAAGCATATTTTGAATAACTGGCTAGTCACATATAAGCTCCAACATATTTTAGGCCTTTACCCTGGAAAAAAAAGAAGGCCCACCAATATGAGTACAGTAAAGAAAGTAAAGGAACATAAAGATTAAATTATGGATAGATAGAAGCTTGTGGAGGTAGAAGACTAAAAAAGTTAAAATCTGTTGACATAATCAAAGGAACAAATAGTGCGATCAAAATCAATGTGTGCATGCATCCATCCTCAGAAGCAACCAAGAAGAATTAAATTAAAAAGTAAAGGATTGTATGGGATTTAAAATTAACATGCAAGTGTTCATGAAGGTAAACATGATAAAGGAGCTAGCCGATTAAAGAATATTAAATATATGAAGTTGTCAATCAAGTAGGTAAGCCACTTGCAAGATGCATTCATTGATAATAACTTACAAGATACATCTTTAGCATTGATAAGATCTGTTTGGTTTGGAGAAATAAGGGTTAAAGTCTTTTTCTTTTTCCTTTAACCAAAAGAATTTTTTTATGTTGCTCCTTCCAATCCCTCCCCCTCTCCCCTTTCTTTTCAATTTTGACACTGGTTATTTTCAAGCAGAGCTTTGGATAAGAAAGGAGTTTGGAAGAAATTCAATCAATATCCTTTGTTGGTAGACTTATATATTTGTGAAGAAGGGAAAGGGTATATTGGTGACAATCAGAACCCCAGATGTGCTTCTTAGGACTGGATCTCTGAATTTTTGCATGTCTAGTTTTGAAATCTTCATATTCTTATTTTTGGTAAACCTTGAAGTGTACCAATTTTTTTATCAACAATACCTACATCATTGTGCACTTCAGTCACTATATTAAGCTAGTGTTAGTAAAGAACAAGGACAAATGGATTACTTGGTCATATTAACTTAAAAATGAACCTACCAATTAAAAGGTCACCATAGGAAACATACCCAAGGTTATGACATATTAGACTATTCAAGTGTATAACTCTGACCAAATCATAAAATTTTGCTTATCACTTTGGTCACTACAAGATTTTCCAGACAAGATGAGAGTGACACTGAATAGGTATTTTCTTTGTTCTTCCGAAGCCCAATCCTTATTATGACAATGAGACATTGCAATCAATTTTATGAGAAATTTAGAAGGAATCAAGACTGGCAATGTAGAACTATCTAATTAACAACCCTTGAGATTTTATATTGTAATTTAAAGATATAGTGCAGAAATTAGTGCTTACAATGGTTAGCTAGCTTTTTCAGATCAGAAGAAGAAATGTGCCTAGCTTTTGAATGCAAATAAGTATACAAATTATTTTATGAAGAGAAGAAAAAATATTGTTCTATAATTCTTTGTAGTCCCAGCAAATTACTATCGCTATGTTCATGTTCTGTTAAGTGCCATGGACTTCATTATTTTAAATTGAAATACACAACCCTGGGGCTAAGGAATAGCGAGACAATTATTTAGATAAATCCCGCTCAATAAGGATGGGCAATTCCATTAAATTTAATGACTTCGAATGAGATTTTAATCAGTCAAAATGAGAAAATTAAATTTCCTAAATTCATTCTATACCTTATTTTTATAGATTTATATTACCCTCTACCGGTTAAAAATATAGTTTTTACAAAGCCAAGCACAAACATACATCCTATAAATCCAAAATAACATGGATACAAACCTTTGTTTGATAAGGAAAGGCACCTACATGATCTCGAAATGCAGAATAAGTATCAAATTTGGATGAAAGAAGAATACCGATAAGGATTCCAGCAATATGCAAATCGGAGTCCAATTTGGTTGAACCAAGATGACGATCGACGGTCTTCTTCGAAGAGAAGAAGATTTTTTTTCTGAGAAGAAAGAGCTGGAGGAGGGATCCTGGGAAATTAGGGTAGAGGCGGGAAAAATCGCTTGAAGAAGAGAACGGCACTGTCCTTTTGAAAGTAAATCGAACCATCACCAGATGCCACATCATCATATTTTTTAAAATTTCTTATACCTAGCTTAGTGCCAGTGCCTCCTATTCAAATAAAACCAGCCACATAAGCATCGGTAATGTCAAATAGGATTTTCAATGAGAAAAAGCCATCAAAAACGGGACAAAGGATAATATTAAAATGGTTCGAAATTTTTGAGGATCAAAAATCAGAATTTTATTATTGACGCTGAATCTCTCTCTCTTGACCGGTTGGAGTGATCTTTCCGTCGCTGTGCCGCCGCGAACTAGGGCCTGCAACACAGATCCTTGACCGGAGGTTTTCCGGCGGGGGACACTCCGATGCCAAAGTCAGAAGAGACCCAAGCAACAGCATAATGGAAAACTTGTAGAAGCAAAAAATGAGTAAGAAAGGAGATCGAAATATCGTCTCCAAAAACCCCAAGCCCGGATCCCTGGAGCGTCCGCTCTTATCAGTATTTATAGGCTCCAACGTAACTACTTACGGTTAGTATGGTTGTCATGCGTAACCATTTCCTAACTGCAAGTAGTGGCTGTTGGAAAAGCCGTTAAACCCGGGATCTGTTTAATCTGAGGTTTCGGACCACGTGGGTGGTTGTAACAACCTAAACAGATTTCAATCGCTTATCCAAGAACCCCATGCGTTCCCGAATCCTCATCTTAAAGTATGGATCTGAAGTGATCTTTACATTCTCTTCAGTAGCACTCCTGAAGAGAATGTCAGTTTTATACTTCGGATCTTTCATAGACGATGAAAAATAAATACTTACAATCTTTAGGTTGGAGAAGTAAAATCGAAGATTTTTGCCGAAAGATCAAGTCTTCGGATAGTTGTACGAAGCCGAAGACATTTCAACACCATCCTCGGACTGAGATAAAAAATACAAAGCCGAAGACCTAGTATATAATCTCCTTTAGATAACATGTCGAAGATAATAAGTACGATCTCCGGACAAGAGTGATAATATGAATCTGTAGATAGAGGAAACGTCCTGGATCATAGATGCGGAGCCGTATTCTTTAGGCATAGTCTTCGGACTAATGTGGATGCATGAAGCCGAAGATAGTAATCAAGCATCGTCTTCGGATTGATAATGATACGAAGCCGAATACTTAGGGTCGGTAACAAGAAGATAACAAATTGAAGCCAAATGCTCCTCTTGCTATCTGACACAACCTTATAAAATGATTAATTAATTGAAATAAAATAGGGATATCATAACAGTTGTCCCCCACTCCCAGTTTCGAAATGATTATATTTCGAAAAATGGGAGTATTTCAGTTTAGTCTTTTATAGATAACCGTCAAATAATGATGACAAAACTCTGACACGTCTTTTCGCCATAACTGTCTGGTGGTGTAATAAAACGTGGCAAAGACACGCGTTATTCTATCATAAGCGGCCTTAAAAGAAAATGCCTCAATTTTGGAAAATTTCAAAAAATTTCCAGAAAAGAGATTTAAAATTAACAGGTATTGGACACGTGGTGGTCATCCCGAGCGTGGAGATCTCGTTGGCACGATCTTAGCCAATGCCATTGTTTCACATGGATCGCCATGACTTATCCCATTAATGAACCGTATCAAGGATCGAAACTGCCAATACGATGCACAACTGTTTAGTCTTCCGAACCGTCTCGAAGGTCTCCCCCTTCTTCATCTATAAAAAGAGAAGCGAATAAGAGAGAGGCTTTCTTCTGCGTTCGTGCCTTTGGATTTCCAGTTTTTACTGCAGTCCGTCTTCCCCAGTGGTCCAGTCCACCATCCTTGTCCTTTTACAGGTTAGAGGTCCTTCTTTTCTGCTTTTTTACTCCTTTCAATGTCGAGGTCTTCTAGGGGTTCTTCCTTTACCTCCGGCAATGGTTCGCCGGAAAGTGAGACGGGTAGGATTCTACCCGAGCGAGAGACCGTTAGGATCACGTCGGGAGGTGATGTCAGTAGGGACCTTCAGGGTGAATCCAGTAGGGGTAGAGTTTCCCGTAGGAAACGGAGTCCAGAACGATCACCGGATTCCGTTCAGAGTTCCTTTACCCTTACCAAAATAGAAGAAGTAAAACAATGTTATCACATTCCACGCACCTTTAACATGATCCTTCCACAATCCGATGAAAGAGTAGATAAACCTCCTATCCGATCCATAGCTATTTACGAAGACCATTTTAAAGCGGGTCTTCAGCTTCCTCTTCATCCTTTTTTGTAAAAATCTTTAACTTATATCAGATCGTCCCAACTCAGTTGACCCCCAACAGTTTTAGAAACATCTGCGGGTTCTTAGTGCTCTGCAAACTTAGAAATGTAGAGCCGAAGACATCCCTATTCACCTCCCTATTCATGTTACAAAGAGACTTCCACGGCAAAGGGTGGTGGGTCATAGGTCCTCGGCCTGGCCGAAGACTATTGAAGGGAACCCCCAGTGCGATACATGGATGGAAGCCTTGCTTCTTTTTCGTGTATTATACTCACTGGGGCTTCAATAATGAGTGGTCAGCCCCGCCCTTGGATGCGAATGCCAGAAAAAGGGTATTAAAGGCCGATGCCAGAGACTTCGAAACCTTGTCAGAACCAGAGATCCCTTCCCTTAAGGAGCTGCTGAGGGAAGAGAATCTTCATCGTGTTCATATCAGTGAAGTCCCAACATTAGATATAGAATAAGTAATCTTCAGATTTTTCTTGCTTCTCTTCTTCATTTGTGTATGTATTATAACTTTCTTATTTTTTCACTTGCAGGCAAGAAAATGAAGCCTCAACTTGATAAAGTTAGGCAGGCTTCCAGAAAAAGGGGGGTAGCCGCCCCCGTAACAGCCGAAGCCCGAAAGAAAAGAAGGGCGGAAGAGGGATCCAGTACATCTCCGATGAGGCCCATACTAGATGAGGACAGTCCCTCCGCTTCTCCAGCACCAACTACTCCTACTAGTAGCCCGACTCCGAGGACATCCCCTCCAAAGAGCCCTCAACACGCACCATCCACGAGCCAGTGGGACACAAACTTCAACAAGGAATCCGTGATTGCCCTTCCCGAAGATAGAAGTCAAGAGAGGGCAAAATACCAATCCGAAGAGGATCCCAGATGGAACGCTACTTTGGAGGGAGGGTGCAACATGGACTTTACTACCTTCTTGGATCGAGAAGGCTTAAAGAATCCTGAGCTGGCAAGGGAATTGCTGAAGCGCACTCTTTTGCTGAAAGATTAGAACAACGTCAAGTCCCGATGTATTGAATAAATCTTGGACTCATTGTTCTCCTCTGCTTTAAAGGTAAATACTCATATTGTATCATACCTAGTTTTACAATTACTAATCTTTTCCTTTGTTCTGGCAGATGATGCACGACATTACTCATATGGAAGAGAGCATCTTCGACTTCCAAGTCACTTATAGGAAGATGAAGGAGGAAATGAAATCGGCCAAAGCCGAAAAGACTATAGCCGAGGAGCTAAGACAAGCCATGGAGGAAAAACTCGCCCAAAATGAAGCTTCGGTCCAAAATCTGAAAGCTGAAGTGGATAAACTCCGATTGGAGCGTACCGAACAAGAGACGAGATCCAAGAAGAAGAAGGCCAAGATTCGATCTTTGGAGGCCTCTCTTAAGGAAGCAAACAAGTGCTCTGAAGAAGCTTCCAAGAGAAGAGAAGAAGCTATTAAGGAAAGCCAATCCTTAAAGGATCACTTAGAAAGGGCCGTAGAAGACTACAAGGCATCTTCGGCCTTCGAAGCTGAAATGGTTGAGGCCGGTACTCATGGCTACCGAGGAGGCTTTAACGACAGAGTAGAGGAAGTACAAAAACTTTACCCGGACTTGGACATTTCAAGCATCCAGTTATTTGATCTTGAAAGTCCAATTGCTCCTGAACTTCAGGCGGACTCCGAAGCACCAATATTGGCTGAAGAAACCACAGGTCCGATTGATTTGGCCGATGAAGCTCCTTCAAAAAATTTGTAAATTTTTTTTTTTTTTCAGGAATGTAAGAAAATCATTATGAATGAAGACTCTTTTTGGAATTCTCTCTTACATATAATAGATTAGAAATTTTTCTCAAGTATAAAGTCTTCAGCCTTAAGATAAGAGAAATCCAAAGAATAACCGAGTCTCTTGGACTTGAATTCATGCCAAGTCTCTGGACTTAGGATATAAGAAATCCAGAAAATAATCGAATCTCTTGGACTCGAATTCAAACTAAGTCTTTGGACTTAGGATATAAGAAATCCAGAAAATAATCGAATCTCTTGGACTCGAATTCAAACTAAGTCTTCGACTTAGGATATAAGAAATCCAGAAAATAATCAAATCCCTTGGACTCGAATTCAAACTAAGTCTTCGGACTTAGGATATAAGAAATCCAGAAAATAATCGAATCCCTTGGACTCGAATTCAAACTAAGTCTTCGAACTTAGGATATAAGAAATCCTCTCGAATCAGTTGAAGGTTAAGATAGGTTGATCGGACCTATCTCGACAATTTGTAAGGTAGATCCAGAGATCATCCTTATGCCATTTTGTATTAATAGTTAAGACATGCTGATCATGCCCACCTCGGCATTTTGTGAGGTAGATCCGGAGATCCTCTCAATGCCTTTTAGATTAAGATGGACCATTTTGGATCCAACTCGACACTTCATGAGGTAGATCCGGAGATCATCTCTATGCCTTTTAGATTAAGATGAACCATTTTGGATCCAACTCGGCACTTCATGAGGTAGATCCGGAGATCATCTCAATGCCTTTTAGATTAAGATGGACTATTTTGGATCCAACTCGGCACTTCGTGAGGTTGATCCGGAGATCATCTCAATGCCTTTTAGATTAAGATGGACTATTTTGGGTCCAACTCGGCACTTCGTGAGGTTGGTCCGGAGACCATCCTTATGCCTTTAAGAAAACTAGAGTAAGGAGAGAGAAATTGAATCTGCATAAATGAACTTGATCGAAACCTTTATTGATAATACTTTCGAAGGTTTTGTATATTCCATGGTCGGGGTAATAAAGTTCCTTCTAAGTTTTCAAGCCGATAAGTTCCAGGTCTAACAACCTCTCTGATTCGGTATGGCCCTTCCCAAGTTGGAGAAAGTTTACCCTGTTCTGTTGGCTTTGACACTTCGGACCTTTGTAGAACTAAATCTTCTGGGAGGAAGACCCGTTCTTTTACACATGAATTGTAATATCCGGCAACTTTTTGTTGATACATAGCCATTTTCAACTGTGCCCGAAGTCGTGTGCCTTGCAATAAATCCAGGTCAATTCTTCGGCGTTCAGAATTTTCGGGCTCTTTAAACTGATCAATCCGAAGAGAGTGTAAAGAAACTTCTAAGGGAAGAACAGCTTCGGTGCCATAGGATAGGTGAAAGGGAGATTCACCGGTGGATGTTCGAGGAGTAGTTCTGTATGCCCAGAGAACTGAGTTCAACTCATCAACCCAGGATCCCTTAGTATCATTTAATCTGGTCTTCAGACCATGTAGGATAGTTCTGTTTGTTACTTCTGCCTCTCCGTTGCACTGAGGATGCCCCACCGAAGTAAGTTTGTGATGAATATGGTACTGAGTGCAAAAACCTTTGAACTTCAGATTATCAAACTGCCTTCCATTGTCGGTTATGATAGAATATGGAATTCCGAATCAGAAGATAATGAAGTTCCTTACAAAATTTTCAACTTTTGCCTCTGTGATTTGTGCTAACGCTTCGGCCTCGACCCATTTTATGAAATAATTGATAGCCACAATGAGAAACTTCCGCTGCCCAGAAGCTAGAGGAAATGGTCTGAGAATGTCCATTCCCCACTGTGCAAAAGGCCATGGAGCTGTCATGAGAATCAATTAACTAGCAGGCCGTCTTTGTACATTGGCATATCTCTAGCAATGATCACATCTTTGCACAAATTCTGCAGAATCCTTCTGGATAGTTGGCCAATAATAACCTTGATGGATTATTTTGTACGCCAGAGATCTACCCCCTAGATGATCTCCACATATCCCTTCATGCACTTCCCTGAGTGCATAATCCACATCAGATGGGCCTAAGCATTTTAGTAAAGGTTGTGTAAAAGACCTTTTATACAATGCTTCATTCAGGATGATATATTGAGAGGCTGTCCATCGAAGCCGTTTAGCTTCTAATTTATCTTCAGGCAAGATGCCAACCTTTAAGAATTTGAGGATTGGATCTATCCATGAAGGTTCATGTTCAACTTGACAAACCTCAACCGGAGATTCTGATATACTAGGATCTTCAAGATATTCCACATAGGTTCTCCCAAGAGAGTCTGGTGCGGTGGTTGCAAGTCTTGAAAGAGCATCTGCTCGAGAATTCTCTATTCTTGGTACATGAACAATTTCAAAGTGCTCCAATTCGGATATCAGACTTCGGACCTTTTCAAGGTATTGTATCATATTTGGATTTTGGGCTTCGAAATCACCTTTTACTTGATTCACCACAAGCTGTGAATCGGAAAAAACTTTCATCCTTTTAATCTCTAGTTTTTTAGAGATTCTAAGCCCAGCAATGAGTGCTTCATACTCTACCTGATTATTCGATGCTTGGAAAGAAAACCGAAGAGCATACTCAATAACCTGCCCATTCGGACCAGTAAGAATTAAGCCTGCTCCACAACCATCAGCATTTGAGGCACCATCAACATGTAACATCCAAATGAACTCGGGACTGTCTTCGATTTTTTCCTCTTCGGCCTTTGGTTGAACTTCATATCTCCATGTGCACTCAGCTATGAAATCAGCTAAAACTTATGCTTTCATCGCCAATCTAGGTTGATAATCAATATCAAACTCCCCCAATTTAACAGCCCACTTGGCTATCCTTCCAGAAGTATCAGGACAACGAAGAATGGCTTTCAAAGGTTGATCCGTCAAAACCACGATAGAATGAGCTTGAAAATAAGGTTGAAGACGTTTTGCTGCTATCACAAGTGAAAAGATAATTTTTTGTACTCTAGGGTATCGGACCTTTGCCTCATGTAACACTTTACTAGTATAGTAGATTGGTTTCTGCACATGCTTATTATCTTTTCGCACCAAAACCGAACTGACTGCCACATCAGTGGCGGATAAATATAAGTATAGTGTTTCTCCTTCATAAGGCTTAGAAAGCAACGGCGGGCTTTCCAAATATTCCTTTAAGTTGTCAAAGGCGACTCTGCTATCTTCTGTCCACTCAAAATTCTGAGTCTGGCGTAGAACTTTGAAGAAGGATAAACATCTTTCTGCAGAACGAGAAATAAAATGACTCAGAGAGGCAATTCTTTCTGTCAGCCTTTGAACTTCTTTCTTGCAAGTAGGATGCCTCATAGTCCAAAGAGCTTGTATCTTTTCTGGGTTTGCCTCTATCCCTCGCTTGGTAACCAAATATCCGAGGAACTTTCCTGAGATCACACCGAATATGCATTGGTTGGATTTAGCCTCATCTGATGACGCCTTAGAGCATCAAAAGACTCTTTTAGATCTAAGATATGATCGGAGTCGTGAAGATTTTTTACAATCATATCATCAACATAAGCTTCCATATTTCTCCCAATCTAGTTCTTGAAAACTTTATTGATGAGCCTTTGAAAAGTTGCCCCAGCATTCTTCAAACCGAATGGCATTACCTTATAACAGTAAAGTCCTTTTTCAGTAATGAAAGTCGTTTTCTCTTCATCTTCATAGTTCATCTGGATCTGATTATAACTTGAGAAAGCATCCATGAAACTCAACAATTGATGACCGGCAGTAGCGTCAATCAGCTGATCAATTTTTGGCAATGAAAAACTGTCCTTTGGGTATGCTTTATTAAGATCAGTGTAGTCTATGCAAATTTTCCACTTGCCGTTTGACTTCTTTACCATGACTACATTAGAGAGCCAGGTTGGGTATTGAACTTCTCTTATAAAGTTGGCCTTTAATAACTTGTTAACCTCTTCGTCAATAACCCTCTGCCTTTCTGAAGCAAAATTTCTCTTCTTTTACCGAACAGGTTTATAATTAGGAGAGACTTCTAGGCAATGTGTAATTACATTGGATCGGATTCCAGGCATATCCGAAGCTGTCCAAGCAAAAATATCAGCATTATCCCGAAGAAAAGCAATTAATTTTACCTTAGATTTTTCATTGAGCAAACTGCCGATTTGTAGCTGCTTGGTAGGATCGTCTTTGGATAAAGGTATGAAGAGTGTCTTTTCCACTGGTTCTCCACCATCTTCGGATTTATCTCGAGGATCCAGCAGATCAAGTGTTAGCGATTTATCCAATTGTTTGTCTTGAATAGTCAAACATTGATGTGCAACCCTTTGATCTCCTCTTGCTTCTCCGATGCTCGTTCTGGTGGGAAATCGTACCAAGAGATGGTATGTGGATACAATAGCCCAGAATTTGTTTAATGCCGAACGCCCCAATATTGCATTATAAGCCGAAGAGGTTCTAGCCACAATAAAATTGATGGGAAGGGTTCTTTGGTGTGGTTCAGACCCAAAGGTCACAGATAAAATTATTTCTCCTTCCACCCTGACTTGATTTCCGCCAAAGCCCATAATTGGAATAGGTGAGTTTCGCAATCTATGCCCAGATAATCCCATTCGAACAAATGCATCATACAGCAGAACATCAACCGAACTTCCATTATCTATCAAAATTTGTTTTACATCAAAGTTGGCTATGACTACCGAGACTACTATAGGGTCGTCGTGGGGGAGTTGAACTCCCTGAATATCCTCAACAAAAAATGTGATGGAATTATTTCCCTTCAATCTCTTCGGAATATTCTCTTCGGCTTCGACGCTCTAGGTTGATGGCCGATATAGCATTCTAACATCCCCACCAGTAGGCTTCTGGTGCGGCACGTCGGCTTCATCAGATATCCTGGGAACAGTGATGGCTTCAGCTTGTGGCTCAGGGTGGTTGACATACTTCTCCAAATAGCCTCTCTTTATGAGATATTCAATGGCATCCCGAAGCTGAAAGCAATCCTCGGTGTTATGGCCATGATCTCGGTGGAATCTGCAGTATTTGCTTCTGTCCCTTGTTTTTGCTGGTGTCTTCAGGGGACGCGGTCTTTGGAAGTACTTTTCTTTTTCTATTTCCAACAGAATCTTCTCCCTAAGTAAGTTAAGGGGAGTATAGGTGTCAAAGCGATTGTTCTGCTGTCTGGACTGAGGGCTACACCTAGAGGCCGAAAAGTTATTAGAGGAACTGGGCATATTGGATCCTTTAGTATTCTTCATCTTAAAAGGGAATCTTCCTTCTGCCACTCTTCGACACGCCGCCTGCTCTTCAGCAGCTGCATATTTTTGAGCTCTAGCCAATAGTTCGGCATAGCTCCGTGGAAACCTTTTATCCAGGGAAAAAGTAAACCTGGATGATTTCAAGCCTTTTTTTAAGGCAGATATTGCCACATGCTCATTCAGATTAGGAATCTCCAATGTGGCTGAGTTGAAGCGGTGGACAAAATCTTTCAAACTTTCTCCCTCCTGCTGCTGTAGAAGAAACAGGCTATCGGTATTTCGCGGCATTTTCTGGCATGTCTTGAAGTGTGAAACGAATTGCCGCTCTAATTCTGAGAAAGAATGAATAGTCTTCGACGGGAGGCTTGAATACCATATTCGTGTAGACTTCTTCAAAGTGGCAAGAAAGGCAAGGCAATAAAGAGCATCCGTAGCTCCTTGAATCATCATATGAGCCTTATAGCTCCCCAAATGGTCAAGAGGATCCGAGGTCCCATCATAAGCTTCTAGCTGCGGAACCTTAAAATGCCATGGAATAACTTCCGCCATTATATGATCAGAAAAAGGGGGTTGTGAGCTGAAAGATATGACCTCGTCGCTTTTTCTTTGATCCATGACTCTTGCAATCTGTGCTTGCATGGATTTGAACCTCTCTTCAAATTCATAATTGATCTCCTTCTGCCTTTCGTCCTTCAAAGCAAGATTTCTGGAAGAAACAGAGAGAGATCGCCAGACTCTTTTCTTCTCATTATGATCCCAATCTTGACGATCTGATGGAGAAGCTTGGCGACCACGAGATGATTGGAGTTGCGAAAAACTAGGAGCGATTTCCTGATGTCGACCCTTTTTCAAAGATTATCGGCCAGAGTGCGAAACTGCCAGAGGTGGTGGTTGCCTTTGAGCTGCAGCCTCATGTAGATGCTGGACCAAGGCTGTCAGAGCTTCTATCTTATTCTGGAGATCTTCGAACTGTTGCTAGCCCACCATTATCATGAGAGACCCTCCTTGATCTGCCAGGAAATTACCTGTTGGGAGGTCATTTCCTGGTTGCTCCTGACTTGTGGAAGCATTTCGAGCTTTCACTTTCACCATTTTTGCTTTTTCAACAAAACTTTCCTTTGATCAGGGAAAAATAACTTTTCTCCCCCTACCTGGCGCGCCAATCTGTTGACGCTGAATCTCTCTCTCGACCGGTTGGAGTGATCTTTCCGCCATTGTGCCGCCGCGAACCAGGACCTGTAACACAGATCCCTGACCGGAGGTTTTCCGGCGGGGGACACTCCGATACTAAAGTCAGAAGAGACCCAAGCAACAGCATAATAGAAAGCTTGTAGAAGCAAAAAATGAGTAAGAAAGGGGATCGAAATATCGTCTCCAAAAATCCCGAGCCCGGATCCCTGGAGCGTCCCCTCTTATCAGTATTTATAGGCTCCAACGTAACTATTTATGGTTAGTGTGGTTGTCATGCGTAACCATTTCCTAACTGCAAGTAGTGGCTGTCGGAAAAGCCATTAAACCCGGGGTATGTTTAATCTGAGGTTTCGGACCACGTGGGTGTTTGCAACAACCTAAACAGATTTCAACCGCTTATCCAAGAATCCCACGCGTTCCCGAATCCTCATCTTAAAGTATGGATCCGAAGTGATCTTTACATTCTCTTCACTAGCACTCCTGAAGAGAATGTCAGTTTTATACTTCGGATCTTTCATAAACGATGAAAAATAAATACTAACAATCTTTAGGTTGGAGAAGTAAAATCGAAGATTTTTGCCGAAAGATCAAGTCTTCGGATAGTTGTACGAAGCCGAAGACATTTCAACACCATCCTCGGACCGAGATAAAAAATACAAAGCCGAAGACCTAGTGTACGAAGCCGAAGACCTAGTGTATAATCTCCTTTAGATAACAGGTCGAAGATAATAAGTACGATCTCCGGACAAGAATGATAATATGAATCTGTAGATAGAGAAAACGTCCTGGATCATAGATGCGGAGCCATATTTTTTAGGCATAGTCTTCGGACTAATGTGGATGCATGAAGCCGAAGATAGTAATCAAGCATCGTCTTCGAACTGATAATGATACGAAGCCGAATACCTAGGGTCGGTAACAAGAAGATAACAAATTGAAGCCGAATGCTTCTCTAGCCATCTGACACGACCTTATAAAATGATTAATTAATTGAAATAAAATAGGGATATCATAATATTTATAATTTAAAAATTATTTAAAAAAATTGATATAGTTTAAGTACTGTAAAAATAATTTATCCAAAAAAATTTACATGGACGACACTCTTTACGAAAAAATAAGAATTTTATATGTTGTATTGATTTATGTTATTTTCATTACTAAATATTTTAATATTATTAATTCTTTATATGGATCCGTATTTTTATTTTCATTACATTGCTATATAAATATTATTATTATTATTATTATTTTTGATAAACCGAAAGAATCATAAAATTTTATGTATCCTTCCTATCAAATTTAAAATTTAATAAAGTTATCCGTGAATTTCGAACCCGTGAATCTTAGCCACCGTGCAACCACCACCGCAGTGATATATGGATGTTGTTGGAAATATATTTTGATACGTAGCATAATTTTTTGGGCTCAAATTTTAGTTTTAGAAAGAGAAGCAAAAATAATATTAAATTTAAAAAAAAAAATGAAAAAGTGGGAGGAGGTTAAGCCGTTCTGCCCCCGATCCACTCACGAGGCGAGGCAAGTCCATATTTGTGGCGGGTTCCCGGATAAGCCTTCCATTCCGGTGATCGCGCGAAGTTCGAACACAACTGTCCACGCCATCCAGGCCAAAAAGAAGGGAAAAAAAAAAAAGAAAAGAAAAGGCTCGGTCGCCAATGGCCGCGACCGCTGCTTCTCCAGCTTCTTCCTGCGTAATTATTCTGTCGAAGAAAAACCTCTCTTCTCCTCCTTTGCTTTCAAGAACTACGCCTGCTGTTGCCACTCCCCAATTCCATGGCCGAAGGATGCCATCCTTCGGTCCTTCCTTCTCCTTGGAAAGGAGGAGGTGGGTAGGTGGAGCGATTCCTCGCAGTCTCCAGCAAGGCGTGGTCCGTGCTGCTTCCTCTTCTTCTTCTTCTTTTTCTTCGATGCCGCCGCTTCCGGCAGCTCTGCTCTTCGACTGCGATGGCGTGCTCGTTGATACGGAGAAAGACGGCCACCGGATCTCCTTTAACGAGACCTTTGCCGAGGTTTGATGCTATAATTTCTGGTTTAGATTGGGAATTCGATGCTTGTATGCTAATAAAGATTTTGATTTGAATTATTTTGCGGATACATGATTTGGGCTTTACTGTATTGTGATTATCCAGTGATTAAGCTTTTTGAGCATTTGAACATTTATGTTCGCGGAGCCTCTTTGTGTAGTGGCAAAAGTTCTCATTTTAAGCAAGCTGATTGATCTTATTTCGCAATTGGTTGTGAATGGCTGGTCATGACAAAATTTTCTTTTTCAACTGAATGATTTTCCTTGCTTCGAGCTATGGTTCAATCGTGAAAGTTGCTATTGTTTAGTACTGATTAGTAAAGAAGCATGGAGCCCTTGATATCTGTCTTTCAAATTGGATATTGACCGTGGAGTTTCTGTGGTCTGTTCGACTATACAAATAGATTTTTTTGTTTTTTCTTTTCAAGAAAATAGAAGATTTTTTTTGTGATGTTTGGTGGTACAATTACAGAGGGAGCTGGGTGTTAGCTGGGATGTGGAGCTATATGGTGAATTGCTCAAGATTGGTGGTGGAAAGGAGAGGTAAAAGCTTTTACATTTTAAGAATCTTGATTTTAAGCTTATACCAGTTGTGCATTAAATCATCAAGTTGTGCATTAAATCATCAATGATGATTTCGATGAAGTAATGATCGTAATTAACTACTTTCCTGACATGCATCAGGGCTACAACAACTTTGGACGAAAGACATTGTGGGATTTCCATGTGACTATTATGCCAAAATGAAATGAAACTAGAAAATAGCTTCTAATTCTTTTGTTTTGATATATGTATTGATTGAGTTGTTTGTTTGTTCATTTTCTTTGTAATAGAATATTTATTCATGAATGAAATATTGTATAAAAATTTGTTAATCTTGAGATGTGTTTCCACGTTCGTCCGTAATTTTTTTTATTTCAAGCTATATGATTTCTGACTATCGAATGATGTATCCATGGAATTTTAGAATGACTGCATATTTCAACAAGGTGGGTTGGCCAGATAAAGCACCGAAGTCTGAAGAAGAAAGAAAAGATTTTATAGCCTCTCTTCACAAAAGGAAAACAGAATTGTTCATGGCTCTTATTGAGAAGAAGCTGCTTCCTCTCCGACCTGGTGTTGCAAGGTCAGATATTTTCAAGCTTCCAATCAAATAAAACTGTAATTGATATCTGGTGCTGTTTTTGATCGACTAGCTTACATGGTGTACTTCATTAGTTTTTCCTATGTTTGGAATTCTTTAAGAACATAATTGTCACATATTGTCTTTTGAAGCCCAAATCCTCTCAGGATGATAATGCCATCTAAAACCCTGAACTTATGATGTTAAATACAACTTAGTAAGACAATATCATAATGATATCATATATTGATATTACTACTTCTGAAGCATATGCTTCCTCAGTAAGCCTAGGTCATTCCTTGATGTTGAGATATCCAGTTCCAAAGAAGACATCAGCCTGTATTAAATATTGAATAATACATTGTCAATAGAGAAAATGCTCAAAAGAAAAACAATCTATGCCCTGGTGGATCCTGATGGAAAACTCAAAACAGGATATGGGGTAGAATTAAACGATCTAACAATGTTGGGAAGGCTTACTTGAAGTTTAAATTAAACCACACTTATGTTCCTAGTTTTCATCTGATGGTATGGCAGTGTTATTAATCAATTATAAATGCTAAGTGCCCTCATTTTGATATTGCAGTTTGTATTCCTCACCATGTAAGAGATGTTCCAGTTTAGAGTAACTATCTAGGAAACATGGTCACTCCAATGCTGATCGTACTGGTTTGCCAATTGAAATGTGGGAGGCTGCAGGCTACTCCTCTTTTCTTGAAAGAAATATCCTAACTTTGAGGAAGCAAAAAGCACTATAACAGAGTTTCATTGCAAGTTTAAGTGCAGCAGATAAAGGATTTGGACTCTAAGCACATAATGGTATAATTTCTCCCATCAAAGGTCCAAGAGAGATTTGTTATGCAACTAGAAAACTGCATACAGACCAATATATCATGAACAGTGAAAGCATTATGAAGTAGAATTCATTCATTAAAATGTGAAAGTACTACAGTCGGTGATACATGAAGTCAAAGCATCATATCTTTGATATCTGTCCTTGAGAAGTCAGATATTTGTTGGTCTTCTGCTGGTTATACTAGGCTGTCGATTATTTGTTGCTTCAAATCTATCAACACAAATTCAATGGAAATCTTTTGAAATGAAGATTTATAGAGTTGATCATGATCTACAATGGTTAAATTGCCTAGAAACTTGAAAATAAAGCATCTTCAAGGTCTCTTATCTATACATCAAGCAGATGCAAAATCGATGATTGAAATATAGTTATTGAGATGAATTACCTCATAGGCTAATATTATTTGAAATTCAAACCACTGATCTTGATGGGAACATCTTAAAGCACATAAAACAAAAATCAAAATGATTTGGATGCTTTTAAACTATAAATCATATCAAAGCATGGTGTCATATTGTTAAAAATGCTCATTTCATCATTTCATTTGTAGATAAGAGACCTATAAACAAAAGATTTATGGTTTCTAGGCAACTTAGAGATTGTATATCATGATCAATGGTTTGGATTTTCATTTTGAAAGGGGCACTATTTGATTTTGTATTGGTAGCATTTGATATCAAATACTATGTAATATGTACCTATTTGTGTGTGTGTACATTAACATGTACATATACCTACAAGTATAGGTGCAGGTGCACATGTTATGTATATCCTTCGTGATAGATCTCATAATGCCCAAGGTTGTGTAAATAGTTTTGTTAGCGATCATGCTTATGAGGGCATCTTGGTTATTGGATCCACTAAGTTGGTACCTGGGTGGCTTGGTTATTTAAATTATGCGATCAACATCTTTTGGATGTCTCATGCGTAATGGGCCTTTCCTTCGCTTTTAGATGCACTCTAGTGAGGAGTGAGTACTTGACATGTGATTGCTGGCTTTGTGGTGTTCCAGTAGTGTTTGAATAATTCCTCATCAACATTCCATTCTCCTCTCTTTCTGAATGATTGCAGCAAACACTTGCTTCTTCTACAGAAGCCACAAATTATTACCTGAGCTAGTGATAATAATAAAAATAAAACATCTGGCCCAATTCCATTTGCTGTTTCAATGAATAATGCATTAACAAGTTATGACCAATTTTTAAAAGAAGGGAAAAAATGGTGTGTGGGCTAGCTTTCAGGTGCCAGTCTATGTTGTTCAGTGTGTACCATGGTGGTCTAGTATTGGCACTTGAAATGGGTAGGCAAGACATCTATTAGTTTGTTTGTTAAAAAATGTCTACTAAAAAGGGTACTACATTTTTTCTATTTTTTTAAATTTTAGCTTGGCATGGCATGTTGATGTTGGCCACTAGCCAGCTCACTAGTAGCAGCATTTGAAACCTTCTGCACATGGGCACCACAAACTTTGTTTTGGTTTGTTATTTCTTTGTTGCAAGGCCATTTTGTTGATGTTTCCTCAGATTTTTGGGCTAAAGTATGCTTTCATAATGTTTATACAAAAGATCCTGCTTTAATGCTGATATTTGTTAGTGAAGATAAATTTGTAGAGCATAATTCTGTTTTGCATGATAAAAAACTTTGCCTATGCAAGTTTAGGTTTTTTTTATTTTTTTAATAAAGAAAAACTCAGATTTGGCATATTTATTAGACTTATAAGTTATAACTGCTCTCTACTTTTTGCTAAAATATAAGCTAACACAAGACTTTCTAAAATCAAAGCTTATATTAAAACCACACCATGGAAATCACCAATTAATTGGTCTACAAGTTGGCTTCAGTTTAGTGGTTGCATCCCTCTATGTGGATGAGGATTTTGAGTTCAAATCTTGGTGGTGTTATTTTCCGAGTATTTGATCCAGATATTTCTAACAAATGGTGCTCCCATCATTATTCTCAGAAACACAAAGAAAAAATGAAAAAAGATATTCAATTTCTTGTGATAATGCATGCTAAAGTCTTTGGGTTTCCTATGATATGTTATTCATTTAACCAGTAGATTTTTTTAATAATTTAAACTTATTTAATTGTTTAGGCTGATTGATGAGGCTCTGGCAAAAGGAGTAAAAGTTGCTGTGTGCAGCACTTCTAATGAGAAGGCGGTATGAATTATCAGGTTTCACAATTATATGTGCCATATTATTTTGCTCAGGGAATTTGTAGAATAGTTGTAGTCTACTAGCTAGTAACTCTGTTTATTTTTAAAAACTCATAGCTTGTAGCCTGGTACATTATATCTTAATTTACAGTTCATCACTATGCTTGCTTCTTTTAATTTGTAATAGGTCTTCCAAATAATATCTGACTTCAATGTATACGCACTTATAAGTGAAAATATATTATAGTGGGTCAACATAATTGATGCTGGAAAGATGCAAGCCACCAATAAGTTACACATTGCTGCATTAAATGCCTTGTAAGCATCCAATGATCTAGCATTGTGGAGGATCAAAGGGCATTGCATTACAGGCTAGATTTGGCATGGAACTGCAATTTGTTGTTGTAAAATGATGCCAAAATGCTACATTATGTTTCTTCCATTTGAGCACATGCATTTAAGAGTACAAACAACACTAAAGCATTCATTTATTTCTAGTTATAATGCTTTTCTTTTTCTATACAGAGTTAGCAAGTAGCCTACAGCTGGTGGTGTGTTTAGACTGACAAGTACAAAGACGTCCACAATTATAATGGCATGCACATGTCGGCTCTGCATTCTATATTGTTTTTGTACAACTTCTTTTCTTGAATTTGTATGTTCTGGAGATGTACAGAACCATATCAACAGATTCAAAACTTAGGTATTTATCACCATCTTGTTAGTTTATTGTGTTAGCATTGGACTGAGACTAAACATATGAGCTTCTAAAGATCGTTATCAGTCCTAACTAGGCCTAAATTGTGAGGCCTGAATTGACTTTGGGCTAAGGTTGAATGAACACTTCCGAAAACCTAAATTTCATTTCATGTGATCAAATTTGCATATTTATGATATGGAAACCCCTTGTAAACAAAATTAAATTTGTCAATCTCTTGCTAATGAAAAAATGAAGATGTATGAAGTTAACCTGTTTTAGTACTAAACATTTTAAGACAGGTAAGGGTTGACCCACCCAGCCATTACTTGCAAGCAACTGAGAGAGGCATCATACTAGAATGTGTTTTATTTTCTCTTGATGCTTGCAAACACCTCAACCCTAAAATTCACCCCATCGCTAACCCTCTGTTCTAGCTCAAGGTTCTCATCTTTGTGACCATAGCCATTCAAATGCTCAGAGGAAGTCATCTCTTAGGCTTGTCATTGCCAGTTTTACAGATGTTAAGAGGAATTGTAAATAGATAACCCCTTTCTTCACCCTTGTCCTTCTCTTTTCTTCTTCCCTTTTCCTTTTCTCTTCTTTCTTTACTTGAAGCTGGAAACAACCATGGTGACAAGGCTTGAATCCTGAAGTAGTGTCAACAATTGTCCGATTCTATACTAGTTCTCTTTAAGGCAACAGAGGTGAAGGAGCTATTACTGCTAGATTTTGGGCTAAACATCCCTTAGATCATGACCTAATAACTAATGATATTAAGGAGAAAAGACAGCTAAACAAGATAAGGGATTTCTAGTGAGGGAATTTGAAGAAGGCAATGACTCAATAAATGGGTCACTTGTGGCCCACCTGTGGTCCGCATTCTTCCTATACTAAGATTCTGATTTTGTTCATATTGTACATGTCTTTAGAGCCTGATGTCAATTCAAGGACCCCCTGATGTCAATACTCAGAGAAAATATGCACAAGTTAGATTGATGTAATAGATTGTCCCTAAGAGAACTTTGGCTGCACAAACAGTCACCTTATTTTCAACTCCTAGTCACTGAATGATGTGATAAATGGAGCTTGGGTAAAGTAGTTGGCTCTGTTTTCTTGTGTGCATTAGGGAGATGTTCTAGATTCAGTCCTAGATGGTGGCATTTCTTCCATTTCTTTTTAGAAATCCTATAGCTG
The DNA here is from genome assembly GCA_021397845.1 of Areca catechu. Classification (NCBI taxonomy): domain Eukaryota; kingdom Viridiplantae; phylum Streptophyta; class Magnoliopsida; order Arecales; family Arecaceae; genus Areca; species Areca catechu. Next base: position 119,538,666 of record CM038044.1, on the reverse strand, counting down.
TGGAACAGGTGTGGTTTTAAGTTTGCCATGCAATGAGAACAAGTTTCCACTTGAACAGGAGTTTTCCATTAATGGCTCTGTGATTTTTGCACAGCAGATGCATCACCATTGCCTGAGCCTAGTAACAGCTTTCTGCCATAATTTTGTCATGCACAAATCTTAAAGCCATATGTTTAAAGCATCCTACTTGCCTCCAATTTCTGGCTGACCTGAGTCTCACCCGATTAGTAGATGATATTTTGGCTTCCTAAACGTGCATTTATCTCAAGCAAAGCACTTTCAGTTTGTATCTCGCTTAGTGGCATGACGTAAGAACATTTTTGATAACCCTGTCAAGCATCACAGCCTAAACTCATAAGGAGATGTGTAACACAATGGAAGAATGGCTTATTAAGTTAGGGTGAAACATTCACTTGAAGAGTTTTGGAAATGATTTGGAGGGATCTAGTTCATGCCTAAGAAAGCATGCTAAGTTGGCACCGGACACTGAAAGAGAAAGATAATCAAGTTTGCATTTGTGTACTGATTGGGTTTGGTATGAGTTTCAAGTGTGTATTGTTATTTGGTAAGCTCACTTTCCTATATGTTGTCAAAACAATTCACTGGTGACGGCTTCAAAGTATCATAGATAAATCTTATAAGAAACAGTGTGTGAACTGTGAACTATTGGGTAAAATTGTACATTAAACAGTGTGTGAACTGTGAACTATTGGGTCCAGAGTCCAGACTATGAAATTTGAGTCCATATTGGTTTCACAAAAATCAGTTCCATACCTTGAATATTTTATCATTTTATGTGGTTTTTGAATCTATATATGGATCCACACCTTATCTTTAGGCGTATGAATGTCGATAGGATCTTGATTGGATCCAATTCTGCAGATCCTAGTGATAATCCTTGTCAAATCAATCCCTTCTAGTTCTAGTTTTGCAAAACAAATTACTCAGCTGACTCACTTGCCAAACTAGGAAGAAATAGTTAGGTAAGCAATAATGGTGCTGTCTTTACCTTGTTTTCCACTTCAGATTGTGGAAAAATCAGTGGTCCACAACTCCACATATTAAACTGGTACCCTGCTCCTCCTTTTCTTCTTTTGTAATAGTTGAAGTATCTCTCTTTTTTTCATTTTTTGTTTATAGGCTTTGGTCTTTGAGGAACAATTTGGTTGCTGTTTCTTGTGTCTAAGCTTCCTAAATTGCTAATATCATTTACTGAGAGTTCACAAGAGATAATACAAAAAGAATTGATTCAGAAGGTTCTCTTATTTGTAACAATCGAACTAGAATAAATGAACAAGAGTTGAACCTTTCACCAAGGATGCTCCATGGAATTGTTAAGTTCAGGGGATGCTATTGATGTTCTCTGATAGCCACTTCTGTATTGGTAGCTTTGCTCTTTAAAATCTGTTATTGTAAATTCATATATAATGTTTACTTGTCTATACTCTATACTATAACCTGTTGCATGCATGGTCAGATGTTGGCAGTCTATTTTCTACCCGAATCCATATATTTTTGGGGAAAAAATCTTAGGACAAAAAGTTATTTACATTTTACAATATTTTGTTTAATTTAAAAAAATTTAACCACTGGAAGTTTTAAACATTTTGACTATTATATGTCGGATGCAGGTTGCAGCTATAGTTTCTTTCCTGTTAGGCCCTGAACGAGCAGAGAAGATAACAATATTTGCAGGAGATGTGGTTCCTCGTAAAAAGCCTGATCCGGTAACTAGTTTCCTCTATTTGGGTTTCTGAGTGTTGTTTTCTTAATTCCAAAATCCAAATCTTTATCCTTTTTTTCCCCTGGTTTCAAAGTTACCTAAACTTAATTTTTTGGATTCTGTCAACTCGTCTTATGTAATCAAAAATCAGAATGTGAAAATGGGAATTCAGGGGATTTGGATTCTAATTGAATGCTTATTTGTCTATTATTGAAGTCTTTTCTTTCAGTTAGCTCCTACTGCTACTCAAAATCTACTAACTTCTTAAGCATTTCTTTTTGTTAATTCTCATATTCAGCATGATATAAGTTTTCCTTCATGATAGCAGTTTATTTAATGACTTACAACAGATTGTTTTCTGCACTCGAGGATCATATGACATCCTAAATACATTCGAAACTCATTTGTCACTTTCAATTCACTTATATTGAAACCTGCATAATACTTTAATGAGTTTTCCTTCTTAGATGTTTTGGCTTAGAAATTAGGGTGCAAATGAAGGTCAATAATCCTACTTTATTCTCAGTTCTACGAACAACAACTGTTATTCATCCAAGATTCTACACATCAAGAGCCTAACATAATGAATACCATATTGAACAACTGCACGTGGAATAGTTGATGTATCATAGAGTTTGCCAAAACTAAAAAGTTATAATTTGATTCCATCATATGCAATTTCCTTTCTAGTGTGTAATTTAGGAAGGATCTCCGGGCATTTGTTTTACATAATATGAATAAAATCATGCTCCAGCTACTTAAGTAACAGGGAAGAGGGTAAAGCTAGCAGCTTCTCAGATGTATTTTCCATCTATTTGTTGGGTGCTTGCTGATAGTTCTTATTGCCAGTTATTAACCCAAATTTCTATTAACATAACTTTGTATCTTTCTGAATAAAAGTTTATGATGCTGATCATTCTTTCTCTTTGTGTAGGCCATCTATCTACTAGCAGCCAATACTCTTGGTGTTGTGCCATCCAGGTATTGTTTAACATTACATGGAGACTAGATGCACTTTATATAAGCTTCACAAGTTCATAAAAGGCATTCAAGTTTTAGATATCTTTTGGAAATTATAATTCAACTGTAAAGTATTTTCTCCATTTTAGTATAACTGCAATTATGCTATATATTGAAAAGTATTATTCTATCTCTTTGTGAGTACGCACACTACTCATTGCTCCCTTGTGCTTTCCCTTATTGCTCTGTAAAGATTTAATTAATTCATCTATCATGCCCATTTTATTTTACATCCATAGAGTAACATAAATTGGTTCTATCATGCTTTCTAAGCACACTGAAGCCCTTGTGTAGAATCTTTTTTCTTTTCTCAATAATACTTAGTTGCTTGACTATGAGAGCATGGTTAACCTTCCTCGCAGGGGTTAAATTGGAATCTTTTTTGGTTCCTGATTCTGTACAAAATCTTAATCACTGTCATGATGCTTACATTTCATTCGTACAATTCTGTTCCCTTTTTCTGATTTGTAAATTTCATTTTTCTAAAAGATCCAAATTATCCCATACTTGTGTTTTAATTTGTTATTCCAGTCCTCATTTCTGTTAGCTGGTTGTCTTTCTTGTAACATGCACTCTAAAATCCTCCTTATTGCACCATATTCAAGTAAACTTCTATTATCGAAGTTTCTAGATAGCAACTTTCCCAACTACCATCTTGTTGCTTTGGGTCCCTTGTCATAATCAGAGGTTAGATGATTCCTTTCTATTAACTAGAGTATAATGGACAAATGTTGGTGGACTGATTCATTGAGCAGAATCCAGTGACCAAATATCCAGGGCAGATGGGTATGAAATGGATCACATAGGTCCAGAAATACTTGACTTGAAAGTTATTATTACTCAAAACTCAAGGCCACCCACTTATGCTGATCAATCATGTAACCAGAAACATCCTGAAACAGCATCAAGATCATTTGATGTCTACAATCAAGTACTTGTAAAATTTATACCTCTACTTGCCAACTTATCAGGGGAGGTGAAGTTTCATGCACATTGAAGAATGATTTATCTCTAATGGAGATTGCATGGTGTGAGCATCACTACAGAAACAGAACTTTATAAAAAACACCTGAGTGGTGAAGAAACCGAGAGAAAGATATCCACTACTAGAAAATACAGAGCCAAACACTCATCAATTTTGGAGTGCCTTGGTAATGTATATCATGGAAGTGACATTGACTAAGGATGACAAATGTAATTCTAAGATGAAGCTATGACTATTTTTGTTCGTTCCAATAGCTAATAGCTAACAAAACCTAAAAGCACAAATAAAGAAACCATAACTTTCACTAGGGGAATATAGTTCCAAGACCTTTTCAAAGACCTCTTTGAAATTGGCCATGGAGGGAGGAATTACTTCATGAAAGAAGTGGCCTTTCCAAATGCCTCCACGTTTACATAATTACAGTGTGGAAAGGGTGTGGTTTCTGGTTGGAGGAATGAATGTTTGTCTAGGAGCTCATAAGTGGTCTGTCAGCAGGAGTCTTTCAGAATGGGCAGCAGCTATTTTCATCTATAATATATATAGTGTGCCTACTATCATTTTCTGATCCTCGATCATATATATATATATATATATATATATATATATATATATATATATCTACATACATATATATGTGTACCAGTATATGTACATCTATATATATAGTATATATGTTAATCTTCTTCCCTTCATGAATTTTCAAAAAGGTATTGTAAAATGTATTGTACAAATTGTCAAACTTTCAACTTTTCTTTTTGGCCTCCCGTGCTTTGGTGGAACTTCAAAATTTCCATTTTAGTCCTAGTCAAGTCTATTGCTAATCTTACATTATCCACATGCTTATTCCATTGTTTCTTTTACAATGTTTCAAAGGAACAAATGTGAAATGCATTTGTTGTTTTAATCTTTGTTTTCCATGCTTTCAGTTGTGTTGTGGTAGAGGACAGTGCCATAGGTCTTGCAGCAGCAAAAGCTGCTGGCATGAAGTGCATAGTAACAAAGAGCAGGTAAGCATATTTTCTCACCTACATTTTAGTTCATATCATAGATGATAGGCAATATGTCATTTTCGAGCATTCAATGTTGAAGTTAGCAAGGAATATAGAACCGGTGCCGGGCCCCATACCGGTCATTGACCGATATAGCATCGTACTGTACCATACCATACCGGGCTCATGAAATTATAATTTTTTTTTCTTTTTCATGGCATATTGTTTAACCTGAATCGGACCCGAACTGGATCCGAACCGGGTTCGAACTAGACTGAATCAGGCAAAATGTATCGGTACGGTACGGTACCATACCGTACCAGTCCTGTACATGATTTTTTAAACGGTCCGAGATTCCAAACCATTTTTCATGGTTGAATCATACCGGCTCTTAGCTAGTACGGTACGGTATGCTCCGAACCGAGTGGATCGGGACGGTATCAAGAATCTTGAAAGTTAGTTTCTTGAAGGTATGATTTTCAACTGGAGTTTATCACTTACAAATGATATAACTAGAGCATGTTATATGGTCTAAAGATAACAAATTTCGAGTTTTAAAGAGAATGAGACCCCATAAATATATACTCTTTAATATACTTGGATGGAATTTTTTTTCTTCAGAAGTAGTATCTTTGTTGAGCTATCAGTGAATGGGGCTTATCATTTCATACCAAATATTAGCCACATGGCAATTATAATGCTGTACCCATGCTTATAAACACTTTATTCAATCTACAATGTTCATTCATGCAAAAAGTTGACTATTATTGTGGATGTGTGCATTACAACACTAGAATGTGGATGCAGTGTTACATTGTTACATGAGTAATACCTGATTGATATTGGCTTTAGAAGTGTTCTGAAACATCCACTGTTTTTAACTCTTTTTCTTTCTATTTTCTTTTTCCTTGGATTACCAATAACTATTTGAACTTTTGAACTATATGATAAACTTATAAAAGTTGTGGTTAAGTTTCTATAATATTTCTTACAGGAAGTAGAATTTTTACTAGGTCATTCATAAACAGCTCGAGTATAAAATCTAGTCTTAGGTCAAGTGATATAAAATTATGGAGCTAAAGCCTACTTGGTGCAGAATAACTTTGTCTTATCTTCAACAGATTTGCAAATTTAGCAGTCAACTGGATGATCTGTTTGGGATTAATTGTTGCAGATATTCTGCATACATATATGTATATCAATCTAAAAGAGTTTTTAATCTAGAAAAGTGAATAATTGAATATAATCAGATAGATACTAAAATGTTAGATGTTCTAAAGAGTGAAAATAATGTTAAATAACACACTCAAACTTCATACATAGCTTACATATTTGGTAAAAATAAATCCTAATCCTCCATTTTTAACTAGAAAGAAATGTGAACCTAAAATAAAATGCATGCATTATGCAGCCCTTGTTTGTCAGATGCATGACTGTGTTTCTTTTGTAGTTACACTGCTGAGGAGGACTTTGTGACAGCAGATGCAGTCTTTGATTGTATTGGAGACCCTCCTGAGGTTCGATTCGACTTGATGTTTTGTGCCAACCTCCTCCAAAAACAATATGTCAGCTCATAGATGTAAATCTACCAGGCTTGTTCTGTCAAGCATGTTACCGGTCTTTGCATCACATTGTGAAGATATAAATGAAAATGCAACATGCTTTGTGTGATCAGTGTTGTATCAAATTGAAAGAAATATTGGAAATATGAGTTCCTGTTTCTACCAGCAAATGCTTAACTATGCGACTGCAGGCATGCCTATGTGTTCTCAATGGCTTTTTTTTGTAAAAACCGCAGATGGTCCATTTTTTTTGAACTGGTCTTACCTGTTCAATCTGTTCAATGAATGGAAATGAAAAATTCAACTTGTTATGCTGCATTCTTCTTGTCAAATCCTTTTTCTAAACATATGCAAGTAATTGGAGACGGCATATATTCTATAGTTCAAAATTTTACACCCTGATTACGAGCTTTAATATCCAACTTTAGTTAAGATAAAAAGGTCTGTATGACTGTCACCTGGGCAGCGGCTCAAGCCTTTACCCGTGGCATTCTGATTTGCTGGAAGATACAACTTAATCATCGATGGCAAACCACTTTTTTACAAATAAAAATACTTATAGACATGGCCTACTTGGTTCGAGGGAGTTGGATTTTGAAATAGGAATGAGAATGAGTCCCATTTTGATTCTAGGAGGAAATGGAAATACTTTAATCTCTCAAAATCCAATCCTTACTCTTTCTATCGAGAGAGAGATGGCCATTCTGACTTCAATTTCGATTCTGGATTCTGGTTGCAAACCAAATGCATCCTAAAAGCTCTTTCATGGGAGATCAGAAATAAGAAATATGTCCTTTTTTTTTAATGCTCAATTCTAGTGTTTTCCTGCTAGGACTGCTAGGGATAAACTTTAGTTCCAATGGTGTTCGGATTACACTGTGAGGTGCTATCACATCTAAAATCTTTCCAGCAGATTTCTCCAATCATTACCGGAATCCACAAATTATATCTGCAAATTTGTTTAACTTTATTCACAAGTTTTTCTTGCATTTCTATGCACTGGAGTGTTCAATAAGGACACAGCGATTCACATAAAAAGAGGGATGATTTTGGTTTTCACAGGACTCATATTAATGCACCAACCCTCTTCACAGCATTAGTAGGAAAATATAGATTGGTAGAAGTATTGAGGTTCATGATCGGAGGATCTAACACCTGACCCCTTTTGAACTTGAATTCACCACGTATTCAGTCATGGCACCTCCCTGTGCGAGGCCTATGAACTTTCTTTCGAGAAAGAGTCACCTGAGAGACTAATATCATCATTAATTTGTTGCCAGGCATGGTTAGTGGATTCAGAGAATATATTGCTTCCAAATGCCACGAGTTGCAAATTACTGCAACATAATCTTTCCAATCTATAGAATTGGAACTGCATTTCATTTGATCCTTCGGTTTATTGAGCTTTTCAAAGAAATCGATGTCCCTATATCAAAAGTTATTAATGTCAACCATTCATATTGTTTACATGTTAGAAGGGTTCCAAGTAGGACTGAAAATGGGCCGGTCCAAAGATTATATTTTAAATTTTTTTGTACCTAATCCAGGCATCTTTTTGGTTCAAAAATTAAATGGGCTCTATTTTACAGCCCTAAGACTAGTCCAATATGCTTAAAATTTGGTCCGAAGCCTGAACCAATTTCAGACCGGCCCGAAATTTATTGAGCTGGCCCAGCCTAGTTCCAGACAATGGGCTTTTGGGCTGGCCCATTTCCAGTCCTAGTTCCAAGAGTTACCCACTTGTATGAGCTTTAACCGTGATCCCAGAGCACCAACCGACCATATAGGTTTTATAAAAGGCTCCTCCTTTGCTTACATTTGCTTTGTCCAGGAATTCCACATAAATTTTAGAGGGGATGACATCATACAGGCTTTACCAAATGGGCCCCGTAGAGAGCTTCTTCTCTGCTTACATTTATCTTGTTCAGGAATTTCACATTAATCTTGGAGGGCTGGCATCATAGGTTTCAAAGTAGGATTTTGCTTTGCTTAAATTTGCCTTGGTCAGACATTTTCCATATCAAGTTTAGAGAGTTGATATCAAGCTGATAGCCCGTTGTTAATTTACTAGTCGATTTGTGGAGTCTGTCTCCCGCTTAAGAACTGTGCTCATAGCCAACCCAACATTTCGAAAAAGCTTGGATGGATGATGATGGTGATTTTTGTCATCTTAAAATCAACTTATCCTCTAAGTTGATCCCTATGTTATTGAGTAGTTGAGTCCTCTTTCAAAATGGCATGGGCTTTTTGTTCCCCTTCTGCACTCTAGGGTTTCGAGGAACGTTTACAGAGACCAGCTCCCAAAAGCTTTTCTCATCATATCAATAGTACTCCCTTATAATAAACGGAAATCCCAGATCACCTCATATAGTCTTTAACCGATCATCATCTATTTATCTTACAGACAAAGAAAGATACCAAGTTATCATCCATTTAGTCTATGCCTTGGGGCAAAAAAATTGGACTACAATATCAGCAGTCGATACCAATTTAAGTCCCGGAAACAACATCAAATGCATTTATTGGTTTCTCTCCCATGACCGTTTAAATGTGAATATTATGATTATACATTAAGAAAATATTGAGTTATTTCAAGCTTTCCCACAAATTGGACGGAAGGGTTTGGCACCTGACAGTACTGCTACATTCTTAAATCAGCTTTTAGTTTCCCTGAGAAATGATGACTTTATTGAGGAATGAGTCTACGCAGTCAATTCCAAACGCTCTCAGAGCTTGGAGACAATCAGACCAGCATTTGAGGTTGCACACAATGGAAGTTCTTAGGCTATTGCAACGAAATAGCTAAATACCAAAACCAGAGAAAGCCACTTCGATCAGTCATCAAGAAAAATTTGGCTCATGCATCACATGATCAACAATTCAACTCGTGAATCATATCACAAGGTAAGGTAAGAACAACGGTCCAACAGATGAAAACCGATCTCTGAGTGTCAACTTTGTTCAGCATGCATATAACCAGGGATCTACAAGAACAAAGCCCCTGGGGGCAATTAAACAATTATTTGATTTGCAATGGCCTTAGCTAAATGTATTAATTAAGAAGTAAGAGATACTGGCTATTTACAATCACAGAGCACATCTGACAGCTGACCAATACAATTTTCCGGCAAGAAACTGACTAATAGAAAGTGATTTGCACATGTAAAATGCAACTGTTCCCACAGCTACCAGACTTCTTCGCCTGATCACAACATGCACAAAGGTGGCGGCACAGTCTTGAAAGGAAATAATTCATGATAGAGAAAAAAGACCTTGATTATGAACAGCAGAATTGTAGATCTTTGTCCAAGAAAGTTGAAAAATTCACTCCCATACAGATATATGTAGAAATCACTTACCTGAAGAACCATTGTAATCTGAACATGCCTGAGACTAGAAAAAAGAAAAAATACCTCTCAACATGCATCACAAACTTTACTTATTGCTGTATTAAAAATCACTTTTATGAATTCCATGCTCCATTACATACCCCATGCCTGTTTCAGTTGGATCCTCTGACACCATCTCCCCAGACTTTATCCCATGAACCACTAGCACCTCGAGGGGCCTCAATGTACTTTTGCCCTGGAACTTCAGAGTTACCAGAAAGCTCAGCAGATCCCAGTTTTTCATGTTTTCTAGGCTTTTTTCTGATCCCTAGCAACCGCAACACAAACCTTGCAAGCTCACCATATAACAAGCCAGAACGGTCAATGATCTGAAGCAGAACACAAAAAAGGAAAATTAATCCGTGTACACTAAGCATGGCTATGGAAGGAGATGCAAGAGCAAGATTAAAATGAGTTTAGACTGTACTTGAAGAAGTGCTGACATAAACAGATGGAAGGCTTGAGTATTCTGATCAATAAGGATTGATATCCGACCAAAAAAGTTCACAACTCCATTCATCTGTCATCAGTATCACAAAATAACTCAAAAAATGAACCAGGAAAGTTGGTACACAAAAATAAAAAATGGATGACCTCAAGGGAATGTATAGCATCTTTCTGCAAAAGATGTCAGATTTACAAAATTTCAACTTGAGCTTCATCTATGAATCAGGAACTTACAAGCTTACCTGTAAGTTGGCTGACTGTTGGTGAAGCATTTACATATACATATTTTGGACGCGTGCGCGCACACACACACATATACACGTACATATATACACATACACATATATAAATTCAAACATACATGTAAAGAACTCATAACAAAAAGATTTCTCTTACCACCCGAATGAAGGATACCCAGAAGCCTGGAGGTGATGAAGGGCCAAATGGGTTATTAGGATCATCATTGCCATATGGACCACCAACGCCCATCCCGTAAGGACCCGATGGGCCACCAAATCCACTGTTATACATGTTGCCTCCAAAACCTCCAAAACTTCTGTACATGCTATTTCCATAAAGTCCACTATTATATGAACCACCAAGCGTACTATATGGACTGCATAAGCTGGAACCGTAGCCTGAGTTGTAATAGCCTGTGTTCAGGAAGCTAAAATCACAAACTGAATTATATAAAACATAAATCTGTTAATAAGAAAACTGACTTCAAGTTAGCATGCCCTTAACTGTTCCCAAAACTTTGCTCCCATGGCCTTGGTGGCAGAGGCCTCCCAAGAGTATTTGTTATTGAAGTATTCCTTGGAGCATTAGGAACAATTTCTCCTGCATTTGCTGTCCCAGATGCTTCAACCACATCACTTGTACTGCCAGATGATGGTGGCTTGAAAGGTGCAGGACCAGATGAGTTCCCTGCTTGTTCCCAAGGTTTTGGAGGTGGAGTTGCACCTGGAAATGTCCAATTCGACAGTCAAGATGAACTTGCATTTTTCATCTACCTCATTTTTTGCAACTACCATCAGTAGTAAATCTCCTAATGTTATATCAATCCTGGAAGTTAGACAGTATGTGAAAACTGGAGCCTTATTTGCATGCCTCTTGTAGTCCAACAAATGTCCAGCATGCAAAGTAGAGAAACAGAAATATAAGACAAAATATTTCATTATAATAGTAGTAGGGGGATTTTTTTTTCTTTTCTTTTTGATGAAGAAAAATGAAAAGTAAAGAAACAGTAGATTTGAAGTCCATGGGACTCCAACCAACAGGCAAAATTTTTAATTTTACATCCTTTTATTAAAATATGCTTTAAATTATCCTACCTAAAAAGATAACACACAATTATCTTGAATAAATAGACATGATGTTTGTTTCATTAGATGGTATATATGTTTATTATGATGGAAACTGGAATTGCATAGCCTCTTACTCTGAATTATCTACTTTTCAACGTGACATTTCTTTTATTCCTCTAAAGGGGTGTTTGGTTGGAGGGATTTGGAGGCTGGAATGGGAATGGGAATGGAATGAGTGACTTCCATTCCAACCGTTTGGTTGGGAGGAGTCCCATTCCTATTCTAATTCCAGGATGGAATGGAAATGGTCCAATTCTCCCAAAACCCAATCCCAACTTTTTTTTAAGGATTCAAATCTCCTTTTAGATAAGAATTTCGATTCCAATTCCGGTCATGAACCAAATATTTTGGAGGATATGGCCATTCTAATTCCCATTCTAGTCCATTCCAATGCCAATTCCGGTTCCGATTCCGACTCTGGTCGCAAACCAAACAACCCCTAAATGTTTTGCAAGATATCAGAAAAATATACCCAGTGATTTAATCTAATATAAAACCCTCCATGATTTACTATCCAATTTTGATTCTGGAAGCATGCCTTCAGAGCATCCAATTTCATTATCAGTTGCTTGAAAAGGCCAAACTCTTACTCTTACCATCTAATCCTTTTCTGAATTTGTTTGCTCGAGCAGATAGTCATGCATGGATAAAATGCTGATGAAGGAGATAGGATTCTTTTTTTTCCTCATTATTTTAAAGAATATTGATGGGAGGACGTGCTTGCTTAGAAATTCATAACAAGCCAAGAGCAATACAAGATTCCCAAACCTCATCACCAAACAAGGCACAAAAAAAAACTCATGGAATTGTAACGACCTCCCCGACTTCTCCCTTCCTCCACCTCCTCTACTCGACCAAACTGCTTGCTTTATATGGTATAAATCCTTACCCATCTTTGGAATACCATACAAACTCAGCAGCTAAGCAACCACCCAAACCTCCAAGATTATAAAATTTCTACACCTCCCCCTTTCTTTTCACAATCCACCCCGTCTCCTATCCTTCTTTCCAAATCAGTCGCAGAAACAAGGTCCCATAAATTTACCCTTCCCCTGACAAAAATCCCCAAATTCCAGAGAAAAACATGGAAAACCAAAATCTTAGATTTTGATCTAGCATGCATCAAAAATCACGAATCAAACAGATAGAATCGAAACTCGAAAGGAAAACGATAAGCGACATTAACAATCCAGCAAAAAAAAAAAAACAAAAAAACACCAAATATCAGCAACATATTGTGATCAACAGAAAGCGATACCTGAGCTGGTGGAAGCCATGGGGAGATTGGATTGGAATTTTTTTTTTTTTTTTTTTTGGAAGGGCCTCGACGGGGGCTGGTAGAGGCTCGAAGGATTTCTCGGCCAAATTGATATGGATCTCCACGATGGTTGGTAGAGGCAGGAAGGGGCCCGATGACCTGCGCGGCCTCCACGAAGGTTTGGTGGGAGGGTAAAAAAAAAAAGAAAAAAGCAAAAAGGGCGAGGTCAAGGTCAGCGCAGTTCCGACGCAGCGAGGGGAGAGAAAGCGCGTTGGCCTCGAGAGAGGGCCGTACGGGGCAGGGTGGGTGCCGAGAAGATTCCGGAATCCTCGCCAATTTCTCTCGTGGCAATTTTGGCCGACCCTCCTCAAATACTAATCTAATCCGAATACGACAAATATTACCTAATCTATTTATAAATTTTAAATATAATATTTTTAATAAATTTGGGTTGAATATAAATAATCACGTGCTCCATCTCAAACCCAACTCCATATAATTATATAAATATAATTTTAATATCCAAGGCCTATTTGCCTTGGCTAATCTTCCCTTCTTTAATTAAAAATTTGTTATAGTTGATCTTAGAAAACATAATATTTTTTGAAAATCATAATTATCGATCATTTTTATTTATTTAGTTTCCAGGCTAGAAATTAATTAAATTTATTTATAAGTTTTTTTTATTAAAATATATTATAGTTATTGGTGTACATACAAGGATTTTCTTTATTTAAATCAAAAATTAGATTGTAAAAAATAAGTTATGAACTTTTTTTTTTCTATTAATATAGAAGTTGTAATCTCAATAATTATAATTATAAGTTACCTAACTTGATACGAACCTAACCACCTTGTCAATCCAATCCGGCCCACCACAGTCCATCCCAACCATTTCACTTGACCTGGCCTGACTTAAGAAAGATATGAGATATATATGGATATCGAGTTTTTTAATTATAGGTGTTGGGATATGTCAGCCTAGGCACGGGCCGGCCACCGATTCGACCGGCCGAAGACATTCCCTCCGAATCATGAGCATCAGGCCCAGATATTCGGAGAAGGCCGAATAACCACGAGCAAACGAAAGCTCTTGTCAGGTCCACAGCTCCAAAAGACCAAGTCCTCAGCCTGGACCAGAGCACGACCTTCGAAGACACGATCTTCGGATTACGCCAAAGACACAGTCTTCGGCCTACGACAAGGATCGAGTCCATAACCCACGCCAAAGACACGATATCCGATCTATCTCAAATCTCTACGAAACATGACGGGCAGCGGTTATCCTCGACTATCTTCGGCATGATCATGGCGCGTGATTCCAGTGACAGCGCCCTCGGCCTGGCCGTCGGAACCGTCCCAATAATCACCCACGATCCCTGATTAAGGGAAAGAAAATAACTCCCCCATCGTAACTGCTAGGGGGAGAAAGAAAACCGTAGGCGGGACAACTCCTTATAAATAATGATAAGAGGGAACACTGGAGGTAAGGCGCTTGACACCCTTAATCATATCAGAGCTTTTCCCTTCTCCGTCTTCCCCATTCTGTGGCTAGAGCCCGCCACTGACTTAGGCATTGGAGTGTCCCCCGCTGGAGCATCTCCGGCAAGGGATCTATTTTACAGGTAAACCAAGAAGCGGCCCTGCAATCCAGTAGCTCCACCCGGTCGGAAGAAGGGGTTCGATGCCAACAATAGGTTATGTACAAGAATTGATATCGAGTTTTTTAATTATAGGTTATGTACAAGAATTGGCTAACAAAGTCAATTGCTATCTCTATTCTCTCTCTACTTGCTCCATATATAAAATTTAATAAAAAATGATGAAAGTTTGGACGCTGTTGCCACCTAGATCGTCGTGGTCTGTAGCTGGGGTCGAACTCAGAATGCACTCCTGTCGCTCGGAATCCTGCTCGAGCTCGCGGACCTGCAAAACAGAGTTAGAGACCCGGGCCGGGGATTCCGGTGGAGGCACTCTAACGGTCAAGTCAGTAATGATCCAGGAGAACAGATCCTCCTGGTCGAGCCCTTGAGACGGACTCCATGCTAGAAGGAGTAAATAATGTATTAGTGGAATGAGAGTGAGCCGAGAGTGAAGTAGTAGGAGTAATGGCTTGGGAGGATTGGAGCTGGGTAGCTGTGTCCGTACGATCCTTCCCATGGATCTCCGGTAGCCTGGAGTTCTCAGTCCCCTCCTTCTTCTCTCCCGTGTGCCCTCTTCTCCCCCTTGTTTTACTCTCTCGGATTGACTTACCTTGCTTGGGACTGTGGATGGCTCTTTTAAGCCGCGGTAGTTGTCAGACGCCTGCCTTGGGATCTTCCCCTCGTCAGCAAGAACGTGCGGCGATGTTTCGTTCCGTGGGCTGGACGTCTTTCCCGGTTCGTGATAGAGAACCTACCATGAACCCTGACATTCCTTTCGGTCGCTCCATTACGGGAAATTTGGCAGGGCCTTGGTTGGGGAGCCGCCGCCCCTGGGGATTCGAATCTCCTGGTTGATTTCCTTTTCCGGGTGGTGCAGATAGTTGGTCGAGAGTGTGGTACATCTATCGGGGAGCCTCTCCCTTTTTGGTATAAGTGGCAACTGGGGCATTTATTGCAGCCTGGGGAGAGCCTCTTCGTGGTCCTTGGGTAGCCCGCCACCGTCCGTGGGGGGCGGCGTCGTCCTTCGATCATTGGCGCCTTCGTCCAAGGTGGGGCCGATCTGGAGAGGCAGAGCTCGACTCCGGCCTAGGCGTCTCGACCTCGCAGGAGGCAGCCTGGTGGAGGAGGGCGGAGCTCGACTCCAGCCTAGGTGTCTCGACCTTACGGGAGGCAGCCTGGCAGAGGAGGGCAGAGCTCGACTCCGACCTAGACATCTCGACCTCGCGGGAGTCATCCTGGTGGAGGAGGGCGGAGCTTGACTTCAGCAGGGCATCTCAGCCATTGAGGGAGCCGAGCCCGGTGAAGGAGTCCGAGGTAAGATGTCCGACATGGCAGCTTTCTCCGACGTGGTGTCTGACACAGATCACACGTCAGCGACCCTACCACATCATTTGCACCCCACTCCCAAGTCTCGTTGGTGCGCGGTGCTCGGGTCAAAGGGAGTAAATGCGGTGCTGACATGGAAAGGCAAAGATCCGGTGCAATGATGGCCACGATCGCCAGCGCTTCGAGAGGCTGTTCTCCTAACCAACATGGGGGAGCCACGTGGATACGTCCGAGGAGCACTTATTACCGGCGCAGAATTCGGAGTGGCCGTAGTTGAAATGGAATGCCAGCCTCGCTGATTGCTGGCACGTGGCGCAGGTCCGTCGGTGGCGGTGCTGTAACAGTATGGTTGGGCGCCCGGTCACTTTGAAAGGAGAGGTTGTTTTTTCCAAAACATATCTTCTTTCAAATCTTTTGTGCTCGCCATCGTACCGGAGCTCTTTCTTCCCCCCCGGCTGTCCTTGTCCTCCCAGGTTCACCAGGTTCGTCTTCTTCCTCTCCCCCCGGCTGAGTAGAGACCTCTTATAGGGTTAGGGCCTTCTCGGACTTCGTCCGTCTTCCTCTTCTTTTTTGCCAGTTGCCTTCATTCTTTCCTTCCAAAATGTCTCGCTTTGGTCCCAACTTCCATCCTTTAATCGATCAAAGTGAGGTTGGGCCTTCTCGGTCGAGGCCGCCTTCTTCCTTCGATGAGGAGGAGGAAAAGACATGCTTCATGATCAGCAGGAGGCCCCACCCCACTAGGATCGTGATCAAGGAGCCCGAGGCCTGCCCCCCTCCTCCTCCTCCGCCCGAACCCATCCTTGAAACCCTCTCGGTCGATAGGTCCTGGCGGGGTTGTTTCGACGATCACTGTCGAGGAACTTATGACCATCCGGAAGACCTATGGTGTCCCGGACTCCATCCGGCTCTCGATCCCTGGACCGGGGGAGCGGGTCACCTCCAGTGCCCGCGACGGATCGCCCTCTACGGGGAGACTCTCGCCGGGGGCCTTCGATTTCCAATCCACCCATTCTTTCTCTCTGTGCTGAACAATTATCGCATGGTCCCTACTCAGCTCGTCCCCAATGCCATCAGAACAATCTACTGCTTTATTGTCTTTTATCACTTCCACAGGATAGTTGCCCATTTTTCTTTGTTCAGGATCTTTTTTATCCTGAAGCGCCACCCTTCCGATGAGGGGTGGTGGTCCATCTCTTCTCGCCCAAAGGGCATAAAGTTTAAGCTCCCTTCTTCCATCAAAGGATGGAAGAGCAAATATTTATTTGCCTCGATCGAGGGGGTCGACTGGGTTTGGAGCGATCCAGATTGGTCCCCTAACCGGAACTCTATGATCGAACCGGCTGATCGGGAGGTATACGACCAGGTCCCCCCCTTTGAGGTTCTGTTGTCAGAGCAGAACCTGTTCGAAACCGGGGTCAATCCAATGCAGTAGTTGGGTGAGTTCAGCTTGAGCATTATCTTTTTATGTCTTCTCTTCGATTTTCTGAGCTCAGAATTAATGCTTTTCTCCCTCGTGCAGGCATGAAGTTCACTCTGGACGACCTCCTCTCGTTCTCCCAGAAGAGGGGCCCATCAGCAGGGGTTAGCGAGTCCCCCTCGAAAAGGGCTTGCAGAGAAGATGGCGTAAGGGTTGCACCCGCTGTGCTAGTCGAGCCTGCACTCGAGCCGAGCAGAATGGTTGCTGAGCCAGTCCCCGAACCGTCGAGGTAGCATGCTCTACCGTCGACCCCAGAGCCTGAGGTAGTCGCCCGGGCTAGATCTTCTGTCACTGCTGCTGCGGTGGAGTCTTCTCCTTCAGAGATAGTTGAGGTCGAGGAGGGTAAGGAGCCGGAAAGGGTGGAGCTGGTGCCGGTGGAGCCATCTGGAGTGGCGCCAGGCTCCCACCACGCACCCGAAGCTTCTTCCACTGGAGGAGTGGGGGACTCCACACCAGCAGCAAACAGAAGGGACAGGGACTACCACCGGGTGCCCTTCAAGTTGGCACCAAACGTTTCCCTGGTCCGGGAACTGATCCTCCCCGAGCGCATGATGGACTTCGCCATCTAGTCGTGCGACCGGCGGGAGAAGGTGGGGAAGCTTTTGGGCGACACCATCAGCGGTACCTTCTCCCATCTCTTCTCTATAAGTACCTCTTCACTTTGCCTCGTTCCATCCTCTTTTTCTTTTTCCTGCGACTTACTTTTTCGGTGGTGCAGCTCGGCGCTGAACTCCTGCTGATCAGGGACTTTTGTCTAAGCTGGGCTAGGAGGGATAGGGAGCGAGGAGCGGAGCTCGATTCCTTGAAGGCCGAGCTGAGACAGAAGAATGATGAGGCCCGAGAGGCCAATATGAAGAATAAGGAGCTCCGTGGGGAAGTCGCGAGCACCGAGAGGCGCTAAAAGGAGCTTGAAGAATCCTTGGACCGGGAGAGGGGTTGATCCAAAAGCAGGTCAGAGGAGCTCAAGGCAAAGAGGCCAGGCTAAAGGAGCTCGGAACTGAAGCTGCCCACGAGAGGGAATGGGCCCAGTCCCTCTTGGCAGAGCTGGATGCGGCGAAGGAGCGGGTGGTCGCTGCTGAGAAAAAGACCGTCGCTGTCGAGAAGAGGGCTACAGGTGCGGATGAGAAGATCATCACAGCAGTCAGCTCGGCGAAAGCCACGAAGAGGGAGGCCACCAAGGCGGTCCTCCAAACCGAGGCTGCGAAGAAGGGGGCAACCGAGGCGGTGGCTAATTACAAGGCCTCCCAGGAGTTCAAGCTCAAGTTCAAGGAGGCGACGACGGACTCATTCCTTCAGGGCTTCATGTACTGCAAGTCCTAGGTGGAGGAGTTCATCCTGGACAAGCATGTCGGTAGGCTGAGGCTTCCAGGCATAGCGGACCCGGATTCAGCCACTAACCTGGGTGAGGTGGAAGAACCAGCTGCCATCGCTGGTCTAGCTATGCCAGCGGAAGCAGCCAAAGATGAGGCCCTACCATCGGAGGCTCCAGAAGGCGACACCCCCTCCGAGCACCATGCTGGGAAGGCGCCGGTCGAATAGCCCATGGGGCTTTGTAATTTTTCTCTTAGTTTTGTCTCTAATCTGGACTGCCCGGCCTGTTAGGGTCCAACATACATAAAAAAAACTTCTTCATGTATCAATGGAACTTCGTTTTGGTCATCTTGGCCTTTCAATCTCGTTTTTGAACTTTATACTTTGTCAATCTCGCTTCCCTCGCTTCTCAGCTGCCTGCGTGCACGTACTTGTGTAGGCATCAAGCCTCGGAGTATCAAGTGTCGGGTCCTCCCTGCAAAGTCCCGGGTACATGAAGTGTCGGGAAGGAGTTCTTTGGCCTGCTGGACTGCCTCTACATCGTAGGCGAAGCGATCATAGGGCTTTGAGTTCTCACTTGAGGGGGTTTATCGGACCTCAACTGAGGCCAGCTCCAAGTGTACGCGGCAAGGCTGAGCTCAAAGGTCGATTTTGTTGATCCCATTAGGTGTATGTAAGGTGCCAGGCTTCGGAAGTTCCTGGGCCTGAGAGCAGTACTGTGAGTCAGGTGGTAGGTGGCGGACTTCTTGGAGGTTCCACTGGCATCTCCGGACTGTGAGCACGGTGCCGGGCTTCTGGAGTTTTCAGTCTTTGGTGCCGGACCTAAGTCCGGGTTTTGGTGCTGGAGAGCTAGGCTCTGGTCTTTGGTGCTGGAGTGCTGGGCTCCGGTCTTTGGTGCCGGAGTGCTGGGCTCCGATCTTTAGTGCCGGAGTGCTGGGCTTTAGTACCAGAGAGCTGGGATTCGGGCTTCGGTGCCGGAGTGTGGGGCTCTGGGCTTCGGTGTTCCTGCAAGGCAAGAGTGATTTGCTCAAAGAAGATCTTTAGTACCATTGTTGGAGAGAAAGCTTTACATTACTGATAATATATTCTCAGGTTTCAAGCATTCCATGTGCACGAGAATCTGGAACCATCCAGGTCCTCTAGGTAATGGGCTCCATGAGGAAGAGCCTCGGCCACCTTATAGGGGCCTTCCCAATTCGGCGAGAGCTTGCCACATTCCCGAGGTTGGGATGCCTCGCCCCGGCACAGCACCAGGTCACCCGGGCGGAAGACCTTTGGTTTTACCCGCGCGTTGTAGTACCGAGCTACTCGCTGCTGGTAAGCCGCCATCCGGAGTCGAGCCTTATCTCTGGTCTCCTCAAGCGGGTCCAAGTTGAGAAGAAGGCATGCTGGATTCTCTGCTTCGTCATACTACTGCACCCGTAATGTTGGCACGCCGAACTCAACTGGGACCACAACCTCTGAGCCGAAGACGAGGCTGAAAGGCATTTCATCCATCGCCATCCTTGGCATCGTGTGGTAGGCCTAGAGAATGCTATGGAGTTCTTCCTCCCACCTGCCCTTGGCCCGGTCTACCCTAGTTCTGAGTCCTTGGAGAATGGTCTGGTTGGTAACCTCAACTTCTCCGTTGGTCTGAGGGTGAGCCACCGAGGTAAAGCGATGCTGAATGCAGAGCTCAGCACAAAATTCTTCAAACTCCCGGTTGTCGAACTATCGCCCATTATCGATGATGATGCTTTGGGGAAGTCTGAAGCGGTAGATAATCGACTTCTAGAAGAACTGACGGACCTTGGCCACGATGATCCATGCTAGTGGCTTCACTTCTACCCACTTGGTGAAGTAGTCAATAGCCATTATCAGGAGTTTTCGTTGTCCTGATGCAGGGGGGAATGGGCCTAGGATGTCCATCCCCCACTAAGCGAATGGCTAAGGGGCGGAGAGCTGGAAGAGCGGCGCTGCCGGTTGATACTGTATATGGGCATGATGCTGGCACCGGTCACATTTCTTCACAAAGTCAGTGGCATCCTCCCTCATGGTCTTCCAGTAGTAACCTTGGCAGAGGGCCTTGTATGCCAGTGTCCTTCCATGTGATTCTCATAAAGACCTTCATGTATCTCCTGGAGTACGAGGGCTGCCTCTGCGGGCCTCAGGCATTTCAGGAGTGGGTAGGAGTAGGATCAGCGATAGAGTTGCCCTTCCATCATGATGAACCGCGAGGCCTTTTTGATGAGGCTGGCCTTTGTACGATCTTCCGGCAGGATGCCATCAGTGATGTATCTGACATACTTGTCCATCCAGCTCGGTTCCGAGATGACCTACTACACCTCATTGAGAGCTTCGTTGCTTGGACTTTCGAGGTACTCGATGTGCGCACACTCCAGTGATGAGTCCGGCAGGGTTGCAAGTCTTGATAGCGTGTCAGTGCGAGCATTCTCTCCGCAGGGGATGTGGGAGATGCTGAAGCGTTGGAAGCCTATCGTGCTCGAGCGGACCCACTCAAGGTACTTCATCATCTGGGGATCTTGGGCTTCATACTCTTTGGAAACCTGTCCGGCCACTAGTTGGGAGTCGATGAAGACTTTCAGGCTTCGTACACCTAGCTCGCGGGATACCCTTAGGCTCGCAAGGAGTGCATCGTATTCTACCTGGTTATTTATTGCGATGAACTTGAAGCGGAGTGCACATCAGCCACAATCCCGTCGCGGTTGGCGAGGATGAGGCCTGCTCCGCTCCCGCCTGTGTTGGACGCGCCGTCTACATGAAGGATCCAGGGTTCTTCCTCGATTCCGGGCTCCGCTCGATGCTTCGGGGTGGTCTGCTCTGGCTCCTCAGCAAGTCCTGCTCACTTGACCAGGAAGTCATCCAGAACTTGGGCCTTCTGGGACGACCTCAGACGGTATGCGATGTCGAACTCGCTGAGCTTCAGTACCCACTTGGCCAAACATCCGGATGTGTCTGGGTGACTTAGCACAGCCCTCAGGGGCTGGTCCGTCACTACCATAATCGGATGTGCTTGGAAGTATGGCCTGAGATGCTGGGCAGACATGATAAGAGAAAAAATATATTTTTCGGATCGGGTGTACCTGACCTCTGCATCTCAGAAGCTGGTATAGTACACCGGCTTTTGGGATCCGTCCTGATCCATGCAGACAAGAACCGAGCTGATGGCCCCCGGGGTGACCGCCAGGTACAGCAGGAGCTCCTCTCCTTCCTCTAGCCTGGAGAGTAGTGGTGGTGATGCCAAGCAGTCCTTGAGTTCCTTGAAGGTTGCTTTGCACTCTTCGGTCCAGGTGAAGCTGTACATCTTGTGCAGTGCCTTGAAAAAAGGAAGATATCGATCCACCAACCTCAAGATGAACCGGCTCAGCACCGCAATCCGACCCATCAGGCGCTGGACCTGCTTCTTCGAGGTCAGATGCTCCATGTCGACAATCGCCTGGACCTTCTCTGGGTTCGCCTCGATCCCTTTCTAGGTCATCATGAAGCCAAGGAACTTCCCTGCTGCTACACCAAAGGCGCACTTCGCCGGATTCAGCTTCATCTTATGCTCCCGAAAATTATGGAAGTTCTCCGCGAGGTCAACAACATGGTATGACCTCGGCTTGCTCATGACGAGCATGTCATCCACGTACACCTGCATGTTCCTGCCAATCTGGTTCTTGAAGACCCGATCGACTGGTATGTGGCACCAGTATTTTTTAGACCGAACGGCATCATTCGGTAGCAGTACGTCCTCCGATCGATGATGAAGGCGGTATGCTCCTCGTCCTCCGGGTACATCCGGATCTAATTATATCTATAGAATGCATCCATGAAGGAGAGTAAGCGATGCCCCGAGGTGGCGTCCACTAACTGGTCGATTTTCGGTATAGGGAAACTATCCTTTGGACAGGCTCGATTGAGATCAGTATAGTCCACACAAATCCTCCACTTCCTGTTATTCTTCTTGACCATCACTACATTAGCCATCCAGCTCGGATACTGCCCTTCTCGAATAAAGCCGGCCACGAGGAGTTTCTCTACCTCCTCATTGATCGCCTGTTGCCTCTCCGGGGCAAAACAAATTTTCTCTGGCGAATAGGATGATACTTTGGGTCGATGCTCAGCTTGTGGGTGATGACTTCAGAGGGAATCCCAGGCATGTCGGCTGCCGTCTGGGCGAACACATCTGAGTTCGCCCGAAGAAACTCCAACAAGTGGGCACGCTCATCTTCTTGCAGCTGCGCCCCAATCTGCACAATCTTCGCCAGGTCGGCTCCGAGCGAATACGACAGCAGGCACTCGACTGGGCCACCTATGGGCTCCTGCACCCTTTGGTCAAGGTCAGCTATGCCGGGGTCGTGCTCTGAGGCCTTGGCCTCAAGGATGGTTTGGAGACGGTGCTGAACAGGCTGAGGTGCCCTCCTCATCTCCCTGAAACCGCAGGGAGTAGGAAACTGCACCAATAACCGTTTCGTAGAGATGACCGCGTCGAGCAGGTTGAGCCCGGGTCAGCCAAGAATCATGTTGTAGGCTGAAGGAAACCTAACAACCATGAAGGTCATCATAACAGTGCTCTGCCGAGGTGGGGTCCTGGCAGTAACTGGGAGAGTAATCTCTCCCTCAACTCTGACAGAGTCCCCCGTGAAACCAATGAGGGGAGTATGCATAGGTCTGAGCTAAGCAGATGACAGATTCATCCTGGAGAAGGCACCGTAAAAAAGGACATCAGTCGAACTTTCACTATCGATCATAATCCGTTTTATAGGATGCTTTGCGATCATCATCTCGACAACCATGGTTTCGTTGTTTACAATTTTATTCTCAACCCCCCTCTCCTCCATAAAGGGAAGTACATTCTCGAGACTTTCTCCCCCCCAGCCATCTTGGAAGCATGCTCGACTCCCCAGCACATCATCCCCACCGGCTTCTCGGTAAGGCGGTTGTCGACTGTAGGGACTAGAGGGAGAGCAGCGAGCGCCTGAGGTTTTGCTGGAGGTCTGCCCCCCATGAATTTTCCAAGGTAGCCCCTCTTTATGAGTTCTTCAATCTCCTTTTCGAGGTGCTGACATTCCTCGGTGTCGTGGTCGTGGTCGTGGTGGAATTGACAATACTTCGTCCTGTCATGACCGTTAGATGGCTTCAGCGGAGGTGGGCACTTCAGGTAGCGCTCACCCTGGATCTCCATGAGGATCTTCATCCTTAGGGCAAGAAGAGGCATGAACCTTTCTTCCGGGATGGGGTCCCTCCTCAGCCTTGGGCCCTAGCGGAAGTTCGGGGTGGCTGGTCCGGACTTTCGCATCCCGGACGTCTCCCTGGGAGCTAGCTTCTTCAGAGGTTTCCCATCTAGCTCCCTCCTCGTGTGATCCGCCTCCTCGACGCGGATGTACTTCTGGACACGGAGGAGGAGCTCGGAGTATGTCTTGGAAGGTTTCTTATCGAGAGAGTAGGTCAAGCGAGATGTCCTGAGCCCTCTCTTTAGTGCCAGCATAGCAACTAGCTCATCAAGGTTGTAGATCTCCAGCACGGTAACTTTGAAGTGGGCCACGTAGTCCCGTAGGAGCTCGTGGTCCTGTTGCATGATGGAGAAGAGGCTGTCTGCCTCTCGTGGCACCTTCTGGCAGGCATCGAAGTGGGCCACGAACTTTTGCTCCAGCTGAGCGAATGAACTAATGTTCTCCAACTTAAGGCGGGTGAACCATACCCAGGCTGCCTTCCGGAGAGTGGCAGGAAAGGTGATGTAGAGGAGGGCATCGGTCGCGCCTTGGACCCTCATGAGGGCTTTGTAGCTCTTCAGATGGTTTGGGGGGTCGGTGGTCCCGTCGTAGGGATCCACCTGCGGCATGCGGAGTCGACTCCTCTTGGACTTCTCGAGAGAAGGGGGGACGGGCGTCGTAGCCCGCTGGCTCATCAGTGGAGCCCTCCAGGCGTCTCTCTGCCATGCGCCTGATGGCCTCATCAGTTGAACCTTCTGCTGAGGTCGACGGAGCCGGAAAAGGTGACATGTGAGGGGGTTCATGACGGGAAATCTTTCCTTTTCGACCTCGACGGGGTCTAGCTACGACCCGCCCTAAGGTCGGGGACTGGCTCTCCCGATCGCAGACCCAGTCCGTTGTCTCTTCACTGGGGTTTGATGGTTTCCTCGGTGATCGGTGGTGGCCCGCGGTTGCAAAGACCTTCCTTGGAATGAACGTAGGCTATTGCGGGGTGCTACGGCATGGGCCATGGGGGTCCTTGGCTACTGGTAAGTGGCCAAGGATCGGTGCTGGTGCTGGAGCTGGCGCACTGCCGTAGTGAGAAACTGCACCTGCTGGGTTCCCGTGGGGACCCGCACAGTCTAGAGAGGGAGCCCCCTGTTTCACATCAACCACCCCCGTTCGACCGAAGAAACTCCAACAAGTGGGCACGCTCATCTTCTTGCAACTGCGCCCCAATCTGCACCATCTTCACCAGGTCGGCTCCGAGCGGATACGACAGCAGGCACTCGACTGGGCCACCTATGGGCTCCTGCGCCCTTTGGTCGAGGTCAGCTATGCCGGGGTCATGCTCTGAGGCCTTGGCCTCAGGGATGGTTTGGAGATAGTGTTGAACAGGCTGAGGTGCCCTCCTCATCTCCCTGAAACCGCAGGGAGTAGGAAACTGCACTAATAACCGTTTTGTAGAGATGACCACGTCGAGCAGGTTGAGCCCGGGTCGGCCAAGAATCATGTTGTAGGCTGAAAGAAACCTAACAACCGTGAAGGTCATCATAACAGTGCTCTGCCGAGGTGGGGTCTCGGCAGTAACTGGGAGAGTAATCTCTCCCTCAACTCTGACAGAGTCCCCCGTGAAACCAATGAGGGGAGTATGCAAAGGTCTGAGCTAAGCAGATGACAGATTCATCCTGGAGAAGGCATCGTAAAAAAGGACATCAATCGAACTTTCACTATCGACCATAATCCGTTTTACAGGATGCTTCGCGATCGTCATCTCGACAACCATGGTATCGTTGTTTACATTTTTATTCTCAACCCCCCTCTCCTCCATAAAGGGAAGCACATTCTTGAGACTTTCTCCCCCCAGCCATCTTGGAAGCATGCTCGACTCCCCAGCATATCATCCCCACCGGCTTCTCAGTAAGGCGGTTGTCGACTGTAGGGACTGGAGGGAGAGTAGCGAGCGCTTGAGGTTCTGCTGGAGCTCTGCCCCCACGAATTTTCTAAGGTAGCCCCTCTTTATGAGTTCTTCAATCTCCTTTTCGAGGTGCTGGCATTCCTCGATGTCGTGGTCATGGACGTGGTCGCGGTGGAATTGATAATACTTCATCCTGTCATGACCGTTAGATGGCTTCAGCGGAGGTGGGCGCTTCAGGTAGCGCTCACCCTGGATCTCCATGAGGATCTTCATCCTTAGGGAAAGAAGAGGCGTGAACCTTTCTTCCGGGATGGGGTCCCTCCTCGGCCTCGGCCCCTGGCGGAAGTTCGGGGTGGCTGGTCCGGACTTTCGCATCCCGGACATCTTCCCGGGAGCTAGCTTCTTCAGAGGTTTCCCATTTAGCTCCCTCCTCATGCGATCCGCCTCCTCGACGCGGATGTACTTCTGGACGCGGAGGAGGAGCTCGGAGTATGTCTTGGAAGGTTTCTTATCGAGAGAGTAGGTCAGGCGAGATGTCCTGAGCCCTCTCTTTAGTGCCAGCATAGCAACTGACTCATCAAGGTTGTAGATCTCCAGCACGGTAACTTTGAAGCGGGCCATGTAGTCCTGTAGGAGCTCGTGGTCCTGTTGCATGATGGAGAAGAGGCTGTCTGCCTCTCGTGGCACCTTTCGGCAGGCATCGAAGTGGGCCATGAACTTCCGCTCCAGCTGAGCGAATGAACTAATGTTCTCCGACTTAAGGCGGGTGAACCATACCCAGGCTGCCTTCCGGAGAGTGGCAGGAAAGGTGACGTAGAGGAGGGCGTTGGTCGTGCCTTGGACCCTCATGAGGGCCTTGTAGCTCTTGAGATGGTTTGGGGGGTCGATGGTCCCATCGTAGGGATCCACCTGCGGCATGCGGAACCGACTCCTCTTGGACTTCTTGAGAGAAGGGGGGACGGGCATCGTAGCCCGCTGGCTCGTCGATGGAGCCCTTCAGATTAGCAAACCAGCGAGATAGCTCCATCATCTTGCGCTCCTGTTTCTCCAGGCGCCTCTCTGCCATGCTCCTGATGGCCTCATCAATTGAACCTTCCGCTGAGGCCGACGGAGCCGGAGAAGGTGACATGTGAGGGGGTTCATGATGGGGAATCTTGCCTTTTCGACCTCGACGGGGTCTAGCTACGACCTGCCCAAAGGTCGGGGACCGGCTCTCTCGATCGGCAGACCCGATCCGTTGTCTCTTTGCTGGGGTTTGATGGTTTCCTCGGTGATCGATGGTGGCCCGCGGCTGCAAAGGCCTTCCTTGAAAAGAACGTAGGCTATCGCGGGGTGCTACGGCATGGGCCATGGGGGTCCTTGGCTGCTGGTGAGTGGCCAAGGATCGGTGCTGGTGCTGGAGCTGGTGCACTGCCGCAGTGAGAAACTGCACCTGCTGGGTGAGTGCGACCAGTTGAGGGTCTGCCGGGGGTGGTTGATGTGAAACAGGGGGCTCCCTCTCTAGACTGTGCGGGTCCCCACGGGAAGGGGGATCTCTCACACGGCTGGTGGAGGCTTCTCTTGCTCGTGTCATCACCATCCTCCCATTGAGCAGCTTGCAAGGAGATTGGGTTGGATTAAAATGCATCCTGCCCCCTACCTGGCACACCACTCTGTTGCCGCCTAGATCGCCGTGGTCTGTAGCCGGGGTCGAGCTTGGAATGCACTCCTATCGCTCGGGATCTTGCTCGAGCTTGCGGACCTGCAAAACAGAGTTAGATACCCGGGCCGGAGATTCTGACAAGGGCACTCCGATGGTCAAGTCAGTAATGATCCAAGGGAACAGATCCTCCTGGTCGAGCCCCTGAGATAGACTCCATGCTAGGAGGTGTAAATAATGTATTAGTGGAGTGAGAGTGAGCCGAGAGTGAAGTAGTAAGAGTAATGGCTTGGGAGGATTAGAGCTGGGTGGCTGTGTCCGTGTGATCCTTTCCATGGATCTCCGGTAGCCTGGGGTTCTCAATCCCCTCCTTCTTCTCTCCCGTGTGCCCTCTTCTCCCCCTTGTTTCACTCTCTCGGATTGACTTACTTTGCTTGGGACTGTGGATGGCTCTTTTAAGCCATGGTAGTTGTCAGACACCTGCCTCGGGATCTTCCCCTCGTTAGTAGGCACGTGCGGCGATGTTTCATTTCATGGGCTAGACATTTTTCCCGGTTCGTGATAGAGAACCTACCATGCTCCCTGACATTCCTTCTGGTTGCTCAATTCCAGAAAGTTTGGCAGGGCCTCGGTTGGGGAGCTGCCATCCACAGGGATTCGAATCTCCTGGTTAACTTCCTTTTCCGGGTGGTGCAGACGGTTGGTGGAGAGCGTGGTGCCTCTATCGGGGAGCCTCTCCCTTTTTGGTGTAAGTGGCAGTTGGGGCATTTATAGCGGCCTGGGGGGAGCCTCTTTGTGGTCCTTGGGCGGCTCGCCACCGTCCATGGGGGGCGGCGTCATCCTCCGGTCACTAGCGCTTTCATCCGAGGTGGGGCCGATCTGGAGAGGCGGAGCTCGACTTCGACCTAGGCGTCTCGACCTCACGGGAGGCAGCCTGGCGGAGGAGGGCGGAGCTCGACTCTGGCCTAGGCATTTCGACCTCGCGGGAGGCAGCCTGGCAGAGGAGGGTGGAGCTCGACTCCGACCTAGGCGTCTCGACCTCGCGGGAGGCAGCCTGGTAGAGGAGGCCGGAGCTTGACTCCAGCCTAGGCGTCTCGACCTCACGGGAGTCAGCCTGACGGAGGAGGCCAGAGCTCGACTTTGGCAGGGCGTCTCGGTCATTGAGGGAGCCGAGCCCGGAGAAGGAGTCCGAGGTAAGATGTCTGACATGGCAGCTTTTTCTGACATGACGTCCGATACAGATCACACGTCAGCGACCCCACCACATCATATGCAAATATGTGAAAGTTTTCTTTGTCCAACAAAAAAAAGAAGGGGGAGGGAGGGGAGGATAACAATCTCCCATCATCTAAATATTCCTCCCAAATTCCTTTTATTTATGAGATGAATTTAATTTTTATTTTTTCCAACATATATTATTCCATGTAATGAGTAAATTTTGAGGAAGTTTTGTCCATACTTAGATAAGTTTTTTTTGGAGTACCGGTGGACTCTTCTCCAAATGTGTGACACATATTCTATGTTTTATGTGATTATCAAAGGAAAAAATTCATATACCAATACAATCAATATCTCTATACCTTACCTATCTTTATACATTTATTTATGTATTAAATGCAAAGGAAAGTGAAAACTTAACCTCTCCCTCAAATTCATAAAAATAGTAGAAAATCATCTAAAATTAAAAAATCTAAATAAAAAATTAAAGTTATCTAGATATAAAAGTTAAATATGGTAAAGTTGGCTAAATATATTAGAAATTACTGTGTATTGGAAAAATTATATCATGGCAACCAAAGTGAGTAGGAGGCCAAAGAAAATATTCCCCTTTATTTTCTTGAATTATTAAATACATTCCACTTAATAATTTACTTTTCATTCTAATTTTCTATAAGTTATTTATTATTCTACTACATAAATTTTTTATTTTCATAAAAAAATGAAATAAATTCAAGTTTCACTAGGAATCTTTTAAATTATTTTAAAATAATTATTAGCCATTTAAAGTCCATGCATATAGTGGACAAAATTTAAATTTAGAGTTATTTTGTAAATTTATTAATTATTGTAGGAGTGATTAATTACAAAACAATTTCTTTCAAGAAAATTTTCCTCCATGCATGCAGAAGTAAAAATTGTTTTTCTTCCAGCATATTTCCCTTCATGCATGTAGAGAAAATAAATTTGAAATTTGAGTGGCAATGTTCTTAATTATATTTAAAAAAAATCAAATTTATAGTTGTTTTTGAAAGTTGTTATTGTTAATTATTTTAGGAAAAACATATTGACAGTATAGAGTCTACTCAAAGGAAAAACTAAATTTATAATTATTTTAAAAAGCCATTAATTATTGTAGGAAGTCATACTAAAGTTAATTACAAAAAAATTCTTTCAGAAAATTTATTTTCAAAAGCCATTAACTAATTCAATGCACATAGAGAAAAAATTTGAAATAAATTTGATTTTGAGAGGGACTTTTCTTAATTATTTCAGAAAAAATATTGACCATTTAAAGTCCATGCATATAAAGAAAAAAACTCAAACTTAGAGTTATTTTAGAAAGTCATTAATTATTTTAAAAAATTATTAATTACAAAAAATTTTCTTTTCACTCTCCCATGCTTGCAAAGGGGAAAAAATTTTCCTTTCTGAACGTGAATATGTTTACATTCATTTGTGAAACATCAATAGAAAAAAAAAAATTCCTTTATGAAACATCAAGAGAAATTTTTTTTACATTCATTAATAATTTTAGATAATTATTGATTATAAAGATTTTCTTTTCACTCTTCCATGCTTGCAAAGGAAAAAGAATTAAAATTTTCTTTCTGAATATTTTTACATTCATTTATAAGGTGGAGAAAACCATCATTATTGTTATTATTGCTGTTGCATTATAATTGAGAGGAGAAACATCAAGAGAAAAAAAATCCTATTCTCGATCAAATGTAATTTGGTGCACATCCATCTAAAGTCATAGTATTAGGCGTATCACAGTCATCATGGGCCATCAATATTGCACCCAAGAATTCATGACTTGGTATGTAAGGTATTATTCACTCTGATTCTTAGATCTCGTATTTCTATTTTTTTAAAATTTCAATCCAAAAAACATCTTGCACGAGAAAGGTGGCCGTTTTCTATAAAATTAAAGTATTTTTTAACTCACAATCACTGCAGGACTAATGATGTTATTTTTTCTTATTATCAACCATAGCCTCCTAGCTAGTCAAGGAAAGTCAATGGATGGGCCGAAGGTGCCCTCCTTAGCATCACCTTCACCATAAAAGTGAGACAATAAAAAGTATGTAAACTTAGTTGGCCACAATGTTTAAGACATGATTTAGCTTTTATGAATGCCAAGCTAGTCCTGAATGGGACATGCATGCCATGACTAAGGCCTCCTCGCAGATCATGACCGTGGGCCATGATTGATGATCACCATGCATCCAATTTCCAAACTACTCTTGCCCATCGGCAGGTTTGGTTGAAATGGACTCAACACAATTCTAGTGGATTGTTATAAGTTTAATAGTGATCCTTCTTCCTCCTGTGACAAGTTAGCTGGAGCTGGAATCATGGGGTGTGATCCATTCAGGAGACATGTTGCTAGTCAAAGGAAGAGGCACTAGGAAAAGCCTTCTCAATGGATTCAATACTTGACCATTGCCAAGCTCTAATTCAGATCCTAAGATAGAAAAGCTAGGTTCCTGGGCAATTGTTGACCTTATAGATATGAATGTTTATCCTTGATATGTTTTCGAGAAATAAATAGAACAGCTGATTGGATCACCAACATCGAAACTTTTATAGTCGAGCTTAGAAAGCTTTTAGTGCTTGATGCGTTTGAAGCTTTAAGTGGAGGGAAATTCTAACCATCAAAAATTGTAATAACAAAAAGATGTGCTTTAATTTATATTCTTTGTTAAAATCTTAATTTTTAAATTATTTTTTTTTAATTTTTTTACTTGTTATGATATCCCGGTTTTATTTCAATTAATTATTGAATCATTCTCTGAACCAATCTCAATTTTTTCTTTTTTTTATTTATTGATCAAATCAACATACAAAGGAAAATGTTTACTGGGTTCGATAAAGATTCTGATCTACAAAATGATAGTCTTTGGCTTCCTATATTTATCTTGGTCCGAAGACCATGCCTGATATTTACGACTTCGTATCTTTATCTTGGCCCGAAAGTTAAGTTTACTAACTCTATGTCTTCGGCTTCGTATATTTATCTTGGTCCGAAGACCGTGCTTGATATTTACATTTACGGCTTCGTATCCTTATCTTTGCCCAGGAGATAAGTTTATTAGCCTTGTCTTCGGCTTCGTATCTTTATTTTAGTCCGAAGACCTTGCCTCATGTCTTTACATCTATGGTTTCAAACTAAGTTTATTAACCTTATGTCTTCGGCTTCGGGTTGTCATATTGGTTCGAAGACTTAACCTTTCAAGAGAATATCTTCGACTTTATTCCTTCAATATAATCCGAAGAGCATATTATCTCATTTTCTTGACTGTAAGTGTTTACTTTCGCTATTTCCAAAAAGACTTCTTTGAAGTGTGTAGCTAACATTTCCTTTAGGAGCGCTACTAAAGGGAATGTTGAGCTCACTTCGGATCTACTCCAAAAAAGAGGGAAGCTTATTAAGCATGTGGGTCTTTTTAATATTAGAACAGTCAACCCTACTCTAGTTATTGCAATCACCCACATGATCGAAATTCTCAGATTAGATAAGCTCCGAAATAATTAATTTTCCGACCGCCACTACTTATAGTTATGAAGTGGTTACATTTGTCAGCTTTCATAACCATAAGTAGTTATGTTGGAGCCTATAAATACTGGTAAGAGGGGACACTCGAGGTAAGTTTGGCTCATTCCTGCAATTTGAATTCCTCCTTTTCCTCTCTGCCTCCAAAAACTCTCCATTCTGCTGTTGCCTGAGTTTCTTTTGACTTTGGTATCGAAGTGTCCCCCACCGGAAAATCTCCAGTCAGGGATCTGTTTTGTAGGTTCCGGTCAACGGCAATCCAGTGGAAGAATCACTGCATCCGATCGGTGGAGATTCAGCATCAACAGATTGTCATGCCGGGCAGGGGAAGAAGCTCTATTTCCTCTACTTTGAAGGAGAGTTTGCTAAGTAAAATGGTGAAAGGAAAAGCTAAGAATACATCTACGAGTCAGGAGCAGCAGGCTCCTCCGTCAAACGGTCCTCCGGTCAGCAATCCTCTGGCGGATTAGGGACTACAAACTCCTATGATAATGGTGGGGCAACGGCAGTTTGAAAGCTTGGTGAACAGGGTAGAGGCCTTGATGACACTGGTTCAGCATTTGCATGAAGCTGCAGCTCAAAAGCAATGTCCACCACCTGTTCCGCAATCCAGCCATCAACCCGAGAAGGAGAAAGATTAATGTCAAGAGATCACCCCCAATTTCTCACAGATTCGGTCATCTCGTGACCGCTATGCCTCTCCACCAGATCAACAAGCAGGGGATCATGGTGAAAAGAAAAGGGTCCGACGATCTCCCTCTGTTTCTTCTAGAAACTTTGTACCATAAGGGACTAGGCAGAGAGAGATCAACTATGAATTCGAAGAGAAATTTAAATCTATGCAGGCACAGATAGCAAGAATTTCATATCTGAGAAGGAACGATGAGGTCATCACTTTCAACTCTCAACCCCCTTTTTATGATCATAGTATGGATGAAGTCATCCCCAAGCATTTCAAGATCCCACAGCTAGAAGCTTATGATAGGACTTCAGATCCTCTCGGCCATCTGGGGAGCTATAAGGCTCGTATGATGGTGCAAGGAGCAATATATGCTCTTTACTGCCTTACTTTTCCTGCTACTCTAAAAAAATCTGCTTGAATGTGGTATTCGAGCCTGCCACCGAAGATAATTCATTCTTTTACTAAGTTAGAACGGTAATTTGTCTCGCACTGTAGAACGTGCCAGAAGATGCCGTGCAACACCGATAGTTTGTTTCTTCTCTAGCAACAAGAAGGAGAAAGTTTGAAGGAATTTGTCCACCTCTTCAATTCGGCTACATTGGAAATACCGAATTTGAATGAGCATATGGCTATGTCTGCCTTGAAAAAAGGTCTGAAGTCGTCCGGGTTCACTTTTTCCCTAGACAAAAGATTCCCAGTGAGCTATGCCGAACTGTTGGCAAAAGCTCAGAAGTATACAGCCGCTTAGGAGCAAACGACAAGCCGAAGACTTGCTGAAGGGAGGTACCCTTCTAAGAAGAATAGTGCCAAAGGATCGAATATACCAACATCCTCCAACAACGCTTCGGTCCCCAAGAGTAGCCCTAGATCCAAGCAGCAGAACAATCGGTTCAATGCTTACACACCCCTTAACTTGCCTAGGGAGAAGATTCTGCTAGAGATTGAAAAAGAAAAATATTTTCAAAGGCCATGTCCCTTAAAGACATCTGCAAAAGCAAGAGACAAAAGCAAATACCGTCGATTCCACCGGGATCATGGTCACAATACGGAGGAATGTTTCCAGCTTTGGGATGCCATTGAAGACTTGATAAAAAGGGGATATCTAGGAAAATATGTCAATCGCCCAGAGCCTCAAGCCGAAGCAGTTCTTCCAAGGATTTCTGACAAAGTCGATCTGCCACATCAAAAATCAACTGGTGAAGATGTTGGAATGCTTCATCGGTCATCTGCATGGGATATTGAAGCTGAGGAGAATGTCCCGAAAAGGTTCAAAGGGAAAAATTCTATCACTTTTTTCGATGAGGATGTTCAAGGAATTCAACTTCCACATGATGACCCTGTAGTGGTCTCAGCTATTATTTCCAAATTTGATGTAAAAAGAATTTTAATTGATAATGGAAGTTCAGTTGATGTATTACTGTATGATGCTTTTCTTCGGATGGGATTATCTGGACGTGAATTATGAAGGTTTCTCATTCCAATAACTGGTTTTGGTGGAAATCAAGTTGGGGTTGAAGGTGAAATGGTCTTGCCCGTAACTTTTGGGTCCGAACCATTCCAAAGAACCCTTTCTATCAATTTTATTGTGGCTAGAACATCTTTAGCTTATAATGCAATCTTGGAGTGTCTAGCATTAAATAAGTTCAGAGCCATAGTCTCAACGTACCACCTTTTGGTTCGGTTTCCTACCAAGACAGGCATCGGAGAAGTGAGAGGAAATCAAAGAATCGCCCACCAGTGTTCAATGATTCAAACAAGCAAGTAGCCAAGTCCTTAGCACTTGACCAGCTGGATCCAAGAGATGAATCCGAAGACTCAGGAGAGCCAGTGGAGAAAACACTTTTTGTGCCACTATCCGAAAATGACCCTACCAAGCTTTTACAAATTGGCAGCCTGCTTGATGAAGAATCAAAGATAAAACTAATATATTTTCTTCAAGATAATGCTGATATTTTTGCTTGGACAGCTTCGGACATGCCTGGAATTCCATCCAATGTGATCACACATCGTCTAGAAGTCTCTCCCAACTATAAGCCTGTACGCCAGAAGAAGAGAAATTTTGTTCCAGAAAGATAGAAGGCTATTGATGAAAAAGTTAATAAGTTGCTTGAAGCCAACTTCATAAGTGAGGTCCAATATCCGAATTGGCTGGCGAATGTAGTCATGGTAAAAAAATCAAATGGCAAGTGGACGATTTGCATAGATTATACAGACCTCAACAAGGCATGTCCAAAGGACAATTTTCCTTTACCAAAAATCGATCAGCTAGTTGATGTTACGGCTAGTCATCAATTATTGAATTTTATGGATGCCTTCTTAGGCTATAACCAGATCTGAAAGGATCCTGAAGATGAAGAGAAGACTGCTTTTATTACAGAGAAAGGGCTTTACTGTTATAAAGTAATGCCGTTCGGTTTGAAGAATGCTGTGGCAACTTTCCAAAGGCTTATCAACAAAATTTTCAAAAATTAGATTGGGAGAAATATAGAAGCTTATGTTGACGATATGATTATGAAAAGTCTTCATAAGTCTAATCATATTACAGATCTAAAGGAGTATTTTGATGCTCTTAGACATCATTGGATGAGGTTGAATCCTGCCAAATGTGTCTTTGGTGTAACTTCTAAAAAATTCTTGGGATACTTGGTCACCAAGCAAGGAATTGAAGTTAATCCAGAAAAAATCCAAGCGCTTCAGACAATGAGACATCCTACTTGCAAGAAGGAGGCAAAGGTTAACGGGTGGAATTGCTTCTTTGAGCCGATTTATCTCCCGTTCTGCAGAAAGATGTTTGCCATTTTTTAAGGTTCTCCGTCATACTCAAAATCTTGAATGGACAGAAGATTGCAGAATTGTCTTTGACAAACTGAAAGAATACTTGGAAAATCCCCCATTACTCTCTAACTTGGAAGATCCCCCATTACTCTCTAAGTCCTGTGAAGGAGAAACACTTTACTTATATCTATCAGCCATGGATGAAGCAGTTAGTTCGTTTCTGGTATGAAGAGATGCCAATCATTCACAGAAGCCGATATACTACACTAGTAAAGTGTTGTATGAAGCTGAAGTCCGATACCCCAGAGTGTAAAAGATTATTTTTTCTCTAGTGGTTGCAGCAAAGCATCTTCGGCCTTATTTCCAAGTCCATTCTATTGTGGTTCTGACAGATCAACCCTTAAAAGCCATACTTCGTTGTCCTGACACCTCAGGAAGGATAGCTAAGTGAGATGTTAAATTAGGGGAGTTTGATATTGAGTATCAGCTTAGGTCAGCAATGAAAACACAGATTTTGGCTAATTTTATAGTTGAATGCACATGGGGATCTGAAGAAGACCAACCAAGAGCCGAAGAAGAAGGTACCGAAGACAATATGGAGTTTATTTGGATGCTACATGTCGATGGTGCTTCGAACACCAACGGTTGCGGTGCAGGTTTAATTCTGGATGGTCTAAATGGACAAGTTATTGAATATGCTCTTCGATTTTCTTTTCAAGCTTCAAATAATCAGGCAGAGTATGAAGCACTCATTGCTGGGCTTAGAATTCCCCAAAAGTTGGATATTAAAAGGCTCAAAGTTTTTTTTCGATTTACAGTTGGTGGTGAATCAAGTAAAAGATGATTTTGAAGCCCGAAATCCAAGCATATTCCAATATTTAGAGAAAGTCCAAAGCATGACATCTAGTTTGGAGCATTTTGAGATTATTCATGTACCAAGGACAGAAAATTCTCGGGCAGATGCTCTTTCAAGACTTGCAACTATGGCACCCAATTCTCTTGGAAGGATATATGTGGAATATCTTGAAGACCCTAACATATCAGAATCCATAATTGATGTATGTCAAGTTGAGCATGAACCTTCATGGATGGATCCTATTCTCAAGTTCCTAAAAGAAGGAACCTTGCCCGAAGACAAGCTCGAGGCTAAATGGCTATGCTGGATGGCTTCTCAATATGTGATCTTGAATGAAACATTATATAAGAGGTCCTTCACACAGCCTTTATTGAAATGTTTGGGTCCATCCGAGACAGATTATGCACTCAGGAAAGTGCATGAAGGAATATGTGGAGATCATCTGGGGGGCAGATCATTGGCATATAAAATAATATGTCAAGGTTATTATTGGCCAACCATCCAGAAGGATTCTGTAGAATTTGTTCAAAAATTTGATCATTGTCAAAGATACGCCAATATACAAAGGCGACCTGCAAATCAGTTAACTCCGTTGACAGCGTCCTAGCCTTTTGCACAATAAAAAATAGACATTCTTGGTCCGTTTCCTCCAGCTTCTGGATAGCAAAAATTTCTTATAGTAGCTATTGATTACTTTACCAAATGGGTCGAAGCCAAAGCATTGGCACAAATTACTAAAACAAAAGTTGAAAATTTTGTGAGAAATTTCATCATCTTCCGTTTTGAAATTTTTTATTCTATAATAACTGACAACGGAAGACAGTTTGATAACCCAAAATTTAGGAACTTCTACACCTAGTATCACATTCTTCACAAAGTTACTTCAGTGGCACATCCTCAATGTAATGGAGAAGTTGAAGTGACAAACAGGACTATTCTTCATGATCTTAAAACCAGATTGAATGATGCTAAAGGGTCATGAGCCGATGAGTTAAACTCAGTTCTTTGGGCATATCGAACTACTCCCAGAATAGCTACTGGTAAATCTCCATTTCATCCATCTTATGGTACCGAAGCATTCCTTCCCATAGAGGTCTCTTTGCAATTTCTATGGATTGGTCACTACGAAGAGCCCGAAAACTCTGAACACCGAAGAGTTGACTTAGATTTACTACAAGGCACACGACTTCAGGCACAGTTGAAGATGGCTGCGTATCAGCACAAAATGGTAAGATACTACAACTCTCGTGTAAAAGAATGGACCTTTCATCCTGAAGATCTAGTTCTGCAAAAGTTTGAAGTATCCAAACCAACTGAACAGGATAAACTCTCTCATACATGGGAATGACCATACTGAATCAAAGAGGTTATTCGACCTGTAGCTTACCGGTTGGAAACCTTAAAGGGTATTCTACTACCTCGGCCTTGGAATGTACAAAACCTTCGCAAGTATTATCAATAAAGATTTTATTCAAGGTCATCAAGATAGATTTAATTATTCTATCTTAATTCTATTTCTAAGAGGCATAAAGATGATCTCCATGATCTACCATACGAAATATCGAGGTAAGCTTAACTAGCATATCTTAATTTTCTTTTCTTAAAGGCATAAGGATGATCTCTGTGATCTACCTTATGAAGTGCCGAGTTGGACTTAACCAGTCCATCTTAATCGAAAAGGCATAAGGATGATCTTCGTGATCTACCCTCTGAAGTGCCGAGTTGGGCTTAACCAATCCATCTTAATCAAAAAAGCATGAGGATGATCTCCATGGTCTACCTCATGAAGTGCCGAGGTAGGCATGATCAGCCTGTCTTAATTTCAATACAAAAAGGCAAGAGAATGATCTTCATGATCTACTCTATGAAATGCCGAGGTAGGTTTGATCAGCCTATCTTAATCCTTGATCAAAAGGCACAAAGGTGATCCAAGCAATTTATCCTGTAAAAGTGCCAGAAATTAATCAACCTATCATTCAAATTAAAGATGCAGGTGATCCACACGGTCTATTTTATCCTAAGTCCGAAGATTTAGCATATTCTCAAGTCCAAAGACTTGATTCTTATTTGGAGATTTGGTATTCTCTTCTCAATTCTCTGGAATTATCCTAAGTCCGAAGACTTAGTGTGTTATCAAGTCCGAAGACTTAGTATTCTCATTTAAAGATGACATTCTTTCTCATCTCAATTATATAAAATTATTCCTATGTCCGAAGACTTAGTATATTTTCCAATCCGAAGACTTGGTTCTTGTTTAAAGATTTGGTAATCTTCGTAATTATGTGAAATTATTCTTGAGTCCGAAGACTTAGTATATTTTTCTGTATGAAGACTTGATATTCTCTCATCTCAATTTCACGGAATTATCTAAGTCCAAAGACTTAGTATATTTTGGAGACTTGGTGTCTTAAAATTTTATTCTTATTTTATTATTCGTATTCAATATAATCTTGGATCAGATTTGGAAATTCTGTTTCTTTATAAGATTATTATCCTAAGTCTGAAGATTTAGTATCATTTTATATGCTTCGGAATTCTTAATTATCCGAAGACCTTATACTTGGAAAAATTCTTATCCATTCGCATATGCATTCATAGAAAAATTCTCTTTGGAAAGGTCTTTCATCGATAAGATTTTTTATATTTCAAAAAGGGAAAAAGTTACTAAACATCCTTTATCAGGGCATCTTTGGTAAGATTAATCGGATCCACCACCTCTTCAGCTATTGTTGGTGCTTCGGGATCCTTTTGTGATTCAGGCTCATTCGGACTTTCGGGATCGAACAGTTGAATCCCCGAAATGTCCAAATCTAGGTAAAACTTTTGCACCTCCTCCACCCCATCATTGAAGCCTCCTTTGTAACTATGGATCCCGGCTTCAACCATTTCGGCCTCAAAAGCTGGAGATGTCTTGTAATCTTCTATTGCCCTTCCTAGTTGATTTCTCAAAGAACGATTTTCTTCGGTAGCCTCTTCGGATTTCTTCGCATCCTCCTCGGACTTTTGATGAGCTTCTTTAAGAAGAGCTTCCAGAGAACAAATTTTGTTCTTTCTCTTCTTAAGCCTTGCTTCCTTCTTAGAGTTCTTCGATTGGAGTTTCTCCACCTCAACTTTCAAACTCTGAACCAAGGCATCACTTTGGGCAAGCTTCTCCTCCATAGCCTGCCTCTACTCTTCGGCTACTGCCTTCTCAATCTTAACTGTTTTCATTTTCTCCTTTATCTATTTATAATTGTCCCTAAAGTCGAAGATGCTTTCCTCCATGACAATGATGTCATGCATCATCTGCATTAAGGGATTAAAGAGTTAACATCAACAAGTTTATACTTTGAAAATATAATTAGATATTTACCTTCAATGCTGATGAGAACACTGAGTCAAAGACTTCTTCAATGCATCGGGACTTAGTTTTGTCCCAGTTTTTCGGAAGAAGTGTGCACTTCATTAGCTCCCTGGCCAGTTCAGGGT
Source organism: Areca catechu (assembly GCA_021397845.1). NCBI lineage: Eukaryota > Viridiplantae > Streptophyta > Magnoliopsida > Arecales > Arecaceae > Areca > Areca catechu. The sequence goes on along the minus strand of CM038044.1, from coordinate 119,498,880 downwards.
TCTCTAAGCCTTCTCTATTCGAAAAGACAGTGAAGTCTACATTACATCCTCCTTCCGAAGATGCATTCCACCTAGGGTCGTTTTCGGATCGAAACTTTGATATTTTCTATCTTTTCTCCTTTGGAGGTGCAATTACAGATTCTCTATCAAATGTCAAATCACATTGATCTGGAGGGGGCATCGAATGAGGACTCTTCGGAGAAGGCCTCCTTGGAGATGGACTCCTGGCAGGTTCAGGAGGACTTGGTGAAACAGGTGGTATCTCTTCATCCGATGCGGGTCTCATTGGAGAAGTGCTCGAACCCTCTTCGGCCCTCCTTTTCTTTCGGACTTCGAATATCGCTGGAACAGCCACTCCCTTTTTTCGTGAAGCTTGTTGAACTTTCTCAAGTTGAGGCTTCATTCTTTCACTTGCAATCAAAAGATTTTATCATATAAAAAGAAAAAGGAAAGAAAAAGATGGAGGGAATGAGAATCCGAAGACCACTATCTCTATACCTAATACTGGGACTTCACTGATATGAGCTCGGTGAAGATTTTCTTCCTTCAGTAATTCTTTGAATGAAGGAATTTCGGGTTCTAACAAAGTTTCGAAGTCTTTGAGATCGGCCTTCAGAACCCTTTTTCTGGCATTTGCATCCAAACGTAGAGCTCTCCAGTCAGTGTTGAATCCCTAATGGGTGTAGTATACAAAAAAGAAACAAGGTTTCCACCCATGTATTGCACTGGGGGTCCCTTTTATTAGTCTTTGACCTGGCCGAGGACCTATAACCCACCATCCTTTGCCGTGAAAATCTTTTTTCAACATAAACAAAGAGGTGAATAAGGATGTCTTTGGCTCTATATTTCTAAGTTTGCAAAGGACTAGGAATCCACAGATGTTCCTAAAGCTGTTGGGGTTAGCTGAGCTGGAACTATTTGGTAAAGATTAAAGATTTTTGTAAAGAAAGGGTGAAGTGAAAGCCAAAGACTAGCCTTAAGGTGGTCTTTGTATATGGCAATGGATTGTATGGAAGGTTTATCTGCTCTCTCTTCGGGTTTTGGAAGGATAAGTTTGAAGGTTCGAGGGATGTGAAAGCATCGCTTAACCTCTTCCATTTTAGCAAGTGAAAAGGAACTGGCGACGGAATCCGGCGATCTTTCCGGGCTCCTCTTCCTACCAGAACTCTTCCCTCTATTGGTTTCGCCTTTCGACGAACCCCTACCGAACCCACGTCCTGGTGAACTCCTGCCGGATTCCCTTTCCAGTGGTTCCCTAATGGTCTCACCCCTCAGTGAACCTCTGCTAGAACTAGAAGAAGGATTCCTAGCGGATTCTGACATTGTAAAGAAGGAAAAAGAAAGGAAGGAAGGGTTTTTAACCTCTGAAGGAACAAAAATGGCGGACTATAGCATGAGATGGAAGGAAGATGGAGCGCGAGTGCGAGGAAAGTTTTTTTTCTGAAACCCTCTTCCTTTTACAGTTGAGGCTATGGGGTTTTCGAGGTGTTTCAGAAATCTCCTTAATTCGTACGCCGTATCAACAGCTTCGATCCTGGGCACGATTTCCTGAAAATCACCCATTAATGAAGTAGTGGCTGTGATCCGTGTGAAGTGAGGTGAATGGCTACGATGACTTCTCAGTTGTGATCAGTCCCCAGATAAGTGCCACGTGTTCTGCCTTGATAAAATAAAAACTCTTTTCTAAAAAGATTTTTCAGAATCTTCTAGAATCGAGGCGTTTTCTTTGAAGTGACGAATGAGGCGATGACACGTGGCCTCTCCACGTCTCTCGCGCCACCAGGTAGTTATTGCAAAAAGACATGCCGGGGTTTAATGGCATCATGGTATATCAGTTGCCGCAAAACGACAGATTTCAAGTACTCCCAATTTCGAAATCAAATCATTTCAAACTTGGGAGTGGGGGGCAGCTGTTATGATATCCCGATTTTATTTCAATTAATTATTGGGTCACTCTCTAGACCAATCTCAATTTTTTCTTTTTTTGGTTAATTGGTCAAATCAACATACAAAGGAAAATGTCTATTGGGTTCGATGAAGATTCTGATCTACAAAAGGATAGTCTTCGGCTTCGTATATTTATCTTGGTCCGAAGACCACGCATGATATTTACGACTTCGTATCTTTATCTTGGCCCGGAAGCCAAGTTTATTAACTCTATATCTTCGACTTCGTATATTTATCTTGGTTCGAAGACCGTGCCTGGTATTTACATCTATGGCTTTGTATCCTTATCTTTGCCCAGGAGATAAGTTTATTAGCCTTGTCTTCGGCTTCGTATCTTTATCTTAGTTCGAAGACCCTGCCTCATGTCTTTACATCTATGGTTTCAAGCTAAGTTTATTAACCTTATGTCTTCGGCTTCGGGTTGTCATCTTGGTTCGAAGACTTAACCTTTCAAGAGAATATCTTCGGCTTTATTCCTTCAACATAATCCGAAGAGCATATTATCTCACTTTCTTGACTGTAAGTGTTTACTTTCGCTATTTCCAAAAAGACTTTTTTGAAGTGTGTAGCTAACATTTCCTTTAGGAGTGCTACTAAAGGGAATGTTGAGCTCACTTCGGATCTACTCTAAAAAAGAGAGAAGCTTATTAAGCATGTGGGTCTTTTTAATATTAGAACAGTCAACCATACTCTAGTTATTGCAATCACCTACATGATCGAAATTCCCAGATCAGATAAGCTCCAAAATAACTAATTTTTCGACCGCCACTACTTACAGTTATGAAGTAGTGGTTATATTTGTCAGCTTTCATAACCGTAAGTAGTTACGTTGGAGCCTATAAATACTGGTAATAGGGGACACTCGAGGTAAGTTTGGCTCATTCCTGCAAGTTGAATTCCTCATTTCCCTCTCTGCCTCCAAAAACTTTCCATTTTGCTGCTGCCTGAGTTTCTTCTAACTTTGGCATCGGAGTGTTCCCCGCCAGAAAATCTCCGGTCAGGAATCTGTTTTGCAGGTTCCGGTCAACGGCAATCCAGCGAAAGAACCACTCCATCCGGTCGGCGAAGATTCAGTATCAACACTACTGTTTCCTCCACTTTTCAATATTGTAAATTAGTAATAAATAACTTACTTATATTGGTCCATCCAATCAAATTTTATGACTTAGCCCAAAGGTTCTCTACCTATAAAAGCCTTGAAATAAATGTTAAGGCAACTAAACATGTTCCATGATGCATGCCCCACGACAAATGTAATTCTCTCGTGGAAAAGTCCGCACGAAGCATATACAAATCCAACAGCAAATTTATCATTTTGCATTCCATCCATGCACGATCCCATGCCAACAACCTCATGCCGTGTGCGAAAAATTTTCTTCAACCGTTCCAAAATTTATTAGGTTGACCAAGTTCATTGGTTCGGGTTGTATATTTTGAGCAGAAGTATGCATCTTCTTCTTCTTTTTATTTTTTATTTTTTATTTTTTATTATAATTTTAATAATTAGATAGCATTTTGCACATATTTTAAGATGCTCCGGTATTCATCTTTGTCTATTTGTATAGATTTCAAAATAGATATTGCAGGATCCAACAACTAGTCAAAAAAGAAGGCCATCATTCTTCTCCGTGAATGATACAATCCAAATCTAGCGGTTCACAATAGATTCAGGATGAAATAAATTTTTTTCCCTTCTCTTTCTTCCTTTTATTGCATAATAGCAACATGTGCTGGGATGTTTCATGTTAGATTCAAGATGGATATGGTCTATCTAATTATTTCTCCACTGCAACAACTATAAGGTCCATCCTCATCATCCATTAGACCATCACCTGTCAGCTTCATCAATACATAAACAAACAAATAAATAAACAAATAGGTAGATAAATAAAAGAAAAAAATAGAGAGGCATCCCTTCAATTTTTATTGATTTGCACTTGGATCCCAATAATTTAAAAAGTTACAAAGATCATCCAAAACTTGCAAATCATTTCATTTAGCCCCGATCATAAGTCTTTGTTATGCCATCTTATGACATGAGAAGTTAAATTTTATGAAATAACAAAAATGCCATTTCCATAACTTCCTTGTTTTTGGCATGAAATGGAGTGAAAGGAAAGGAAAGTCACATGACTCTCATGTAACCATCTTCTTTAATAAGGTATATTTTTTTGCCCCATTAGATACACAGAAGTAGATAATGAGAGGGAGGATGATAAAAGAGCCGGTGAGAAGATAATAGGACAGAGAAATAGAAAGAAGCATAGATCGAAGCAACAGAGATGTACCTAGACCATAATGGCTTCAGCAGTAGCCATGCCTCGTCCCAACACTCCAACCAAAATATTTTAGCCTATTGTGACGTGGGTTAAGGGCATCTATGAAGACATCATGGACCACAACTAATCCTTGGCAAAGGTTCTCCTTGTATGAGATAAAGGGTTTCCTAATTCATCATTGATTTTTCATAACTCACTTGTCAGCCATTTCATTAATTTCTTATTATAAGTAAGAAGAGGATGTGGATTTTTTGAATGGTATGATCCCTCATCATCACCACATTCAAGAGAGCTTATGATCAAACTGATCTAAAAAAAACGAACCTGGAAGCTGAGATCTATATTTGTAGAGGGAGGAAAATAATTTTGACATGATGTCTGTTTGCTACATGGGCATTCACTAGCACTTTGTTGGCAGTGAAATGGGCTGGGATGGATATCGAAGCAATTCAATCCATAGACATAGCTGATAGGAGAGGGGTCAAGTATAACAATGTGTAACTTATGGAGTCTAAGTATTGTTTTTTGGTAAATTATAGGGTCTAACAATTTGTAGTCAAAATATTTGGAATGTTTATTTAACAAGTTTTTTTTTTTTTTTTGATGGAAAAAAGAATAGGGGGTTTTATCCCGGTGTAGCTCCCCGTAACAGGCCCCCTGCCCGCTAGACCATGTTCGATTCGGGTTGCAAGTTTTTTGCGTGCCCTCCTCGCCAACTGGACGAGTACGTCAGCCTAGCCCCACTACAGCATCGGAGTTCCGGCTGCGCAGCCTTCCAGTGACGTGCCTCAGACTTAATCTGGAATTTAATCGAGTCATCCACGGAATCATTCCTTGAACCAGTCACATGTCCCAGATTTAATCTGGAATTTAATCGAGTCATCCACGAGATCATTTCTCGAACCCGTGACGAGTGGGTTATATACAAAGGCTACGCCGCGCCTTAACCGACCGCGCTACCACCGTAGTGATGTTTATATAACAAGTTTAGCTGGTCATGAATAAACATATTTTGTGTTCGATATCTGCAATGTCCTAAAATATATGATTTTTACGATCAAATAAGATATGTGAATTAATAGAATGAAGAAAATGACATTATTCTTATGCAATCCTGTTAATACACCAAATCAATAGAATCACTTGTACACATCCATACAAATTCATATAATAACATTGTTAGGATTTGTAATACAATTCCGGATTGCATGCATAGGTTTTAAAATCTTTAATTAATTAAAATAAATTTGCAATGCAAATAAAAACCTAATCATGCATAGCAGGAACCGATCACGAACATATAGATCGCCAAATAAAAGCAAAAGTATAAGTAGATCAAATTTGCTTACCTGTTACACTACTCCATCTTCATTGAATCTGATCTGGAGAAAACCCCAGGTTCCGTTAAAATCATCTTATCGAATCTAGAAAAAATCTCTGAGTTCCACTGGAGTGCACGCACCCGATCTCTGTTGGTATCCACAAAGAGATAGCCTGATCGAAGTTCCGAGACCATCAAAATGCGAGCACCTTGCAGGCCTCACTTTGACAATTGGATCATATCTCTCCTTCTTCTTTTCTTTTTCTTTACTCAAGAAATCAAAGAATAAAGATAGATATCTCAAGAAATCAAGGAAGAATTTTCTTTTCTTCTTGAACTGAACTCTTTCATTCAAGATCAAGAGGAGGATTATAGAGGGTGATGAATAATAATTTTTCTCTCCTTTTTTTTCCGTGGAGTAGAGAATATGAGAAAATAGGGCGAAATACGCGAGAAAAATCTCATGTGAAAAACAACTTCAAGAAACTCCACGTTTAAAAAAAATTGTGTGCCACCTGCTTCTCTTATCTCACACCAAATATAAATTGATATCTTCTTAGAGTTCTTTTTCATCTAGAATTAGGACAAGAATTTAAATCAAATTTAAACATATATGGATTAAGATAGGAAAAGAAGAAGGGAGATAACCATTATAATTCAACTCTTTAGAGTGCCCAACTTAATTTCCATGCTAATTTGAGATTTCACGTGGAGAATAACAAGCACTCTTCTTTCTTTATTACACGACTAAAAGTAGGGATGGCAAAGAGCCGGGTTCGGGTCGGGTGCATAACTATCCAAACACAAACCTGAATACTCAATAAATTATCCAAACCCGGTCCAAACACCATCGGGACTAGATTTTTTTATCCAAATCTATCTCAATCGGGTATCGGGTAATTCAGGTTTATCCGACCCGAACTCAATTAAGTCATATTAAATATTTTTTATTTTTATCAACTTTAAAATCATCTATCATTTTATAAATCATACATATATTAAACAGATAAAATTTAATTACATTTTTAGTTCAACAGTGCTTAGTTTCATATTCAAAATAAAATTTAAATTATCTTAAATAAATAAAATTTAACAAGACTTAATTCAATACTTCTGAAATAAATAAAACATAATATATATTAATTATATATATTTAAATATTAAAATAATTATGGCCGGGTTCGGGTCGGGTGTATATCTACCCAGTCCCGGTCCAAACCCAAAGTTAAGCATTTGGATTTTAGCCAAACCCGGTCCAAACCCAGTTAAAGCGTTGACTACCTAGCCCAATCGGGTTGGGTCGGGTCGGGTACCCATGGGTTTGGGTTTTGTTGCCATCCCTAACCAAAAGGGAGAAAAATCATAGGAGGAGGGTTAGTTAGTTAATTATTAGGAATTAGTTAACTAACTCATTGTCCTAACCTTTTTAGGATTCTAACTAACCTCACTAATCCTAACAAATTTAGATTTAAATCAATAACTAATTAGGAATTAGTTAGGCCAAGTAATTAACTAATTTTAACCAATTAGAAAACTAACTAACCTAATTCCTAAACAATTTAAGTTTAGGTTTAAATATATAACTAATTAGAAATTAGATCTTAATCTAATTAGAACCACTAAATCTTTAAAATAGATTAAATCTAATTGAATTAAATCAAATTTAATTGATCTCGGATTAGGCAACCAATTAGGTCAAAACAAATTGATTTATAACAATTGCAATTAGGTTAGTCCAAAATCTAATTGGACTATTTCATCATCCAAACTTAACCAAATTGAATCAAATTCAATTCATATTGAGCCTAATTATAATTAAATAATCTAATTATCTAATTAAATTATGACTTTTATAATAAAATTCTCTTTACTATAATTAGTAGGTTCCAAATTTATAATCCTTGCAAATTTAAAGTTTTTAAATATGTAACTCTTACATATTTTGATCCAACTATGTAATCAAGTCAAGTTCCTATTATGTATAAACTCTCAGGTTCCATTTTATCTGGTAGTAAGACATAACATGATCCCATCTTAGTATTATTGAACTCTTTCGATAGACCAGAATAATTTCAGCTCATGTCATTAAGGATTATTGATATGAAACGATCCTAGTGGATTCTCACAATCCATTAGTGATGCCTAGTAGCATGTAGTGGCAACCCAGCAGAATAGAATAAAGAACTAGGTATAGTTACCATGTAATGGAGTTTTTCTATCAAGAATCCCGATAAGATGCAGATCATGAAAACTTGTCAAATCCTAAGCATCTATCATATACCAAATTTAATTAACTTAAGTCCAGTATGAAATTCATGAAAACTCTTTTTTATCCTTCACCTATCATGGCCAAGAAATTTTATGGACTCAGCTTCTTAAATTGCATAGGACTACATCTTAACTACTAAGATCGATAGATCTTTTATAAATGCACTTCCACTCTTATAGTGAACCTACTATAGCCAATGAACACTGCAAAGGCCTGAATGGCTAGGACTAATATTTTGTGTTGTTAAACTACAGCAACCCCATTATGAATGGCCAAGACACCGCACAGTATCAAAAAAGTCACTAACGAGTGAGTAAATATCCATGTAACTTTTCATGATGGCCATGCTCGGCACTGTCGTTCTCTAACGACCACTTGCATTCTTGTTCCATTATCCTCATACTGTAAACTCCATACTTGTCTACCTAAAAAAAGCGATCTATGTACTGATCAAATCAGATCAATCATCATCCCCATGATATCCTGCAATCGGGAGTATTTAGGAATTAATCTATGATGATACATGTATCAAATTCTTAATTCTTAAGAATATGTATTATTATCCATTAATTTCTTGAAAATACATGGATATATATATTATATATATGGATAAAATTATCTAAATTAAAATATTAAATATAATTTTATATCTTAGAATTAAAATATGTGTCAGCCAATTGGCTTTTAAGGCACATATCTAACAGACATGTCATAATCAAGTACAAAGTCATATAATCATTTGTACATATCCATACAGATTCATATTTCAAACAAATTTTTTGTCAAAAAGTAAACCAACATGATAGTATTTATTTAATCAATTAAGTTCACAACAAAATATAACAAAGAGAATTTAATATATACATTGTATCAGTTCTTGAAACAATAAAAATCTATATATCAATAATGTATCACCACATATAATGTATCTTTCATCAAAATACAACTTTATACATGCATAACCAAATAAACATGAACAAAAGAACACCATCCACTTTTTACTATCCAAATAAATATGATATCAAGGTCTCCAAGGAGATCTCTAGATAGGGTGGCTACATATAGAGCTACTTGTTATTGCCCTTGATCCGGTTGTTGCTGTTAAGACTATTGATGCTGGGATTATTGCTGTTGAGACTGTTACTACTATCGTGGCTGTTGGGACTACTACTGCTAATGGGGTTGATGCTGCTATTGAAGAATGCTAGCTACTATCCTATGTGCTTGCATAGTTCTAAAATTTGCATGGACAAAAAGAAATCTTGATATCAAAATTTTGTTGACTTTATATGTACATTAAGGATGACTCCCGTATCTCAGATTCATCGATAGTTGAAGTGCTAACTAGTTGGTTAGTACTTGCTGCCTAAAAATGCTAACGAACTATTTAAGTGTGTATAAAAGAAACAAAGCTTTCTAAAAGATGTACAAATAAATATGTATCAACAAAGATGTATCTTATTTAATGTATCAACAAAGATGTATCACATTTTTTAATATATCAACAACAATGTATTAACAAAAATGGATCATATTATTAAATGTATCATTTCCTAGCAAAGTGCCTTTAAAATGATAAGCTAAGAGTTTGTTTTTACAAAAATATTATGCAAACCTAACAACTCTTGCTTGGTTAAAAGGATGTATGAAGAGAATGTATCAAAAAGATATATCAATAAAGCATTAAATTCTTTGAAGTGCTAGCTACTTCATTACCCTCCATGAACTTTCCCTTGCTCCTGATGTACCACCGGCTGCAATGCTCTTCTATTTAGATGTCGCTCCCCTCTTCTTAGGATCAGTAGATGGAGTGCTCTTCATAGGATCCTTGCATTGCAGATCCTAGCATTGTGTCCTTATTGCATGAAGTTGCTACATCTAAGATTACCTCCATTTTTTTAAAAAAAAATTGTGAAGGTCTTGAGCCTCATTCTCCTCCCTTCTTCATGACTTCTTGGGCCTATCAGGAGGTCTTTTTTGTTTAAAGGTAGTTATTGGCTCAAAAGAAGAGGGCTTCTATGATTGCATTCCAGGTAAAGGATTGATAGGTGGCTTATATGCTTTCATGTATGTTAATTTGGTATGCCAATGATCTACATAGAGCTCAATCTCTTTCTTGGAGATCATAATTGCTGCTGTTGCATGGTAGCATGGTATTTTAGTCAATTCAAACATCTTACACCCATAAGTTTGTTTGTCAATATTAACAATATATGTATGATCATAGTGATCTACCTCAAACCTGTTGCCTCTTTCATGTGATATGGCACTGGATAGCTTGTAGCTTTGCTAACTCTATATTCTTTTACACTTCAGATATATAGAACCACTATACTTCAATTCATCCTTCCTCTTTGCCTAGAATCTTTGCATTAAAAGTCTTCTAATAGTCTACAAAAAATTGATAATTAGCTTATACTTGACTTCCATGATATATTTATTAAATGATTTACGTATATTATTAAGTAACATGCCACATCTTGGCTTCGGATTGAATGCATGCCTGTACTATAATGATAACTCCTGTGATGCAGAACGAAAGCTCTGATACCAAAAATGATGCAGAACGAAAGCTCTGATACCAAAATTGATGTAGAACAAAAGCTCTGTTACCAAAAATGATGCAGAACAAAAAGAATGATGCGATGCGGAAGCAAATTATGATTAATGTATTTTTTTTTATATATATTTTCAGAAGTCGGCTTTGACTCAAAGGAAAGATAAACTAATGTTGAAAGAAACTAAGAAATGACAGAAAGCACAATTAAAAAGAGTGGATTATCAGAGTAACTCAGAAGTAGGATCGCTGGGGATTGAGAAATCCCCAGATCTAGGGTTTACTCCTCTTTCAAGAAACAGACGAAGAGAGAAGAGAAGGTTTTATACCTGACTGTGATATCTCTCGTTGCTTCAATTGAAGGACACTCTCGAGCAGATTGTAGGATCCTTAGAGACGGGGTATCTTCGCAATGGATCCTCGGATTGTAGTCCTATGGCAAGGTTGGCCTTCTTCTCGAACTCAGGATCTGGAAGAAGAAGAACAAAAGAAGAACCAGAAACTCAAAGAAAGACACTGACCTGAGGACTTAATGAAGATTGTTGGATGTAGAAGTTCTGGAGATCTTGATACTGATCTGACTCTTCTTTGAACTTGCTCTGTAGTTGAAATAGTTGATCTGAACCTGGATGCTGGTGACCGGCTTCGATGTGGAAGAGAGGGGCCGTGGGATGAAGATGGAAAATTAGGTTTTGGTGGTGGTGGAGTAGAGATGGGTGGACTAAGCTAGGATTTTGGGGTTGGAGATCTCACACCTCCTCAAGGTTCCTAGGGAACCCGGATTTACTCCCTCACGGAGCTCAACACCTGAATACAAGTGCGGAAGAGAGAAACATAAAGTTGCTCATAAAGAAATTGATTTCATCCATCTGATTTTTTTCAAGAGTTACATAGAGTTGAATATATAGACATAACAAAGAAATAAAATTTCATACACTTTTCATGTGGGACTAATAAGACTAACCCACACTTTAGGCATCAAATTCTCTTCCCAAGACTCTTTCCATGAGTGGGCAGCCCAAAAACTCCAAGAAAACTTGAAAATCAGCTCCAAATGGCAGGTTATGGGGGTGTCTCCTAGTATCTCTCCATAAATCAAGGATTTTCCCTTCATGGTTTGGCTCTTTTGGACACCTCCTAGTCTTGCTCCACAAGTTTAGGCTTCTTCCTTTCATGTCTTTGGCACTTTAGGAAACTTTTGGGTGCCTCCTTGATTTTCTCCCCAAGACATGCTCTCTTCCCTTTTATAACTTGGGTTTTTATGGAACATTGTGGGGCACCTCCTTGATCCTCTCTTCAAGAAAAATTCTTGCCATCCTGGCTTGGGTTTATCTGGAAAGAAGTTGGCTCCTCCTTGGATTGAGGTATCTTGATGGATTTCTCCCCCAAGTGGTGCATGAAAGAAGGGACCTGCTTTCTTGTGGTGTGGGGACCAAGGCACACTGGATGGAGATGTGGCACCTCCTGGACTCTGGCGTGTGGCTGGGAGTGTGGCGCCCACTTGCTTGGTCTTGGGAGAAAATGTGGCACCTTGGAGAAGACCTAGACCACTACTAGGACTTGTATTGAGTCAACATGACTCAACAAAATTTAAATTGCAGGGAAATACAGACTCAAACTAAAATTGAGTTGACCAAGTCAACCCTTATTACAAAACCAGAAAATCCTAATTCTTTGGGCAATGTCAATCAGAGATCCAGATGGAGCCCTGAAGTCTTCTTCTAAGTCTGGTGCCCGCACCATCCTGTCTAAGCAGCAAATCTACTACTTTCTAATCCAAGTTAGCCAGCATCTTTATCTTTAGTTTAAATTCAAATTGGGTAGAAGTCCGAGCTGCTACATATAGAGGGCATCTTTGAAATTCTTTCTTTTGAGCAATTTTTTGAAGTTGCACGTAAATATCTAATACAAAATCTATAATCATCATTTGGCATCGTGGAGTTAAATGTCTCCACTAACCTTGAAGAATAGTAGGTGAGAAGTTAGTATGTATGTTGAAATATAAGAAATCCTAAGAAGAATAGCCAAAAGTTAGTACATTTTCCCTATCCGAGATGAATGTCCACCTCCTTCCACTATTCCTATGTCTCCTAAGATGTTTGTTAAGAACCACATCTAGCTCCCTTTATTTTCAACCTTAACAATAGCCCAAGAAATAGAAAAAATATCATCATTCCTATATCTCCCAATGGTTGATAGTAGTTGTCCTCCCATGGCTCCTTTCAAGTGGCACCCATCCATCCAAGCCAATAAAGGATATGCATCTATCAAGAAAGTCTCTCTTGCAAGCATGGACACACACATACAATCTTTAAAATATGGGCTACTACCTTTTTCTGGATAATGAACTGATGAGCATGTTACTGCGAGGATTGGTGCTCTTAATTATGTCACAATACTCTCATAATTTTTAAAATTATACTATACGTGATGTCTGAATGGCTAGAAGTACCTTCTTCTTTGCCCTGTAGGCTTGAGCCTTGGTGATTTGTATCTTAACAACTTTCTTAATCCTAAATACAAAATTTTTAACACTCCATTTGGTATCACTCATAATATCTTCAATGTTGACTTCAAACAACCATCTAGAGTTTACAAGATGATTATCAAAATGTCTATCACTATATGGGTTGAAACAGCCTAATCTGATAAGTAAATACCCTCTATAGAGGGATGCATATATCCTCTAGCCATATTTGTGCATCAGGCCTTCTATCCTACCCTTGGCCTTGCTCCTTGTCCTTACTCATGCCCCTACACTTGTCCCTACTCTTGCCCCTGCTCCTACCCCTGTTCATGCCCTTGTTCATGGCCTTATTGCGGCACATGCTACTCCCCAACTACCTTATCAATGTCTTGAGTGGATGGAAGTGTAGGGAGTAGTTCTACTATATCCAAATCTATCTCATTTATTCCATGCTTTATATAAATATCTATATTATTTTTCCTCTTACATACAATCATCATTTGGAACACACCTTGATCACTATATAAAGGCTTTAGTCCATCTTTTAAAGATAGCCTTGGAATTGTATAGTATAATTATTCTATCTTTTGATACCAAGGATCCTTTGTGAGATTTTCAACTCAATATAATTTATTAGATCTAGGTCATAATTATCATAATAGTTGAAAGAGCCACCAACATATCTCATGCTGAGAGAGAAATGAGTATGTCCCCCATGATAGATTTCTAATATAAATAGCTCATCCATTTTGCTATATAAATAAAATTATTATTAATATAACATTATTATAGTGTTACTTAAGTTACTTAATGATGTGGCTGGAAGCTGACGTGCTGATGTGTACTCTCTGATGGATGCCATGTCAGAAGTCCGCCATGATGGACACCCCATCTCGGGCTCCTTTAGCCGGGTCGAGCTCCTCAGGATCAACGGGGTGACCCGTCAAAGCCGAGCTTTGTCCTCTGCCAGGTTGGCACCTGCAAGCTCGAGGCGCCTAGGCCGGAGCCGAGCGACCTTCTTCGCCAGATCGAGCTCCTCCGAGTCTGGGCCCCCTGAGCCAAAGTCGAGCTCAGCCCTCTCTACCAGGTCAAGCCCTACCGAGGCCGAGCCCTCTGAGCTGGAGTCGCTTGTTGACCTCCTCTGCCAGATAGAACTCCTTTGAGGCTGGGATCCCTGGGCCATAGTCGAGCTCAGCCCTCCTCCGCCAGGTCGAGCCCCTTCGAGGTCGAGCCCCCTGAGCCAGAGTCGAGCTCAGCCCTCCTCCGCCAGGTCGAGCCTCCTAGGTCAGAGCCGAGTCCCTGCTCTCCAGTTCGACAACCAACTCGTACAGTACTGCCGGCCAACGAGAGGGCGCGGCCGCCTCCCCGAGACACCGGCGAGCAACCCAAAGTCCGCGAGGAAGCACTTGTCATACCATAATAACTATCCACGGCCACTACTTACACCAGAAGGGCAAGAAGCTCCCTGACCAAGGTGCCACGTTCTCCACCAACCACCTACGCTGCCCGAAAGAGGAAGTCAACCAGAAGATTCGAATCTTGGGGGCTGCAGCTCCCCGATCAAGACACTACCAGGTTCCCCAAAATGGAGCTGCCGAAAAGAATGTCAGAACACGCGACAGTTTTTCTTATCACAAATCGAGAAAGATGTCCCGTCCATGATGCGGAACACCGCTGCACGCGCCTGACAGCTTAGGGGAGATCTCGAGGTAGGCGCTTACGGTCACCTAGGCTTACAAGAAGGTTCGACACCCCCAGAAGGGGGGAGGTTTGCTAACACAAGCGAATACACGAGCACCACTATCCCACCATCAAGCTCGAACAAGTCAAGGGAAAAAGGCCACCCAGAGGATCCCTCTAGCTCGGCCACCCTTATCCCAATGCACTTGCACCTCATTCTCACACCACTCACTCTTCCTAGCATGGAGTCCATCAAGAAGGGCTCGACCAGGAGGACCTATTCTCCTGGATCATCACTGACTTGACCGTTGGAGTGCCCCCGCTGGAATCCCCGGCACGGGTCACTAATCCCATTTTTGTAGGTTTAAAGGAGTAGGACATCCCAAGAGGACCGGAGGGGCGATTCGACTTCAACAGTAGCTACAGGCCACGACGATCTTGGTGGCAACAGATTGGCACGCCAGGTAGGGGGGCACGAGCGATCTTTGGTCCAGCTTTAGCCCCTTTACGAGCACTTTGATGGAAGGATGGTGACGACGAGGATGAGAGAGGTCTCCACCAGTCGTGCAGGGGACTCCCCTTCCCGGGAAAACCTGCACAACCCAGAGGTGGAACCATCCGCTCCAGCTCAGCCGCTTCCGTCGGAGTCTCAATTGGCTGCACTCACCTAGTAGATGTAGATCCTTGCCATGGCAGTACACCAGCTTCAGCACTAGCACCGGTCATTGGACACTCATCAGCAGCTGTGAACTCCTGCGACCCATGCCGCAGCACCACGCGATAGCCTGCGTTCCTTCAAAGGAAGACCTTCACAGCCACGGGCCATCACTGACAATCGGGGTAGCCACCAAACTCCAATGGAAAGACAACGAGCTGGGTCTGCCGACAGGGAGAGCCGCTTACCAAACCTTGAGCGGGTGGTATCCAGACCCCGCCAAGGTAGGAAAAGTAAGACCCCCCGCCATGGGCGCCATGCACCCATGTCACCTTCTCCATCTCCTTCGACGGAGGGTTCCACTAACGAAGCCATCAGGCGCATGGCGAAGAAGCGCTTGGAGGAGCATGACCGCAAGCTGGCGGAATTATCCCGCTAGTTTGCCAACCTGCCAGGCTCCACTAGCAAGCTAGCGAGCTACGATGCCCGCCCCCTTTCTCTCGAGAAGTCCAAGAGAAGCCGATCCCGGATTGGTTTCACATGCCGCAGGTGGATCCTTATGATGGGACTACTGACCCCCTGGACCACCTGGAAAGCTACAGGACCCCCGTGAGGGTCTAGGGGGCCACCGATGCCCTCCTCTACGTCGCCTTTCCTGCCACCCTCTAGAAAATAGCTTTGGTGTGGTTCACCCATCTAGAGCTGGAGAGCATCAACTCCTTCGCCTAGCTAGGACAGAAGTTCGTGGCCCACTTCGACACCTGTCGAAAGATGCCACGAGAGGTGGACAACCTCTTCTCCATCAAGCAATAGGACCGCGAGCCCCTGCAGGACTACGTGGTCCATTTCAAGGCTACCGTGTTGGAAATCTACAACCTTAAGGAGTCAGTTGCCATGTTGGCTCTGAAGCGAGGACTCAGGACCTCCCGCCTGACTTACTCACTCTATAAGAAGCCCTCCAAGAGTTACTTCGAGCTCCTCCTTCTAGCTCAGAAGTACATCCATGCCGAGGAGGCGGATCGTACGAGACGGAAGCTCGATAGGAAGCCGCTGAAGAAACCTGCCCCCACCGAGGTATCCGGGATGCGAAAGCTGGGACATCCAGCTCCGAGCTTCCGACAGAGGCCAAGGATGAGAGGCACTCTTATTCCTGAGGATAATTACACCCCCCTCCTCGCTTCGAGGACTAACATCCTCATGGAGATCGAAGGTGAGCCCTACCTGAAGAGCCCACCTCCGATAAAACCGTCCTCTAGCCATGACAAGATGAAGTACTGTCGCTACCACCGCGACCACGACCATGACACCGAGGAATGTCACAACCTCAAGAAGGAGATCAAGGAACTCATCAAGGGAGGCTACCTCGGGAGGTACGTGGGGGGCAGACCTCAAGCAGAACCTCAAGCACTCGTTGCTCTCCTACCAGCTCCTACAGAAGACAACTACCCTATCGAGAAACCGGTGGGGATGATAAGTTGGGGGGTCGAGCATGCATCCAAGAAGGCCCGGGGGGTAGGGCAATATGAAAATATACTCTCCTTTATGAGAGAAGGGGAAGGTTGGGGGGAAAATATAAATAACGATGTTGTGGTCGTCGAGATGATGATCGCTAAGCATCCTGTAAAATGCATCATGGTTGATAGTGGAAGCTCCACGGATGTGCTTTTTATGATGCCTTCTCCAGAATGAACTTGTATCCAACACAGCTCAGGCCTGTGCATACACCCCTTGTCGGCTTCACAGGGGACTCTGTGAGAGTTGAGGGGGAAATTACTCTTCCGGTCACCGCAGAGATCCCACCTCGGCAGAGCACTATCATGATGACCTTCACAGTAGTTAGACTCCCCTTTGCCTATAATGTGATCCTTGGCCGACCCGGGCTCAATCTGCTCGATGCAGTCGTCTCCACCAGGAGACTAATTGTGCAGTTCCCAACCCCATGCGGCGTCGGGGAGATAAGGGGAGCACCTCAGCCAGTCTAACACTACTTCCAAACCCTCCCGGGTACCAGAGTCCCTATGGAAGATTCCAGAGCGGACAAGCTAGACCAAAGGGCACAGGATCCAAGAGGTGGCCCAGCCGAGCACCTGCTGTCTTTCCCTCTCGGAATCGATCAGGAGAAGATAGTGCAAATTGGGGCCCAGCTACCAGAGGAGGAGAGAGCCCGTCTATTGGAGTTCCTACGGGCGAACACAGATGAGTTTGCCTGGAAGGCGGCCGACATGCCAGGTATCCCCCTGACATCATCACTCACAAGTTAAGCATTGACCTGAAGTGCAGGCCAGTTCGGCAGAAGAAGAGAAGCTTCGCCCCAGAGAGGCAGGCGGCCATCAATGAGGAGGTAGACAAGCTCCTCGCCATCGGTTTCGTTTGGGAGGTACGATATCCGAGCTGGCTGGCGAATGTGATGATGGTGAAGAAGAGCAATGGCAAATGAAGGATCTGTGTGGACTACACCGATCTCAACAAGTCATGTCCAAAGGATAGTTCCCCCTGTCGAAGATCTATCAATTGGTGGATGCCACCTTAGGGCACAGGCTCCTCTCCTTTATGGATGCATTCTCTGGGTACAATCAGATCCGGACGCACCCAGAGGACGAGGAGCACACTATCTTTGTCACCGACCAGGGAACATATTGCTACAAGATGATGCCCTTTGGTCTGAAGAATGTTGGGGCCACATACCAGCATCTGGTCAATAGGGTCTTCAAAGATCAGATCGATCAGAACATGCAGGTGTACGTGGATGACATGCTTGTCTTGAGCAAGCCAAACTTGGACCATGTCGTCGACTTCGTCCAAGCCTTCCATAACCTCCGAAAGCACTAGATGAAGTTGAACCCGGTGAAGTGCACCTTCGGAGTAGCGGTGGGGAAGTTTCTCGGCTTCATGGTCACGTAGAGGGGCATCGAAGCCAACCCGAAGAAGGTTCAGGCGATCATGGACATGGAGCACCCGACATCCAAGAAGCAGGTCTAGTGCTTGATCGCAGCACTGAGCCGGTTTATCTCGAGGTCGGTAGATCGCTGCCTCCCACTCTTCAAGGTGCTGTGCAAGATGCACGACTTCACATGGACAGAGGAGTGCAGAACAACCTTTGAAGAATTGAAGGAGTTCCTGGTCACTCCTCCGCTGCTCTCCAGATTGGAGGAAGGGGAGGAGCTCCTGCTCTATATGGCGGTCACACCCAAAGAAGTCAGCTCGATCCTCATCCGTCCAGATGAGGACGGGTCCTAGAAGTCGATATACTACACCAGCAAAATCTTCCATGACGCGGAGATCAGGTATACTCACTTCGAGAAACTCATTTTTGCACTAATAATGTCTGTTAAGCACCTCAGGCCCTACTTCCAAGCACACCCCATCGTGGTCATGACGGACCAGCCGCTGAGGACAATACTTAGCCATCCTGAGACCTCCGGGAGACTGGCTAAGTGGTCCCTGCTGCTGAGCGAGTTCAGCATAACATATCGGCCGAGGTCTTCACAGAAGGCCTAAGTCCTAGCCGACTTCATGGTCGAATGCACGGAGCTCGCTGAGGAGCCATAGCAGACAATGATGAAGCGGCAAGCAGAGCTCGGACCAGAGGAGGAGCCCTGGATCCTCCACGTTGATGGCGTGTCCAATTCTGGTGGGAGCGGAGCAGGCCTCATCCTTGCTAACAGTGACAGGGTGGTGACGGAATGTGCTCTCCGCTTCAAGTTCGCCGTGACAAACAACCAAGCGGAGCACGAGGCGCTCCTCGTGGATCTGAAAGTCTCCCGCGAGCTGGGCACGCAAAGCTTGAAAGTCTTTACTGACTCCCAACTAGTTGCCGGGCAGGTCTCCGAAAAATATGAGGCCAGAGATCTCCAAATGATGATGTACCTAGAACAGGTCCGCTTAAGCACAACAGGCTTTCGGGGCTTCAGTATTTTCCACATCTCCTGGGGGAAGAATGCATGCACGGACGCACCATCAAGGCTCACGACCCTGCTGGACTCGTCACTGGGGCGCGCCTACATTGAGTACCTCGAGAATCCAAGCTACGAAGGCCCAGAGGAGGTGCAGCAAGTCACCCCGAAGCCGAGTTAGATGGACAGGTATATCAGGTACATCACTGATGGCACCTTGCCAGAGGACCGCACGGAAGCTAGCCTCATCAAGAAGAAGGCCTCCTGGTTCATTTTGATGGAAGGCCAGCTCTACCACTGATCTCACTCCTACCCGGTCCTGAAGTACCTCAAGCCCACAGAGGCGGCCTTCATGCTCTAGGAGATACATGAAAGCCTCTATAGAAACCATGTGGGAGCGAGAATGCTGGCATACAAAGCCCTTCGCTAGGGGTACTTCTGGGAGACCATGAGGGAGGACACCGCCGGCTTCGTCAAGAGGTGTGACAAGTGCCAGCATCACGCACATATACAACGCCAGCCGACGACGCTGATCTCACAGTTCTCATCCCCCTGGCCCTTTGCTCAGTGGGGAATGGACATCCTTGGACCGTTTCCCCCTGCGCCAGGACAACGAAGGTTCCTACTAGTGGCAATCGACTACTTCACCAAGTGGGTCAAAGTAGAACTGCTAGCTTGGATCACTGAAGCCAATGTCCACCAATTCTTCTTGAAGTCAGTTATTTGTCGCTTCGGACTCCCATACTATATCATCACCAACAACGGGCAACAATTTGATAACCGAAAGTTCGAAGGATTTTACGCTGAGCATGGCATCCAACACCGCTTTACCTCAGTAGCCCATCCCCAAACGAATGGGGAGGCTGAGGTGACCAATCAGACCATCCTCCAAGGACTCAGAACCAGGCTAGATCGAGCCAAGGGCAGGTGGGCAGAAGAGCTCCCAAGTGTCCTATGGGCCTATCACACAATGCCCAGAATGGCAACTGGAGAAACCCCATTCAACCTTGTCTTCGATGCCGAGGCAGTCATCTCGGTTGAGCTCGATGTACCCACGCTTCGAGTATAGCAGTATGACGAAGTGCAAAACTCGGCACACCTTCTGCTCAACCTAGACCTCCTCGAAGAAATAAAGGACAAAGCTCGGCTCCAAATGGCGGCATACCGGCAACGGGTGGCTCGGTACTACAACGCGCAGGTAAGGCCAAAAGTCTTCAGACCCGGATACCTGGTGCTATGCCAGGCTGAAGCATCTCAACCTCGGGAGTGCGGCAAGCTCTCGCCAAACTGGGAAGGCCCTTACAAAGTGGCCGAGACCCTCTCACATGGGGCCTACCACCTCGAGGACCTGGACGGTGCCAGGTTCCCTTGAACATGGAATGCCTACAATTTGAGAAGATACTATCAATAGTGTAATGTTTTCTTTCATTAATAATGCGCAAAAGTTATTGCCTTGCAGGAATGTTGATCCGGAGCAAAGTCTTCGAGCCCAGCTCCATGACATCAAGATCCGGAGCCAGCTCTCTGACCTCCAAGTCTTCGAGCCCAGATCTAAGACATCAAAGGAACCAAGCTTTTCGGCACCAGTATTCGGTGCCAGCTCTCCAACCTCCAAGTCTTCGAGCCCAGCTCCAAGACATCCAAGATCCGGAGCCAGCTCTCCGACCTCCAAGTCTTCGAGCCCAACTCCAGGACATTCAAGATCCGGAGCCAGCTCTCTGGCCTCCAAGTCTTCGAGCCCAGCTCCAGGACATCCAAAGCCCGGAACCAAGCTTACCGGCACCAGGATCTGGAGCCAGCTCTCCGGCCTCCAAGTCTTTGAGCCCAGCTCCAGGACATCCAAGATCTGGAGCCAGCTCTCCGTTCTCCAAGTCTTCGAGCCTAGCTCTAAGACATCAAAGCCCGGAACCAAGCTTTCCAGCACCAGGATCTGGAGCCAGCTCTCTGACCTCCAAGTCTTCGAGCCCAGCTCAAGGACATCCAAGATCTGGAGCCAGCTCTCCGACCTCCAAGTCTTCGAGCCCAGCTCCAGGACATCCAAAGCCCAAAACCAAGCTTTCCGGCACCAGGATCCGGAGCCAGCTCTCCGACCTCCAAGTCTTCAAGCCCAGCTCCGAGACATCAAAGCCTGGAACCAAGCTTTCCAGCACCAGGTCCCAGAGCCTAAAGCCGAGACCTCCAAGTCTTTGAGCCTAGCTCCAAGACATCAAAGCCCGAAACCAAGCTTTCCGGCACCAGGTCCCAAAGCCCAAAGCTGAGACCTCCAAGTCTTCGAGCCCAGCTCCAAGACATCAAAGCCCGGAACCAAGCTTTTCGGCATCAAGATCCGGAGCCAGCTCTCCAGCCTCCAAGTCTTCGAGCCCAACTCCAAGACATCCAAGATCCGGAGCTCAGATCTCTGGCCACTAAGCCTTCGAGCCCAGCTCCAAGACATCCAAGATCCGGAGCTCAGATCTCTGGCCACTGAGCCTTCGAGCCCAGCTCCAAGACATCCAAGATCCGGAGCTCAGATCTCCGGCCACCAAGCCTTCGAGCCCAGCTCCAAGACATCCAAGATCTGGAGCTCAGATCTCCGGCCACTAAGCCTTCGAGCCCAGCTCCAAGACATCCAAGATCCGGAGCTTAGATCTCCGGCCACTAAGCCTTCGAGCCCAGCTCCAAGACATCCAAGATCCGGAGCTCAGATCTCCGGCCACTAAGCCTTCGAGCCCATCTCCAAGACATCTAAGATCTAAAGCTCAGATCTCCGACCATTGAGCCTTCGAGCCCAACTCCAAGACATCCAAGATCCGGAGCTCAGATCTCCGGCCACTGAGCCTTCGAGCCCAGCTCCAAGACATCCAAGATCTGGAGCTCAGATGTCCAGCCGCTAAGCCTTTGAGCCCAACTCCAAGACATCCAAAATCTAGAGCTCAGATCTCTGGCTGCTAAGCTTTCGAGCCCAGCTCCAGAACATCCAAGATCCGCAACTCAGATCTCCGGGCACCAAGACCTGAGCCCAGCTCTCAAGCAACCATAAACCGAGGCCCAGTCCTTCGGCCATCAAAGTTCTGAGCCTGGCTCACCAGCACTGGAGCCTGAAGACCGAGACAAGGTGAAGCCCTCCTCTCTGACCTCATCACGTACCTCAAAAAAAAAAAAGAAAAAGAAAGAAGAAGAAGAAATAAGAGAGAAAGGAAAAGAGAAATAGTTTGAGGCCTGAAGAGCATAAGTCAAGACAATTGAAGGAGGAAACTCTTTTCATTGAAAATCCACTATTCATTTACAAATGTCCTCGGGCCCCCGACATGACGGGTGACCCGAGCCAATGCTGAGAAACAAAAAGGATTAAAGTCCTAGGCTACCCGAGCAGCCCCTTCGGCAGGACTTTGCGGCGGTGGAGCCCCATCCCCAACGGCTTCAGGCTACTCAGCTCTGGCCTCAGTGGTCGGCGCCGATGGGAGAAGATCAGGGACAGCCTCCGGAACCTCTGCATCGCTCGGCTCCATGCCTGGAGCCCGAGAAAATCTGAGCCGACTTCGACCCTCATCGAGGACAAACCCCTTAATTCGGTCATGCAGGTACATGAAGCCCTTAAAGGAGTCCGACATCGTTTGATAAAACTCGACGACGAACTCCTCCAAGGCCTTGTACCTATCTACGGCCCCCTCTTCCTCCTTCCTCGCTTCGGAGGCTTGTGCCTTTGCTGCCTCCATCGATCTGACCGCTTCTGCCACCTCCATCTCGGCCACGGCCAGCTTCTTCTTCGCCGTGGCCAGCTCAGCCTAAAGAGACTGAGTGATCCCCTTATGCCGGACTGCTTCGACATTGAACGAGGTCAGCCTCTTCTCGGCATCTGCCAGCTCCTTGGCCTTGCTCTTGGAGCGACACCGCTCTCGGTCGAGCTCCTCCTCGAGCTCCTTCGAGCGCTTCTCAGCACTGGCAAGCCCACTTTGGAGCTCCTCATTCTCCATACCAAGCTTTCGAGAGACTTCGGCCTTCTCCTTCACTTCAAGTCCTCGACCTCGGTTGCACGTCGCTGGTCATTCTTCAACCAGTTTCGGCAGCAATCTCGGATAAGGAGCGTCTCGACCCCGACCTGCGACAAACAAGATGTCACGAAAGGAAGAAGAAATAGAAGGAAGCTCTGGAATACCAGACCTACTTATCATGAAAAGCAGGGGGAAGATGCTGCTGATCGCATCCCCCAGTACCTTCCCGGCCGTCTCTCGCCGGTCGCATGCTTTGATGGAGAAATCCATCATGCACTCAGCCAGCTTCAGATCCCGAAGTAGTGACACGTTGGGCCCCATCCTGAACGGGACCCGACGATGGTCCCTTTCCTTCCTGCTTGCCCCCGAGGTGGAATTAACTTCTTCGCCATTAGCAGAGCCCTCGGGGACCAGTTGGGAGCTCGGTGCCCCCTCCAGTGGTGCTCCCGGTGCCAGGTCCGCTCTTTCCCGCACTTCCTCCTCAACGACGACAAGCTCTGGAGGAGGTGGCATGATGGCGGTTATTGCTGCGGCGGCCCTGGCTCGGACGACCACCTCGGGCTCCGAAACGGGGGCTGCCTCTTGATGCCTCGGCTGCTTTGCTGTAGGCCCAGCCGCCCTCCACTCCGGCTCGGGCACAGCAACCACCTTTCCCTTTTCCTGTACCAAAGCAGGAGCAGACTCTCGCCTCCTCGACTCAGTCTGCTCAGTAGGGGCGGCCGCCGATGCGCCCTCTTCACCGCAAGCCCTCTTCTGAGAAGGCTCCTCTACCAGTCCAGCTGGAGGCCTCTTCTGGGTAATTGAGAGGAGGTCTTCCATGGAGAACCTCATGCCTACATACAGAAGACAAAAAGTGCAATGTCAACCCTTTCTTAAAAAGAACAAGTTAAAAGGAACAGAAAAAGACTCAAGCCGAACTCACCCAACTACCCCGTTGGGCTAACCCCGGCCTCGGCAAGGTTCTGCTCTGATAACAAAACCTCAAGAAAAGGAATCTGAGCAGTCTGGAGCTGCTCGAAGACGTCCTTGTCAGCCTCTTCGACTACAAAATTCTTATTCGGGGATCGATCTGGGTCACTCCATACCCAGTCGATCCCCTCGACGGTGGCAAAGAAGAACTTGCTCTTCCATCCTTTGATAGAAGAGGGGAGTTCGAATCTGATCCCCCTCGGACGAGAAGAGATGGACCACCACCCATCTTTGATGGGGTGGTGCTTCAGAGTGAAGAAGGCTCTGAAGAGGGAGAAATGGGCAACAATCCCGTGGAAGTGGCAGAGTATAATGAAGCAGAAAATGGTCCTTATTGCATTAGGGACTAGCTGAGCAGGAACCAAGCGGTAATTACTCAGTACGGATAAAAAGAAGGGATGAAAGGGGAAACGGAGCCCTCCCGAAAAGGTCTCTACATAGAAAGTGGTTCGGCCCGAGCTACTGGACATAACCCGGTCCCACGGTCGGGGGATCAAAAGTCGGATAGAGTGCGGGATACCATACACATCCCGGATGGCCCCCAATTCCTTAGCAGTGATCGTCGAAGCGATCCTGCCAGGACTAATTGACTGGACAGGCTCGGGAACGGGTTCGGACTGGGGAGGAGGACGAGAAGGACCGGAAGGGTTGTGACTAGACTCCCTAATGACAATCCCACCAGGGCGACGCCTCCTCCTAAGCTCGAAGCGCGTCCCATCTCCCTCCTCATTAGAAGAAGAAGATGATGGCTGATGCGCGTCGCAACGTACCGATTTAATTACCTTAAAACTACTATTCTAAAATTAGGATAGCAGGAGCAAGGGTCGAATCCATAGGGACTTTTCTAATTACTTTGAAAACAATCGATATGCAACAGAAATTGAAATTTTAAAACTATAAAAGAAAATTAACAAGTAATCAGTAGTAAAGGTAACTCAAGAAATGATCTATCCGATAGAGAGCACAGCCCGTATCCGTGAATCACGACCCGTCCCTTGTCGAGAATAGATCGATCTAAATGCTTAGTGAAATAACCTAGATATGATCTATCTCACGAGAGTACATCCCGTACTTACTTGGGAATAGGTCAGTCAGGATTAATTTCACTTGACTTACCTCCAAAGCTTTGCCATAGCAACGCATCTGAATCAAAGACAAAAAAATAACAAAAACAACATAATATCAATTACTCGAATGACTTCTTTATTTCAAGTAAGAGGGAGTACATCAAAGTAATAAAACCAAAAATAAAACCCCCTTTCCCAAGTGCAGCGTCGGACTCGGTTGATTTCGGCATGAAGATGGCACTGACCGGTAGAGAATAGGTCAGCTGGAATAAAGTTGGGATAAACATGGAATAGTATTGGAATAATGGGAATAAAGCTGGAATAAGTGGAATAGTAGAAAATCAAAAGATCGCAGGGAAGATTTTCTGGACTGTGACTGAACCGAGGGTTGGAAGAATGAACTATACTCTAGAATGGGGTCTCTACGACTAAGCTAGAGTGGTGGGAAAGTTTGCTGCTCTCTGTGGAATGGAGAAGAAGAAGTTTACTGCTCTCTATGGAATGGAGAAGAAGCAGCTCGGAGAAGGACACAGGGAAAAAAAAACTGCAGGTGGCTCCTCACGGATCCCCCCTCGAATACCCCCGTCTGGCTCCCATGGACCCCTTTATATAGGCTCTTCCTGCTCCCAACCCGCTCCACTGTTGAAACAAACTAAACAGAGCAACGAACACCGCTCCACGGTTGCAACGAAGATGCTCCATCGATCTCCAGCTCATCTGGTGGTGCTCTAGACTCTAGAACCTTCGGTCCAACCCAGTACCCGATTCAGTCCACCCAGCGAAAAGTTTGGTCCATTTTTGGTTCAAACCAAAAAATTCTCCCATGGCTGCAATCATCGTGAAGACCTTCCCGGTGGCGAGGAAAAGTGTACCGACATCTTCTCCAGCCGGCGGTGGTCGTGGTAGGTGGTCCGGCGGCGTGAAATGGTGGTGCGGTGCAGTTCAGCCAAAGGAAAAAAAATTTGAGAATAGCAGCCCCCCTTTGGAAGCATTTTTCTGGCCACCGAGGCTTCTCCGGCCGGCGATGAGCATGCCGGCGACCTCCCCGGCGGTGGGGACAGCTCTCCGGCGAGTCTCGGCGTGACTGGAGCATGGCGGTCCACGGCTCTGCTTCCGTGGACCGCGTTAATGGCGGATCGCGGCTCATGGTGCATTCGGTGGACCGAGCGGCCGGTCCACAGTGGACCGGCTGCTTTAAACTTCGTGCAATTTTTAGTAAATTCTTTAGAAATTCATTTTGGGCATGTTTTGAGTCCGATTCGAGTGTCGTTCGCGCCGTTGGATTTCTAAAATTGGACTCTCCATGTTGGTGATGTTCTTTCCTATAAATGACATATAAAAGTACTAATTTTGGAGGAATAATTACATTTTAATATTAAATTAATACTTTTATATTTATGTTTAATGTAGTTATCACACCTCCCAACTTAAACTTTGCTCGTCCTCGAGTAAAGCAGAAAGATTATCTATGTGTATCAACCCATCCTTGAATTAGATGTTAACCCAAGCAACCCTAAAAGTAGATGATACCTGGTCAGACTACTATTGAGATACTTCATTGGATTATTAATTCAACTCTTTTAGTGGTCAGGTAGAGCTCATAAAGATTTCTAGAGTTCTTCTTCTGCCAACTTTCCATCTCACTTTAAAATCCTCTAACTTTCTGGGATTTATTTCAATACCTTTCTGCTAGATGATTTTTCCCTTTTTCATTTTTCATGTGTTAAATCCAAGCCTCATAAGTATTAGTATTCTCTCCCTTTTTGACGCGAACCACAACGCTTACTTAGACGAAGGGGCCCGGTTACTTAGTAAGAGTTCAAGTAAAGCTGTGAGACTAGACTAACCCCCCCCCCCCCTTTTTTTTCTTTTTTTTTTTTTTAAGGAAAAACTTTAGCATACTTGATCTTTTGATTTATATCCCTAAAAAGTAGATTCTTTGTTAAGATCAATGGTCAAAAGGCTTTGGAATTACTTCATGAAATTATTTATGATCCATACCCTACCATTTATTGAGTTTCTTTAATGATTTATCCCTCAGCATCTCTAGTATTATCTAGGCCATTAATCAATCATTTGATTAAGGTGCATAAGTAACTCTAGTTCGACATAATAATTAGGTACATATAACCTAATCATTTCTAACTACACTCAAAGATCTAAGCAAGTCAAGTAAATCCTCCCCTCCCAACTTAATCGACATTGTCCTTAATGGAGTAGGAAAGAAAATGAGAAGTATAATAGGAAAGAATACACCTTGAGAAAATGTGCTTTGAAGTTTTCATGAAGTATTGGATTCATTTGTTGCTACACTTCCTCACTTTATTTCTCTAAAAAGAAAAGAAAATAAACTAGTTAAAAATTAAAAGCATAAAATGGGTTGCCTCCCAGAAGCGCTAAGTTTAAAGTCTTCAGCCAGACTCAGCTAATGATAGTACTGGATCCATAAGATCAAGAATTTCAACAATTTCTCCATCATGAATATCCTCAACAAAGGGTTTCAAGCGTTGGCCATTTACTTTAAAAATATTTCCTTGTTTGGGATCTTTAAGTTCAATCATGCCATGAGGAAATACTTGAGTAATGATGAAGGGTCCATCCAATCATGAGCGAAGTTTTCCAGGAAAAAGGCGCATCCTAGAATTGT
This sequence comes from Areca catechu, assembly GCA_021397845.1. Taxonomy (NCBI): domain Eukaryota; kingdom Viridiplantae; phylum Streptophyta; class Magnoliopsida; order Arecales; family Arecaceae; genus Areca; species Areca catechu. The sequence goes on along the minus strand of CM038044.1, from coordinate 119,471,158 downwards.
AGAGCCACACTTTCTGATCAGGCTTAAACATTTTTCGATTAATGAATTTATCATGATATGCCTTAGTTCGAGCCTTATAAATTTTTGAACTTTCATAAGCTTCATTCTGCAGCTCTTCTAATTCACTTAATTGAAGTTTCCTATTAGAACCCGCAGTCTTCAAATCAAAATTACATTGCTTGATAGCCCAAAATGCACGATGTTCTAATTCTACCGGTAAATGACATACCTTGCCAAACACTAACCGGTATGGAAACATTCCTAGGGAAGTCTTAAAGGCAGTCTGATAAGCCCATAATGCATCATTCAAACGTTCTGACCAATCTTTCCTATCGGGCCTTACTATTTTCTCCAGGATGTGTTTAATTTCTCTATTTGATACTTCAACCTAGCCACAAGTTTGGGGATGTTAAGGTGTGGCTACCTTATGTGTAATTCCATATTTCTTCATTAATCCTTCAAAATGTTTATTTGTGAAATGCGCATCCCCATCATTAATAATTGCCCTTGGGCATCCAAACCGACTAAGGATGTTACACTGAATGAACTTGATTACAACTTTGTGATCATTGGTTCGGGTTGCTATGGCTTCGATCCATTTAGACACATAATCAACTGCAACCAGAATATACTCAAACCCAAAAAAAGAAGGGAATGGCCCCATGAAGTCAATGCCCCAGACATCAAAAACTTCAACAACTAAAATAGGGGTCAGAGGCATCATATCTCTACGCGAAATATTCCCTGTCTGTTGACATCTTAGATAATTACGGCCAAATTTATGTGCATCTTTAAAAAGAGTTGGCCAGTAGAATCCACTCTGTAGCACTTTTGCTGCAGTTTTCCTTCCACTAAAATGTCCCCCACAAGCAAGAGAATGATAAAAAGTGAGTACGCCTTGGAATTCACTCTCAGGGACATATCGTCTAATCACCTGATCTGAACAGTACTTAAACAACTCAGGCTCCTCCCAAAAGTAATATTTGATTTGTGGGAAAAATTTATCTTTTTCTTGTTTGGACCAGTGGGAAGGAACTTGCCCTGTTGCTAAGTAATTCACAATATGGGCAAACCAAGGTAGGCCATCAGACAAAATAGAGAAAAGCTGTTCATCAGGAAACTGATCTTTAATTGTTTCTTTGTTGCATTCTACTAAGATCCTAGAAATATGATCTGCTACCAAATTTTCAGAACCCTTCTTATCTAAGATTTCTAAGTCAAATTCCTGCAGTAGAAGGATCCACCTAATCAGTCTGGGCTTTGTATCTTTCTTAGATAGCAGATGTCGTAATGCTGCATGATCAGTGTAAACTAAGATCTTAGACCCTAATAGATATGATCAGAATTTTTTCAGGGCAAAAACAACCGCTAGCAACTCCTTTTCAGTAGTGGTGTAATTTATTTGTGCTTCCGAAAGAGTTTTACTAGCATAATAAATCACATGTAGTTCTTTATTAAACTTCTGTCCTAAAACTGCCCCTACAGCATAATCAGAGGCATCACACATGATTTCGAAAGGCAAGGTCCAATCGGGAGGTTTGATCACTGGTGCAATGGTCAAAGCAGTTCTCAGAATCTCATAAGCAGCCACACATTCCTTATTAAAATCAAATGGATTGTTTTTAACGAGCAGATTACACAAAGGTCATGAAATTTTGCTGAAATCCTTGATAAAACATCTATAAAATCCAGCATGACCAAGGAAGGATTGTACTTGTTTAACCGAGGTTGGGGGAGGCAATTTCGAGATCAATTCTACCTTAGCTTTGTCAACCTCAATACCTCGCTCCGAAATAATATGTCCGAGCATGATTCTCTCAAAAACCATAAAATGGCTCTTTTTCCAACTTAGGACTAGGTTCATTTCTATACATCGTTTCAAAACCTTAGTCAAGTTTCGGCGACAATCATCAAATGAAGATCCAAACACCGAAAAGTCATCCATAAATATTTCAAGAAATTGACCAACCATATCAGAAAAGATGGATATCATACATCCTTGAAAAGTAGCTGGTGCATTGCACAGACCAAATGGCATACGTCTAAAGGCAAATGTTCCAAAGGGACAGGTAAAGATGGTTTTTTCTTGATCAGCAGGAAATACCGGAACTTGGTTATATCCTGAATATCCATCTAGAAAATAGAAGAAACTCTGCCCAGCTAGCCGTTCTAAAATTTGATCAATGAAAGGCAAAGGAAAGTGATCTTTCCTTGTGACGGCATTCAGTTTTCGATAGTCTAAACACACTCTCCAACTAGTTGTCATTCGAGTAGGAATTGACTCGCCCTTTTCATTCTCAACAACAGTAATACCTGACTTCTTAGGTACTACTTGAGTTGGACTGACCCATTGGCTATCCGAGATTGGATAAATGATTCCAGCATCGAGCCATTTTACCACTTCTTTCTTAACAACTTCCCTCATGTTCGGATTAAGCCTTCGTTGCATGTCCCTACATGGTTTAGATTCAGGCTCACAGTGAATATGATGCATGCAAATAGAAGGGTCAATTCCCTTAAGATCAGCTACTGCCCATCCTATTGCTTCTCTATGTTCCATAAGTACTTCCACCAATTTCTCTTTCTGATCTGGGGTTAAAGTAGATGCAATGATCACTAGGAGAGTATCCTTAGATCCAAGAAAAGAATATTTCAACTTTTCAGGAAGAGGCTTCAACTCAAACATGGGTGGTGTTTCTAAGGATGGCACTAAAGGGGTTGATTGAGTCGGTAAAGGTTCAAACTTGACAGTCCAAGGAGGAGTAGTGTTAGACTTTGGTGGCTCTAACAAAGAACTTACTTCATCAAACTCATATGATCCAACATGTGTCAAACATGCTTGCAGAGGGTCCGCCTCGAGTAGAATGGGGAGTTTCTTGTCTATAACTTCCTCAAGCATGTTCACTTCATCAAATACAGGTGGTCCTTGGGATGCTTTAAAAATGTTCAATCTTATCTTTTTATTTCCAAAAGATACATCCATAACCCCTGTCCTACAGTTTATACAAGCATTAGCGGTAGCTAGAAAAGGTCTTCCAAGAATAATGGGTATTTGGCTAGGATTACCGCTAGACTTCATGTCCAAGACAAGAAAGTCAACAGGAAAGTAAAACTCGTCGACTTTCACCAACACATCCTCTAATAATCCACGGGGTATCTTAATTGATCGATCTGCTAACTGCAACGTTACCGACGTGGGTTTCAGTTCCCCAAATCCAAATAAATCATGCATTGAGCCCGGGAGAAGGTTCATACTCGCACCCAAATCTAAAAAAGCTTTCTTAATTGTGAGGTCCCCTATGACACAGGAAATAGTTGGGATACCGGGGTCTTTCAATTTGGGTGGGACAATTTACTGAAAAATTGAGCTTGCTTGCTCAGTCAACTGGATCTTTTTCAGTATGTGTGTTTTAGATTTTCGTTTCTACGTGCACAGATCCTTAAGGAATTTGGCATAAGTCGGCACTTGTTTGATGGCATCAAGAAGAGGTAGGTTTATCTGGACTTGTTTGAACAGCTCAAGCATTTCATTCATTTTTAGGCTCTTCTTATCCAAAAATACAGGTGATTCTAAGGCTTTAGGAAATGGAGCCCTAGGTGTTGGTGCTTGGCTAATAGGTTCCTTTCTCTCTTCATTCTTTTCATCTTCTGGCTTAGCCAACTCAAATTTTCAGGTCAGGTCAGGTTAATTCAGTATTTTCCCACTTCTTAAAGTTGTGATCGATTTAGCTTGTTCTGGGAATGTTTCAGGTTTGGTAGAACTTTCAGCCATGTAATGCCCTTTTGGGTTACTGATGGGCTGACTAGGCAACTTACCTTCCTCTCTTCTATTGAAAGGTGTAGCTAACTGACCTATATGGATTCTAGCTTTGCAATGGATTGCGTGTGGGAGTGAAGGAGTTGAGTGTTCATTTCTAACCCTTTTAATGCTTGAAGTATCTTTTCTTCAAATGTAGGACCATGATTATTCGGTGGAGGTTGTGGAGAACTCGGGTATTGGGAATAAGGCATGTTTCCAAAGTTGGTCTCCTGATAGTTGGTCCTAATTGGTGTTGGATTATTAACAGCTTGGGGTTTCCAAGAAAAATTTGGATGGTTTCGCCAGCCAGGATTGAAAGTATTTGCAAATGGATCATTTCCTGGTCTAGGAACCATACGGGTTTGTGCTTGATGGACATGTTCCTGAACAAGCTCGGGGAATTGATAGGCAGCTGGACAATCACCTAACGAATGGGTAGGACTTGAACAAATGATGCAAACTTCATGGTTTTGATGAAGGTTTTGATGAGGTAAGGAAGAGAGATTTCCATTTTGTAGAATTCGGTCAAGCTTTTGGGACAATTCATCTACCTTGCTGTAGATGTCTATAGAGTGACCTATTTCATACATTCCCCCTCTCTTGGATCCTAGGGGAGGATCATTACGGGCAGCAGACATGTGATGTAATGAATTTTCACTAAGGGTTTCAAATAGCTGCCAAGCTTCATGTTCATTTTTAAGCATAAATGTTCCTTCACATGAAGCATCTACTATTTGCCGGTATCTTTCAGACATACCATCATAAAAACATTGAACCAATTGCCATTTTGGTATGGCATGATGGGGACATTTTCTAATCAGATTCTTTAATCTCTCCCATGTTTTATGAAACATCTCTCCGTCTAACTGGGAAAAATTGGTTATGGCTTTCCTAATCTGGTTTGTTTTTCCAATTGGAAAGTACTTTTTAAGAAATTCCCACTGAAGTTGATCCCAAGTTGAAATTGTTACAGTATCTAGAGAATTCAACCAGTACTTAGCTCTATCTTTTAAGGAAAAAAGGAACAATTTAAGCCTAAGAGCATCATCAGAGAAATGTTGGATTTTGATAGTTGAACATATTTCCAGGAACTCATCTAAATGTTTGTAAGGGTCTTCATTTGTAAGTCCATAGAAAGATGGTAACATCTGGATTATGCTAGACTTAATTTCATACTGGACAGCTTCAATTGGAGGTACTTGGATACAAGGTGAATAGGTATACTTTGAAGGAGTGAAGTACTCCCTCAACTGACGTGGAGGATCAATTTCATGATTGGGGTCCATAGTACCTGATTTGTTTGCTCTACAAGTTCTGTCAATTTCTAGGTCTAGAGGTACAAGTTCCAGTTCTAGTGACCGACGACCTAACATACACCCTACAATGGTATTCTAGAGCAAACAACAGCAAAATTTTTATAAGATTTTTTTTATATGCAAAAATGAGAAAAGGTCTAAAGGAAAGACTCCTAAAAGAATCCTAGAACTAGATTTTTTTTTTTTTCAAACACTTTACACAAACAATTTACAAAACTCTATCCTAGGGTTAGCTTAGACCTGGACAGCTCCTAACTGTTCCAAGGTCACCTTTGAGCACTCCAAGTCCAAAATCACCCAACTAACTTGGCCAGGTAAGTGTAAGGTTGGTGAAGGTTCCCTTATTGCACCTTAGACACCAATTAAAAATTGGCCAGGTAAGCGGAACCAAAGCACCTCCCTTCGGGCTCTTGTCCCTAAACCACTTTTCTTAGACACCAAGTAGTTAACTGACCTGAACCCGGTATAACTCTAGGGTTCCCTTGTCCTATTGAGCTCGAATTCCTTAGGGCTGGCGTCTAATTGATTTTAGGGTTAGAGGCTTAGGTGAATGCAAATGATGGGAAATGATTTGTGGGCCAAGGAAGGGTAATGAAATCCCCACCTTATCTGATTAATGAGGTTAATGCCCTTAAGATGAATTATGGAGAAATGAAATGGATGCAATAAGCAAGGTGTCCATATCTTGAAATTATCAAACAAAACTAAACTAATTACTTTTTTGTTAAATTTTGATGATTAAGTATCTAATTCCCTAATGAATTATGATTTTTTTTTTTTTGATTTGATTTTGCAGGAAAGTAAGTTTACCAAAGTAATTCTAAAAAGGAGATCAAATAGCACAAAACAAAAATACCAAAAATTTGAATTTTTGAAATTTGAAATTTTTTTTGAATTTTTGAAATTTGATATATATATATATATATTGAATTTTTGAAATTTTCAAAATAATGCCAAAAGTCCCCGGCAACGGTGCCAAAAATCTGATGTGCGTCGCAATGCACCGATTTAATTACCTTAAAACTACTATTCTAAAATTAGGATAGCAGGAGCAAGGGTCGAATCCACAGGGACTTTTCTAATTACTTTGAAAACAATCGATATGCAACAGAAATTGAAATTTTAAAACTATAAAAGAAAATTAACAAGTAATCAGCAGTAAAGGTAACTCAAGAAATGATCTATTCGATAGAGAGCATGGCCCGTATCCGTGAATCACGACCCGTCCCTTGTCAGGAATAGACCGATCTAAATGCTTAGTGAAATAACCTAGATATGATCTATCTCACGAAAGTACAGCCTGTACTCACTTGGAAATAGGTCAATCAGGATTAATTTCACTTGACTTACCTCCAAAGCTTTGCCCTAGCAACGCATCTGAATCAAAGACAAAAAAAAAACAAAAACAACAGAATATCAATTACTCGAATGACTTCTTTATTTCAAGTAAGAGGCCGGAGGGGCTCCTCGTGGTGGAAGAGGCTTGAGCTCAATTCCTGACCACGGGGCCCGACCTCGAGGGGTCCACCTCGAACGGTGGCTTGTGCTCGGCTCTGGCCTAGGCGTCCCGACTTGGCGGGGACCGACCTGGCGAAGGACAGAGCTCGGCTTTGACGGGCGACCCCGTTGCTCCAGGGGTGCTCAGCCCGACAAAGGGGCTCATTGTGGGAATCCATCGTGGGGCCCGATGAGGGCTCCACATCAGTCTGTCTGTGCCATGTCAGCGATCTAGCCATATCATTTGCCCCCCACTCCCTAGATCCATTGGCACGCGGCGCTCGGGGCGAAGGGAGTAATTACGATGCTGACGTGGAAAGGTGGAGAAATCTAGTGCAATAATGATCGAAAGGCGCCTCGCTTGGCGATCCTTCGGGCTTGTGTGGGGGTGCCATGCAGCCATGTCCAGGGAGCAATTATAGCAGGCACGGAAGTCAGAGCGACCGCGATCGGATTGGGGGCGCTGGCCCTGTTGATCAGCGACACGTGGCAAGTCTCTTGGGGAAGCCATATCGGTACGGTCGGGTGCAGGTAGTCTTGAATGGAGGGGAGGTAAGTCATTTCGAAACTTACCTCCTCCACATCCTTTTGCACTCGGCATCGTACATGAGTCTTCTTCTTCCCAGGCCATCACCGTCCTCCTAGAACTTTAGCAGGTTAGCTCTTTCTTCCCCTCTCTTCTCGTCAATTAGGAGCCGTCGTAGGTCTTCCCGTCCTTCTCTCCTTCTTCCATGAATCGTTTTGGTCCAAACTTCCATCTTTCCTGCCAAGCCAAGGCCGGACCTTCCCGGTCGAGGACTCCTTCTTCCTCTGACGAGGAGATGGAGGCGGCAAGGTATGAGTTCAGTAGGAGACCTTTCCATGGCCCGGTAGCCATTAGGTAACTTGGGTCTTCTTCTCCACCTCGCTTAACTCTTCTCCCTGCTCCCCCTCCTGCTCCCATTCCCGAACCCGAACCTTCTCGGTCGACAGGTCCCGGTGGGATTGCTTCGGTGATCACCGCCGAGGATCTTATGGCCATCCGGGATGCTTACAGTATTCCCGAGTCCATTCATCTCTCCATTCCTTGCTATTAGGACAATCTTTTGCTTCATCATCCTGTGTCACTTCCATGGGATTGTTGCCCGTTTCTCCTTGTTCAGGGCCTTTTTCATCTTGAAACGCCATCCCACCAAGGAGGGTTGGTGGTCCCTTTCTTCTCGTCCTCGGTCGAGGGGATCGATTGGGTTTGGAGCGACCCAGATCGATCTCCGAATAGGAACTCCTCCGTCAAAGCGGCCGACCTTGACTTGTACGAGCTGCTCAGATCGGTCGAGATCCCTTCACTTGAGGTCTTGCTATCAGAGCAGAATCTTCGCGAGGCCAGGGTCCGTTCGGCGTAGGAGTCGGGTGAGTTCGACTTGGCCACCTTCTTCTTTTTTCTTATTTCTTTCTTCTTTCTTTGTTTTTTTTTGTTTTTTTGTTTTTTGGGACTGACCATATCTTTTCTGATGCAGAAATGAAGTTCTCCATGGATGAGCTTCTCTCGTTTTCTAAGGAACAAGAGCAGGCAGCCGAGACTGGCGAACCCGCTCCAAAGAGGGCTCGGGTCGAAGACGATACGCAGCCGGTGCAGGCCGGGGTGGATGCACCGATCACAGAGCGAAGGTGGAAGAGGGTGGTCGAGCCCGTCCACGAGCCTTCCGGGCAGCGCGACCTTATCCCAGCGCCCGAGCTCGAGGTGGTCGTCCGCGCCAGGTCGGTCGCTGCAGCCACCAAGGTAGAAGCCCCCATTCCGGAAGTTGTCGATGTCGAGGAGGATGGGGGGCCAAAAGAAGAAGGTCGGTGCCCCAGGTGCGGCCCAAAGTGGCACCGAGCTCGTAACTGGTGTCGAAAATGCCTCCCACCGTCGAGGGATCCGAGCCGGCAGAGAAGCAGGACAGGGACTATCGCCGAGTCCCCTTTCGGCTGCGGCCCAACGTCTCCTTGGTGAAGGACCCGAAACTTGCTGAGCGGATGATGGACTTCTCGATCCAGTCCTGCGATCGGCGGGAAGGAAGCAGGAGGCTCCTGAGCGACGTCATCAGCTCGTCATTTGTAAACTTGTACGCCGTAAGTTCTCTTCAACTTTCCTTGATTTCTTCTAAGCCTTTCTAGCACCGTGGCCAACATATTTCTTTTGATGTAGCATGGCAGAGAACTGATTCTCATCCGAGACAACTACCGCAATTTGGTGAAAAGGGACAAGGAGCGATAGGCAGAGCTCGAGTCTCTGAAGGCCGAGGCGGGTCGGAAGGATGCTGAGGTCCGGGAGGCCAACCTGAAGGCTAAGGGCTTCCAGGCCGAGATCGCCGATGCCACCCGGGCCAAGAAGGAGCTCGAGTCGAAGAGGACCCGGCTAAAAGAGCTCCGGGCCGAGGCGGAGGCGGCGAAGAACAGAGCCGTCTTGGCTGAAAAGAAGGCGGCGACCGTGGAGAAGAGGGCCGTCGAGGTGGAAGAGAAGGCCATCACCGTCGATCGCTCCACTAAGATTACCGAAAAGGGGATGGCGGTGGCGGTTCGGCAGTTGGAACACTCCAGAAAGCAGCTGGAGGAAGCGAAGCGCCGAGCGGAGCTCGCAAGGAAGGAGGCTGCCGGCACGGTGGCCGCTTTCAAGGCCTCATTCGAGTACATCAAGGACTTCAAGGAGGTGGCAACAGACTCCTTCGCCAAGGGGTTCGCCTATTGCCGGACTCAGCTACGGGGAATTCTCTCCGAGGAGCAGCTAGTGGCGCTCCAGGCCCCTGGGAAGAAGGCTCTAGCTCCGGCGGTAGCTGCAGCAGGGCAGGGGTCTGCTCCAACCGGGACTCGTCCTGAGGCGACCTCGGGGGTGCCTGGACCGGTTGAGCCGACATTGGGGGCGGCGACGGCCGAGCCCGTGCCGCATGTGGAGACGGTCGAGTCGGCTCCGGTGGTTTTGGCAACTGAAGCTGTCCCTCCAGCTGAGGCTACTCAGGAAGGTGCCCCCGTGATGGAGGTGGAGGAGGGAGAAGTCCCGGCCGAACACCGTCCAGGGAAGGAGCCGGCCTTATAGGATAGGACCTCTTGTATAGATTTTTTGCTTTTTTCTTCTTTTAGACTGGGCTACCTGGCTTGTTAGGGCCCGGGAGGCAATGTGAAACATCTCCTTTAAGTAATGAAAAGCAGTTCTGCAAATGTGGCTCCCCCTTTTCTTTTTTGTGGTATGAATGTCTTCTCTTCCCCTCTCCTCTTCTCTTTTTCTTCTCTTTCAGTGTAGGGAGGTCGGGGAGGAGAGTTGAGCTCTGTAGGGGCTTAAGCTTCTCCGTCTCGGTGCGGGGCTCGAGACTCCGGCACCGGAGGAGGTTGGCTTCGAATTGGAGTGCCCGAAGGCCTCTCAGACCTTGAATGCCTCAGAGCTAGGCTCGGGGCTTGATCTTTGGAGGTCGGGCTCAGAAACTCGGATGTCTTGGAGCTGGGCTCGAAGATGTGTTGGCCGGAGAGCTGGTCTCCGGGACTTGGTTGCCTGAGGATATGGCTCAGGAGATTGAACACCTTGGAGCTGGGCTCGGAGACGTGATGGCCTGAGGACATGGCTCAGGAGATTGAACGCCTTGGAGCCAGGCTTGGAGACGTGCTGGCCTGAGGACATGGCTCAGGAGATTGAACGCCTTGGAGCTGGGCTCGAAGACGTGTTGGCTTGAGGACATGGTTCAGGAGATTGAATGCCTTGGAGCTGGGCTCGGAGACGTGCTGGCCGGAGAGCTGGTCTCCGGGACTTGATTGGCCTAAGATATGGCTCAGGAGATTGAATGCCTTGGAGCTGGGCTTGGAGACGTGCTGGCTAGAGAACTGGTCTCCGGGACATGATTGGCCTGAGGATATGGCTCAGGAGATTGAATGCCTTGGAGCTGGGCTTGGAGACGTGCTGGCTAGAGAACTGGTCTCCGGGACATGATTGGCCTGAGGATATGGCTCAGGAGATTGAATGCCTTGGAGCTGGGCTCGGAGACATGCTGGTCGGAGAGCTGGTATCCGGGACTTGGGGGCTTCCCAGGTCTTTGTGCCGGAGGATTTGTCTCTGGGCTTGGATGCCGAGGAGCTAGGCTCGAGGCTTGAGTTCCTGGGGGCTTCCCAGGTCTTTGTGCCGGATGACTTTTCTCCAGGCTGGGATACCGAGGAGCTAGGCTCGAGGCTTGAGTGCCTGGGGGCTTCCCAGGTCTTTGTACTGGAGGACTTTTCTCCGGGCTTGGATGCCGAGGAGCTAGGCTCGAGGCTTGAGTGCCTGGGGGCTTCCCAGGTCATTGTGCCGGAGGACTTTTCTCCGGGCTTGGATGCCGAGGAGCCAGGCTCGAGGCTTGAGTGCCTAGGGGCTTCCCATGTCTTTGTGCCGGAGGACTTTTCTCCGGGCTTGGATACCGAGGAGCTAGGCTCAAGGCTTGAGTGCTTGGGGGCTTCCCAGGTCTTTGTGCCGGAGGACTTTTCTCCGGGCTTGGATGCCAAGGAGCTAGGCTCGAGGCTCGGACATTCCTGCAAGGCAAATGAACCATTGTGCAGAGGAAAGTCTTTATTTCTAATGGAGAAAAAACTTACATTACTGATAGTATCTCCTCAAATTATAAGCATTCCATGTTCGGGGGAATCTGGCACCATCCAGGTCCTCGAGATAGTAGGCCCCATGTGTGAGGGCCTCTGCTACCTTATAGGAGCCTTCCCAGTTTGGTGAGAACTTGCCGCACTCCCAGGGTTGAGACACTTCGACCCGGCGCAATACCAAGTCGCCAGGTCGGAAAGTCTTCAGCTTCACCCGCGCATTGTAATATCGGGCGACCCGTTGTCGATATGCCACCATCCAAAGCCGGGCTTTGTCCCTCATTTCTTCGAGGAGGTCTAGGTTGAGCAGGAGGTGTGCCGAGTTTTGTGCCTCGTCATATTGCTGCACCCGAAGTGTGGGCACGCCGAGCTCGACTGGGATCACTGCTTCAGCTCCGAAGATGAGGTTGAAGGGCGTTTCACCCATTACCGATCTGGGTGTTGTGTGGTAGGCCCACAGGACATTAGGAGTTCTTCCGCCTATCTGCCCTTCGCCTGGTCCAGCCTGGTGCAAAGTCCTTGAAGGATAGTTCGGTTAGTTACCTCGGCTTCCCCATTTGTCTGGGGATGAGTGACCAAGGTGAATCAGTGTTGAATGCCATGCTCGGCACAGAATCCTTCGAACTCCCGGCTGTCAAACTGTCACCCATTGTCGGTGATGACACAGTTGGGGAGTCCGAAGCGGCAGATGATAGACTTCCAGAAGAATTGTCGAACATTAGCTTCTGTAATCCGAGCTAGCGGCTCTGCTTCGACCCACTTGGTGAAGTAGTCGATCCCACTAGCAGGAACTTGCGCTGCCCTGGCACGGTGGGGAATGGTCCCAGAATGTCCATCCCCCATTATGTAAAGGGCCAGGGGGATGATAGTTGAGAGATCGGCGCAGCCGGCAGGCACTGTATGTGGGAATGACGTTGGCATTTGTCACACTTCTTGACGAAGTCGGTGACGTCTTCCCTCATCGTCTCCCAGAAGTATCCCTGGAGAAAGGCCTTGTATGCTAGAGTCCTCCCTCCTACATGATTCCTACAGAGGCCCTCGTGTATCTCTTGGAGCACGAAGGCTACTTCCGTGGGCCTGAGGCACTTCAGGAGTGGGTAGGAATAAGATCGGTGGTAGAGATGACCGTCCATTAACACAAAATAGGTGGCCTTCCTTCTGATGAGGCCGGCTTCTTTGCGATCTTCTGGTAGGAGGCCGTCCTGGAAGTACCTGACATACTTGTCCATCCAGCTCGGCTCACGGGCTACTTGTTGCACCTCCTCTAGGCTCTCGTAGCTTGGATCCTCGAGATATTCGACATAAGCACGCCCCAGGAATGAGTCCGATAGGGTTGCAAGCCTCGACAGTGCATTCGCCCGAGCATTTTCTCTACGAGGGATGTGGAAAATGCGAAAGTAACGGAAGCCTGTCGTGCTCGACTGAACCTTCTCCAAGTACTTCACCATCTAGGGATCTCGAGCTTCGTATTCTCCGGAGACTTGTCCGGTAACCAGTTGGGAGTTGGTGAAAACCTTCAAGCTTTGTACTCCTAGCTCCCGGGACACTTTTAGGCCGGTGAGGAGTGCTTCGTACTCAGCCTGGTTGTTTGTGGCTGCGAACTTGAAGCGAAGGGCGCACTCTGTCACCACCCCATCTGAATTGGTGAGGATGAGGCCCGCTTCGCTCCCGCAGGAATTGGAGGCACCGTCCACGTGGAGGATCCAAGGGTTCTCCCATGGTACGGGCTTAGCTTGGCTCTCCGGGATCGTCCATTTTGGTTCCTCGGGGAGGCCTGTACATTCGACCACAAAGTCGGCTAGGACCTGGGCCTTCTGCGACAACCTCGACCGATAAACGATGTCAAACTCGCTCAGCATCAGGAACCATTTAGCCAGTCTCCCGGAAGTCTCGGGGTGGCCTAGCATGGTCCTCAGTGGCTAATCAGTCACAACCGTGATGGGATGCGCTTGGAAATAGGGCCTGAGATATTTAGCAGACATAATTAGTGCAAAAATGAGTTTCTCGTAGCGAGTATACCTGACCTCCGCGTCACGGAGGATTTTACTGGTGTAGTACACTGGCTTCTAAGACCCGTCCTGGTCCGTACGGATGAAGATTGAGTTGACGGCCCCGGGTGTCATAGCCAGGTAGAGTAGGAGCTCCTCCCCTTCCTCCGGTCTTGATAACAGAGGTGGAGAGGCTAGGAGCTCCTTCAGCTCCTCAAAGGCTGCCTTGCACTCCTCGATCCAGGTAAAGTCATGCATCTTGCGCAACACCTTGAAGAAGGGTAGGCAGCGGTCAGCCGACCTCGAGATGAACCGGTTTAAGGCTGCAACCCTCCCCGTCAGACATTGGACTTGCTTCTTGGAGGTTGGATGCTCCATGTCAAGGATCGCTTGGACCTTCTCCAAGTTCACTTCGATGCCTCTCTGGGTGACCATGAAGCCGAGGAGCTTCTCGGCCACCACCCCGAAAGTGCATTTCATCGGTTGAGCTTCATTTGGTGCTTTCGGAGGCTGTGAAAGGCTTCGGCGAGGTCGGCGATGTGGTCCGAGCTCGGCTTGCTCATGACGAGCATGTCATCCACTTACACTTGCATGTTTCGGCCAATCAAATCTTTGAAGACCTTGTTGACCAAGCATTGGTACGTGGATCCAGCATTCTTCAGGCCAAAGGACATCATCTTGTAGTAGTATGTCCCTTGGTCGGTAAAAAAGGCAGTATGCTCCTCATCCCCTGAGTGCATTCGGATTTGATGGTACCTGGAGAATGCATCCATGAAGGAGAGCAGCCTGTGCCCTGAGGTGGAGTCCGCCAATTGATCTATCCTCAACAAAGGGAAGCTGTCCTTTGGGCATGCCTTATTGAGGTCGGTGTAATCTACACAGATCCTCCATTTATAATTATTCTTCTTCACCATCATCACATTCGCCAGCCAGCTCGGATACTACACTTCTCGAATGAAGCTGGCAGCCAAAAGTTTCTCAACTTCCTCGTTGATGAACGCCTGCCTTTCTAGGATGAAGCTTCTCTTCTTCTGTCGAACCGGTTTGTGCTTCGGATCGACATTGAGCTTGTGGGTGATGACTTCAGGGGGAATACCTGGCATGTCTACTGCCGTCCAGGCGAACACGTCTGTATTCGCCCACAAGAATTCCAACAGCGGAGCCTTCTCCTCCTCAGGCAGCTGGGCTCCGATCTGCACAGTCTTCATCTGGTCGGCCCCGAGCTGGTAAGGAAGCAGACACTCGGCTGGGCCTCCCCTGGGGTCCTGAAACCTCTGGCCGAGCTAGTCCGGCTTGGTGCCCTCCTCGGGCACCCGGGCCCCAGGGAGGGTTTGAAAGCAGTGCTGCACCGGCTGGGGCATACCCCTCATCTCCCCCACACCACAGGGGGTTGGAAACTGCACAAGCAATCTCTTGATAGAGATGACAGCATCGAGGAGGTTGAGCCCAGGTCAGCCCAAAATCACGTTGTATGGCGAGGGAAGCTTGACAACCATGAACGTCATCATGACGGTTCTCTGCCGAGGCAGGATCCCGACAGTAACTGGAAGAGTGATTTCTCCCTCCACCCTTACGGAGTCTCCTGTGAAACCAACAAGGGACATATGCACAGGTTTGAGCTGAGCAAGGAAAAGATTCATCCTGGAGAATGCATCATAGAAAAGCATATCTGTGGAGCTTCCACTTTCTACCATGATGCATTTTACAGGATGCTTTGCGATCGTCATTTCGATGACCACAACATCATTATTTACATTTCTCTCTCCATTTTTCCCTTCCCTCATAAAGGAGAGTACAACCTCAGGATGCCCTGCCCCCCGGGCCCTCTTGGAGGCGCGCTCGGCTCCCCAGTGTATCATTCCCACCGGCTTCTCGGTAGGGCGATTGTTGACCATCGAGATTGGTGGGAGGGTGACGAGCACCTGGGATTCTGGTTGAGATCTGCCCTCCACATATCTTTCGAGGTATCCCCTCTTGATGAGCTCTTCGATCTCCCACTTGAGGTTGCGGTATTCCTCGGTGTCGTGGCCGTGGTCACGGTGGAAACGACAGTACTTCATCTTGTCACGACTGGCGGACGACTTCAACGGTGGCGGGCACCTCAAATAGGTCTCGCCCTCGATCTCCATGAGGATCTTCATCCTCGAGGCGAGGAGGGGGGTGAAATTCCCCTCAGGGAAGGGAGTGCTCCTGGGCCTTAGTCCAGGTCGGGAGCTCTGAGCTGGCAGTCCCGGCCTCTGCGCTCCAGGTGCCTCGACAGGCACAGGTCTTTTTAGCGACTGCCCATCAAGCTCCCACCTTGTACGATCCTTCTCCTCAGCGCGGATGTACTTCTGAGCTCGGAAGAGGAGCTCGACATAAGTCTTCGTAGGCTTCTTATCAAGCGAGTAGGTCAGGCGAGAAGTCCTGAGCCCTCGCTTCAGAGCCAGCATTGCGACCGGCTCCTCCAAGCTGTTGATCTCCAGTACGGCAGCCTTGAAGCGAGCCATATAGTCTCATAGCAGCTCGCGGTCTTGCTGCTTGATGGAGAAGAGATTGTCTGCCTCACGTGGAATCTTCCGACATGCATCAAAATGAGCCACGAACTTCTGCCCCAGTTGGACAAAGGAGTTGATGCTTTTGGGCTCAAAGCGGGTAAACCACACCCGAGCTGCCTTCCGGAGAGTAGCAGGGAAGGCGATGCACAGAAGGGCGTCAGTAGCCCCCTGGACCCTCATAAGGGCCCGATAACTTTCCAGGTGGTCCAAGGGTTCGGTGGTCCCATCGTATGGATCCACCTACGGCATGCGGAACCGACGAGGAATCGGCTCTGCTTGAATCTCCTGGGAGAACGGAGGGCGGACGTCATAGCCCGCTGGCTCGCTAGCGGAGCCAGGCAAGTTGGCAAACCGATGGGAAAGCTCTGCCATTTTGCGATCATGCTCCTCCAGGCGCTTCTCCACCATGCGCCTGATGGCTTCATCCGTCGACCCCTCTGCTAAGGGAGGCGGGGAAGACGACGCGGGTGCATGGTGCCCACGACGAGGGGCTTTGCCCCTCCTGCCTTGGCGGGGTTTAGATGCCCCGCGATCAAGGTGCGGTGAGCAGCTCTCTTCGTCGGTGGACCCCACCCATTGTCGCTTCATCGAGGCTTGGCAACTATCCCGAGGGTCTGTAACGGCCCGCAGCTGTGAAGGCCTCTCGTGGAAGGAATGCAGGCTATCGCGGGGAGCTGCGGCATAGGCTGCGGGGGTCTCCGGCTGCTGGTGAGTGTCCATGGACCGATGCTGATGCTGGAGCTGGCACACTGCTGCAGTAAGAGTGTGCATCTGCTAAGCCAATGCGGTCAGCTGGATCTACAGCGGAGGCGGTTAAACCGGGGCAGGTGGCTCCGTCTCCGGATCGTGTGAGTTCCCGTGGGAAGGGGACACTTTCGCACGGCTGTGAGAGGCTTCCCTCGCCTGAGTGGTCACCATCCTCGCTTCAAACTGTCTGAACGGGACTTGAACTGGATCAGAAGTCGTTCAGTCCTCTCCTTCCTAGCAAGCCAATCTGTTGCCGCCCGGATCACCATGGCCTGTAGCTGCTGGTGGTGTCAGGAATCGCGCACCCGCCTGCTGGGAGTGCCTCCGGTGCCTTGAGACCTGCAAGGAACAACGTCAGTGACCCGGGCCAGGGATTCCAGCGGGGGTGCTCCGACGGTCAAGTCAGTGACGATCCAAGGGAACAGATCCTCCTGGTCGAGCCCCTCTGGATGAGCTCCACACGAGGAGGAGTGAGTGTAGTGTGTATGGAAAATGTGTAGTAGTGAGCTGGGAGAGGTGATGGCCGAGATGGTCCTCCTCCCCTTTTTTCTGTGCTTGCTCTTGTTATTTTTTTTTGTTGTGTTATGTTACCTCCTTTTTGGCTTACCCTGGCTGGGTCTTCTACTTTGGCTTGCCTTGAGATCTCCCCATGCTGTCAGACGTGTGCATCGAGGTATCGTGCCGTAGACGAGACACCCATTCTGTCAGATGGTCAGGGAAGCTTCGGCTTCTGACATTCCTTCTATTGGGAGCCTGGTAGGGCCTTGGTTGGCGGACTGCCGTTCTCAAGGCCCGCGCCCTTTAGTTGGGTCTTTTTTCTGGTCGTACGGCAGGTCGGTGGAGGGCATGGCGCCTTGATGTGAGCTTTTTTTCTTTCCGGTGTGAGTGACGGTTGTGGGCATTAATGGCGGCATGGCTGGTGCTGCTGTACGGCACTTGAGGGCACCGCCATTGTCCTCAGAGGAGAGGCACTGCTCTCTTGGCTGCTGGTGTTTCTGTCTAGGTCGGGGACCGAGCTGGAAAGATGGGGCCCGCCTTTGGTGGGCTCGCTTAAAGGTGGCTCGGCTGGGTGGTGGAGGGCCAAGCTCAATTCCGGACTAGCAGGGCTCGGCTTCGGACGAGCTCGACCTGACTCAGATGGACGGGGGCAGACCAGCCTGGGGGATCTGACCTTGGAGGGGCTCCTCATGGCGGAAGAGGCTTGAGCTCGATTCTTGACCATGGGGCCCAACCTCGAGGGGTCCGCCTCGAACGGTGGCTTGTGCTCAGCTCCGGCTTAGGCATCCCGACTTGGTGGGGACCGACCTGGCGGAGGACGGAGCTCGGCTTTGGCAGGCGGCCTCGTTGCTCTTGGGGTGCTCAGCCCGGCGAAGGGGCTGATTATGGGAATCCACCATGGGACCCTCACGTGGGGCCCAGTGAGGGCTCCATGTCAGTCTGTCCGCGCCACATCAGCAATCTAGCCACATCAGGAAGGTAGGCTCGAAACGAGACATGACAGGGAAAGATCAAAGAAAGAAGAAAGGGGACAGACAAAGGTCCTGAGACAAGCCTAGCCCAAAGAAGGTCACAGGAAGAAGAAGGAGCCTCTACTCAACCTAACAAAGAAGAAGGGGATTGACCTGCCAGGAGCTTTGGATGGACAAGGACTTCCGGAAGGATGAAAGTGGGAGCCTCGGTACAGCGTCGGGCAAGAGAGATTTTAAAGAAGATATATTTTGGAAAAGATGACTTTTCCTTTCGAAATGACCGGTGCCCAACCATACCGTTACAGGTCTCCGCCGTCGAATCTGCACCACGCATCACTCATCGACAGCACTGATGTCTGATTTCAACTACGGTCGCTC
The DNA here is from genome assembly GCA_021397845.1 of Areca catechu. NCBI lineage: Eukaryota > Viridiplantae > Streptophyta > Magnoliopsida > Arecales > Arecaceae > Areca > Areca catechu. Next base: position 119,452,858 of record CM038044.1, on the reverse strand, counting down.
TGGATTCCACGCCTGTAATAACTGCTCCTCAGAGGTGGCCACATGGCTCCTCCTGGTAGGTTGAAGAAATCGCCTCTCAAGATTTCCTCGATCGCGATCATCATTGCACCGGATCCCCTCCTTTCCATGTCAGTAAGCACATTTACTCCCTTCGCCCTGAGCGCCCCCACCAACTGGACTTGGGAGTGGGGGGCAAATGATGTGGTTGGAAGCTGACGTGTACTCTCTGACGGATGCCATGTCAGAAGTCTGTCACGATGGACACCCCATCTCGGGCTCCTTTGGCCAGGCCGAGCTCCTCCGGATCGATGGGGTGGCCTGCCAAAGCCGAGCTCCGTCTTTCACCAGGTCGACACCCGCAAGCTCGAGGCTCCTAGGTCGGAGCCGAGCGACCTCCTTCGCCAGATCGAGCTCCTCCGAGGCTGGGCCTCCTGAGTCGGAGTTGAGCTCAGCCCTCCTCCGCCAGGTCGAGCCCTACCGAGGCTGAGCCCTCTGAGCTGGAGTCGCGTGTCGACCTCCTCCGCTAGATCAAACTCCTTCAAGGCTGGGACCCCTAGGCCGGAGTCGAGCTCAGCCCTCCTCCGCCAGGTCGAGCCCCTTCGAGGTCGAGCCCCCTGAGCTGGAGTCAAGCTCAGCCCTCCTCCGCCAGGTCGAGCCTCCCGGGTCAAAGCCAAGTCCCAGCTCTCCAGTTCGGCAACCAACTCGGACAGCACCACCGGCCAACGAGGGGGCACGGCCGCCTCCCCGAGATACCGGTGAGCAACTCGAAGTCCACGAAGAAGCACCTGTCATGCCATAATAACTATCCGTGGCCACCACTTATACCAGAAGGGTAAGAAGCTCCCTGACCAAGGTGCCACGTTCTCCACCAATCACCTGCGCTGCCGGAAAGAGAAAGTCAACCAGGAGATTTGAATCCCGGGTGCGGTGGCTCCCCGATCGAGACACTGCTAGGTTCCCCAGAATGGAGAGACCGAAAAGAATGTCAGAACATGCGACAGTTTTCCTTATCACGAATCAGGAAAGATGTCCCGTCCACGATGTGAAATACTGCTGCATGCACCTAACAGCCTGGGGGAGATCCCGAGGTAGGCACTTAACGGTCACCTGGGCTTACAAGAAGGTTCGACAGCCCCAGAAGGGGGGAAGTACGCTAACACAAGCGAATACACGAGCACCACTGTCCCACCATCAAGCTCGGGCAAGTCAAGGGAAAAAGGCCACCCAGAGGATCCCTCTAGCTCGGCCACCCTTATCCCAATGCACTTGCACCTCATTCTCACACCACTCACTCCTCCTAGCATGGAGTCCATCAAGAGGGGCTCGACTAGGAGGACTTGTTTCCCTGGATCATCACTAACTTGACCGTCGAAGTGCCCCCGGCGGAATCCCCGGCCCGGGTCACTAATCCCGTTTCTGCAGGTTCAAAGGAGCAGGACATCCCAAGAGGACCGGAGGGATGATCTAATCTCGATAGTAGCTACAGGCCATGACGATCTTGGTGGCAACACTTAACATGTATCGCTTAATAAAAGAAATGAAGTCCAATTAAGTGATTGAAGACCTTAAAAATCATGGTACACATGGTAGCCATTCTAATCCTTACATTTTTTGTCATATATGAATGAAGAAGCATCTTCAAAAACTTTCTAATTAACCACTAACTAGATCATTCAATATATATATAATTTACAAGAAAAATGCTTTGTAAAATAAAAGCTAGAGTTACTACTCACTTATTAGTCAATTTTTCATGCCATGCAATATTTATGATTGGCATGGCATACCATGATTTGACCAATTCTCACGACTTGCTGCAATCCCATCATATCATATTGGCACAATGTATTGATGGACAACTAAGCAGTACCCCATGGCATTACTGTTCATCAAATAATTTGGCTTTTTCCTTAGAAAGGAAATTTAAGATGCCCATAAGTTATATGTGTTTAATGTTACTTAAATTGTACATCAAAAAAATTAAAAGATTAATGTCACTTAAACAATTAAAATGCTCCCTGTTGAAGTTATTGTAGTAATATGCATTTCATGGTAAGTGCTACAAAGTTGCATCCTAAAGGGTAAATACTTAGTTGCAGAATTTTGACAATCATTTTAAAAGTAATAACAGGATTATGGTACAAATTTAAACCACTTATTATATTTTATATTTATCCCTAAATGTTATCTCAAGTTCTAGCTTAAAGCCTTTCACAAAACCTCCTCAGCAAAATGCTTGAACAATAGGTCACATTATTGCCCTTAAGACCAAAGATTTCATGTCATGATCCCACCTTAACTATGAAAGCATCATAAAAACTGCTATGTAGATCCACACTCAAAATTTGTGATCCTAAGGACCTAGTGCATTGCAAACACCATGCAACATTGCCAAACTTATCTAGGAACATTATTGCCTAACTTGCTTAATAACAAAATATTGTTACAATAAGAACAGTGGTCCCCATCCTCATCCTCGGACTACTTGGTCATATTTGTACATATAATCTATACTAAATAAAGGATCCCATTTTCCCTGTGGGTTGTAGGGTGAAACGTGATCCATTAGCTCAGTTGGTAGAGGCTTTACCTCACTACCAACAGGTTGTGGATTCGAGGCAGGATCCCGTGAATGACTCGGTTAAATCCAAAAATTATTTATTAGAGTCTGCAATAGTTGGTGTGAGTGAGAGGTCAGGGTTCTCCTTCTTTGCTTCCCGTTCTACCAGTCGGTGTCTTAGTTATGTTAGGTTGATGTATCCCTTTTGGTGGGAAAATGCTGCAAAAATTTAAACACCTTGTATCAAACATTACTTGGCAGGGTGGGGGCTTGCGGGGATAGCTATACCGGGTTTAAGCCCCCTATCCCTTTTCTCTACAAAAAAAAAAAAAAAAAGTGATCCATTGAAACATGGATTGCTGCTATCTTAAGGCTATAAGACTTTCCAATCCATGTAGACCATGGTCCCAAAAAACCATCCTAACCATCAGTTTACTGGAAATCATATATCCTTTTACAAATACATTTTTACTGTAACCCCAAAACCATATTTGAAACTATAAGACCTAGTGCATTGTAGACACTAGATGACACGCATGCGCGCATGCATGGATGCACACACATGCACACATGCAGATGCACACGTAGATGTAGACGCAGACACAGAGACGCGCTCACGCGTGCACACACAAAAGAAAAAAAAAGGGTGAGGGTGAAACACAAGAAATCCTTAAAAAGGTGAGGGTGAAACACAATGTTGCCCAGAAATGGAGTCCAAGAGGGGGGGTGAATTGGGTCTTTTAAAAAATTAAAGCAATAAAGTGCAGGCCTTGTGGTGTTTGTGAATAACGTGATAGATGCACTAGATTATATGCAGCAGAAAGTAATAATTAGAGTTCAAGTAATAGAGTGAAAGAGATAAAAGAGACAATCACATACAAATACAAGGTTTATAGTGGTTCGGTGCAAACCTAGCACCTACATCCACTCCCCAAGCCATCCTTGAAAATTCTACTATAATTTCTCCAAGATTACAACCGACTTGTTTTTCCAGAGGCTCACAAGTCAAAACCTATGTTGGTTTTATCACCTAGGCTCACCAACAAACCTTTATACTTGTTTTGGCTTCGGGCTCACAAGTCAACCCTAGTTCGTTTTGTCCCTTTGGCTCACCAACAACCACAACAACCTACTTTCAAGAAATCCTTGAAAGCTAGGTCAAAACACAAGAAAATTTTAGATTTTCAATTTAAATAAACAAAACAAACTCTCTTCAAGAGTAGAATGGAAGCTTTGAAGCTCTAATTGATGCTTGTCTTGTTTTCTTCTTGGAATATTCTTCAAGCTCTCTTTTTGGAATGATGAAAAGATAGGCTTGTAAGCTTTTTCAGGGAATCTCTCTTTTAATGACTTTTGAAGTGAAAGTTCTTGAGGGAATATTGTCTTTTGAGCTTTCAAGGGACTTCAATACTTCAAGAATGAGTTTGGTGAAGCTTAAATACTTCAAAAACTTCCAAAAAATGGTTTGAGACCGTTGGAGCTTCAAAACTAGCCGTTGGGAGCTTGAAAAGATGTTTCTACAACTCAGAAAAATATATCCGTTAGGGCTATCAGAACCCGAGTGTCGACACTTGGCTGTCAGGTGTCGACACTTGACTTCCAGGTGTTGACACTTGAACTTTCAAGTGTCGACACTTGATTCACAGGTATCGACACTTGACACAAAAACTCTCCACGGCCAAGTTCTGGATTTTCAAAAAGTTTCAGGCCTTGAGTCGACACTTGGAAACTTAAGTGTCGACACTTGAGTTTCAGGTATCGACACTTGAATTTTGGATGTCGACACTTGGCATGCCAAGAAGATTTTCTGCATGCCAAATACTGAAATGTCGACACTTAGCCTTCCAGGTGTCAACACTTGATTCTGCAAAATTCAAAATTAAGTGACAATCAAGCCAAAAACATAAGTATTGTTTATAAAACTTAAATGCAATGTCAATAAGCAATAATTGAACTTGTTTAAGCCTTTTTTGCATGAAAAAGACTCCTCAAATCATGAAAGATACTTCATGCCAAAGCGTGCCATGAAACTTTAATTTTGAGAATTTGAGGTGCTTATTTCTTGAAAACTCACAACTAGAAATAATCATTAGTACACAATATATACTCAACATTTTGTTATTCATCAAAATCACAAGGTAGAGCCAACAATCTTTCCCTTTTTGATGATGACAAAATCTTGAGTATATAAACATTTAGATTCAAATTTTAGATATGATACTTTACAAATATGATCTTAAGCTCATACAATCACAACTTAAATAGTAAAGAGGGATGACTCTCCCTCTTAGTGAAATAATTTGTATCGGAATAAGTTAAAGAGCAAGTTGAAGTATGAAATATCAAATTTGGAATTTAAATTAACCAATCCTACTCCCCCTTTTTGTCAATCATTAAATAGAAAAAGGGAGTAAGCTCTCCCTCAAAAAGTGCATATTGACAAAAGGTATTAGAGCTGATACAAGATTTAGTTTTTCAAGAGTAAACAGGTATCAGAGCCGAAAAGTAAAGTATCAATTTCAAGATTATCAAAGCTAAAATCAAACATAGTGAATTCAAAAGTGTAATCATCAAAGTGAAATGCATATATATATATATATATATATATATATATATATATATATATCAAGTAAAGTTTTTAGTACAAAATTTGCTGACTTAATTAGCAACACTAAAACAGTCAAGATACAACATCTGTCAAGATACAACATCTGATACCATGAAGCATAAATAACATACATCTGTGAGGCTAATCCTCATCAAATAGAAGCTCAAGAGTAATCGGGGCGCTAATCCTGGATCTAGGAACTAAGGCTTTAGGAGGTCCCTAGGCTAAGGCCCTATGACTCCTAGTGCGGCCAGAAGGTCCTAGTATGGGTACAACCCTGGAAGATCTAGTGGATGGAGGTGAAAGCATCTCAGCTGGAGTAATAAAATCTGGAACAAAATCAACTACATCAGTTGGAGGAGGAACCGAAGGAGTAGCTGGAGGATCATCTCTACCGAGCATCTGATATCGACCAGCATGATTAACGCTGCCATCCGAACTACCATCACTAGAATCATTAGCAACAAAATCATCACCAGCATCAGCACCATCACCACAACCAACATCATCATCAGGACTATCTGGGTGGTCATCATCATCGCCATCAACAGGTGGGGCTGTAGGAGCTACTGGAGGAAGGAATGATATGATCAAGTCCTCGATACGGGCAAATCCCGCCTCTATAGTGTGACGTAACTTAGCATTCTCTGAAGCTGTGTGGGCTCTAAGGCCCTCTATCTCAATCCTCAACTGAGTCGTCCTCACTCCAAGTCCAACTATCTTGCTCCGCACCTCAGCAAACTGCTACCGGGAGTGCTCCTTGAAAGAAAACTCAGTAGATGACGAGGGAGGAGCCAAAGGTGTAGCAGTAGGAGTCACAGGCTCTGCCTTTGATGCCGGAGCAACACAAGGAGGTGTACTGATTGGCCTTGATGGCCCGGCCTCTGCCTCTCTGATCTCATCCTCCTCATCTGGCTCCTGACCAGACTCTCTCCTAACCCAACGCCCTGCGACCAAATGAAAACCCATCCGATGTAGCGACCACTTGTCATACACATCAGTGTGTAGAATCTTCTTGGAGATCTCCCTCTCCAAAGAAACTCTATAGGCTCGAAATAGACGAGTCAGTGCCATCCCGTATGGTAGACAATGTCTCCTCTGAGTCACTGCATCGCGCATCTGAACCAGCATAAGTGAGGGTAGATCAATCAGGATCCTCTGGGTCAAACTCACCATCAACATCAACTCCCGCTCCGTGATGAAATCAAATCGGCCTGTCTTCGGAAGCAAGATCCATGCAGTGATGTGATGTAGTAGGCGCATCTTAATGGACAGCTGGTTCGCGATGACCACTGTCACTTCGCGAACATCCTCTCTCTCAAGTATGCACCTAAATGCCACCTCCCTGTCCTCTACTGAGAAAGTAGTGATACCTCGGTGAAGAATCTCCCAAACTCTACTCAAGAGCTCCTCAGACAATGAAATCTGCACTCCCCTGACGGTGGTGCTCCATAAAAATCATTGACAGTCCAGCCACCATAAAATTCTCTCATCAGATGACGATAGTCCTCTCCTATATAGTACAGAAAGGTACTAATCCGGCATCTGAGAGCGTCTGACATATCCGAAAGTGCTGCCAATCAAAGAACTCCAAATCAATCCGTCTGCCCGCTGCCATGGCCTTCCCTGCCATCCTCTCTGCAGGGGGGAACCTGGAGCTGCAGAACTGCTAGTCTGATCAACATCGTGCCGGGTCTTCGCCCTCTTCTCAGAACTCTGTCCAGACCTCCTCCTAACAGCTAATCTCTTCCACCGACCCATTACAATAAGCGGAGCAAGAAAGGGGAAGGAAGAGGGTAAACATACTGAAGGGGGGATAGGTTTTAAGCAAGTTGAGAACTAAAGATCGGCCAAAGGTTAGACTAAAAGAGACTAAACAAGCCTAGGTTTTCCTAAAAGAGGGATACTGGTTTAAGAAAGGCTAGGGTTTGTTTTGAAAACTGGGATAAAAATCAAATTGATTTATTTCAAAACATGAATTTGAGGGATAAAAATAATGCCAAGTAAAATAAATATTTTAATAGTTAAAAAAGGGGGGAAAATCTTAAATGAGTTGTTTTTCCAAAATTTTATCCCATCACTAAAACTTAGTAAACTAAGGCAAAGTGAAGTACCTAAAACAAAACATATAAAATGTTTGGATAAAATAAATCTATAAAATTAGGACTAAAAACAAAGGATATTAGGGTTTTAGGTTAAAAGTATGTAATCCAATCAATAAAACAGTGGAAAAATGAAATGTGGAACATGAATTCAAGGCTTCCACACTTTCCAAATGAATGAAATCCGAGAAATCCTAACATATAGCCAAGAAATTCGAAATTAATTTGAAAACTTGGGATTTTCGGCCAAATAGAGCAATGTAATAGTGAAAATATGAAAATCGGATGGTTTAAGTGGGGAATCATTCAAAATCCGAGAGGAAATCCAAGAGAAATTCGTATAAACATATTTCCCACAAAATGGAAACCTAGAAATGTTCTTAAATGTCGAAAAACCCTATTTAAATGCATTAAAATGGATGAAAAATGGAAGAACTAGGGTTCACGGTTTGAAAAATGAGTGAGAGGGAAGAAGATTACCTTGATTTGGTGGGGCAAAGAGGGAAAATATAGATTTCGGAGGGTTGAGGACTCTTGGGGACCACAATGACTTGAGAGAAAATGGGGGGAAATGAAATACAAAATCTCGGATTTGCCCTAAAAAGATTTGAAATTTCTGCGAGTGTCGACACTTGGAATTTCTTAAGTGTCGACACTTGGTCAGGTGTCGACACTTCGCAAAATCCAAGTGTCGACACTTGGCCAAGAAATTCAAAAAAAATCTGAAAAATTTTCAAAAAATCAAGGAAGGTTTAAAGAGCTTTTGGGACTTAATAAAAGTGATTTAAAAAAAAACTAGGATATGATGGAATTTGAGAGAGTTCTAGGAGAATGGATCAATGATACCTAACTCTCTTCTAATCATACAAAATCTCTCTTCACTCAAAGGTTTGGTAAATACATCTGCTAATTGATCATCAGTACATATAAATTCAAGTACCACATTAGAGTTTTGTACATGATCTCTTATGAAATGATGTCTTATTTCAATGTGTTTACTTCTTGAATGTTGTACAGAATTCTTAGTTAGATTGATTGCACTAGTATTATCACATCTTATGGGTTTCTTAATTAGTTTAATGCCAAAATCTTCGAGTTATTGTTTGATCTATAAGATTTGAGCACAACAGCTTCCAGCTGCTATATATTCAGCTTTCATCGTAGATAAGCAACCGAATTATGTTTCTTGTTACTCCATGAGATCAAATTTACTCCAAGAAACTGACAAGTTCCACTAGTACTTTTACGATCAAGTTTACACATAGCAAAGTCAGCATAAGAAAAAGCAATCAATTCAGATAAAGAATCTCTAGAGTACCAAAGACCAATCTCAATTGAACCAGATAGATATCTAAGTATGCGTTTAACAGCCAAAAGATGAGACTCTTTAAGATTAAACTGATATCTAGCACACATACAAATACTGAACATGATATCTGGCCTACTAGCAGTTAGATATAATAATGAACCAATCATGCCATGATATAGTTTTTGGTCAACAGATTTTCTTGATTCATCTTTGTCAAGTCGACAAGAGGAGCTCATAAGCATACCAAATAGCTTGGTGTTCTCCATCCCAAACTTCTTTAGTATTTCTTTTGTGTACTTAGCTTGGTTGATGAAGATCCCCTCTTTGGTTTGCTTTATCTGGAGTCCGAGGAAGAAGTTAAGTTCTTCCATCATCCTCATCTCGAACTCACCCTACATTACTTTACAAACTCTTGACAAAGATATTCGTTAGTAGCACCGAATATGATATCATCTACATATATTTGTACTACTAAGAGATCATCATTCTTTTTCTTCAAAAATAAAGTTTTGTCAACATTACCTCTAGTAAAATCATTTTTGAGCAAGAAAGAACTTAAACGATCATACCAAGCTCTAGGAACTTATTTCAAACCATACAAAGATTTATGAAGTTTGAAAACATGGTTTGGAAATTCATGGTTTTCAAAACCAGGTGGTTGTTCAACATAAACTTCTTCAATAAAATCATTTAAAAAGATACTTTTAACATCCATTTGAAATAATTTAAAATCCATAAAACAAGTAAAAGCCAACAATAGCCTAATTACCTCAAGTCTAGCCACAGGAGCAAAGATTTCATCAAAATCAATCCCTTCCTCTTGATTGTATCCTTTGGCAACTAGTCTAGCTTTATTTCTTATAACTATTCCATTTTCATCAAGTTTGTTTCTAAAAACTCATTTTGTGCCAATAATTGAAACTTTTGAAGGCCTATCTATTAAAGTCCAAACATTGTTTCTTTTAAATTGGTTAAGTTCGTCTTGCATAGCATTAATCCAATTACAGTCATTTTCAGCTTCTTCAATAGTTTTAGGTTCAATCTGAGATACAAATGCTAAGTAATTACAAACATTCCTAAGGGATGATCGGGTATTCACACCTTTAGATGGATCACCAATGATAAGTTTTTTGGGGTGTCCATGAGCATACCTCCATTCTTTGGATAGAGGATCAACTGTTAATGTGTTTTCATCACCTTGTGCTTGATCTCCTTCATTGTTTTGATCAACTTCTTGTTCCTTTGTAGGCTCTTTATTGTTGTTCACCTCTTTAATTTTTTTGGTACCTGTTTCATCACAAAGCACATCTTCTTTTCTAGAAGATTTCTGGTCAGATTCATCAAACATAACATGTATGGATTCTTCAACAACAAGTGTTCTTCTGTTGAAGACCCTGTATGCCTTGCTAGATGTAGAGTAGCCTAGAAAGACACCATCATCTGACTTAGCATCAAATTTGCTTAAATTATCTTTACCATTGTTTAATATGAAATAACGGCATCCAAAAACTCGAAAATATCAAATTGAAGGTTTTCTACCCTTCCAAAGCTCATATGGAGTTTTCTTTAAAATCAGTCGGATTAAAACACGGTTCAAAACATAGCATGCAGTGTTTATGGCTTCAGCCCAAAAATATCTAGGTAGGTCATTTTTACAAAGCATGGTGCGTGCCATTTTTTCAAGAGTTCTATTTTTTCTTTCTACCATCCCATTTTGTTGAGGTATCTTAGGTACTGAAAAGTTATGATGAATGTTGTTGCCGATCTCCCCGTGGTGGCCTGTAGCTCGTGAGCTGACGCCGGTTCTTAGACTCTCTCACCTCGAGATCTCCAAGCTTTCGGACCTGCAAAACAAAGTCAGAGACCCGGGCCAGGATCCCAGAGGGGGCACTCCGACGGTCAAGTAAGAGAGCGGCAAGATGGAACAGGACCTCTAAGGCGAGTTCCCGAAGGATTCCCGTGCTTAGAGGAGATGTAAATGAAAGAAGTATGGGGAAGAGGGGAGTTGAAGCCCGGCTTCCTGTGCTGGGTTCGCCGAGCTCACGCTTGATGACTTCCTGGGGTCCCCCAGATCGTTCTCTTGGTGTTCTCCTTCTTTTTCGACCCACCTTTCTGCCCGTTTTTACTGTCCCTTTTATACCACCGGAACGCCTTCAGCCCACGTCTCCTCCTGGAGGCTTCCCAAGACCTCTGGGTCTTCTTTTCTCGCTCTTCTCCTTTGAGTCCGGGAGTTAAGTGGCCGGCATGCCTCGTCCCCTGTGTGTCACGAAAAGGGGAGGACTGGTGAGGCCTCGGGCCGAGCACGGGAGCTCTCCTTTCGGGGTGTTGATGATGGGCTTTTAGCCATTTTAGGCTCCTGCCCGCAAGGATTTCATTCCTCGGTTGCGGGGCCCTATTTAACTGATGCAAACAAGGTTTCGCGTATCACTACAGGCCATACTGGCGCCCCGTACTGGGCACGGCGCGCGCCAGCCCCCAGTGGTGACCTCGTGATCCATGTCTCTGCCTTCCTGAGGCCTTGCAGAGTAGGGCTGACTTCGGCCAAAATGGAACCGTCAGGGGGCGCCACCTGGCGGTGGAGCAGGGGCTGCCAGCTTCGGCCGAGGTGGATCCCTCCTGGGTGGACACCTGGCGGAGTGGCAAAGAGAGGCTCGACTTCGGCCGAGGTGGACCCATCTTGCGGTGCCACCTGGCGAAGGAGCAGGAGGGCCCGGCTCGACCTCGGTAGAGGTGGACCCGTCTTGGGGTGCCACCTGACGAAGTGGCAGAGACAGGCTCGACTTCGACTGAGGTGGACCCGTCTTGGGGTGCCACCTGGCGAAGGAGCAAGAGGGCCCGGCTCGACCTCGGCAGAGGTGGACCCGTCTTGGGATGCCACCTAGCGAGGGAGTGAGGGGCCGCCAGCTTCGACCGAGATGGACCCCTCCTGGGTGGATACCTGGCAGAGTGGCAGAGAGAGTCTCGACTTCGGTCGAGGTGGACCCGTCTTGGGATGCCACCTGGCGAAGGAGCAGGAGGGCCCGACTCGACCTCGGCAGAGGTGGACCCGTCTTGGGGTGCCACCTGGCAAGTGAGCGAGGGGCCGCCAGCTTCGGCCGAGGTGGACCCCTCCTGGGTGGACACCTGGCGGAGTGACAGAGAGAGGCTCGACTTCGGCTGAGGTGGACTCGTCTTGGGGTGCCACCTGACGAAGGAGCAGGAGGGCCCGGCTCGACCTCGGCAGAGGTGGACCCATCTTGGGGTGCCACCTGGCGAGGGAGCGAGGGGCTGCCAGCTTCGGCTAAGGTGGACTCCTCCTGGGTGGACACCTGGCGGAGTGGCAGAGAGAGGCTCGACTTCGACCGAGGTGGACCCGTCTTGGGGTGCCACCTGGCGAAGGAGCAGGAGGGCCCGGCTCGACCTCGATAGAGGTGGACCAGTCTTGGGGTGCCACCTGGCGAGGGAGCGAGGGGCCACCAGCTTCGGCCGAGGTGGACCCCTCCTAGGTGGACACCTGACGGAGTGGCAGAGAGAGGCTCGACTTCGACCGAAGTGGACCCGTCTTGGGGTGCCACCTGGCGAAGGAGTAGGAGGGCCTGGCTCGACCTTGGCAGAGGTGGACCCATCTTTGAGCACCACTTGGCGAGGGAGCAGGAGGCCGCCAGCTTCGGCTGAGGTGGACCCCTCCTGGGTGGACACCTAGCGGAGTGACAAAGAGACGCTCGACTTCGACCGATGTGGACCCGTCTTGGGGTGCCACCTGGCGAAGGAGCAGGAGGACTTGGCTCGACCTCAGCAGAGGTGGACCCGTCTTGGGGTGCCGCCTAGTGAGGGAGCAGGAGGCCGCCAGCTTCGATCGAGGTGGACCCCTCCTGGGTGGACACCTGGCGAAGTGGCAGAGACACTCAACTTCGGCCGAGGTGGACCCGTCTTGGGGTGCCACCTGGCGAAGGAGCAGGAGGTTCTAGCTCGACCTCGGCAGAGGTGGACCCGTCTTGGGGTGCCACCTAGCAAGGGAGCAGGAGGCCGCCAGCTTCGGACGAGGTGGACCCCTCTTGGGTGGACACCTGGCGGAGTGGCTGAGAGACGCTCGACTTCAGTCGAGGTGGACCCATCTTGGGGTGCCACCTGGCGAAGGAGCAGGAGGGCCTGGCTCGACATCGGTAGAGGTGGACCCGTCTTGGGGTGCCACCTGGCGAAGGAGCTGGAGGTTCTGGCTCGACCTCGGTAGAGGTGGACCCATCTTGGGGTGCCACATGGCGAGGGAGCAGAAGGCCGCCAGCTTCGGTCGAGGTGGACCCCTCCTGGGTGGACACCTGGCATAGTGGCAGAGACGCTCGACTTCGACTGAGGTGGACCCATCTTGGGGTGCCACCTGGTGAAGGAGCAGGAGGGCCTGGATCGACCTCGACAGAGGTGGACCCGTCTTGGGGTGCCACTTGGCGAGGGAGCGAGGGGCCGCCAGCTTCGGCTGAGGTGGATTCCTCCCGGGTGGACAACTGGCGGAGTGGCAGAGAGAGGCTCGACTTCGGCCGAGGTGGACCCGTCTTGGGGTGCCACCTGGCGAAGGAGCAGGAGGGCCCGGCTCAACCTCGGCAGAGGTGGATCCTCTTGGGATGCCACCTGGCAAGGGAGCGAGGGGCCACCAGCTTCGGCCGAGGTGGATCCCTCCTGGGTGGACACCTAGCGGAGTGGCAGAGAGAGGCTCGACTTCGATCGAGGTGGACCCGTATTGGGGTGCCACCTGGCGAAGGAGTAGGAGGGCCCGGCTCGACCTTGGCAGAGGTGGACCCGTCTTGGGGTGCCACCTGGCGAGGGAGTGAGGGGCCGCCAGCTTCGACCGAGGTGGACCCCTCCTGGGTGGACACCTGGCGGAGTAGCAGAGAGAGGCTCGATTTCGACCGAGGTGGACCCATCTTGGGATGCCACCTGGCGAAGGAGCAAGAGGGCCCGGGTCGACCTCGACAGAGGTGGACCTGTCTTGGGGTGCCACCTGGCGAGGGAGCGAGGGGCCGCCAGCTTCGGCCGAGGTGGACCCCTCCTGGGTGGACACCTGGCAGAGTGGCAGAGAGAGGCTCGATTTCGACCGAGGTGGGCCCGTCTTAGGGTGCCACCTGGCGAAGGAGCAGGAGGGCCCGGCTCGACCTCGTCAGAGGTGGACCTGTCTTGGGGTGCCACCTGGCGAGGGAGCGAGGGGCCGCCAACTTCAGCCGAGGTGGACCCCTCCTGGGTGGACACCTGGCGGAGTGGCAGAGAGAGGCTCGACTTCGGCCGAGGTGGACCCATCTTGGGGTGCCACCTGGCGAAGGAGCATGAGCACTTCTTCCCGAATGGGGGATCTTTTGAAAGAAAAAATCTATGTGGTACTGACCGTTTCCAGCTGGACATGCGCTCCACGTCAGCGATATAGCCATATCAAATATCATTTTCAATACAAAATTTATCAAAGTCAGAATTTTCAAATTTGGTTCCTTGGTCACTTCTCAAAGATATAATTGAAACACCTTTTTCATTTGAATCTCTTTTATAAAATCTAATGAATTCAGAAAACGTTTCATCTCTGTGTGCTAAAAACATGACCATGTAAAATGTGAGAAATCGTCTATAATAACTAGACCGTACTTTTTATTTCCTAAACTAGATGTTCTAGTTGGCCCAAAGAGGTCCATATGAAGCAACTCTAAGGGTCTAGATGTAGAGATTACTCATTTTGGTTTAAAAGATGATTTGGTTTATTTTTCAAGCTGACAAGCACTACAAATTTTATCCTTTTCAAAACTAAGTTTTGGTAAATCTTTTATCAAACTCTTTTTGCTAAGTTTTGAAATTAAATGCATATTAGCATATCCTAATCTATGATGCCAAAGCCAACTAGTTTCATTGATCTTGGCTTCCATTGCCACTAGGCATTGACCATTTTGAACAGGAAAATCATCAAGATCAACCATATAAATATTGCCATGCCTATGACTAATGAACTTGATGCCATTGTCATCTAAATTAGAAACAATGCACATAGAAGATTCGAAAGTAACTTTGAAATCCTTATCACAAAATTGACTAATGCTAAGTAAATTATATTTCAAACTATAAACATATAATACATTATCGATGTAAGTAGAAAGGATGATGTGGACTTTACCAATTCTGACAATTTTGCCCTTTCCATTATCACCAAATGTCACATTATCACCATTCTGATATTCAAGTGATGAGAACTGCTCCACATCTCCAGTCATGTGCCTTGAGCAACCGCTGTCGATGTACCATATTCTTTTCTTATTGGTTGAAAGACACACCTACAATACAAATCAGGTAGATATTTTAGATATCCAAGTTATCTTGGATCCTTTTTGGTTAGTGGTAATGGTTCCTTTTGGAATCCAAATTTTCTTAACACTACTCAAATTTCTCTTATTGTACAAGTAAGATTTATGCCCTATAGTACCACAAGCATAACAAGTAATGGCTGATGATGCAGGCACAAAGAAATTCTTGAAAAATTATTATTTCTTTTGAGTTATGAAACCTAAGCTGGCTTTATCAAAAATAGCTCTTTGATTATTTAAAAGCATATTTAATTTTTCAAAACTATATGTAAATTTATTAACAAAAGGTTTTAACTTTTCAATTTCTTCTTTATATTTCTTGTTTTCATCCAAAATTTTTTTGTTCTATTTTGAAAGATTTTCATTTGATACAAAAAAGTTTTTCTTTTTCAAAACTTTCTTTTCTTTTTCAAGAACAACAATCTTATCATTTAACCTTTTATTTTGAAGAAGTAGGCAATCATTTTTAGTTGAAAACTTGTCATTAGCTTTGACTAAATCCAAATTTTACCTTTTTAGTTCTTTATGTTTTGATTTTAGTTTTTGAAATTCTATAACTAACTCATCAAAAACTTCATGCAACTCATTAAATGTAAACTTATTTTCAGTTTTGGATAATACCTCGTCATTGTCGGCTATTAAACAAAAATTTGCTACTTCTTGTTGTTCTTCCTCAAAGCTGGAGTCTTTACTGTCACTCCAGGTTGCCATCATGGCCTTCTTTCTTAGTCTTCTTCTGCTCTTCTTAAGTAAGGGGTAGTCGATCTTGAAGTAGCCCAGTTTCTTGCATTCAAAATATATGGGTGGCTGCTCCTTGTCTTTCTCTTTTTCCTTTTCTTTGCTAGGCTCTTCTTTTAGGGGTTTCTTCTTGAAGTTGTACATCTTCTTTCTCATGAACCTCCTAAACTTTCTTGCCATGAGAGCCGTCTCATCTTCTTCATCTTCTTCTTCGGACTTATCGCTTGACTTTTCTCTTACAGTGGATTTGAAAGCGATCACTTTCTTCTTCTTATCAATATCTACATTCTTTTGTCTTAAAGAAAGCTCATAAGTCATTAATGAACCTAACAGTTGCTCAAGGAGTAGAGTGTTGACATCCTTGGCTTCCTTTATGGCCGTCACCTTGGCGTCCCATGAAATCGGAAGAGACCTGAGAAGTTTATTTACAAGTTCACCGTTAGATATAATCTTTCCTAAGCTTCTCATGCCATTCACAATATTTGTGAACCTAGTATACATCTCACTAATAGATTCAGTATGTTCCATCTTGAATATTTTATATATGTGAATGAGCATGTTAACCTTAGTAGTTTTCACTTGGTGTGTACCCTCATGGGTAACCTCAAGTGTGTCCCATATTTTCTTAGCAGAGAGACAATTAGATATTTTATTGAATTCACTCGGATCAAGGGAGCAAAACAATATATTCATAGCCTTCGTATTAAGCTCTATTTACTTAATGTCATTCTCATCCCAATCATTTTTTATTTTTGGAGTGAGAATGCCATTAACCAACATAGTAGGCTGACGAAGACATTTGATGATTGTCCTCCAAAGATTATAATCAATAGCTTGAATGAATATGTGCATGCGAGTTTTCCAATATGTGTAATTCGTGCCATTAATAGTGAGGGACAGTTTAAAGCTTGACCTTCAACTACACCCATTCCTATTAGGGCTGCCATGATCTTTTACTCAAGATTCTTGGACCTACAAGAGAGTACCGATGCTCTGATACCACTTGTTGCCCAGAAATGGAGCCCAAGAAGGGGGGTGAATTGGGTCTTTTAAAAAATTAAAGTAATAAAGTACATGCCTTATGGTGTTTGTAAACAACGTGATTGATGCACTAGATTATATGTAGCGGAAAGCAATAATTAGAGTTCAAGTAATAGAGTGAAAGAGATTAAAGAGACAATCACATACAAACACAAGGTTTATGGTGGTTCGGTGCAAACCTTGCACCTACATCTACTCCCCAAGCCATCCTTGGAAATTTCACTATAATCTCTCCAAGATTACAGTCAACTTATTTTTCCAAAGGCTCACAAGTCAAAACCTATGTTGGTTTTATCACCTAGGCTCACAAACAAACCTTTATACTTGTTTTGGCTTCGGGCTCACAAGTCAATCCTAGTTGGTTTTGTCCTTTTGGCTCACCAACAACTACAACAACCTACTTTCAAGAAATCCTTGAAAGCTAGGTCAAAATATGAGAGAATTTCATATATATAATTTAAATAAATAAAACAAACTCTCTTCAAGAGTAGAATAGAAGCTTTGAGGCTCTAATTGATGCTTGTCTTGTTTTCTCCTTGGAATATTCTTCAAGCTCTCTTTTTGGAATGATAAAATGATAGGTTTGTAAGTTTTTTCAGGGAATCTCTCTTTTAATGGCTTTTGAAGTGAAGTTCTTGAGGGAATATTATCTTTTGAGCTTTCAATGGACTTCAATACTTCAAGAATGAGTTTGGTGAAGCTTAAATACTTCAAAAACTTCCAAAAATCGGTTTGAGACCGTTGGAGCTTCAAAACTAGCCGTTGGGAGCTTGAAAAGACGTTTATGTAACTCGGAAAAATAGATTTGTTAGGGCTGTCAGAACCCGAGTGTCGACACTTGGCTGTCAGGTGTCGATACTTGACTTTCAGGTATCGATACTTGAACTTTCAAGTATCGACACTTGATTCACAGGTGTCGATACTTGATACAAAAACTTTCCATGGGCAAGTTCTGAATTTTCAAAAAGTCTCAGGCCTTAAGTCGATACTTGGGAACTTAAGTATCGATACTTGAGTTTCAGGTATCGATACTTGAATTCTGGGTGTCGACACTTGGCGTGCCAAGGAGATTTTCTGCGTGCCAAATGCTGAAGTGTCGACGCTTAGCCTTCCATGTGTCAACACTTGATTCTGCAAAATTCAGAATTAAGTGCCAATCAAGCCAAAAACATAAGTATTGTTTATAAAACTTAAATGCAATATAACTAAGCAACAATTAAACTTGTTTAAGCCCTTTTTGCATGAAAAAGATTTCTCAAATCAAATCGTGAAATATATTTCGTGCCAAAGTGTGCCACGAAACTTTAATTTTGAGAATTTGAGATGCTTGTTTCCTGAAAACTCACAACTAGAAATAATTATTAGTATATAATATGTACTAAATATTTTATTATTTATCAAAATCACGAGGCAGAGCCAACACACAAGAAATTTTTAAAAAAATTTAAAAAAGTTTGAAAAATATAGTTTGCTTCTGAGAATTTTTTTACTAAATCTTTTAATCTAGTGGTTGGTGATGAGCCCAGTCGCGTGGAATTAGCCCGTGCCCCAGGAAAAGTAATTCGATAGAAGAACCACCATCTGATTAGGATAGATTAGGATAATGATCAATAAAATTGAGAAAGCTTTCGGTTCCGGTGTGTCAATTTCATTTCACAAACAGCACGTTCTATCATTAATATTTCCAAAAAGTACCGAGATTAGTTTAGTCATTTAATTTTTTTTGTTAATACTGTTAAGGCGGGGAGTTAAATAAAATGATTTGTAAGTTTTAGGTGATCTTTGTAATTTTTTAAATTATTAAAATTTCAGTATAAATAGATGAAAATGATGAAATATCTCTGTAATTTTTTTTTTTAATAAAAATCTGCCGGCCAAAGTCAATCCTAAATATCTATAGTTAACTTTAGCTCAGCTACTTCAACCGCCCAAACCGACCTGGTCTCCTTTGGATTCGTATAAACCGCCGCAGCCCTCCCCCTCGCTGTCTCCCTTCGGAGAAGAGCAGGAATAAAAGATGGAGCTTTGCGCTTGCGCTGAGAACTTCCGAGCTCTACCGACATGGCTCCTTCTCCTCTTCTCCCTCGGCCTCCTCTCCGCCCTCAAATTCTCCTTCGCCGTCCTCCGCTGGCTCTGCGTCTCCTTCCTCCGCCCCGCCAAGAACCTCCGCGCCCGCTACGGCTCATGGGCCGTCGTCACCGGCCCCACCGACGGCATCGGCAAGGCCTTCGCCTTCCAGCTCGCCCACCGCGGCCTCCACCTCGTCCTCGTCGGCCGCAGCCCCGACAAGCTCCGCGATGTCTCTGACGCCATCCAAGCCAAGCACGCTGGCTGCCGGATCGAGACCGTGGTTATCGACTTCGCCGGAGACCTTGCCGAGGGCGTCCGCCGTTTCCGGGAGGCCATCGCGGGGCTCGACGTCGGCGTGCTGGTGAACAACGCCGGCATGTCGTACCCGTACGCGAGGTTCTTCCATGAGGTGGATGAGGAGTTGATGAGGAATTTGATCAGGGTTAATGTCGAGGGGGTGACCAGGGTTACCCACGCCGTGCTGCCGGGGATGCTGGAGAGGAAGCGCGGCGCCATCGTGAACATCGGTTCTGGGGCGGCCATTGTTATTCCCTCTGATCCGCTCTATGCTGTCTATGCTGGCACCAAAGCGTAAGTTTTGTGTTTGTTTCGTAGTTTTGATTGTTAGATTTGAAGTTGGGAACAAGGATTTTGTTAGAAAGCTTTGGAAACTTAGTTTCATATGAGAAATGCATGATTCGAAGGGAGGGAAATGAGGGATCGTAATAAAAAAATATATTATTTTTGGAAAACATAAATCATCAGGAGACTGTAGATTTATGATATATAGTGATCCTTTTGGAACAAGCAAGTTATTTTTTGTTTTATAGTTTTATGTTTTAGTTGTTAGATTTGAATTTGTTATTAAAGATTTTCTTGGATGGCTTTCGTGGCTTAGTGTACCATGAGAAATGGATGACCGGAAGAAAAATTAAGGGAGGGATCGGGGTTAATTGGCAAGAGGGGGTGCAAAAAAGTTTTTTTCTTTTAAAAAAAATATCATTAGGATTCTCTAGATGGGTGATGTATCCTTGTAAAAAGCAAACCATTTATTAGAAAACCCTAATTTATCTTTGGTGTTTTGCATTTCTGGTTCTGGAGGATTGGTTCATATTAAAGAACTGAGAACAGGGTACCGGGTACCGTACCGTGCCAGTCCCGTACTGGGTCCACAAAATTTTTAAAAAATTCCTTTCATTCCTATCAAAAAATTGTTTAACCTGAATCGGGCATAAACCGGGTCTGAACCCAGCCGAACAGGTATGGTACGATATAGTACCATACCATACTGTACGGAATATAGTTTTTTTATTTTTTTTTAACGATCCGGAGTGCCGGACCATTTTTTTATATATGAACAGTACCGGCTCTTGGCCGGTATGGTACGGTACACCCGTATTGGATGGTACGGTACACCCGTACTGGTACCGCAAACTTTGGTTCATATAACTCGTTTTTCAATGGATGCATTTTATCAGGCTTAAAATCCTTTCCAATACAAATCATTTAGTTCATATGAGCTATTGCTTAGATAAGATATGTTGTGATCATTTTGGCTTTCTTTCTCGTTCAGGTTTGGTTGGTGTAGATGTGTTATATGAAATTGAGTGATGAAAGATGTGCATTTGTCCTTTTATTTGTTGAAACTAACAAGGGTTTTCAGTTTGTTATCAGGTACATCGACCAATTCTCGAGATGCCTCTATGTTGAGTATAAGAACAAGGGGATAGATGTGCAATGCCAGGTAACTTGTTCTTTGTTTTGCTCATGTGTCATTGATGAGTGCAATGAGCACACCTATACTTTGATGGCATGAGGTTTTCATTTGCTGTTCTTGACTAAAGCTTAGTCTGTAATTTTTTTTCCCACTCTATCAGGTATCCATGAGAACCATGCAAAATTAATTATAACAAAGCACACCATCAAAATAGCTAGCATAAGTTTTTTGCTCCTTTTAGTGTTCTCCATTTTAACCTCATAAAACTTTATACTCAGATTGCATGAGGTTTTCTTATACAGCTCTTGACTGAGCTTTATGCTGCTATTTTACTTTCTTTCTAGCTTTGTCGTTCATACTTGAAATAGGTATGAAGTGTGCAAGAATGCCTAGAAGTAAAGCACTCTATCAAAATGCTACATTGAGCCTTATTATACCTCAATATCTCATACTTGGATAGCTTGAGGTTCTCTTATATGACCTTTGGCTGTGCTTTGTACTGCTATTGTACTCTCTTCAGTACTATCAATCATCCTTGACATATATTTAGGGATGGCAACAAAATCCAAACCCGCGGGTATCTAACCCAACTCAACTTGATTGAGTCGGGCAGACAGCATGTTGACTGGATTTGGGCCGTGTTTGGGTAAAGCCCGAATGCTTAACTTTGGATTTGAGCCGGGATTGGATAGTTATGCACTGGACCTAAACCCAACCCAAACTATTTTAGTATTTTAAATATATATATATATTACATTAAATATATTTTATCAATTATTACCTACTAGTTACTAAACCCTAACTTATTCATTCATTCCCCCCTTTCTCCCTTTTCCTTATTCTCTTCAGCCACCACCCAACAAGCACAAAGCATGGCAAACCGATTGGGTTCAGGCCAGGTAAACCTGAATTACTTGATACTCGATTGAGACGGGTTTGGGCAAAAAAAATACAGTCCCGATAGTATTTGGACTAGGTTTGGAATAGTTTATTGGATATTTGGATTTGGGTTTGGGTAGTTAGAAACCCGTCCTGAACCCTGCCCGATGCCATCCCTGCATATATTTAATATATTCTTCTAATTTTGTTGCTATTCATTACTTTCCTATGTAGATTTAGTTGCCCTTATATTCATAAAAATAAAAGACCCATTTTGGTGTTTTCTTACTTTAATCTTCTTTTAATCCATCAAAACTGTGGTGTATATAGCATCACCATGCAAGCATTTTTAACAATTCTGTTTTCTATTGATTTCTTCATTTTACTCTCTTCTAATAATGGTTTGATTCATATTAGCATAAAGACTCGAGAAGTAAACTAAAGAGGGATGAAAGCCAGTAATGCCATATATCTGACTTTTCATATAGTTTGCACTTAATAGCAAATCAAAATGAAGCCTATAACATGGTAATATTATGTAGGAAAAATTGGAGATATTAATAAAATGAGGTGCATAAAGAGTGGAGATCATTCGATCTTGATTGAGAGAATAATAATAACATTATTACGGAAACTTCTTTACTGGGAACTTTTCTAGAGTAGTAGACTAATCACCAGAATAAAAATAATGGATGTGCATCATCGTTCAATTTAGATAATTGAATATAATTAAGCCAGGGAAGGGATAATGTGTTCATTCGATGAAATACTTATCAAGATAGCGGAAACCAACAAGCATTGCTTCATCTATGTGTTTTCCATTAAGGACCATAGTCCATCTAAGTTCAAGACAGCATTACAACCAGCTCTTACCTCATTTAATCCTTCTAAATGACATTCCACTTCCTTTCATAGGCATATCTGGACAAGATAGGGCCTTATGGAACAATACACTGTTACTTGGCTGGCAGGAATTGAAACCTAATAGATAGAAGTTTAAGATTATGTAACCAGGGTGCAAGTCTCTTCAAGGCTTTTCTACACCTGAAAGAAGTGCCAACAAGAGAGCAAAAGGTAAATTCTTCTGTGAGAACCACATTCATCTTTCTAAGCAGGAGCTATAGTCCGAGTAAATTTAATAACAACATGTGAAGGGCGAAAACTTTTAGAAGTACGAAGTTATTCTAGAATCTGGTGGATTAGCTTAGTAGCTTATATGAGGTCTACAATTCTAAACATCTACTACAGATTGGAGAAAATGTTGTCAGCTTCCTCCTAACTCCCCTTTGCTCCTTTTCACCTTGGTCAGAAGTCATTTAAAGGCCTGTGTACCCTGTTTATTTTACTTGGTTATGATGGACAGCAGCCAACTTTAAATTTTAATGTCTTGGTCCTTATTTAAAATAATGGGAATAAGCAAGTTGCAGACAATGACATCATAGCTGTGATGTCAAGGCGGGCAGTAACCCTTGCCCATTGTTTTACTGGATGATTTACAATCTTAAGATAACAATAAGCCTGATACAAATTATTAGAAAGCTTTGCAGTGAAAGACCAAGGATATTCATTAGTGGATTAAGAACTGTTTTCATGATCACTGACAGCTTCCTTGCAGTTCCTAGAAAACCTTCTTGGTATCTATATGCTGTTTGATCTTTTGTCTGGAGAGCTTTCCAAAGAGCACTGCTGTTGTAGTCTGCAAACTGCGTTGCAATTTTGCTTCTTTAAAGAAGGCAAAGGCTATTTTTTCAAACCAAATTCTAGCTATAGAAAATTTGGGGGATAGCATATACTGTTTTCTTCATCAATTTTCAGCAATAAATAAATAAATAAATGAAATTATGCCATGGACAGTCTTTCATGATATCCTGAATATCGAAGTAGGTATTCATCTTATTAAACTTGATTCCCCTTGAAGATTCTAAGGCCAAGATGGCTTTATGTGTATTTAAAATGTTAGTGTCTACTTCAGAAACAATTGTTATTGATGTGCTAATGATATCCTTTAACAGGGTTATTTACGCAATTTTGAAGTGGATGATGTCCAACATATCTACTAGAGATCATATGACTACAATTACAACATAGATGGTAGTCAGGATAACAGGATTTACCACTCTACTTGCTTCCTGTTAGTAAGAATAAAATCAGATGCATGCTTTCCATCTGGAAGTTCCGACAAAAAACGTGGCTGTAGACTTAAATGATTAAAATAGTGGTGCTTTCAGTTGTAGATATTTTCAAATGTTCTTATGGTTTAAGTAATGACATGGTAAATCACCGAGAAGTATAACATGCCCATATATTTCTGAAAAAATAATGAAAAAAAAAAATCCTTATAACAGTGAACCGGAATTAGTTCCAAGCAAAAGCTTTTCAGAAATTAGAGGAACTAAATATTCTGAAAATCATATTTTAATGATATCTTTGAAAACGTGAATTTCTTGGGCTTTAGTTCTATTGTTAGGTCTAATATCAGTATCAAGGGAGAAAAAAAAAAAAAAACATAAATGGTAAATATCAACAAATGATATAGGCAGCATGCAAGTCATCTCATGTCAGACTAATCCACTTCAACAAGTCATCTATCTGGAATTGTATTTCTTCTGTTTGATCACATATTACTCCTTGCTACAGGTACCCTTGTACGTGGCAACAAAAATGGCTTCTATCAAGAGATCTTCCTTCTTTGTGCCATCATCAGACACTTATGCCCATGCCGCCTTACAGTGGATTGGCTACGAACCAAGATGCACACCCTATTGGCCGCATTCCCTCCTATGGTGTCTGCTTTCCATTTTGCCAGAGGTTGCTATCGATAAATGGCGCCTGGGCTTCTGCCTTGGCATCCGCAAGAGGGGGCAGCTCAAGGATGCCAAAAAGAAAGAACAATAGCATCCCACGCATGCTTCTCGATGACATCGACCTGCAACATCTGTTTTGTACTTTCAATGTATCTGCTTGCTTTATTATATGGTTCCATTGTCACAAAAAAAAAAAAAAAAACTTTTGATGATTCCCTTTATTCTCAGTGGTTTAATTTGTGAAATTGATTGCATAGCTTAGTAAGTTTACATATTTTTTTTTCTTGGTATTTAGTTGATTGATTGTGTCACGCCCCGAATTCAATACCGGAATCGGTTACGTGACCGGACACACAAATCCTAGATTTTATCCTAGAGATTATGCAAGGCCTAGGTACACAACAATTCAAACATATCCAAGTTAAATTAATATTATATTAATAATCCATTAACAATGTATAATTCATTATTTAACTCGATGATCATAAATTGGTCTACTGACTCACAAAAGTCAGTAACCGAACTAACTAACTAATTAGCTCAACAAACATGATGCTCCGTCTCACGTCCAGTCCAGATCCTCTTTAAGTATCCTGAGACTCTGAAAGAAAACAGATGGTAGGGAGTGAGCAGATCCTCTTTAAGTATCCTGAGACTCTGAAAGAAAACAGATGGTAGGGAGTGAGCTACATAGCCCAGTAAGGGTTCCAAAATAATCATCAATAATAATTTACATGTATATGAAAGACAGTAAACATTAGCATAACATATGACGAAATCAATAATTCAGATTTCATGTTTAACAAAAACTTTGGAATTTTTATTTTTTTTTCTTTTATAGAATTTTTCAATTATTTAACCATTATCTTTAGGGTTCTGGACTAACCACGGTCACACTCCAGCCTGTGAGTGGCATACTATTGTCACACTCCAGCCTGTGATGGGCACACATTGTCACACTCTAGCCTGTGACGGGCACACTGAGAAACCACGGCACCACCGTGGCATGGCTAGTCCGAATACCAGTTCATTTAACACTTTATCATTTCTTTTCACATAGTCGGATCATGTCACTTTTCAACGATCGCTATCACGATCAAACACATTTCAAGATCACTTGGTAAATGCAAACAATACTAACAACAAACTCGTTCCGTAACCCGGAAATCAAATCATGCTATCCGAAAATTACTATGCATGAAAAATATTTAATTTATGCTCGGATCAAATTAGGTCATGTAAAATATTAATATTACGGGTGATCAAGTTTAGAAGTCCTTACCTCTCAAAACCAACTATCCACACCTGAACTACTCTGTACCCGAAATCGGCGCGACGCCTCCCCGCTCAAGAGACTGATTTTCTACATAAATAAATAATTTTAATTAAACTAAATTCTCAATTTTTCACGAATCTTGATAACAAATCGCTGATTTTCTCTCTCTTCCTTCTCTCCCTTCCTTCTCTCTCCTCTTTCTCTCTCTTCCCTCTCTCTCCTCCTTCTCTCTCCTCCTTCTCTCTCCTCTTTCTCCCTCCTTCTCTCTCCTCCTTCTCTCTCCTCCTTCTCTCTCCTCTTTCTCTCTCCTCCTATCATATATTTATATATCTTTACCTTTATTATTTTTTTTATTAATTAATTTATTATTTTTTTTTCTGGCCGTACAGAACTTTTTCTTTTCTTTTCTTTTCTTTTCTTTTCTTTTTTTTTTCTTTTTTTTTTTCTTTTTCCTTCTTTCTTTCTTTCTCTTTTCTTTCTCCCGAACAACCCTGCGTCCTCCTCGGCCGACCCGATGTCTTCCTCTCCCCCACTGCCGGCAACCACGGGGTGGTTGCTGCAGGGCTCCACAGTCCGGTGACAGCAGGTGATGGCGACGGCAGCGACTGCAGCGGCGACGGTGAACGGCCCCAACCCAACCGAACCGAAAAAATCCAAATAAACAATAAATTTTCAAAAAAAATTGGAAGACTTACCGGTGCAAGAAGAATTCTTCGTCGCCTGCCGGAGAGGAGGACGTCGTGAGAAGAAATTCGATGAGGCTCGGATCGGTGGTGGTGAGGGAAAATTTAAAGAAAATTCACCGGCTTCGCTGCCGTTTGCAACTCAAACCCATGAAATCGGGGTTTTCACCGTCCCGGACTCATCGTCGATCTCTTCCCTCCCCTCCACGACGCTTCCACCAATTTTTCTGGCAAAGAATTCGGTCTGAGGAGCCCCGTTCGACTCCGCCTCTCCTTCCCATGTTCCAGTCATCGTCCCTCTCTTTTTTTTTCTCAGTCTGGGTTGAAGTCGGCTGGGTCTGCCGACTTTAGCCCAGGCCCAGAGTTTACATTCTCCCCCCGTTAAAATAAATTTCGTCCTCAAAATTTACGTACCTGGTATTTCGAAAAGTTGTGGATATTTTGTTCGCATCTCTGCTTCAAGTTCCCATGTAGCTTCTCTTTCACTGTGATTGCTCCATTGCACCTTCACATAGGGTATGATTCGGTGTCTCAATTCTTGTTCCTTACTGTTGACAATTCGTAAAGGCACCTCCTCATAGGTCAAATCCTCCTGAAGTTGCAATGGCTCATAATCTATTGCATGATTAGGATCAGGAATGTATTTTCATAACATAGATATGTGAAACACGTTGTGCACTCCAGATATAACTAGTGGCAGAGCTAATCGGTAGGCCACCTCACCAACCTTATCCAAAATCTCAAATGGTCCCACAAATCTCGGGCTCAACTTTCCTCGTACACCAAATCTCATCACACCCTTTGTGGGAGACACTTTCAAAAAGACATGATCACCAACATTGAATTCCAGCTCTCTTCGTCTCTTATTAGCATAACTTTTCTATCGGCTCTGAGCAGTACGCAAACGTTCTCTGATCATTTGTACCTTCTCCACTGTTTGTTGCACTATTTCTGGACCCAACAATTTCCTTTCTCCCACATCATCCCAGCAGATAGGAGATCTACACTTCTTACCATATAAGGCCTCAAAAGGCGCCATTTGAATGCTAGCTTGAAAACTATTATTGTAGGCAAATTCTATTAACGATAGATGACAGTCCCAAGCACCACCCAAGTCCATAACACAAGCTCTCAACATGTCTTCCAGAATCTGGATGGTTCGCTCAGACTGTCCATCAGTTTGGGGATGAAAAGCTGTACTAAAACTTAATTTAGTCCCCAATGCTTTATGAAGACTCTTCCAAAATTGTGAAACAAACTTACTGTCTCGATCCGATACTATAGAAATTGGAATCCCATGTAGTCTCACAATTTGTTTTATGTACAAGTTTGCTAATTTTTCCAGAGAGAGTCCGATACGAAAAGATAAGAAATGAGCTGACTTCGTTAGTCGATCTACAATCACCCATATCGCATTATTTCCCTTAGGAGTTTTGGGTAACCCTGTCACAAAGTCCATGGTAATGTGCTCCCATTTCTACTGAGGAATTGCAAGAGACTGCAATGGTCCAGCAGGTCTTTGATGCTCAGCTTTTACCTGTTGACACACCAAACATTGAGCCACATACTGAGCTATATCTTTCTTCATACTAGACCACCAAAAGTTTTCACATAGATCTTGATACATTTTTATACTACCCGGATGCATCGTATATACTGAACTATGTGCTTCTTCCATAATTTCATTATTTAATTCTGGAAGTTTATGAACACATAATCTGTTACCAAATCTCAAGGTACCATCTTCATATATAGTAAATTCAGATTGTACACCATACTCAACTGTCTCTTTAATTTTCTGAAGCTCTAAATCTTCCTTCTAAGCTGATTTAATTTTGTCAATCAGGATAGGTTGTACCATAATATTTGCTAATTGCATCCCAGAATTATGAATTCGTACCTCGATCTCTGATCTTTCCAGATCCATTAAGATGTGCTTTTGATTAGTAATTAAAGTTGCCAACTTACTCGGGGTTTTCCTACTCAGAGCATCTGCTACAATATTTGCCTTTCCTGGATGGTAGCTGATAGTCAGATCATAATCCTTTAATAGTTCCAACCATCTTCTCTGTCTCAAGTTCAATTCCTTCTGAGTAAATATATATTTTAAACTTTTATGATCTGTAAAGATTTCACAACGACTACCATACAGGTAATGTCTCTATATCTTTAAAGCAAATACTACAGCTGCTAACTCTAAGTCATGAGTGGGATAATTTGACTCATATGATTTCAGCTGTCTAGAAGCATAGGCTATCACCTTTCCATTTTGCATTAACACACAACCGAGACCCTTTCGGGATGCATCACTATATATGCAAAACTCCCCTGTCTCCATAGGAACAGTCAATACTGGGGCAGTGATTAACCGTTTCTTCAATTCTTGAAAACTCTGCTCACAATCATCTGTCCATTCAAATTTTGTTCGTTTCTGGGTCAGGCGAGTTAAGGGTATAGCAATAAGAGAAAATCCTTCAACAAACCTTCGATAATATCCTGCCATTCCTAGAAAACTACGAACTTCGGACACATTAGTGGGTCTCTCCCACTCACCACTGCTTCCACTTTCTTTGGATCCACAGAAATACCATCCTTTGATATAACATGGCCAAGGAAAGAAATTCTGTCCAACCAAAAGTCACATTTTTTTAGCTTGGCAAATAATTTCTTCTCCTTGAGTATTTGTAATACTATCTTTAAGTGCTCCTCATGTGCTTGTAGACTTTTTGAATATATCAGTATATCATTAATGAATACTACTACAAATTGATCCAGATATGGTCTAAACACTCGGTTCATGAGATCCATGAAAACTGCAGGTGCATTTATCAGACCAAAAGGTAGAACCAAAAATTCATAGTGTCCATATCTGGTTCTAAAAGCTGTCTTTGGTACATCCTCTGTCTTTATCTTCAATTGATGATAACCAGAACGAAGATCAATTTTTGAGAATACCTGTGCCCCCTGTAATTGATCAAATAGATCATCAATCCTTGGTAAGGGATATTTGTTCCTTATAGTCACTTTGTTCAATTCTCGATAATCAATGCAAAGCCGAAAACTTCCATCCTTCTTCTTTACAAATAAGACTGGAGCACCCCAGGGAGACACGCTAGGTCTGATAAATCCTTTATCCAACAATTCTTGCAATTGTTCCTTAAGTTCTTTTAATTCTGTCGGAGCCATTCTATAAGGAGCTTTGGAGATGGCACCTGTACCTGGTATAAGATCGATAGAGAACTCAATCTCTCTATCAGGAGGTAATCCTGGTAGATCATCAGGAAAGACCTCCGGAAATTCTTTCACAACGGGTATGTCTTCCAGCTTTAGCTCCTGCTGTTGAGTATCTATCATCGTTGCCAGAAATCCTTCACAACCTTGTTTGAGGAGTCGCTTGGCAATAAAAGCCGAAATTACCCTCCTCATAAGAGTTAACTTGTTTCCCTTAAAACAGAACTCTGACTGATCAGGAATTTGAAATTTCACAATTTTCTCAAAACAGTTGATGGAAGCATGGTTTACTGTCAGCCAATCCATTCTAAGGATTATATCGAAGTCTTTCATATCCATGACTAACAAATCGGCTTCCATTGTTCTACCTTCGATATTCAATCTACATTTCTTGCAGATTTGATTAACCACAAAAACATTCCCACTAGGAGTGGAAATACAGAGTTCAAATTCTAAAGATGTCGGGGTTAACTCATTATTCTCCCTAACCAATCTAACAGATACGAAAGAGTGTGTAGCGCCAGTATCAAAAAGAACATAAACATTACTGGAAAATAATTTGATCATACCTGTCACTACAGAATTTGATGCATTAGCATCCTGCTAGGTGAGTGAATAAACCCGTCCCTGAGTTACTGTTTTCTGTTGCCCTTCAAATTGCTGTTTTCCACGAGGTAATTGATGCTGTGACCCCTGACCAGATGGACATACAACTGCCTTATGTCCCGGTTTACCACAGTTATGGCACTTCCACTCATCTGGCCACGTACAATCTCGCTTATAATGGGAACCACCACACTTAAAGCACTTGACATCATTCTTTGGTTGGGTCTTGTCATCTGAAGTAACATTGTCAAGCTTCCTGGTTTTTGCATTGGTACCTTTATAGAATTGGCCTTGATTCCCTCTTGTTCCAGATCTCTTCTTTAATGCTTTTTCTCTTTCAGCTTGAGCCACATCCAATCCCCTTTCTATAATTAATGCTTTATTAACAACCTCTTTATAAGTTGGTAGCTCAAAAGCAATCACTTGATGCTGGATCCGACTTCTAAGTCCATTTTCAAATTTCCTGGCCGGATTCCTTCATCAGCTAAGAGTGATGGAGCATATCTCGACAATTCCTCAAACTTTGAGGCATACTAAGAAACAGTTAAAGTACCTTGCTCCAAGCGATCAAATTCTTGAAATTTTTGTACCCGAACACTTTGAGGAAAATATCTCTCATAGAAAACCTTTCTAAAATCTATCCAGGTAAAAGGTGTATCATTTGGTCCTTGTTTTCCGAGCTCCAGTTCCCACCAAGCAGCTGCCTCATCTTGCAATAAAAAGGTAGCGAATGTAACTTTCTCCTCTTCTAGACACTGCAAGGCTTGGAAAACTTTCTCAACAGCTTTAAGCCATCCCTCTGCCTCCATGGGATCAGAAGTCCCCTTGAATGCCGGTGGCGCATACTTCTTGAAATCTATTAATGTAATTGGCCGTTCTTGAGGAATTTTGACTTATGGCTGTTGTCGTTGTAATAATAACTGTTGCATAAATTGCTGCTGTTGCTGTTGGGCTTCGATAAATCTTAGTGTATCAGCTCTTGCAGTAGCTTGCTGCTGCACTAAAATCTGTAATAGCTGAGGAAGACCCATCTAGTCCCCAGGCTGAACTCCAGATCCACCCGGTGTTCCTGTTTCAGCAGTTCCAGTCTCCGGGGTGTTATCCAAAAGATTGGGCACTGGCTCATGATGATGCTCCTCATTACCAGTGTTGTCCACCAGATTCGGCATTGGGTCCTGTGGACGTTCCTCATTATCAGATAAGGCTCCAGCATTCTCATGCTGCTCAATAGGATCCCAAGCATTTGCTCCATCTGCAAATCTTGTGGGCCTCCTAACATGTCCACGTCCACTACCACGCGCCATGGAAAAACCTACACCGATCATTGTTAGTATACAACTAACACTCAGATGATCAAAACAATCATGACATAATATCTACCCCATATATGGATCAACCCACACTCTCTCTCGTTGAGCTTATATCCTAAGATCCTAGAACCTGGTTTGCTCTGATACCACTCTGTCACGCCCCGAATTCAATACCGGAATCGGCTACGTGACCGGCCGCACAAATCCTAGGTTTTACCCTAGAGATTATGCAAGGCCTAGGTACACAATAATTCAAACATATCCAAGTTAAATTAATATTATATTAATAATCCATTAACAATGTATAATTCATTATTTAACTCGATGATCATAAATTGGTCTACTGACTCACAAACGTCAGTAACCGAACTAACTAACTAATTAGCTCAACAAGCATGATGCTCCGTCTCACGCCCAGCCCAGATCCTCTTTAAGTATCCTGAGACCCTGAAAGAAAACAGATGGTAGGGAGTGAGCTACATAGCCCAGTAAGGGTTCCAAAATAATCACCAATAATAATTTACATGTATATGAAAGACAGTAAACATTAGCATAACATATGACGAAATCAACAATTCAGATTTCATGTTTAACAAAAACTTTGGAATTTTTACTTTTTTTTCTTTTATAGAAATTTCTAATTATTTAACCATTATCTTTAGGGTTCTGGACTAACCACGGTCACACTCCAGCCTGTGACTAGCACACTATTGTCACACTCCAGCCTATGACGGGCACACTGTTGTCACACTCCAGCCTGTGACGGGCATACAAATTGTCACACTCCAGCCTGTGACGGGCACACTGAGAAACCACAGTACCGCCGTGGCATGGCTAGTCCAAACACCAGTTCACTTAACACTTTATCATTTCTTTTCACATAGTCGGATCATGTCACTTTCCAACAATCGCTATCATGATCAAATACATTTCAAGATCACTTGGCAAATGCAAACAACACTAACAACAAACTCGTTCCGTAACCCGGAAATCAAATCATGCTATCCGAAAACTACTATGCATGAAAAATATTTAATTTATGCTCGGATCAAATCAGGTCATGTAAAATATTAATATTACGGGTGATCAAGTTTAGAAGTCCTTACCTCTCAAAACCAAACTACTCTGTACCCGAAATCGGCGCGACGCCTCCCCGCTCAGGAGACTGATTCTCTACATAAATAAATAATTTTAATTAAACTAAATTCTCAATTTTTCACGAATCTTGAAAACAAATCGCTGATTTTCTCTCTCTTCCTTCTCTCCCTTCCTTCTCTCTCCTCTTTCTCTCTTTTCCTTCTCTTTCCTCTTACTCTCTCCTCCTTCTCTCTCCTCTTTCTCCCTCCTTCTCTCTCCTCCTTCTCTCTCCTCTTTCTCTCTCCTCCTATCATATATTTATATATATTTACTTTATTATTTTTTTTATTATTTAATTTTTTATTATTATTTTTTTTTTCTGGCCGTACAGAATTTTTTTCTTTTCTTTCTTTTTTTTTTCTTTTTTTTTCTTTTTCCTTCTTCTTTCTTTCTTTCTCTTTTCTTTCTCCCGAACAGCCCTGCGTCCTCCTCGGCCGACCCGATGTCTTCCTCTCCCCCACTGCCGGCAACCACGGGGTGGTTGCTGCAGGGCTCCACAGTCCGGCGACAGCAGGTGATGGCGACGGCGGTGACTGCAGCGGCGATGGTGAACGGCCCCAACCCAACCGAACCGAAAAAATCCAAATAAACAACAAATTTTCAAAAAAAATTGGAAGACTTACCGGTGCAAGAAGAATTCTTCGTCGCCTGCCGGAGAGGAGGACGTCGTGAGAAGAAATTCGATGAGGCTCGGATCGGTGGTGGTGAGGGAAAATTTAAAGAAAATTCACCGACTTCGCTGCCGTTTGGAACTCAAACCCATGAAATCGGGGTTTTCACCGTCCCGGACTCATCGTCGATCTCTTCCCTCCCCTCCACGACGCTTCCACCAATTTTTCCGGCGAAGAATTCGGTCTGAGGAGCCCCGTTCGACTTCGCCTCTCCTTTCCCTATTCCGGTCATCATCCCTCTCTTTTTTTTTCTTAGTCTGGGTTGAAGTCGGCTGGGTCTGCCGACTTCAGCCCAGGCCCAGAGTTTACAGATTGTATCAGAGCCTCATGCTTTGGGTAAAGAAATGCATATTGTTTTTCGGTTTGTGTTGTTCCACCTATAGAGACTGTAACACTCGTGGTTGACTTGGGAGGCCAGAGTAGGTGAGTTGGTTGGTTGCTGCTGCCTTTGAAGGCAGAAATGATGATACTGGTTGTACAGAATTAGCTTTAAGGATATTGGCATCGACTGATTGCACCGCTTGATTTCCACAACGGTTGGAATGCTGTGTGCTATAAAGCCTCGTTTAAATGTTTGGTGCAACGGCTGAATTTGTCAAGCTTGTTTAATCCGAGCCACATGTTGGTCCTGCAAGATGGCAATATGAACCGTGGATGGAAATGGTTGAATGGTCACAGAGGGCCACATTCGTGGCTCTCAGGTGGGTCGAGATTTCTGGTGGACGTTGCACTTACCGCATCACTGGGCGCTTGGGGTTAGGCATGGTCAAATAACTGGTTCGTTGGGTAACTGGGAGAGATGACAGCTTCAGGAGCAATTGAAGACTATGGCAGCATCAACAGGGTTTACATTTCAGCAAATATAAATTTGAAGACTCTGGAGCAGTCTCTGTGCAGAAGCGGTTTCTCCAGAGTCTTCTCTGTTTTCTTCTTGCCCTTTTCCTTTCATTCTTCTTTGGAGCCGCGCGCCGCTGGTTGCTGTCAGTTATAAGTATTTATTCCACAAAAAAATTGGGAAGGTCAAGGAGGATGACTGATTTAGAGATGAGTCACCACTTCTCTTGCTCTTTGGTTGTTGCGGAGAGAGCAAAAATTTATAATTAAGTTTGGGCAAATTGGAGATGCATTTTGGCTGTGTATGTAGCAGAAGATGGAATTAGGGAAAAAGAAATGTTTTGATTTTGATTTTTGGTGTTGTCATAGAGAGGAGGGGGGAGAGAGTTTATGTTATGGCTTGTAATTGGTTGGATTAAGGCGTTGGAGAGGAGGGAAAAAGGGAGGAGGAGGATAAACAAGATCTTCACCAGCACCAAGAATATAAGAACATAAATAGGAAAGAAATAAAGAAAAATAAGATGCAAGTAAAATAAAAAAAAATTAAGAAAAAAAATAAACACATTTTAGGATTTTCTATTAATCATTCAAAACTGCCTTTTCAATACAATAAGAATTTTTAAATAGATAAAAATAAAATGAAAATAAGATCATATCTTGATAAAAATGGAAATCATATCTTTTAAAATGAAAATAATATAAAATCTCTTATAAAAAAGAAAATGAGATCACAATCGCTATAAAAGTAAAAATCATATTTTTAAAATGAAAACAAAATAAAATCTCTTAAAATCTTATAATTTTTGAATCATAATGTCTTCGCTTAA
Source organism: Areca catechu (assembly GCA_021397845.1). NCBI lineage: Eukaryota > Viridiplantae > Streptophyta > Magnoliopsida > Arecales > Arecaceae > Areca > Areca catechu. Next base: position 119,418,147 of record CM038044.1, on the reverse strand, counting down.
AATAATTAAAGAATTTTTAATTCTCATCATTACTTTCATCGTAGATAGCTGCCGCATCATCCATCTTGAAAGTTGAAAGATCTCCACCTCTATAATATATTTTGAATTATGCTAAAAATATATGGGCATATTTAAGGGATAAATAAGAGCCTCCATCTTTAACATGGATGATATGGTATCTATTCATGATAGTACGAAACTCTCGGTCAAGAATAGAGCAATTTAATACTTAATTTTGTTGATCCACAAAAATATATTTAAAAAATTATAAACGTCCTAGAAATTAATTTTTTTCTTTCATATTTCTTCTCCTTCCTTCCTCCGATGATCCTCCTCGCAGTTCCCTTGCATATACTATGCCGTACTTAACAAACTAAGCCAATATTTTGGAAAAAAAATAATTAAAAAAATCTAAAAGGAATCTCCTTCTCTCTTATTTCTCACCTCTAGGGTGAGGATGAGGACAAGGTGGGACTCGTTAATGGCCGAATATGGTTTTCTCAAGCTCCAATAGGATCTTCATACTATGTTAGATGCCAACCCACTCACCATTGTAGTTATTTTGGGCTTGGTTGTTGCATAGTCGCATTAAACTCACTGCTTTATTATTATTTCTATCCTTTGTCAATGGTTTTTCATAACATCGGAATTATGGGCTCTATTCCTTTCCAACCAAATCAGCTGGGTGGTCCACTTGCTTACACTTTCTTATAGCGTTGCTTGTTTCTAAGTTTGTTGTAATCTTGCTTAGTTTATCTAGTTTATAAATCTAGGAGTTTGGCTTTCCTTAGCAAAGATCTAACTCCCATACCCTGTCATACTCTTTTGTTTGTAATCCAGTCTTTAGCTTCTCTTTTTATTAAAAAAATGGTCAAATGTGGTGGACTGATGCGATGAGTTATATTTTGATTGAGATAATGAAATATAATAAATAATTAGCATGGAGGGTACAAGGTTTCTTGTATGCTTGTATTTGATATCAAATTGAGTAATTAATTGGTCCTAGAAATTTATTTTGGATTTGTCGGTGTTGAGAGGCTCGGAGGCCAATGATTCTTAATTTCTTATTTTTATTTTTCCGCCGTTTCCGTCGCAGTTCGCGCCGTGGGGTGCCGTTTTCCAGCTTTGAGATCCACGGAATAAGACACGTGTCGGCAGATGCTTATATTATTATTATTATTATTTTTTGGTATAGCGGATGGCCAAAGAGTTCTAGTGCGAGGCCAATCCAAAAGATAGATAGAAAAAAATTCTTAAAAAAGATGAAGAATATTACTATTCTGAAATCAGAATTAATCGATAAAAATGATGGACAATATAGAAAGCAATCTAGTCTACATTATAGTTTACAGTTTACCTCTTGATAGATATGACAGGTCATAACAATCATGAAAAGTTATAAAAATTTTTAAATATCGCTAAAAAGAGGATGAGCTTTTCAACAACTCGATTTATCCTCAATTCAAGTAAAGATAGGGGAGTCATCCACAATAATAATCATGTGTGCCTGCATATACATGCTGATGGTGGATAACTTTTTCAATACATCAATTTTTTTCAGCACTGACCGTTGATCTGGACCGTGAATTAACCAAATCAACGGTCCAGATTCTATAAGCTCCTATATCTTTATATATACGCACCGCGGTCCAGGATACTGCCAGGCAAGACGTTAAGCCCTCTCTCATCTTATGAACCCTTCGCCTCCCCCTCCGGCGAGGAGCCGAACACCTCCAATGGCGAAAGGAAGCCCTGCTCCTCCTCCAGCGGCGGCTGTTTCGTCCTTCCCGGTCTTCGTCGACTCGAGCCTCGATACTCATCTCGCCATGGTCGTGTCCCCTGACGACGCCGTCGCCGACGTCAAGAGTGAGATCCCGATGCCGTTCCCCTCCCTTTCTTCGAATCTTTTCTGGATTCAGTCTTCTCGTCGCCTCTGTGTGTTCCTCAGTGCGGATTCCTTTTCCTTTTGCTCCGAATGGTTTTTTTTGTTTCTATATGTTCTGTAATCTCTATGGGATGTTTTATCTTATTAATTTTTTTCTCGATCCTTTTATGTTTTTCTTTCTTCGGAAATTTATAGAATGTGTTTTTGTTGGGTCATTTGCGTATAAATTATCAATTTATGATCTAACACCCCTTGTGATATTAACAATTGGAGAAGTATAGTAACTGTGCCGATTGATTGCTTCGCAGTAAATTATAACATTTTCATTTTTTGTGTGTATGTTTGTATCTTCTTTTTTATGGTTTATGATTTCATTTCGGTTCTATCTTCATTTCCATCTTCTCATTTTAGATGCATGAGTTTGTAATTTGTGCCGTGTTGTTTCTACTCGTATTTAGATGTTTGGTCTGTTTGTTTGTCTGAGAGACTTGTTATTCAGTATGAATTTGGTGCTTTTGTGCATCAGGGAAGATAGGGATAGAGCATGCTCTTTGCTTTCCAAATGTTGGAGAAATCACCATCCAGGCGATGAAGGTATGCTTGCAAGTCGAAGCTGTTGTGAAGTTTTAAGCTTGGGATTCTTGGACGTGCTTATCTTGTCATATTCCTTTTTTGTTCTTACATGGAAATTTTGTTTGTCACCAAGTTATGAATACATTCTAATGTGGGCAGGTCAAGCGCAGATCATCCTTCTATCATTTGTCAGATTCAATGCTTGTTAGAAGTGCTTTTGATGGTGTCAAAGGGACTTGGTTTCTTCATATTGATGCTTCCCTTGTCTCTGTGGTGAAAGGTCAAGCAGGAACTGCAGAAAATGTCGTGAGTGAGAATGTTGGGCAAGCAGAAAAGCATGATCAGCTTCATGTGGAGCCTAGTGTTAGTCACTTGCTTGGTTGCACCAATGATAAGTTTCAAGGTGTTGTGGATGAGAAGCAATCATTGCTTGAAAGTTCTGTGGACAGATTAGCTAGTCATGGTAACTCATCATTGCCAAATGCTAGAATCTGTCAAATTGATAGTGTGCAAGGTTCTTCACATGATCAGATTGATATGGGCAATACAAATGTTGATGCATCAAAGGGCATGAACTTAAGAGAGAAAGTATTGTCTGAACCTGATCAGATTCCTGATCTAACAGACATGCATGAAGAACAGGCTTGTAAGGTCAGTGAAGAGGCCGGACCACAAGACCAGTCCAAAACTAGCCTAGTTGAGGGTCAAGAGGAGAAGGATGGTGGAGAGGAAGGATATGAGAATCCTGACGTTGGAGCTAGTGATGGAGGTGCTTCTATTCTTGCTACCAAGAAAGGAAAATCCAGTAAAAGGAGTAATGTCTCAGTGAACAATCTCATTTTGGATGTAGGTTCAAAACATCTTTCTCAAGAGAAGAAAAAACACAAGAAGGAAAAACATGGCTCTTTTAAGGACTCACTTCTTGAGGCTCCTGCAGCAGGAAATAAAATTGAAAGGCCTGTCCATGACAAGGAGGCATCAGAGTTGGAAAATGTCCCTCCAGGAACTAATTCTGAGGATAAACATTTGGCTTTTTCGGTGGAATTGTCTGGTAAGCTACCCCAAGGTGACTCCTTATTGCCAGAAAATCTAATTGATGATAAAAGGAAAAAGAAAAAGAGAAAAAAGTCATCCAATTCTCGCAATGAAGTTGAATCAGCTGTTCCATCCAATAGGGTGAATACTAGTTTATCACACTGCATGGAAGAACCACACACCAAACTTGGACCATCTGATAACTCAGTGGATGTAAGTGGTGCTGTTGCTCCAATAGGTGAACAAGCTATTGAAGGTAATGCTGAGGAGGTAGGTGTAAACAACCATAAAAGTCTGACCAAAGAGCCTGATGCTGCAGTCCGCATTGAAGAAGCTACAGAGAATGTCACTGAAGAGAACCATGAAGATCCTCTTGATCATAGCTATAAAGAACGGAGTGAGGAACCTAATGTTCTAAATGGTTCTTTGTCACTTACAAATTCTGTAGAAGTTGGTCCTGAAGTTCAAACTAACTCATTTTGTAGCAGGAAAAAACCCAAGAATGAATTACCAAAAAACACAGCAAGCAAGTTTGATTTTTCTCATCCTTTGGAACATGTGAATAAAAAGAATCTTTATGAAGCATCTGGAGACAACTGTAGAGATTTGCATGAAGAATCAGATGCAGCAACCCTTTTAAAAGAATTTGGTGATCCTAACAAGGTTGCAAATTTAGATGTTGATGTTCCTTTTGGCACCAATATTAAAAGCTCACATCATCGGAGGAAAAAGAATACAAAGAAAGCTGAATTGACCAATCTGCAACCTAATAAAAATGGGATTGCTCATCCTTCAGTTGATCAAGTAACTGAAGAGAACTATAAAGAGACATTGTGTGACAACCATAGAGAACCTAGTAAAGAAGATGAAGGAGCAACTATTCTTAAAGAGCTTATTGCTCTTGAAAATTCTGCTGTAGTGGATTCTGGTATGCTTTCTAATATTGATGACAGCAAATCAAATCGGAAAAGGAAAAAATCTGCAAAATCCAAATTTCAAAATCATGAGTTCATCCAACAAGAATCTGCCCACTCTCTAGGGAAAGAACCTGTGGAAGAGAAGCCCAAAGAAACATTGGAAACCAACCATAAAAATTTGGGTAAAGAATATAAGCCAATGACTAGTCATGGAGAACCTGCAGTTCTTGGAAGTCCTTCAAATAACAATGGTAAAATCTCGCGTCACCGCAAGAAAAAGTTAGCCAAAGCAGAACATTTTTACAACTCATCCAGCAATCATGATCTCTCGTCAGGGGATCAAAGTACTCGAGAGAATTTTGAGAATGCATTCATAACTGGTAATGGAGAATCAGGTAATACATGTAATGCTCTGATGCCTCCTGAAGATGCTCCCCAGAATATATCTCATGGAAATATTTCTAAACTAGATTCAACTGGATGGTTGAATGATTCATTTAACAAGCATGAAACTGCCCACCATTCAGCAAAAAACATAAGCCAAGATAACAGAAAGGAATTGTTGGGAAATGCTGATGAGAATTTTATTCAAGTAAATGAAAAAATGGATCTTTCCAAGTCTGGTAGTGGCAAGACTAACTTCGATTCTTTTCTTCCTGAAGTCATCAAGCATGAATCTGTTCTTTCTGCAAAAGTGCTTCCATTAAAGGAGACTGAAACCAGGAAATTACAGCAGCATAAAAGTAAAAGGAAAAGAAAGTTAAACATGCATTCACAAGATTCCATCACTGATATGGTAAAGCCTTTAATCTCGAATGAGCAGCGAATGCATAAAAGTAAATCCCAAGATGCTGATCCTGGTAATCATGTTCTGACTGATTCTATGGCACAGCTCCCAAATAAGGAAATTGAAACTAAAACTACACATGATGAAAAAGCTAGAGAGAGGTCAAGTAAATCCAATATGAATTTTGGTGACATGTCTTCTATTTTGAGGCCACCACGAAACTCACATGATAGCAGGCCTAAAAAGAAGCTTCAAGAGTACAAATCTGATACTTCTCATGAGGCATCCTTGTCAAGGGATGAGAAAAGCAAGCATGTACAGCACCCCAAAGAAAAGGTCTCTGCTTCTGACAGCAAGCTTAAATCTCATGACCAGCATGATAGTGCTGATGTTTCTTGTAAGGGTGCAGAGGCTGATTTGCCGGCATCTAGTGACAGCACTGAAGATACACCACATCAAACTAAGCGATATAGGGTTGCAGTTAGGAAGGTCCCAAGTAAAAGATTTGGGAATGTTTCTGATCATTCTAAGCAAGAAAAGCCCTCACTAGCAAATCCTGGTCCGATCTTTGATGATGCTACAAGTGAAAGTACTGATGATAAGTTTGAGATTAGCAACAGAGGAGATCATATGAAAGCAATCTCAGATAATTCATCTACATCTGCTGACTCAAATGAGGACCTTGAAGAAACGCAGACTACAAGTACCGGTGATTCTTTGTTTCTAAGCTTTTTGAATTTATTTCATTTAGAAAAATACTGTACTACTTCAGTATGAACTGAATCGATTAGTTTGATGTATCTGCATTTGTTCATCATAAATGATGTGCTATGGGCTGTAACCTTGTCAATGTGCTGGGTTGCAATGTGTTTGCCATAACCTTAGGGAATTGTTAATGTCACCAAGATGAATCATATCTGTGCTATTTGGAGCAAGATATTATCCTTTTTAAAACATTTATTCCCATCTGACGTCATGGGCTTTTGCACAAAAGTTTCATGGAATTGCATTTCTTTCCCATATCTATTCAGGTTTATTGTAGATCTCCCCTTTTTTTGCTTCTTTGCATAGATTGGAGGTGAATCCTTAAACTGGTATCTAACTTTTGTATGCACAATCATTTGAACTGAAGTTTCCCAAGTTATTCCCTGTATTGGATGCTCTCGTACTTCTTCTGGCATTATAGTCTCTAATTCTCTCCTTCCAAACATTTTTGTCTGCTCAATCTATAGCAAACTCATCTGTGTTGTGCTGTGCATTTAATCTTCTATGTAAAAAGGACTCCAATTTGTATGATATTTGATACCATAAGCATTACTCACAAAGTTATACATATGCAATTATTCAGCATTGAAGTTGTGTATCCCCACTTCATTATTCAAACTAGTTATCTGGTATTCATTGGCCCAAAATTTCAAGGATTTCTTGGTTTGGAGAAATATCAATTAAAGATGTTATCATGGATATTAGTTGTTAAATAATTATTTTGAGAACTCTATAAGCACTATCAGATACCTAGATCCTATAATTTTTTTTCTCTAATGAAAGTATGATTTAGATGGAAACCATTGAGTGAATGGTTATTATACATTCTATCTTCACAATAAGATTACCTTGAATACCTAGTGGGCTGCATCTTTGAACTCTTAGTTCTGCCTTTAGGTTTGAGACTGTTACCTGAACACGTAATAAAGTTTGACTTAGCAACCTTCAAATAGTAGGCTATGGGGACACATACATGATATATTGATGTACATGCAGACAAGTATACATATGTATGTATATAGTGCCTCTTTTTTTTTGGAAAATTGTTTTAAAATTCCATAAAATTAACAAATGTTTGCTAAGTATTATTTTTGACTTGAAAACTTCTACGTATGGAATGGCCAAATCTAATACTTGACAATGATGACACTATAGTTTGTTGATTTGAAGTGTCAAGGAGTGTCATGAAGTTTCTTGGTGCTTAAGTGTATGGACCATGGACACATCAAATATCCAGAATTTGAAATTTAAGTTACTTTAGGTCTTGGCATCGACGAAACAGGCATTTGGATTTGGACTAGGCTTTGACCTAAACATTAAGTCTCAACATGCTGACTTGACTATAGCTTGGCTTTGTCTTTGGGTAACTATTTGCAGCCTACTCCTGGCTTAATGCTCAGACCTTTAGCTCTAGGTAATCTTAACCTGACTTGGTAGATGCCTGGTTTACCTGTCCCCTAGGGTAGACAATGGCTGTGGGGGGGATGTTACTGCCCAACCATGGCAAGCATGTGCATGTGTGGATGAGGGTGGGGGGGTGTTGGGGAGGGGAAAGGTTTATGGGAGTTGGGGTTGACGGTTATGAGGAAGGGTTGCAAGACAAAGGCAAAGATAGTGGTAACTAGTGGGAGTGCTAATGGCGGCATTGGTGACGAGGGGTGGGGCAGGGCAGGAATAGGAATGGTGGTTGAGATAGGCATGGCAGGTTTAAGGTAAGGGATGGTAGCTGTGGAGTGTGGGTGGTTGGGGGATTTTGAGATGGTGTGGTTTTGATGGCAATAAAGTTTGTGTGAGAGAGGAGGAAGAGCAAGAACAAGGAAGAGGTGTACCTTAGAGGAAGATCGGGATAAAGGAGATAGGCCTTTTAGTATTGGGAATGTGGTTTAGGCAATATGTATTAATATTAGTTTTAAAATTAACTTTTGGGCATGGCATGAATGAGCTATCTTTGTGCAAGCCCACTCTTGGGTCAAAACTCAATGCAGCTATTAAATTTGGGCTTGGGCTGACTTGATCGGTTGGAAGTGCATGCCTAGGTTTACCTAATAATCAAGCTAGGTTTGTTGGGCTAGACAATACCTACCAAAGTCTGACTTGTGTTTATGCTAATGGTGTGCCAGTCAAATTCTTTATTTGGCAGCTGGCATAAAATAGGGCAGCCCTATGAATGACGCTCCCACCATTGTCGCATGTGGGTAGGGTTAGTTGTACATAGCCTTATGCCCATGTGTGGAGAGGCTATTTTCGTATTTTGAACCTGTGACACCTAGGTCATAGAGCAACCTTACCATTGTGCCAAGTTCACCCTTAATTTTGCAGCTAGTTTGTAAGTAAGATTTATGGGCTAACAAAAAAAAATTAAGTCTTCATTTAATGGTTAGAGAAAAAACCATGATAACAATTTTAGATGCTTTCCCTACTTGAGCAAATGGATGAGTAGGTCTTCGAACTTCTGTAACTTGAATTTTTTCAGAATGAAATGGAAGGCTAAGCTTTCTATGGCAGCTTAAGTTGACCTGTATTTTACATTACCTTAGGACCTTACATACCTTGCTTTGCAATGTAGTTGTCGAGGATTTGTCTGTAATCTTCTTCTAATAACATGGAGTTCAAGATTTTATGACTGGTGTAATATTAGCTTTAAGATTGCTTCATAAGCTAATAATTAAGGGAGATTTAGTCATCAGGCAACCCTTTAATGGCATTAATGGCCTGATTAACTGATTATGGTTCTCTATTATAATGTACATGTTTATGTCCCAACTGAGGGCTATGACCTATTGTAGTTGTACTTTGGAATTTGCCACTACTAGATCATTACATCAATTGCAACCGCTTAGAGCATTCACTCCTGTCTCTATTTCCTATTGGCTAGCTTTTCCTAATGGAGAGAGATTTTTAGTGTCATTGGCAAGCTAAACTTTTGTTCAAAATTTGAGTTGTAATGGTACAGATATATTTTCTTTAGTAGCTCAAATTTCCGAATGCGTTAGTAGACATGTTCTGTGAGCCTAGACTATACTGATTGGATTCAGTTTAGTGTAGTATCTTTCAGAGTATTTTCGACTAGTGATTGTTGTCTGCAATACTTGCAAATGCTGATTTTATGTTACTTCTTTAGTAGCTCAAATTTCCGAATGCGTTAGTAGACATGTTCTGTGAGCCTAGACTATACTGATTGGATTCAGTTTAGTGTAGTATCTTTCAGAGTATTTTCAACTAGTGATTGTTGTCTGCAATACTTGCAAATGCTGATTTTATGTTCAGTGTTCAGAAACATATATTCTCCTGTCATAAATTGGAAGATTTTATTTTCTGGAAGTTGCAACTAAGCATACGCTCAAAATAATCACTTTCTGAGCTAACATGTATATGTTCCTTGTTAATTGATATAGGAATTGGACCTGCTGCATATGGTATAAAAGATGGTGGAATTGATGATGGCATCATTCTGTCACAGTAAGTATATTTCTAAAATTTAATGATAAAAATGCTTCTTCTATTTTAGATCTTTGAATAATATGCATAGCTCAATGCGAAGCTTTACTGACTTGTTTTATGCTAGAAAATAGACATGCTACCATAATCACTTGACCGGACAACCTATCGCCTTTATTGTGGGCTGTTTGAAATTTAAAAAACTATTCAAGTAGTAAACCAAGCTGGTAAATCTAGCTCCTTGTTGTAAATGATAGTGGAATGAACAGGGAAGTGTCTCTTAGTGAAGACCACGATTTGAAAATATGGATTATTAAAAGTTAGTTGTTTCCTGACATCAATCATCACAAAAGTCGCTGTTAGTCTCATTGAGTTTGTTAATTTTGTCGCAATATTAGTATGGAACCATGGTATAGCCCAAATTTGCCCTTTGTTTAGAGTAAATGGATGTCCTTATCCTTTTACTTTTGCATTCAAAAGCTTTCCATCTTCTACGTGGTGGTCGGTACTCAGTATGAAGGATGAAAATTAACAGATTTTAAAGGGACGGCGTAATTTGGATGATTTTATGATAGTTCAAGATTTTTACTTTGCAATTGGTTCTCCTTTTTGTCACTTCTAAGCTATCTCATGCATCGGGAATTGTAGATTATAGAAGTTTGGTACGTGTTGAATGTTTTGGCCTTCATCACTTGTAGTCAGTTTGATAGCACCAGGCTTTTCTATACTTAATTTTATCACTCTTGTTGATGATAGGTTCACCAAGCATAGAATGTAGCATACGTTGCTTGTAATATTAATGACCTTTAGAAGAAGATATTTTAAACATATTAGTATTTAGATAGAAATGTGGAAATTGAATGAATGACAGGTCATCATAAGAAAGGCATGCCTTTAACTTAGATATGTCACCTCATAATTAGTAATTAATTGTCAACATGCTTTGCATAATAAGTATGGTTCTGGCTTAGAGGATTATTGATTCGCCTGCGTAAATGGTAACTTTATCAAAACCATTGTTACATACAATTTTCATTCAAATTTGCCTAGATACTCCATTTGTCTGTTTTGATTGTCACAATTCCAAGCCCCTTATGCCTCAATTGGTCATGTCAAATTTTTGCTCTTACATATCTTAAATTTTAATTTTGTGAATCTCTTAAGCTTCATTGTTAAATTTGGATCTCTTTACTTATGAACGATATTACTCCACCTCAACATTCTGTCTTTGCTATACCCTCTTTATTAAAAAAATAAAAACTTCTGACTCTTATACGAGGGTGCCCAGTTACCTCATCTTTTTCTGTTTCTTTTTTTTTTTGTAATGTGTTGAAAGAAAATGTTACCTTCATCCATCATGCTGACTATAACTATCTTCTTAATTTCTTCAAATAATGATTTGAAGCTTATAGAACCGGAGGTAGTCACTTTAGAAAATTTCTTATCCAATATTTGAATTAAATCTAGAGTGTAGAGTCTACTCATTGTATTGTCTCCTTACACTACAGTTCAAATAATAAAAGGTGGAAAATATAGATAATTTTTGAAGAGTTAGCTGAATCAAGAAGAGAGATATGAACCCTATCTCCTTGTATTTTACTAAAGGTGTAGGTATTTAATCTTGATTCCTGATCTTTCAGAAAACAAACATTGTTTCAGTGCATTGGCATTGCCATGTGTTACTCATATATATATATGTCACTGAGGTCTCTTTCCTAATTTAGAGAGGAAGTGTTTATACTTAATTAAGCAGATCAAACATCACCTGAGAAACCATCAATAATCAACTTAAGTGTACCAAAAGTTATGTGGCATCAAGCATATCAATAATTTGTATATTTTTCCCTGCTGTTTTGTTCCATGAAACATTTCTATTGAATTTATGGAACATGATCCATTTACCAAATATACAAGCTTCCTTAAAAATCTTTTGCTTGCCATCAGAAAGTTCCTCATTTCATTCCTTTTAGAAAGGTGGTGTCTTTTTCTAGAGCCAAAAGTGACTTTAAAGCCAGTTCACTATTTTATGTATGAAGAATATTGGGTCTTAATATCATGCTGTAGAAACATGAGTGTTGGATTTGGGCACATATAGGAGTGATTTAGCAAAAGGGTAAAAGAGAAACAATATATGAAACAACCATTAAGATAGATTTAGCTTAAATTTGTGGTATTGCGGAACAGAAAACATTGAAATCTAATAATTATGAAGGTGTTTTACTTTTGCTGTAATTTTTAGGATTTCCCTCAGCATTTCACTGCAAGCTATCTTGCCCATTTTGGAATGGATGTTTTTATGCTTTGACTGAATCCATTTTGTTGCTAAATGATTTTGGTTGCCAATCTGGTCTTATACCACCCTGTTTAAAGTAATTTTGTATGGTGATATGACAAACCTTCAACTAGGAAGTCCCTCTGCACTAAACCAACATTGGTCTCTAAGTAAGCCACGTTAAGAATAAAGCCCATTAACTTGGATGATGTTGCCCATAACAGCAGAGTTTCATTAGGAAAGTTGAAAGAAGTCTTTCAAGTTCTATGATATTGTAGCATTATTACCTTTTTCTTGCGGTTAGTACTGGAGTGGTTTTGTGATTTTGGGTGATTATTGATTTGAAGTGGAAAACCACCTGTCCCCTTTTGCTCTCCCTCCAGTTACCTTTTCTCTTTTTCCCTCCCCACCCCACCTCCCTCCAACCCACGCTTATGTGTGCACTTGCTTTTTTTCATTTCTTCTTGTGCACGCATTGGCTATTCTCCCTCCCATGCCTAGGATTCATCTAAGATATGTGCTTAATGAATTGACTTCTCACTACATTTTGACTTGAAATTTTCAAGCTGGATGCACAAGAGAATAGATAACACATTCAAAGACAAGTGCACCAAAAAATAAATACATCACTATTTTGATGACAATTAGCATATCATTCAAATGGCTGTTATTCTATCTTCCAACATGAAGTGTGTATCACATTTATTGATGCAGGACAGTAGGGATGCTTTCTAAAGTACCTTGGATTTTCAGAAACAGCTAGAGCAGAGAGGAAATAATTACTTTGGGCTTGATTAAGGGATATAGTGTGCTAAATTCAATACAAAACAATGTCTATGAAAACAATAGTACAATGAATCCTCAAACAAACCAAAAATTCAAATTACCTCACTGCACAACCTGCACCATTTTCTTTTGTATAGTTGCTGTTTCATGCAATGAATCCTGAAATTAGAGTCCAGTCCATCAAAGTCATCATCAAGAATAAATTTGATTTTCAGGTAGCTTCGAGAAAAAAAAAAGGAGGGGAGTTTAGGTCAAATGATTTTAGAAATTAGGTCTAGGGGTTTTTGTTCAGATTGAATTGTAGGGCATTGGAATTTTATATCGATTTATTTAAGTTTCGATGTATCTCATGAATAGTATTCTAGGTCTTAAATTGAAGAAAAATTGACTTTTAATGCATTTCAAGGATCTTAAAAAAAATATATGTAACATGTATGATAGAGTCCTACATGAATTTAAAATTTAATTTTTCTTTATTTTTCTTTATTTTTAAAATTTTTTAAATAAAAAAATTAAAAAAATATATTAAATTTTAAAAATTAGGTTAATAAAGATTAATTAATAAATATTATTATTGATCTTATATGTAATTTAAATATTCAGTTATGGATCCATTAAGGAGGAAGAAGGATTCGGAGTGGGATATTGGCTGGTTGTATGGAGAGATGTTCTCGGGTCGGCATCATTGGAGGTGTAAATGGTGCAATACTGAATTCAAAGGTGGGGGTAACAAGGTTGAAGTAGTACTTTGCTGGTGGCTATCCTGATATATCTGCATGCCGACAGTATCCATAGGAGGTCCGTCAGTCGATGAAGAAATACTTTGCTGATTTTAAAGCTGGGAAGGAAAGAGCAGTAAAGAAGAAGGCATAGGTGGAGCGTAGAGCCACAGAACCATCTTTTTATTACTCTAGGGAGTCAGAGGGAGCATCTATTCTTTCTGATGAGGAGGCATAGAAGGAGGCTGCTATTCAAGCGAGCTTGTATGAGTAGAGGCAGCAGAAGGAGGTAGCTAGGCATAGATAGCGATTTGGGCCATTCGCTTTCGAGTCAGGATCGGGATCCGCTTCTACTAGTGCTGCAGGAGAGTCTGAGACAGTTTAGGAGGACCTCATCAGTTAGAGAGCTCGTCAGGAGAGGCACCAGTTGTATTGCATCGATGTTGAAAGCATTTGGTAGTAGAAGGAAGTCTTTCAAGGACATTCCAGAGGGAGCCACTATCCATGATGTCGATCCACATGCCTTTTTCAGTAGAGATTCCAAGCAACAGAGGATTGACACGATGCTGAAAAAGGATAAGAAGGATATGTGGTAGGCCATCTCCATTTGGTTTCATTTCAGTCATACCCAGTCCATGCAGTAGACAATCCATATTATCGCTCTGCTATTTCATCTATACAGGCTGTTGGTACAGGTGTAGATCCTCCAGCATCGAGGGATATTTGTGGTCAGCTTCTGGACAGAAATAAGGAGCTAGAAGGATGGATATCCTCATATCAGAGCAAGTGGCCCGTGTATGGGTTGACGGCGATGTGTGATGGTTGGACTGGTCATACTAAACGGAGCATCATCAATTTATTGACTTATTTTGATAGAAATATTTTTTTCAAAAGTCTATTGATGCTTCAGATCAGGTGCACGATGCCAGTTATATTCTCAGATTGATGTTGGAGGTGATTGATCAGCTGGGAGAGCATAATGTCGTGCAGGTCATCACTGATAATGGACCACGGTAGAGGGCCGCAGGATAGATCTTGGAGCGGTGGCCATATATTTTTTGGATTCCTTGTGCTGCACATTGTATAAACCTCATGTTGATGGATATTGAAAAAATCTGCAGGGTGCAGAAGATTGTGGAGCTAGCACAGTCTATCATCAGATTTATATATAACCATACTGGATCTTATCATTGATGAAGAACTTTATAGGGAGAAATATTAAGACCAGGAATTACACGGTTTGCTACTAATTATATTGTACTTGATAGCCTTCTAGGCAAGAAAGTAGAGCTACATCAAATGTTTGTCAGTTAGGAGTGGCAGCAGAGCAGATATGCCAGGACAAATATTGAGAAAAGCAATGTGGAAAATTTAGTAACGAGACAGACATTCTGGCAGCGGGCTGAGAGGATAGTGAAGGCTATTGAGCCTCTATATGAGATACTTCGCACCGTGGACTCTGAGAGGTATGCTCAGATGGGCTTGTATTTCATGATGCAAAGGGCAAAGAAAAATATTCAGGAGGTAGATCCATCACATGCATCTGAGTATATCCGGATCATTGATGGACGGTGGAGTTATCAAATGAGTTCGGATTTGCATCTAGTAGGTACGTAATAATTTATGAAGTCTCTAAAAATTAAAATTCAATTAGATTTGTATAAGTATGCTTGACTAATTTTTAAAATATATGTGCAGTTTATTATCTGAATCCGAGATTTCAGTACTTTATACCAGACATTGCCATAGATGAAGATTTTGTCTGTCCTATGCAATGTTATATATAAGATGGAGCCCGATCCAAATATCGTTGCTATGTGCCTTGAAGAAGTAAGTTAGGTTGAAATTATTGAGTGATTTTTAAGAGCATTAATTTTAACAAGTAGCACATGCTAACAAAATTTTTTTCTGGCAGATAAGTTTTTAGGAAGGGCATATATTCATTTGGATCTACTGTAGCAATCAGAAGTAAATCAAAAATGAATCTTGGTAGGTACTACTAAGGAATAAGTGTAATATTATCTCAGGATTAAATTTTTTATTTTGTCAAATCTAAAATTCTAAATGATGTAATGTCTTTTGCAGCTGAATGGTGGGTGCATTTTGGTAGATCTGTTAAAAATCTGAAGGTTCTTGCAGTTAAGATCCTCTCCCAAACAGTGTCATCTAGTGGATGTGAGCGTAGCTGGTCTACATTTGGCCTTATCCACTCCAAGCAAAGGAACCGTCTGAAATAAAAACGCTTCAACGATCTTGTATATGTGTACTATAATTCAAGGTTGAGGCTAAAGTATATTCAGGAAGTAGAATTGAAATATCCCGATCTCACTGCAAGTTCATATATTGATGAGGATGAAGATCCAATGATTGGGTGGGTCATGGTGAGTAGCAGCCAGAGCTTGATGAGCCAGGATCGCCTCCTCGACCAGCCAGTTTTGTAGCTAGTGAGGTTGGGGTGGATGCTGGACAGTGGGCAACAAGTCATATTTTTCACAGGGTTCCAGCAGATACAGCACATCGTTCCTGCCCACCATCTAGTAGACCCGGAGACAGAGGAAAAGGAAAAGTAGTTGCACCTCCATCGAAGCACTCAGTCCATTCAGATTCAGATACCAGAGAGAGTGATGATAGTGCTTAAGATAGTGGAGGATCTGGTGATCAGGGAGGGGCCGAAGGACAGGAGTCGCAGTCATCATTCATATTCGAGTAATGATAGTGCTTCAGATAGTGGAGGATCTGGTGATCAGGGAGGGGCCGAAGGATAGGAGTCGCAGTCATCATTCATATTCGATTCACTAGAGAGTCGCAGTTTAGTCATGCCATGCAGGATACAGATCATGAATTACAGTCTGATAGATCCCGTGGTGATACGATTCCATATAGGCGACAGGCTCCACGAGGTTGTTTAGGACACGATGCAGTTGCAGCTCTTGCACGTGGAGTAAGATCCATGGATGTATCTGGATCATCCTCATATTCAGGATCCTCTTATCCGCAGCTACCGGCAATTTCTAGTCCATATGATATATATGTTGCATCTGAGACGTCATCTTCTAGTGGTTATATCTCATGTAGCCCGGAGCATCTTATGGATCTGATTTTGCTGCTGGTATATTTAGATGGGTCCCTGCACTGCCATATCATTAGTCTCTGGATAGCTCTCAGAGTCGGGACATCAGGGAGGGATCTGCGATGAGTTATGATCCATCATGCTTCATGCATATCTCCTGGGATGACCTTAGAGGAGTATCGTGCTGCCTAGCTGGAGGGATATACCGATTTGCCTACAGAGTACATAAATGATCTTTATATTTATGGACATCGATACTCTATCCGATTCTAGAAATTGGTATGTAATTATGTTTATGTTACATTTTACTTTCATTAATTACTGATAATCTTAGTTTAATTATTTTTTTATATTATATTTCAATTGGAAGTAGTCCTAAATCTTAGTATTTTGTCCTAAACCTTGAAATCGGACATATCTTAAATTCTAAATTTCAAGCGTTTAGGACTCTTAAACATTAAATTCTAAATCCTAAACCCTTAAAAAATAAAATAAAAACCTTAAAATCCCAAAATTCATCAAAAAAATCAAAAAAAAAAGGGCGTACCGGTTTGAATCGGTATGCCCTGCCATACCGTGTGTCGGCACGGTACCGTACCGGTACCGGCCGGCCACTGGTACGGCTCCCGGTACCGGTATCGGGAACCTTGGGATGCGGGGCTTTGGCCGTATTCCCGACTCCCCCAGGCCCGTAGGATACGGGTCCATCGTGGCACAGTTGCAGGGCAAGGTGGTGCCACGCCCGGATGGGCTCGCATGGAGACATTTGGGGCAATGTTGGTCTGACGAGATGGCCACATTGTACGGGGATGGGGCTTTCCGAGAGGTTGATCCTCGAGGAATTGTCAGGGCTACTCTATGCATTCTTGATCTTTGTGGTGGAGCAAAGAGGCGATAGAGGATCTAGTCGGGCAAGGGTTTGGCCTACCTGAACAGGCAAGTCTCGTGAGTATTGGCCAGGATGATGTTTCGCGAGAATCCATGGGAGCCGGTCGGCCATGGAGTTAAAATATGGCTTATAGAAGTTCGATCGGATATATGCCTTGGAGCTAGGCCAAGGATCAAGGGTGACCAAGTGGGTCATGCCGAGGAGAGGATAGCGAGATGCAAGGACCGGCCGGTCGAAGATATTTACTTGATGGGCAGACTTGGATGCCAATATCATGGTAGTGCACTGGTTGCGAACAGGCCGAGGATATAGGATGTTGAACAGTATGGTTGCGGGTCTTTAGAACCGTGACAAGGCATAGTGATGCGCGAACAGGCCATGAACATTGTCGAGCGGTATGGTCATTGATGGGAAGACATGCTAAGGATGCAAGATCGGGATCGGAGCGTAAGAGCTTGCGGGGGAGCTGGGAAAGGTAGAATCTGGGAGAGCTTTGGAACGTGTCCGATCATTCATGGCTCTACAGAATTATGTGGCGTGTCGGCTTGGAGGGTCGGCTAGGCGACACTGAAGATGGGTTACTTGAGCCTCATGCAGAGTGAAGACATTGCATGATCGTGTCATGTGAGTTTGGTCTGTGTATTCCTGAAGGGCAGCATTGTGGCTTGCGGATCAGTGGCATAATGGTTATATCATGGCATGAAAGTACTCAGAGATCAGGACATCTTGGGTGAGCGGTACTTGGCTTCAGGGGCAAAGCCATCGGGTCAGCACAGAGGTGCTGAGTTGCGAAGCACTCTTGGGAAGAGCCTAATGTTATGGCATGGAGGTGCGCATGAACGTTGCAGTTGATCTGAGGGTCAGGTTGCTTGCGGGTACTTGAGAGTGTCGCGTGGATTCAGTTTGATCGTGTTGCTGGGTAGGGGCATTGAGGTGCATGCTTGGCTATGTGGCTGGATTGTTGCATATTTGTTTGTATGTCCGAGGGAAGGACTCAGGAGGGCTGGCCTTGGCGTGTGGCATGCCGGGGCGCTGCACGGGTGTTTGAGCAAGAAAACACCCATCCTGTCACAAGTGGTATCAGAGCAAAGGTTGCTCAGTCGATGGTCAACATTGTGCTGATTGTAGTTGCTGATATAGGGGTATCCAAAGTAGGAAAAGATCCAGAGAGAGCTGGAAGTCCAGTGTCAGAGGAGCTGGATGTCTGAGTCTGTTGTGGGTGTCAATGACTCAGAGTGTGGGAGCATGTTGCAAAGGCGATGTGCTCAGTGTTGAATGCTTAAGGTTGCGCATCAATTGTATATGTGGATGGGAACCTGCAAATGTGAAAGTCCACCAATTATGGCTACAGGATGGAGTTTAGGGTGAAGAGTGTTTGTGAATGCTGAGGCAACTAGGCTATATGCAAAGTGCAAGGCAGAGTATCTCGAGGGACTAGAATTTTCATAGAGGCAAAAGCTGGGAATATGGATTGAGGTTTTAGGGTGTGTCTGCAGTGCAAAGGAGGATGTAGCATCCAAATTTTATAAGTGCGGGCTGAGGTGAAGACTTGGAGAGTCGAGGGCCCTAGGTGCACAAAAATGTGGGATACATTGGAAAGAGCCATCTCTTGTATGGGCGACTATGGCGCGAAAGCACTTGAATGGCAAATGTGAAATGAACTTCAGTGGAACTGTTCTCAGGGTGAAGGCATGGAAAGCTGAGGCACTAGAGACAGTGGAATTATTCGCCAGGTGAAGGCACTGGTGTTGGACATGCTATGAGGCACTATCAGGCTCAGATGTCAGATGCAAGAGGGTGTCGAGGTACTAGAGTCAGAGGAGTGAGGCAGGCCAGTGGGGTAGCCTTACGTTGGTACTTTGGGCTCGAGGTAAAGACACAAGAGGCAGTCAAGACAGGCTGAGTAGACCGGGAAGCAGCATGTACAATAGTTCTACAGAGGCAGATACTTGGTGCTCAGAGTAAAGACTGTTATGTCGAGGGACTCGAACAAGGTGGGAAGTGGCCTTGATCGGATATCAGGGTCTCGCATGGTAGCAAGCTATGGATTTGCATTGGTATGGGATAGTGTAGAGAAATGGAGGCAATTTGTTAGTACTTGGCATCGGTGCGGTGTGGAAGGTTCGAAGGCATGGTGCTGAACAAAAAGGTCGGAATTACCACAGGGCCGTAAGGTGGGTATGAAGCAAGACCAAGCACTTGAGGAAGAGTTGCCAAGGGTGATGCATGGGGTTGGTTGCTTCTAGATCCAGTTGGATAGGAGTTAAGCCTTGGATTCAGTCGAAGATGTGCCATTTTGTATTGTCAGAAGTGAGCGTAACGTGGATTCTTTGGCAGAAGTAGTGGCCGCTCTGATCAAAAAGGTCAGAATTACCACAGGGCCGTAAGGTGGGTATGAAGCAAGACCAAGCGCTTGAGGAAGAGTTGCCAAGGATGACTCATGGGGTTGGCTGCTTCTAGATCCAATTGGACAGGAGTTAAGCCTTGGATGCAGTCCAAGATGTGCCATTTTGTATTGTCAGAAGTGAGCGTAAGGTGGATTCTTTGGCAGAAGTAGTGGCCGCTCTCAGATCAGGATTTTCGGGAGTTAAGCCTCGGAGGAGTCCGAGGAGTGCCGCAAGGATTTTCAGCCAAAGTTGATGGTGAGAAGACCATTAAAGGAGCATAATGGATGCAGTGGCCGGTCTCAGATTGAGGCAATTGGGAGTTAAGCCTTGGCAATTGGGAGTTAAGCCTTGGACGGGTCCAAAGAGTGCGAAGCAATTGGATGATCAGAGGATCGCAAAGAGCTTAGAAGATGCAGTGGCTGCTCTCAGATTGGGGCATTCGGGAGTCAAGCCTTGGAAGGGTCCAAGGAGTGCCAAGCAGTTTAAAAGGTCAGAGGACTATGAAGATGTCTAGGGTAGAGGCCGACATCTGTTTATAGGTTCTGTGGAAGAGTCAGTGTGGTGTGGTTGATGGATTCTCAGTGATGGAGAAAGGATCAAGGACACCAAGGTCGTGGAGCTCTGACTTAAGGAACCAGGGTTGCAGTGGATGCAGTAGATTTTGGTTGTGGCAACCAATATTTCAAGCAGTGGTTTGGACATCGACGAGGATGTCGACAGTTTGAGTGGGGGAGAATTATCACGGACTTAGCCATTGTCTCATCACAGGAGGTGTCAGCATGGGCATGGCATGGTGCTGCGAAGGGTTGGCTTGGTAAAGAATTTGCAATGCTCCTCGATACCTTTGAACCCCAGAGGTAGAGTTAAGCTGGATGCCTTGTTGGGGTAATGAGGGGAGTAATGGTTTGTTATTGACTCGTCGCAAGGGGTGTTGGCATAGGCATGGCATGGTGCTGCGAAGGGTTGGCATGGCAAAAAATTTGCAATGCTCCTTGATACCTTGGAACCCCAGGGATGGAGTTTAGTTGGATGCCTTGTTGGGATAGTGAGGAGAGTAATGGTTCGCCATGGAATGGCACAGTCGTGGCATGATATCGGGGGACTCGGGAAGCTTGAAATTCGGCATGGTAGTGGTTCGCCAAGATATATGTTGTGACTCGAGGGATCTTCTTGGTTTTGAGGGATGCGGGGCTTTGGTCGTATTCCCGACTCTCCAGGCCCGTAGGATACGGGTCCGCCATGGCACAATTGCAAGGCAAGGTGGTGCCACGCCCGGATGGGCTCGCATGGAGATATTCGGGGCAATGTTGGTCGAACGAGATGGCCACATTGTATGGGGATGGGGCTTTCCCGAGAGGTTGATCCTCGAGGAATTGTCAGGGCTACTCTTTGCGTTCTTGATCTTTGTGATGGAGCAAAGAGGCGATAGAGGATCTAGTCGGGCAAGGGTTTGGCCTACTTGAACAGGCAAGTCTCGTGAGTATTGGCTAGGATGATGTCTCGCGGGAATCCATAGGAGCCGGTCGGCCATGGAGTTAAAATGTGGCTTATAGAAGTTCGATCGGATATATGCCTTGGAGCTGGGCCAAGGATCAAGGGTGACCAAGTGGGTCATGCCGAGGAGAGGACAGCGAGATGCAAGGACCAGCCGGTCGAAGATATTTACTTAATGGGTAGACTTGGATGCTAATATCATGGCAGTGCACTGGTTGCGAATAGGCCGAGGACATAGGATGTTGAACGGTATGGTTGCGGGTCTTTAGAACCGTGACAAGGCACAGTGATGCGCGAACAGGCCATGAACATTGTTGAGCGGTATGGCCATTAATGGGAAGACATGCTAAGGATGCAAGACAGGGATCGGAGCATAAGAGCTTGCGGGGGAGCTGGGAAAGGCAGAACCTGGGAGAGCTTTGGAACGTGTCCGATCATTCATAGCTCTACGGAATTATGTGGCGTGTCGGCTTGGCGGGTCGGCTAGGCAACACTGAAGATGGCTTACCTGAGCCTCATGCAGAGTGAAGACATTGCATGATCGTGTCATGTAAGTTTGGTCTGTGTATTCCTGAAGGGCAGCATGGTGGCTTGCGGATCAGTGGCACAACGGTTATATCATGGCATGAAAGTACTCAAAGATCAAGACATTTTGGATGAGTAGTACTTGGCTTCAGGGGCAAAGCCATCAGGTCAGCACAGAGGTGCTGAGTTGCGGAGCGCTCTTGGGAAGAGCCTAATGTTATGGCACGGAGGTGCGCATGAACGTTGCAGTTGACCTAAGGGTTAGGTTGCTTGCGGGCACTTGAGAGTGTTGCATGGATTCAGTTTGATCGTGTTGCTGGGCATGGGCATTGAGGTGCATGCTTGGCTGTGGCTGGATTGCTGTGTGTTTGTCTGTATGTCCGAGGAAAGGACTAAGGAGGGCTGGCCTTGGTGCGTGGCATGCCGAGGCGTCGCACGGGTGTTTGAGCAATAAAACACTCATCTCGTGATGTGTCAAGCCATGTGAAATTATTATTTTTTTTCAAGCCCTACGGATGCCCATTCCAAGCCTCCCACCTGATTGAGACTCTTGAGGACTGGAAAAACATAGAAAAAGATCGGAAAAATAGGGGAAAGATCAGAGACCATGGTCGAAGCTTTCTTATTCGATTGCTCCAAGCCTCCCACAACAGATAAATAGGGGAAAGACTGGAGGCCACGGTCAAAGCTTCCTTATTTGGCTGCTCCAAGCCTTCCACTGATTGAGACTCTTGAGGACATGCATTTTTCTTCTACCACCTTGCGCCCTTCAATCGCCATGCCAACCCACCAAGTCTTGCCACGTTGCCGCCCTCCTCGCTAGCTACCCCCCGCCGCCTTCTCTCGAGTCCTCTCCTTCCTCACAAAATGAGCCAAAAGAAGCAATCCATAAAGGACTTACCTTTTACATTTTCCAGTTTTTCTTCTATTTTTCCATCCTCAAGAGTCTCAATCCGGTGGGAGGCTTGGAGCGGCTGAATAGATAAGCTTCCCCAATCGGGTGGGGGGGCTTGGAGTGGCTAACTTAGGAAACTTAGATGGTGGGTTTTGTGTTAGGTATTTTAATATAAGAGTTTAATAAAGGTATAAAATATTATTTGGCTTCTTTCTTTTTTTATTCTTAGGCATCTGAAAAGGGAGGGAAATTTTCTTTTAAAAAAGAATTGGGTGGGAGGCTTTGGAGCGGCTGAATTGGGAAGGTTAGATGGTATTATGGTTTTGTGTTAGATATTTATATTTTAAAAATTTTAAAAAATATTTCTATTAAAAAATATAAATATAAATATATTAAAAAAATGAATAGTATATTGGATAAGAAAATAAATAGATTGGACTCCTCTTCTCTTCTCACTATATCCATATATTTTTATATTGGATAAGAAAATAAATAGATTGGACTCCTCTTCTCTTCTCACTATATCCATATATTTTTATAATATATATATACACATATATATATATATATATATACACACATATATATATATACACACATATATATATACACACATATATATATATACACACATATATATATAATTTGGGTTGTGGGTATCCGAGTGGTAAATCTCAAACCTGTTTCAAATTTGAATAGCTTTTAATTTTAAATTTTAAATCTTAAATTCGTTACAAAATAAGTTTATCAGAGTTCGAGATAAATGTATACTTAAAAAAAATTGCTTAACTACCTTCCCTAAGTTTGTTACAACATTTGACATGGGATTGGTCCATTTCATTTTTTTAGTCTAGGTATTGTATTTTAACATGATTTTTTTGAAAGTTTTTAAGATAGATTTTAAGAATTTACATCTAAATGTATAACATATCCAGATTTATTATATACAGGTGAAATTATTAGAAGATTAAAAAAATAAAGTTGGTTGTATTAATTGGATGGCACTAATTTATCAAAAAAAATAAAAGTTTTTTAAAATTAATTTTAGGATTCTATATTGAAATATATAAAAGTATTTAAATTTATTATATATGGTTTGAAAAACATCCAAAGATTAGCATAAATAAAGTTGATAGTTTGGATTATATGAAATTATAATATTGAATTGTATGAAATTGTAATATGTATATATACATACATACATACATACATATATACATACATACATATATATATATGTCTATGTATGTATGTATGCATGCATGCATGCATGTATGTTTGTATGTATATATTTGGTTTAGAAAATTGATAATTAGATAAATAAATTTAAAATTATGGATTATATTTGCTGATTGATTTTAAGATTTAATATTTAATAATAAATAATCAGTTTATAGGCTTGGATATTCTTGAGATATGTTGGACCGGGTTGATTTAGTGTTATTTTATAGATTGGCTTGAAAAATCAGTGGCTAAGGTTAGATTAAAATATAAAGTTCATTTATTTTTTCAAATTATATTTTAGTATATTGTTGGTTCAACTAGAGGTTGGTTTAGTTTAGGTGATGAATAATATTTCATTATGTTCAATAACTTGCATGAACAAAAAATTCTAAATGTTTATCTTTTAGGGATAAAATTTATATTGCAAATTTAAAACTAATTGACATCTCTGGTATAAAACATGTTATAGTGCTTCTATAAAAATTTATAGTAATATTTTTTAATGCAATCAATACTATAAAAATGATCAATCCCTTGTACCATAGTAAAGTTGCAATATATTTTTTAATACTATATTGAATTATTAAAAGTAAATGTATTATTTTTTAAAAAAGTATTTTTAATGTATCTATAGTTTCAAGATATAATTTAAACAATATTGTTAAAGATGAAATTGATACAGCGATATTTATAATTTTTGGAAGATTTAACCCTACAACTAATTGGTGTTCTAATACTTAATCTTACGGTTGACATAAAATATGATGAATTTAGTTTACCATTTGTTATCAAAAATATCCTCAATCATACTTAAGTGTTTCAAATTATATTTGATTCACAAAATTCTAATTAAAGCATGTATAATTTTAAAATTATTAATATATTTCAGAAAGTAAATATTGGCTTGATAATTTGCTTAAAAGTCCTGGCTCCAAATCTTTTTCATTTCAGGTTTAACAAGAATATAATATTTTAAATCCCGACAAACATATTCATACTTAACTTTTTCAAAAAATACCTTCTAAAAAATTGTCAAGCACAACCTAGTTACATACTGTAATTATTAATCTTTTTCTCTTTTCTTTTTATTCTACTAGAGGTAATTTAATTTCAAACATTATGGCTTTTTTTTCGATCATTTTGATTCATATTTTTGTTATGAAACTCAATTCAGTAATACTTTGATAAAATTTTTTGACATTCTTATTTTCGGTTTAAATGAAAAGGTTATGATAAATAAAGATTAGCGTGGATGTAAGTTCATTGATTAATGAAAACACTATATGTTATATTATATGTAAAAAATATATGTTTTTATTTTTGATTCTAAACTAACTCTCGCAGCGATTCATACTAGTGTGCATGATTCTCATATTATCTTTCATTTTTTTTTTTTTGAGTCCATAACATTCCCTAACAATTGGTTTGTGTAAGATATTCGTTGTCCAAACCATATCATTAATCAACTCTCCCCTATTTTTTGCTCGTGTTTTTGTGCATTCATTTCTGAAGCCCATACTTTACCACACATTTATCCTTATATTTTCATTTTTTCATTTGGACTTTCTCTCTCTCTCTCTACCCAAGCTTTCTACACTCTGCTGAGACATTTATTGATGACACAAGGCCACCCAAAAGCAAGGTTTTAATTTTGCTCAACAAAATTATTTTTCACCCTGCTTCCTAGATCAAAAATCACCTCCAATTTTTCTTCCTCTAGCTAGTCTCAGCCACACAAGTCATCCCGTGCGAAATCCATGTCTACATGCCCCAGGTTATTGATAGCCACGACACACTTGTTTTGAGTTGATAGAAGAGAAAACCTTTCTCACGTTCGACAGATCAAGCCTCTTGGTAGCTATATTGTAATATTAAATATTAGTCTTCATGACATGCAAAGTCAAAAAATGGTGAAAAGTTATAATCTGGATCATTTCATCAAATAGCATTGCGGGAGAAAACACCTTTTCTTACAATACTCCAAATAGGTTGTTTGCCAAAAATTTAACAATGACTGTCCTTTATTGACCATACCATGACCCCGAGGGTGAAAAAGATGCAATAGTAGGCACATGAGTGTCCAAATCAAGGATTGCTAAACCAGTACAGGGACCCATACCGGTCAGCAACCGGTACGGTATGGTACATGTACCGGCCTTAATAAATTGAAAAAAAAACTATCTTTCCCCTCTCAAGCAAGGATTGCTAAACCGGACCCGAACCGGACCCAAGCCGAGCTAAGCCCAAACTTGAACCGGATCGAACTGGGCTGTACCAGTCCAAATCGATCTGTACCGATCCAGTTCAGGCCAATTTTTATGGTTCAGATTCCGAATCATTTTTTAGAGCTGAACCATACTGGTTCTTGACTGGTATAGTACATCCCATATCAGGCAAAACGGGATGGTACCGTAAACCTTGGTCCAAATATTTTATTAGGATTATGTTTTTGATAAGAGAGATGCTCTGGCTAGGTGGACTGAAGAGAAAGTAACTGGTTTAGCAATGAAGACAAGCAGTAGTCGGATGAGGTGCTACATCAGGATTCAAAGAAGATTAGTTGACAGGATCGAGAGTATAGGATGTTGGGTATAAAAAAAAATATTGTAAGTACCTGGTTGTAACTTGCTAGTACCAAAACTGAGTGGAGAAGAAAGAGATGCAAGAAACTGATCAAATGTAAAAGAATGAGGATGACTATATCATTTTATTGATGAAAAGGATGCAAGAGTTCAGGATACTAGTTCATGTGGCAATCCTAATGCCCTTGCAATTGCTCTTAAACATCATGAAGCAGACACCACTCAAGATGATCAGACTTGCCACTCGAAGAGGGAGATGAGATTTGTTGAAGATGCCTAGCATGCATGCTGCATCATCTAATGATAATTTAAGCTCCTGTCAGTTATAGCTCTTGTCTATGTTCACTAATCTATGAAGTAGCGACATGGATACAAGATACAGATATGACATGATACTAATCTGTGACAACAACAAATCTTGAGAAAGTAGGATACCCTATGGCTAGGATACATCAAGGAAAATACAAACAAACATATATATATGTCATCCATCCATCTCTATATATATAATATTTATTTATTTTATACAGACATACATGCATAAGTACATAGATGCATGTAAGTATATAAAAAGGGCATACATAAAGCACAGTAGGCTATCAAAATAATATGTTCCATACATTGCATGGTATTGTTAACTTTTACAAGCTCATTATTAGTTATTATTTCATAGCTTATCATCCAAATTTATATTTTAATGGTAAGATATCAATAGAATACAAAATTGATCCACCCCCCCCACCCAAAAAAAAAAAAAAACGGGGGGTGTTAGGGAAGTATCTAAAGTGTGTATTTGAGAAGTAGCAGGAGTTTTTTTTTTTTTTTTTTTTTTTTAATTTTTAAAAATAGGGTACTTAACATGGGTTTCAGAGACATCCAATGATCACAAATATCAGTATCCGATGCAGAAACTATGAGGACATGGTATGTGATTTGAAGTGTTCATGCTTCCTAGGCACCAATGTTCATTCTGTGCACCTGATGATATTATTTTGGACATGTAGAATCACAACATCATTAAACTCAGCACTATTATATCCTTTTGCACAATTACATCCATCTGAATTGCAACACTTGCAAAGATGATTGCCTTGTAACATGTAATTTTACTTTAGCCAGATGCATAAATTTTATCCCTCAACCTGTATGTTATTATTTGAAACTTTATTGTTCTGTATTTACTTTTCTTGATTATGACTCAGCATAGAAGTACTATAGCATAATCTATTATCATTCAATATTTATCTTCTATCAGTATCATGTTCTTAACTAGCTGTTCTAGATCTTGTCGCTAGCATATCTGAAATTTGGCAAGTTACTGCTTATGTCAGAAACATGTGTATTCAAGAAAAGTCTTATATTTTAGACCATTAGAAACCTTAAGAAAGGAAAGCAAAGGTTGGCCGAGACATCCAAAGTATAAAAGCTTCTGACACAAATTTCATGCATATCTGGTTGTCACTGGATACAGCAAACCTATTAGTATTTTGCTCTCTCTCTCTTTCTCTCTCTCTCTGAGGGAAGAAGGGATCGAGTCTGGCAGCATTTGTACACACACATGGAGATACTAGCACATGCTTTCTCACCTTTGCTTAATTTATTAGAAATAAAAATTTTTGTTTGACACTAGGAATTTTATAATGGTATAGAAAGCCATCTAGAATTTCACTGTTGTCTGCCGCTATTCGAAATAACAGTGGGAACTTCAAGTAGACCACCTGGAATAATATCATATTTTGGGACCCAGAGTGTAAAACTGAATAAAATGTAGTTCAAGCATTTGGCTAGTCATACACATCAGGAGTTTCACCTACGTTTTCATAGGGATGAAGATTAGGTGGCTGTTGTTGGTTAGCTTGAACACATGCATGTGAAAGGGTAAGACGATCTTATGCTGTAATTGACTCCACATATCTGAACGTAACCATGGATATGCTTCCTAATTTTCTAGTTATAATAAATATGTAAAAGGATTTCTCATATTCTAATACTTTTCTGTATTTAATAATTAATTTGTTATTTACCTTGCTGCCTTTTATTTGACCAGATCGAATGCATCCGAAAAGAATATTCCTCTTGGTACGATCCTGAGAAGTTCAAGCAGCTACAAGAAGGCGAAACTTTTGGCATCTCAATCACAATTTGAGGACTCTGAAAGCCAGCCTGTTGATATGGTCCTCGAAACTCAACCCGACTATGCTACACCATAAAATGCTTTGCAGTTTGGTGAGTGAAACTGCTGCAGTCCACTACCTGGGACACCTGGTTTCTGTGGCTCTGCAGGGAATCAGAGTTTTTCCACCATAATTTTTGTTTTCACCTTGCTTGCTTTTGCACCAGCTTTTGGCAGCCCGTAAATTACAAGGATTAGAGCTTGTATTCCTGTATTCTGTGATGTTGGTTGAGGTTTTGAATTGATGGGGATTCATCTTTTGAAATTGATAGTGGTTCGTCTTTTGTTGGTGAATCATAAGTATAGAATGATATTGTGAAAATTCACATAGGCCATCCTTTTTAGGAATCGCCATGAAAAAACTGGCAGTTTGGCCCCGAATCAACACCGTTTCCCCTTCTCCACCAAAAATCTGGTTTAAACCGGGCCAGGGAGGTTCTTAGGGAAACTAAGAGCACTCTTGTTGGAAAATGTTCATATAAACGTGATGAAATAGAGGCAATAAGGAGTTTGGTGTATTGTAAAGAGTATTTAGGCGCCGGTGAAGGATTTCTTTCAATCTTCTTAATTTGAATCTCTTAAATAAAATAATAAATAATAAGAATTTTAAAAAGAGCGGTTGTAAGTCTTTTATTGGTTTTCTATGATCCATAAACTGTATATATATCACTATATTACCAGAGGAAATTAGAATCTATGATATTTACTCAGTCCTTTCTATGATCCAATAAGGAGTTTGGTGTATTGTAAAGAGTATTTAGGCGCCGGTGAAGGATTTCTTTCAATCTTCTTAATTTGAATCTCTTAAATAAAATAATAAATAATAAGAATTTTAAAAAGAGCGGTTGTAAGTCTTTTATTGGTTTTCTATGATCCATAAACTGTATATATATCACTATATTACCAGAGGAAATTAGAATCTATGATATTTACTCAGTCCTTTCTATGATCCAATAAGGAGTTTGGTGTATTGTAAAGAGTATTTAGGCGCCGGTGAAGGATTTCTTTCAATCTTCTTAATTTGAATCTCTAAAATAAAATAATAAATAATAAGAATTTTAAAAAGAGCGGTTGTAAGTCTTTTATTGGTTTTCTATGATCCATAAATTGTATATATATCACTATATTACCAGAGGAAATTAGAATCTATGATATTTACTCAGTCCTTTTGTTGGATTCTAGTGGAGTCTATGTTCTGTGCTTTCAATTCATCTATTTCTAATCAAAACTATATATTCTATATTATCTTTGTTGGACTTGAATTATTAGTTTAAAGAGAAATGAAAGGTCTTTGGTATATTATAAAGGTGCTCTTTTTTATTTGAGTGTTGGCTTCCTCTCCTAGAAGAGAGTAAAAATCTCTGTTTTTTTAATTTTTACTACCAGATCCATCTCAAATTTAATTAAATTCTACATTTAATTAAAAGAGGATATAAACTATCAAGAAGTAATAAAAATATTTTAAAGATTTTTCATATTTGAGAAAAAGTTAAATTTTGATTTCTACATCAATTTCATTTTTAGACGATTTGTCAAAGTCTCCCTGACTTAGGAGTTATATAACTTCCCATAAATTCAAAACTTGATTGAATTCTGTATATGATAGATTTTGTTCCCGAAGCTTGTCCAACTTTACCCAAAGAGATTAAATCGGTATCAAATGATCTTCTAAATCATCAGGGGCTGCTGAAAAATTGTAGGTTGATCTCTTCCATTACAGAAATAGACCTTTGCTCTCACAATAGTCTTAAAGTGGATATTTTCTTGTTGGTAATTTTGCTTTCAAAGGAAACTTGTGAAAATTTACTGAATCATTACGATGGAAAATCTCATATATGCGGAAAAAAAAGAAAAAAGAAAAAAAAAACAACTGTCATAAGTGGCAAAGAATTCGACAAGAACCTGAACATATTAAGAAATGGCCGACTGATCATGGGACAAGATTTCTTGCCCACCGTTCAGAACAGAATCATCAGATAATCTTAATGCATTTTTTTTTTTCTCCCTCCCCGGTAGATGCTTAATGCATAAAGTTAACGGCTCTTACTGACCTCAGGATGCATTCATCTTTTAACCAAGCTTGCAGACAAAAAAGTATCAACGTTACCAGGATGCCATTTATAGAAAACATTAAGCTGAGTGAAGGGCCAAATAAACTGCTTCACATGAAACATCAAAAAGTGATATAAAACCGCTGGAACCCAGAAAACTGCCAGTGGATCAAAGTGGACCTCAAATTTTCAACGTCAACTTTGCAAAAAACGAGACCCGATCACTCCAAGAACTGTGTAAATGCACTAACTCTTGCTTGCCCAGATGACAATAAGATTTAGAGAACATTCGAGGTTGGAACCAAAACATCCTGGGCATTCTTAGTTTACAGGATTTTAAGAAATAAAATGATTTAAATGATAAAAAACAAATACAAATTACATTGAATATACCAATTTATCTTCCTGAAAAGATGCAATACAAGGTTTTGGTGGGGGATCAAATTGAATTACCTCACCTGCACCTCAAAAGAAACTCTGATAGTGAACTAACACAAATAGCATTGGTGATGATAAACAACATACAACTGGTGGTCCATTAGTTGCCAACGATGTCCCCTTGAGTGTCACCTTGGATGCTTGCTTTTTTCCCAAACGACTTTTGGGCAAATAACCGGGTAATGCTACTTCGTGACCTTTGAGGTTGTGGAGATAGATTATTAACAGACCGACTTCCTCCCATCTTCTTTTCCAGCTCTTCAGAGAGAGACTGCACAAGGTCATCAAACCGGCGTTTGGCTGTTGGATACCTTGAGATAGATTTGGTGATTCCTTGCAACCTTGTAATTGAAAGAAAAAAAATGTCTAAGATAACAAGATAGAAAAAAGTAGCAACTGTTCACTAGAATTCCCTTGATACCTTCTAGCAAATGCATCGATTTCAGCTCGCCTCCGCTCATTTAGAGGGGGAGATCGAGCATTAAGATTCTTCAATCGCTTGGAATCACCATGTAACAAGACCAATTTGGACAAGTAGTTCTCTTCCTCTTCCGAAAAATTCTCGGCCTTGATCTGCTCCTTGATGATCATTAAAGGATCAAAGAACCAATCAAAAAAGCGATCTTTGGGTCTATCATCACTGGTTATCAGTGTGCCATCACCTGAAATCAAAGATGAACAAATCAAATACACAAAAAACAAATTAATCAAGTTGAGATCCGATTTACTAGTGAAATAAACAGAAGCTGATGCCTCTCTTACTTGACACTATACCATCTGCATTGGCGTTTGCAGACCGAAGAAGTGCCTGAAGGATGGAGTATGCTGGCAAACCTATACTTACCGTCCCGCTTCCACATTTGCCGGATTTGGCTTCTTCAATATCCTCCCTGGTTATATCTCCTTCAGACACCAAACTGTCACCATAGTGCTTACACTCCGAGAATAGGTGTTCAAGTAACTATAACAGTACCTTTAGTCAGCTCTCATAAATTCCACATTTAAAGTACAGGGCCATATCAAGACAACAATGCAGAGAATGACCATTCATGGTAGCCTGAACTCTGAAGGCATTGATACAGGCTAAGGGTATTTCTTTCTTTCTTTACTTTCTTAATAGAAATATGGTGGGTATGCCACCACCAAGATTCAAAACCAGGACCTTAAGGAATATCACTGAATGTCCCGGTCATTTAGCATGTCTTCTGCTGGACACTAACCAAGCCCACTTTAATAAAAAAGTGGTCATTCTATTTTATTGCAGACTAAACAGATTCAATTTTACAGTTTGGCAGAATATTGAGTTTTGACCATGAGTTCCAATTCATATGCACCAGATTTTGACACATCTGATGCATGCTGGCTAAGATTCATGCAGAATGGATGCCTATGATCCCATATTCATACAATAAATGATAATAGTGTTTCTTTTTTTTCCCCTCCCTTTCCTTTCAACCGATTATGGTACTCCAAATTCTAATATATATACCTTTAGAGGGTGAGCCTTGGTGCACCGATATCATTGCTCCATTGTTACCTAGGAGTTGTGGGTTTGAAATATGGAAACAATCTCTTTGCATGCAGGGTTAAGACTGTGTACATATCACAGTGCTTAGACCAGCAATGATGAATGCCTCGTGCATTGGGCTGCCCTTTTATATACCTTTATTAGTACTCCCCAAGAAAGGAACGACTAAATTAACAGAAGCAAGCCTTTTGTTAAAAAAGAGAGAGATGCATATCATGGTTATGAGAAAGGAGAGAATAATAAAAATTTGGGTCCTGCAAGTGAATACAACGGAGAGAGGGGAGCTCCCTATGGTCCCCCATCCCCCATCCCTTGTTGTGATGCTTTTTATTCTTTTTCAAGTTCTAAAAGGTCGGATGTACTCTAGTAATATAAAGTTGATCCACATGGATATGATCCAAGGCAAGGGACTCACAGTGACTCATTTTTCTGAAAAAAAGGGTTAAATACAAAGTTCTTCTCTCATAAGCAGGACAATCCAGGGATCAAAAAAAGTGGAGTTGAATGCTCAGATGGAGTGAAAACCTGAGCACTCACATTATAATGGTAGCGATCATCACAATACCAGGCATGCCTACTACATGTCTAAATATGTTACCTTAAGTGGATTCAAATCGCGGATACTATTTTTGAATGATGTAACACGTGAAGGAGGGTTCTTTCCTTCCTGTTTTTCCCGGCGAAAAGAGGTAGGCCTGGAGACAGAGCTTGCATGTGACATTTCCTTCTTCCGATACTGAGGCCTAGAACATCCATGAAGAATGGCTAGTCAGTGTTTTATGGAAAGCTTACGGAGAATGAGCAAATGAGACTTCGAGCAGCACCTAGGAAAACAAGACCCTTCTGGCATGTCAAGTATGTCATTACTGTATTCATCAAACATAGACAAGGAAGCCATGATGTAGCAAAGCCCCATGTAAATTGAGGACTCCTGAGGCATCAAAGATTTGAGTTTTGGCTTGCACATCCAAAATGTGAAATTAAAAAAAAAAAGTACTTCCTTCGTGTGGCTTTCACAAATTGAATATGGATAATGCAATGATGTATATCAGACATGGTTAGATAAACCCCATCCAGAAAAATATGTATCAATGTACAAGATAAATGTTAGCTAAATATGATGGTCTGGAGGACAAATCAAACCTGATAAGCAACAATAGCTGCATATGCCCCTAGAGGAAAACTTGACATGATGGAGGCTGCAACTGCTCCTGCAACTGCTAATGGCCAGAGGAGTATAGCAAGACCAGCAAACGGCACACAAGCAGTCTCTAGAAATGGTCCCTCTCGGCCCATGAGATCATGAAACAACCGATTCCATCCTTTGACGAGCATGTATGGGCTCTTGCATATGGCAACTATTGTGATCACTGACACATCAATCATGATTCCAAGTATACCAGCTAAAAAAGAACCAGGAATAAAGCGCAATCTGGAAGATATCAAGGTGAAGTCCTATGAGTCAAACAACTTTATTCAGCCAAATTACAAAACCAGAGGGAGAGTCACAAGCTAGGTGTACTGATGAACGATAAGATCACAAGCTAATTTTGGTTCATTGACAAACTTAGAAGATTCACTTCCAAGATATTGCAATGCAGTAAAGAAAGGCATGCTTAAAGAAATGATAACATGTTACGTGGTTAGGCCTTTGCCAACACAATTTCTATATCAAAGACAAAGCATTTCTCAAGGAACTATGTTTGATGAAAGAAAGATACAAAAAGAAGGGGGACCAAGAAAACTAACAGATTGAGCATGCCACCTCCGTTTAGATAAATTTACTTGTCCAGTCTAGCAGCACGGAGAGCAAGTGTGCACAAATGCTTTGGCTATGATTGACTCACAAAATGTGGTAATGAAGTCCACTATTTTAGATGGTTTGTAATTGGAAATTTGGTAGTGATTCGGCTTAATATAAATTTTATGAGGTTGTCAATAGCCAAGATAGTCCCTTCAAAATCTGGCCTTGCTGCAGAGACAAAACCTAGGTCTGTTTTAGA
Organism: Areca catechu; assembly: GCA_021397845.1. NCBI lineage: Eukaryota > Viridiplantae > Streptophyta > Magnoliopsida > Arecales > Arecaceae > Areca > Areca catechu. The sequence goes on along the minus strand of CM038044.1, from coordinate 119,383,711 downwards.
CTTGCCTTGGCCTAAAACTGTCTAGTCCTGAACTAATGCAATATAAAACAAAATAGGCCTGTATTTGACCCAAATTAACAAAATCGTATCTCCATCCAAGTAAAAAAACGTGACAATCTAATATCCGCCTAGACAATGGTAGGGGCGCAACCTGGGTTGGGTTCCTGAACTCAACTTGCCTAACCCACTCATTAAGTAGGGTCAGGTCAAGGTTTTTAAATTTGGTTGGGCTCAAAAATCCCTACCAAACATCAAGTTGGGTTGGGTTATGGTTCAGCTTAAACCCAATCCTAAACCAAACCCCAAGCCAACCTACCCAACTTAACCCAACAAGTAAATAAAGAAATAAGTCATATTTGTGTTTCATATAAATTAGTATATACATACTTTATGTTAGTGTTTTGTATAAATTACTTGTATGTTTTATATTAACTATATCTTTAGTTCTATTAAATTATAATATCATGTATCATCAAATATGATGAATGATTGATACCTCAATCCAGCATATTAAGCCCAAATTTTCCCTAGTTTTCAATTCCTATTCAGCCCAAACTAACACAATTAACATGGCCTAAACCAACCCAACACTAACCTAACCCAACCTGAATTTAGCTTAGGATAAGGTTGGTTTAGGTTGGATTGGAGAAATTCTAATGCAAGGCAGGATTGTGTCAGGTTATAGTTGGTAGATATCCTAGCTGGTTTGGTTTAGACCCAACCTGCCTGAGTTGCAACACTAGAGACCACAGACCTGGGCTCCTAAATTTACAATCGATATTTGTGATCCTATCCATTACTTTGTTGGATGCATGTCTATGATATTGATATTTACTCCAGGTCATAATGTGATAGATGCATCAATTGAACGCCAGATATATTAGTTAGCAGAGCTGATAGGAAAACCAAACACATGTTTTGGCTAGATAAATCAAGTTTCACACTTATAATGGCATCATGTCAAACCAAGGCTTCTATCTATCAAGATGGAGTATTTTGAGCTTAGAACTTACTGATTAGAAGCAATTATTGTTAAGTGATGGTGTTAACTTCTTGACCTATTTACCCATTCCTGTCTTGCTCCTATCCCCCATGCTGCCATGAATTGCAAAAGCAGAAAAGAACTAATCATTCAATCTACCAAACACCATTCCGTCTTTCCGTTCATATAGGAAGCTATTTCCACAAGTTCAAGTGATACCCAAAAAGACCACTAGACTAGTCTGGCCCAAAATAATACTAAAAAAATGCAAAGAATAATTGCTTGATATCTCTTATAATTATTACTCTGAAAATTTTGAAAAGTTTAAATATTTGGCTAGTCAAGCCAAGGAATACTGAACCTATACCAGGCCCTGTACCGGTCACCGATCGGTATGGTACTGTACCGTACCATATCGAGCCCATGAAATTATAAAAAATTTTCTTTCTTTTTCATGGCTATATTGTTTAACCTGAATCGAACCCAAACTGAGCCGAACCGGGCCAAACCAGGCACGAACTAGACAAAATGCACTGGTACGGTACCGTACCGGTCCGGTATAGGCTTTTTTGAACGGTCCAAGATTCCGAACCATTTTTCATGCCTGAACTGTACCAGCTCTTGGCCAGTATGGTATGGTGTGCCCTGAACCAAGCGGTTCAGGACGATACCAAGAACCTTGGGTCATGCTTAATGTTGGCAATTTCTGATCATAATGAAAGTTGTGGGATCATAAGTACAGAAAGGAAACAATCATGGGCAGTCGCTTGTAGTTTGAAATATCATTTTTTCAATCTCACTTATGGTTTGATTAGTTGCATTTATGCAGTTGACCCTCTATGAAATTGATTATTGTCTATCAAATATATGGAGAAGAAGGCTGCCACAATCCCCTCATCTGCCTGAAGTCACCTCGGCCAAGGATTAAACACAAATTCTTTAAAAACTGAAAAATGATTAAAAGTTGATGTTCAATAAAAAATAATTGCACATGTTATCCATGAGGCTGTGCAGTCAATCAGCCCATTTCTTTGAAAAGACTTGGTGATGATGCCAGTGGTGATTCCTTATTTGATCATTACTGACACTGTTACAATTAAATTAACTAGTTCTGTGATTCTTTAGAAGCATGCTTTTATACTCTATCAATAACAAGAGTCTGTATCATCTCATCAAGACATTAGTACAGCAAGCCAGGCTGCTTAAACTTAATAAGATTGAAGAGATTGAGGAGCCAAGTTGGAGCAAAGAGTGCAAGTCTTTCATCTGAGCATTGGCCCCATGCATTCAGTGAATTAACTTAAAAAAGCAAAAGAATTCATCAGATGTCAATCCTATGCACATGATATAGTCATTACACCACTTATTTTTAACAAAACATAGCTTGCATTTATTAATACCACAATAATCAAAGTATCATGTCATGCGAGCTCATCCATACTACATGTATTGCACTGCCAAGATGAGGCACTATACAAGGTTGCATCCCCCTGTACAACACATATTGCTCTGCACCGGTCCATATTGGTCATGGACCTACTTTGCTTTTTCCATGAGCCTCAGACACTTGCCTGGCATTGCTTAATACAGTATGGTACTTACGTTGCCAGCCCCTGATAGGAACGGACATGATGCTTAGAACTTCAGTTATTCAATACCTCATGTTGTGCATGTATATACTTCCTGTCAAATGAAGACCATTCAATTCAAGATCTAAAAATCCACAAACTTATCAGGTATGACCTTCTATCTGATTAAACAAGCATCAGCAAATTATATCCCTTAACTGGAAAAATCTCCTCCCTTTAACTAATGGATGTCTGGAAAATGGAAAAGAGAAAAATGATGAGAATTATTGGAACAACAGAAAGAACAAACAAGAAAAGTGTAGTCAGGAAGATAAGGGACAGAATAGGGGAGAAAAGGGCCAGTAGGTTTCTGTTAGAGCAACAGGATTGAGCGCTTCATTTTTTTTTTTATCAGCACATAGGTCAGTCACCAGGAAGGTGCATTGGAATGACCAAGAAACATATGCTAGTGTAGTTGGGTAACAAAAAAGGTTACAACCTTGAAAGTGTTTGGCCCCAATAATGGGTCTAAAAAACATCTTAAAATCCAAGACACAACTTATAGACTTTAGTTTCTAGACACAATTAAATAACATTGAGTGATTCAGTAAGATGTCAACCACTAGCCTGTTAATAACAATTGGCTAAAGCCAGTCTCCAAATAATTTTTCTTTCATGCATTTCCGGACACAGAAAATGAACTGGTGGTTTGATTATCACATGACATTCTAGTGTCTTACTTGGTAAATTCTGCTGATTGTGTAAACAACTTCAAGCATATCACCAAGCAGTTTTTATAAGGCCACTGCCCTGAGCTTCTACAATTAATCTATATAAAACATTATAATTTCACTCCAATTAACAAGCTTTCTTCCCTCATACTTACAATATCTTGCAGATTATAATTAATCAATTGACGATGATCATTCTCTTGCGATATCTTATGATTTCACGCACTATTTTCTCATTAGGAGTTTCGGGATCATATCAGAAGATTTGAGTAACAAAGATCAGGCAAATGGGTTTTCCTTGCATTGGATTTTTCAAATATCTTTCCTCTATCATCAACTGAGATATTAGATCTACAGGTCTATACCAAGAGTCCTATTTGAGCTATCTAGTCAGTTACAATCTTCTTTGAGGTAAATTTACCCTCTTTAAAGTAAGCAAATTCTAATTTATGAAGCAGGCATAAGCCAAAATGCCCTTTTGTTTGGCAGATCCTTTTAAGACTATGTAATGATGACTCCAGACTAAACCTTACTAGTGATATATATGTCATCAACATAAACTAGCAAAACCCTAGCTCCTGACATTCATTTTATAAACATATATAAACAGATTGCAATAACTTATTTGAGGCATGTGACACAACAAACTCACTGAACTAATCAATTCATTCAGTGGAAGATTAGTTTGATCCACAGATTTCTTTAACCTGCATGGTTTATTATGCTCTGAGCATGACAGAACCAAGTTATTGGTTCACAGAAACTTTGACCTATATGTCTCCATCTAGGAGTGCTTTTTCCAAAAATTCAAAAAAATGACCAACCAAGCCATGGAGATTATAACCTAAGCAGATATAGCCTCATAATATCATAAAACATTCACTATGACCAAAACCAAAATATATTGGTCATGATTCTAAACCAAGATTCGCATCCCAATGGTATTAGTGTCCTGTCGATACCTTATCATTCTAATTGGAGACTGGTTCCCGGGATGGATATGGAACACTGATTCTCTCTTGAACTAAGATGTTGCAAATATCTAAGCTGGAATGGATAGGGATGGTTGCATCCTTACAGTTTGGCACTTGGGTCAGCCTGATATCTGCAGTGCCTTTTTTTTAATTACCTTTCATTTTCATTCTTATTGCTGATGACCATGTGATGAGGAACACAAATGAAGAAAAAAATAAAATAAATTCAAGAAAGAAAAAAACAAACAACTTTGGATTCAATTCAATCATTCAAGCCAGTCTTTCTTCATACAATTGAGGCCCTTAAATAGAGAAACAAATCCTAACCTAATAAGGATCTGCTAAATCCTAATAAAAATAAAAGTCCTAAAAAAATAAAATAAAAAAAACCCTAAATAAAAGAATCTTAAATAAACCCTCTTAGAATAAAATTAGGATTTTGATTCCTCAAAGCACACGAAATTTTCTTTTGAAATAGGTGCAAATTTCTCGATTTCCATCGTTCTTTTCTATATAGAAAGAACTCGACTTTGGCAAAGAATTGAGACAAGCTTCTAACAGACTTGGATCAATACGGTGTCTTCCTCATAAATCCAAGTAGCATCTGAGTCTAGACGACCTTATCATATAATTACAAATCTTTGAAATCCTTCATCAACAAGAGAAACAACTTCATCAATGATAATATGTTTAATATGGTCTGGTGAAGATGACAGAAGTGAAGAAAGAACTGAAACAGGTAATGGAGGAGATTGGGTGTACTTTTTGAGATCACCTGCATGCATAGTAGGAGGCTCGAATATGCCCGATAAGGTAGCAGATTTTCAATACTGAAAATTAGACTAAATTTTGAATGATAATTCTATATAATAAGCACCAGGTCCAACTTTACAAAAAATGCGAAATAGACCAATGGCTTGAGCATGTATTTTTTCTAAAAAATATTGGGGATAACGTTCTGGATGGATACGAACCATTACATAGTCATCCTTGTTAAACTCCACATTTCTACAATGAGCATCAACAACGAGCTTATGCTTCTCCGTACTCAATAATCTTTTGCCTAATGTCAGTGTGAATGTCATGAATGTATTTAGTAAAAGTAGCAGGTTCAAAAGTATAGTTATTCATATATAGGAAAACTAGATCAATGGATTGGCGAGGGTTAAAGCCATGAATAATTTTAAAGGGACTTGGCAATAGACCGATTCACTAAGCTATTATAAACAAATTTCACTGCAGGCAATGACAAATCTCATAGACCAGGTCTATCACGAACCAAACACCTAAGTAAATCATCGAGACTATGATTCACAACATCTGTTTGGTCATCTGTTTGAGGATGAAAGGCTGAAGAAAACTTTAAAGTGGCTCTAAACAGTTTTTAAAGAATCTTCTAAAAATAATTTATAAATTTGACATCATAGTCAGATACTATGAAAGAGGGCAAATCATGAAGTTCGACTACTTTCCTAAAAAATAACTTAGCAACAGAAGAGGCATCATAAATCTTTTTCACATGGAATAAAAAATGTCATTTTGGAAAAACTATCAACAACAACTAGAATTGAATCATATTTCCTAATAATCCTAGGCAATCCAAGAATAAAATCCATACTAAGATCTTTTCATAGGAAATGCAAATCGGAAAAGGAATATACAGGCCAGTGTTTTCTTTCTTGGCTTTAGCTAATTAGCAGGTGCAACATTGTGCAAGAATTCTAGCTATAATCTTATTACATCCGAAGTGGCCAACTAAACCTCATACATGAAGTTTCGAAATAAGAAAGTCTCATAAAAATGTCCTAAGTATACAAAGATGACAACTCCTAAATGGGTAACCATTCTTGATCATAGAGTCAACATATTTTCGATGGTTTCCTTGACTAACTTCTTAAAAGATAAGAGCAAAATCGGGATAACTTTGAAAATCGTCCCTCACCGCTCAAAACCAACTACCTTTGCACTCAGATTGAAGGATAGTAATGACTCCATTTGGTGCACCAGCAGCTCTCAACACCAACTTTGTGTTTGAGAACAAATGTATAATCATGGCGAAACTCCATTTACTTGACATGCCTGGTACTAAGTTTCTTCTAAGACTGGATATACCTAAGGGATAAGTGGTCAGAGTACAAAACAAACTCCTGGGATAGAAGATAATATCACCAATACCTATAAGTCTAAATTATAGTGTAAAACTATTTGTCATATGTAGAATATCTTTGCTTAGCATCAATAAATTTTTTGTTAAAATAGACTATAGAGTGACCCTCATAACTGAGAATTCCCCTAATTCCAATGCCTGATACATCATAGGCTACTTTAAAAACTTTTGAAAAGTCAGGATGGATCAATATGGGTGCTTCAGTCATCCCAAGCTTGATATCATTAAAAGCTCTTGCAGCAGCAACAGACTAATGAAATTCTTCTTTTTTCATACTATTCATAATAGAGGTCATGATTGTACTAAATCCCTTAATGAAGTATCTATAAAAGGATACTAGACCATGAAAACTACGGACTTCAGAAAGAGATTAGTTCAGGCAACTCTCTAACAGCTTTAACCTTCTCATGATCAACTATGATATCCTGAGAAGACACAACATATCCTAAAAATAATACCTGATCCTGGAGGAAAGAATATTTTTTAAGATTAACATACAACCTAATAGATCTAAGAACGATGAAAATGTCCCTATGATGAACTAAGTATTCTTTCCTAGACCTACCATAAATTAAGATGTTATCAAAGTATATAATTAGGAATTTTCTAATGAAGAATCTCAACAACTCTATCATAAATCTCATGAATATACTAGAAGCATCGGACAATCCAAAAGGCATGACTAACCACTCATAAAGTCCATCATGGGTCTTAAAGGCAATCTTCCACTCATCTCCAGGCCAAATCTTGATTTAGTGATACTATGCAAATCAAATTTGATAAAAATTTTGAAACCTGCTAATTGGTTAAGCATGTCCTCAAGCCTAGAAATGAAAAATCGATATTTGATGGTAATCCTATTAATAGTTCTACCATCCGCACATTCTTCAAGTACCATCTTTTTTTGGGATTAGAAGGGCAGGAACAGTACAAGGACTAAGGCTAGGTCAAATATGACCTTTTTATAGTAGACTATCTACCTGCCTTTTTATTTTCTCAGGCTTTTTAGGGTTTCATTCTGTAGTATGGGAGATTGGATACTTGGAACCTTGAACTAAGTCAATGGCATGTTAGATGTCATGTATATGTAGTAGGCTATCTGGTACATCTTCCATGATCACGTTCTTCAACTCTTCTAGTAACAATTCAATCTCAGGAGGCAGGTTATTTTGGAAGTTTGAGATTAATTTAATCTCACCCTTAGGAATCACTGCTAACATAATTCCAGATTTTAAACTCAAATTTTTTATGAATTAGAATGTGATAATTTTTCTAATTAGGAATTTGAAAAGAATTCTTATCTTTTTTAAAGGTCAGAATGCGCTTAATTTAGTAGGGTTTAACGTAATTTTTTCTCATTATGCATAAAAATATAAATATTCTCCTTACCAAAGTTATGAGCATCTATATCATAAATCCATGATTGACCTAACAAAACACTGGCTATCTCCACGAATAATACATCGCACATAATCTTGGTTGAATAGGCTCTCATTTGAATCGGCACTAAATAGCATTCATTAACAGAGAGCGATGTTTTGTCGATCCAAACAACTCGATAAGAGTGAGGATGGGTTGAGGCTTCAGCTTTAGTTGACTAACGACATACCTAGATACAATATTCTTGGAACTACCACCATCGATGATGAGGTTGCAGACCTTATCCCCACATTGGACATAGACATGCAAAATGATAGTGCATTTCTATGCTTCAAAGTTTGCAGGAGTGGTGACTGTACATCGCATGACATTAACATATCCTCCTAACACCGCATAATCTCCTGCATACTCTTTCTCTGAAATAGCTGATTCTAAAAAGTTAAAATCTTCTTAGCATGTTTTCAGGTAAAGTTTTCTCACATTCTATCTTTATGGCTAGAGTATGGCATGAACAACGAGCAGCTATGTGACCCTTTCCATGATAAAAGTGATATTCTATGTTTGAGAAATTAGCTAACTATGACACTATCAAAATGAATTCTTGAATCTTAGCGATCACGGGATGTGGGCTCATACGAGAAGGTGCTAGTTGTGAAGTATTGCTCATGTGACTAACAGGGATAGACCTATACTGTCTAGAGTCATTAGAGAAAGAACTTCTCTTTTGGATTGAAGTTTTGTGCAACTTCTCAATCTCTAAAACTTTGTAATAGGCTTCTCCTATAAAGTCAAGTAAATATAGGAAAACCTCTTCAAATCGACTCTTAGACCGTTAATAAATTTAGATATCATTTTCTATGACTCTTCAGAGATATTACATCTTAACTATAAGTCCTCAAAATGAGCCATGTAGTTAGTGACACTAGTATTTCTTTCATGGTTCACGAAACCGTCCATACCATCCGGTACAAGGCATATCGTACCATGGTCCGCTGAACCGGTATCGAGACCCGTACCGGTCAGTGGGTGGTACGGTCCGTACTGTACCGGTATGTGTACCGGCATGTTAAATTAAAAAAAAACAATCTTTCTCCCCCCTCTCGTTGAATCGAACATGAACCGAGCCCGAACCGGGCGGTTCGTACCGGTACGGAATTATTTTTATTTATTTTTTTAATGCTGAACCGATTTTTATACGTGAATCGTACCGGCTCTTGGCCGGTACGATACGTCCCATACCGGGTGCTACAGGACGGTTCCGTGAATCTTGTACTGTACCGTACCGACTAAGAGCCGATACGGTTCACCTATTAATATTGATCCGACATTAAAAAAATAAAAAAATTCAATTCCATACCGATATGGTATGGTGCGGTACCGTACTAGTACGTACCGTCCGGTTTGGCCCGGTTCGGGCCGGTTCAAGTCCATTTCATGTTCAGTTCAGCGATCCTTGCTTGAGAGGGGGGAGAAAGATTGTTTTTTTCAATTTAGCAATGCTGGTACGGTACGGACCATACCGTACCGGCTGCTGATCGGTACGAATCTCGGTACCGGTTCAGCGATCCTTGATTTCCTTGCCTAAGAGATACCACTGATCCAATAACTGACTCTTATAGTAAATAGAAATATATTTCTCGTAAAATTTAAACTTCATTTCCTTCCAAAGGATAATAGGTGGGTGTCCTAACCGCTTTAGACCCCCTTGAACCATCTACCAAAACCGCTTAGCAGAACCTGCCAGCTTTATTTTTGCAAAATGAATGCGAGATGCATCAGACATATGATACCACTCAAAATAAGCTTCTAGGTCATGCAGCTAATCATGGAATGCCTCTAGATCTAATTTACCATCATAAGAGGCAACGCCAACTTAACTTCTTTTAGTGGTTTCTTGAAATCCTCATATTTAGATGGATATGGTCTAAATTATTATCCTTAGGATCTAAAATGCCCAGGGCCTCGTTCATACCTAGTAGGCTGCTCAAGATATCTAGCTATAAAAATTGGTGGCTCTATTTTTCTTTCATGGTCATTCTGTTCGTGCTTATCATCCCTAACTTCCATCCTAGAACCCAATGATAAGAACCCTCCATGGTATTTGTAGAGTAGCGTGTAATTAGAGGGGTTGTGTAAATTAGGGGTGATTAAAAGGGTTGATTAGTGTACCTCACATGGTTATGACTTCTTGTAGGTTTAAGAATCTGAGAAGGTGACTGATGAAAAGGTTGACTACTAGGAAGGTCATTTTCTAATGATTATTTGCCCAATCTTGACTCTCTTAGGGACATTTGGCATTTTACCTACAAATCTATGTGATTTGCAGGTCTACGCAGTTATCAACTTGACTAGCACAAAGCTCACTAATTCAATGTGAAGTTGGTATAGCGACTAGCATATGTGATTTAAAATTTCCTGAAAAGTCATTTGAATATTTTTAACATATTCAAGTTTTTTTTCATGGCGGTATGTGCATCTTTCATATTGCCAATACTCAATAGCAAAGAAGAGTTAGATCTTAGGCTAAAAACTATAATCCTAAGACTTTTAGCCATAATGCTCGTAATAAATTTGTAGAATCAAACATGGTATTAATGTGCTTAGTGCATGTAATAGCAAAATGTATGAACGAAATATGATGATAGGTAAGATGAAAGCCTAAGTAATGATAGAAATTATCCAATAATTTAAAAAAATATAAATTTTAATGAAGGGATCGTACCTTTTATAAGATGGACCCGAAAACTCCAAGTAGTTGCAAGCCAAAGACAAGTTGAGAACTTCAAAGTTTTTTTTTGTTCGATTGGGTCCACAGTGGACCGGGTTGGTTTATGGACCAAGTCTATGACCAGCCTATAGACCATGCAATCTATGGGCCGATTTGTGGACCACGCGGCCTACAGGTCACCCGTGAACCACGATAAGAACAAGGGGCCTTCTTTCAGCCCTTCGTTTCTTCCAACTTTCATCCATGGGCGATGCAACTCTGGCAACAACAACAGGGGGCGGTGACGGCAAAGTCAGCGATGGCAGGTGGTCGTGGCTCTAGCGACTAGTGATGGGGAGGGGGCCATGGGTGATTTCCTCCTAGTTCATCCCCTCTTCATTCGTTGGTGATACGGGGGGCGGCGACGACAAAATTGAATCCATAAGATGCTTCGAGATGTATAGAATAATAGTCAATAAAAGACAATGTCTCCGATGCACCATATCCATATCCATATGGATCATAAGCTATCAGTATCAGCGGGTAAGAAGATCTAGAATACGATGATGAGCCTGATACATTTATGGATCCTATTTCATGTGCAAGATCATCTGTAGCTGCATCGTATCCTGAATGACCTCATGGAGCCCGTTGCTATATGAAATCATACCATCATAAGCTCTACCAGCTCACATTATGGTCCCTATCCTATATGGTATGTACAAACTACAACTTACCAGTAAATCAAAGATCACTAGCCAGGTGCATCTCCTGTCCTCCGGTCCCTTCCTAATGACTAGAGCCATCAAAATGGACCAGCCTAGCCCATGAAGAGCCAGCCCTTCACAAGTTGGACCCATTAGGCCAGGCCAAAAAAGTTCTTTTGATAAATGGACCATCAAATAGGCAGCCTAGCCTTGGCCCTTTTAAGTGAATGGCCTAAACGTGCCGGACCTTATAATTCACCAAAAAATCAAAATAATTAAAAAATTATAAAAATTAATAACATGACTAAATTTTTTGAAAATATAAGATATAAAGAGATCCACAAATACCCCTTAACTTAGTTTAATCCCTGAGAACTGAAGGTATTCTTCTTTGTAAATGTCTTTTAGTTGCTTGAAAGAGGATAGTTTTGATTTGCTTATAAGCGAGAGTATGTTCAATTATAAAGCCTCGTGACACACCTTTAAAGAACAGGGCCGACCTGCGGGCTAGACAGGTTAGCCTATCATGGGCCAGGGTACAAAGCCCTTTTGTTAAACGGGCTACCAAAATACTAGCCCAGCCTTACTATTTTAAGGACCTAAATGGGTCGACACGTGATTACGGTCCGTTTTGATGGCTCTACTGATTACTAGATCCTCGACCATCAAAATAATCAGTAGGACTGCTCTAGTATCTGAATATGAACGAAATGAATACGCTACCGAAAATGCAACTGCCTTTCCTTTTCCTGTCTCTAGGCTATGTAGTTCCCTGCCCTCTCGTCACACGATGCTCTAGCTGACTAGATTGCAAGGATAGATGCATTGATATATCGGTTGGAGCCTTGTGTAGAATGTTATTACTTGTCTATTGTTTAGCATCCACCCATCTCGCTAGCTACAAAATTGGCTAATCAAGGAGGTGATCCTAGCTCATCAAGTTCTGTCTCCTGTTACTGGCTCACGGCATATCCAATCATCATATCTTGATCCTTATTAATAAAAACACTTACAATTGGATCGGAGTATTTCAGCCTTTCTCCTGAATGTATTTTAACTTCAATCTTAAATTATGGTGTATATATAAAAGATTGTTGAGAGTTTTCTATTTTAGATGGTTCATTTACTTGGAATAGATAAGGCCGAAGGTTGACCAATTGCACTCACATCTACTCACCATCTAGGAAATGATCTTGAGAGCAAGATTTTTCAAATATCACGCTCTGAATTCTTCCTCGATGAATCCATTCTTAAAAAATAAAAAAAAACACATCAGTTCAATAATTCTATAAAATTAATAAATTTTATTTAAATATTTTGTATTTTTTAAATTAATTATATATTTTTTATTTTTAAATAAAAATTATTAAAAAATAAAATATATTTAAAAAATAATTTAATTTTAGATTTACATAAGATCTTATCATGGATATTATATATATTTTTAAGACAATGGATATGCAAAAAATATCATTTTTTTAAATATTAGGTATTGGATACTATCCACACGATGCATCAAAATTTAGATAAATAGACATGAAATTTATGATGAAAGTAGCTTACAAGTCCCAAAATAATAATCTTGTTTTATAATTTTTTTAAAAAATATTTTTTTTGTTTTTTAATCTAAAATTATTTTTTTAATTTTAAAAATCATATACTTTAACAAAAATTAATGATCTTAGTATCATTGTATAGATCATTTATAGATCTATAATATATTCCAAAATCATGTCAAAATAAAAATTTTAATATAATTTTTTTGTTTTTTATTTTTCATGAAATCTAAAAAAGAGGGAAGAAGAAGAAAGAAAGAAGAGGATGGATCTACGTATCTTTAATCAACGTTTTTTTCAAGATTTCCTGGCATTTTTCTCGATTTGTATGCATTTTTCTTGGTCAAATGGAAGAAAATGGCCGAAGCTTCTCTGGTTGATTTTGAGAGACTCTTTGAGCTCTTGGTCAACTTAAAATACCCCCCCCCCCCAACTAGCCATAGTACCTGACCCGAATCAGGCCGAACCGGATCGAAATACATAATTTAGGCCTGAATTATACCGTTTCAGTCCAGTTCAAGTGGGTTTCCAATGGTTCGGGGGTCCTCGACCATTTTTTATGACCAAACTGTGCCAATTCTAGGCCTATTCAGTTCGATCCGGTTCAAGGAACCATACTCAATATAGTAGCAACTCTTCACGAATAGCAGCATTCGTTTTCCTTTATTCAACAAATTCAAGGGTATCAGGAGACATTGGTAGATGTAGTCAGACTATTGTGTAGGTTGAAATGGATGGGGATCTCTTTTTTAGGTACTTAAACTGTTTCTTCAGGCTTCACAATTCAGTATGAGCATATCATTGCATTTAAACAGAAGTAAAATTACAACGTTGCCAGAAAACATGATCAATTTAATATCAAAAGGTTATTATCCAAAACTAAACACTCATGGAAAAATGAAAGTTGTTTATGAACAACATAAAACCCACAACACAAAGAACTTCATAGAGGATGTATACCCGTTTAAGCAAGGAGTACTCTAAATGCATGAAGAGAGAGTTCATCCCCCAAGGTTTTAAGCTTGAAACCAGTATGTACCGAGACTAACATTTTCAAAAAATTTAAAAAACATCAATATTAACCAGCATGGTCAGTAAGGTATTGCCAGCATGCACTGACACATGCCAGTAACGTTGGTATGCACTGGTACAGTTGTTTCAGCATCCCAACACCAGTATCAGTGCTGATTTCATTCATAATGGTATGGTACCAATCACACCCCATTTTGGTCGTTTTTGAAACCACAACATGTTCTTGATAGTGAATAAAGTAGATCAAAACAAATCTGCTAGGAAAAGTGATGAAAGAAACAGTATTTGATATTAGAACAGAATAAAAACAATATTTAAAATATGAGGCATTTTTTATTCAGTAATAAACAAGATCATGGTGTCAACATATGTAGGAATCTTTTAAAACAAGGGTTAAGGCCTATAGCTAAACTACAAGTGGCATGGGAAATATATTGGTACATACAAGATATTACCATTGTTGGTTAACATATCTTTTAACACATTCATTCTTTTTCAAAGACACAGACACCTTGCACGGACATAGGGTAATTCTGGACCAAGTATATTCCCATATCCTCCTTACCATGCTAACTGAGTTTTTCTTTTCTACTGAAAAAAGAAAGTATACATTCTAAAGGTAAATTTACACTTAAAAATGCAATATCCAGCTAATGAAAACTTAAATCCATAAAAGGACAATAGAAAGAGTTAAAGGAGTATACTAAGCTGCACAGCCAAATGCAACTAAATCAACCAAATCACCACCTGTCATTTTTACCTAAAATTATAAGACATGTCAAATTTAATAAAAAATGAATTCCCCTCAACAGTCCTCATTAGTCTCGCACCTTCACCTATTTCAAAAGTCATTGCATGACACTACCACAAATCAACCATGTCATATACATGCTGGCACCTATGTCATTTTGTGTTTATCTATGCATTTATATGTGTGTCACAAAGCTAAATGCATTTTCCTGAAGCCTTTTCCTTGATTTACAACAAACATAGATAAATTTTCAAAATTAAGCATAGGTCACAAGCACATAATCAGAAGCATGTTGATTTGAAGTTACAAAATCTATTTTCTTTCTTTTTGTATTCCCCCCTTTGTTGTTTTTCTTAGAGCTGTTCAAGAGGTTGCACACAAGAGAAATTAGAATACACAGAGCAGAAACTAAGGGTAACAAAGATCAAATGTCAGACCTGATCTCACATGGTTTCCCATCTCGAGGATCTTGCAGACAGAGGTCATCCACAATCGAGAAATAAGAGTGAAAGCATAAATCTTTCAAATCCCTGACCACTGTAAAGCATCCTTTAATCGTACTCCATGTTCCATCCTACATTTTTTAGTACCTCAAAATTTGGAGAAATTGTAAAAGAGAATATACCTGAAGACTATCCAAATTAATTCTAAAAGTAATACATAAACATACCACAAAACAATGGATAAAATCATCAGTCTTTCCTTCTCCGACAGCATCAAAAGTTGCAAATACTGGTGCAAGGAAGCCATACCCAGCACCCACTAAGATACTTCCCAAGATGCCAGCCAGTGGCCACAACACTAAGATGACAGATATACCAGTGCCCAGGACAAGCTTTAGGACAGGTCCTAACTGTTTGCTTCTGCCTTGAAAAAAACCAGTGAAAACAATTAACATGTCATAAACAATATAGACGGCAAACCAAGAGAGCAAGAAACTGTGAACAGAAAATTGATATATATTACCTTGCTATACAGTAATAAGTCCAGATTGCATGTGCCGGCCAGAGACCCAAAATGATTGCAGAATTTCCAATTGTCATGATAAGACATACTAATGGGAAAAGCAGAGCACCTGAACAAGAAAAGCACAGAAATGATTACATCCTGCATGCAAATGAGTATCAATAGTTACCACTACCTATAAACTACATACTGTATGTAAATGAGCATTGATATTTCCTGTGACCTGGAAATATCCAATACTAATCACGTGGCTCACAATGAGAGGAAATGGGGGCATGGAGACATTGAAGATGAGATCATGCCACTCTTAATCATCACCAATTGTAAAAAAGAAGTGGCAAGTAGTGGAGGGCAGTTAAAATAGAGAAAAACAAAGAGAGAAAGAGCAACATGCGACTGAGCAAAGAAAAACATGAATTTGATTAGGACCCTTAAATATAGTAGCAGTCAACCTGAGTACCCCTCGTGACCTGACCAAGATTAGATTGTTTAGATTCCAGTAACCAGGTTGTCACCCTAGTTTAACAATTATTAGAACCCTTAAATAGTGGTACTAGTTAACCAAAGTACTCCAAAGCAACGGTAGTACAAGCTCTAAAGATCTAACATATAATTAAAAGAAAATTAATGTTTCATACTCCTGCTTGAAATCCTGCTCCAAATATGGGTTCATTCAAAGGCCCTAGATAGCTTTGAGATCAGTTAGTATCCAAAAAATCCTAAATAACTAGTAGCATGAGAAACTCTAAATTTGGAGCTGGTAGAAGCGCAAATGAATCTGCCATCTCTGCAACCAACAGAAGATAAACTTATACTCCAAAGATGAGTTCAAAACCCAATATCAAGCCAAGACTTGAAACTCGGTAGTGAAGTCAAAATTTCTATGTCAGTAAAATTAACCCGACAAAACCATTCCAGAGCCTGAATCACAAATCATTTTAAACCACAGTGAACTTAGCAAAACCAATTTGAAAGCCGAGAATTTTCTGAAAAAAAAATGGCCGCACAATCCTGTAATGTCTAACAGAAAATTAACTTCGCCCAATCCATAAACCCAGGAAAAATTAAGCCAAACAACAACATACCAAATAAAAGAAGAAGAAGAAGAAGGAAGGGTTAAAGAACCGACCTTTAATGATACCCAGAAGCAGCAGCCCAAGGAAGTAGGGCAAGAAGCAAAGAAAACTCCAAAGAGTCACCCAGAACCCCTTCGGAGGCTCCATCACTCCAGGAAAAGAACCCCCAGGACAAAACCCTTCAAACCTACATCAAAATGCCCTTAAAACCCAATTCCAATCCGAATCCAACAATTCCCAATCAAGCGCAGAGCAGACCGATCAGTCTAAAACCCACCGAACAATGCGTAGAAATCACCCTTTTCCTCCTCATCGCATCCCCCACCGACTCTAACATGGCCGATATGAAACCGTGGTGGCTCTCTTTTTTCCTCGAATATAGGGACTCGAAATTATTTGGAAAGTGGTTGGGACTCGGGAGCTTTCATAGGAGAAGTCGGCGGTTAACCAAATCGTCGTGCCGATGCCAAGAGACGAGGATTTGGAAGTATTTGAGAGCGGTGGGAACCAAGCGGTAGCCGGTAAGAAGAGAACATATGCTTGCGTGGCGTGAAGAGGGTAAGGCAAAGCGAAAGGTAGGCCGCTCCCACCGGTTCGATCCACTTGAGGGATGGATTAATCCAATCATAGCCATCCAATCTGAGCTTGTCCGATGATTTATGAATCTTATATGAATAATGGCGGTTGGATGGACAAAATCTGTGACATAGACTCCAATGTCAACAACATGGCTTCCTTTTTGTCATTAGTGGAGCGTGGGTGGCGAGTTTGGTTAGGGAAGGGCTAAAGCTTTACTCCCATCGGTGCGTGATGGAATGTACTTTGACCAGTGGTCCAATTTTGCCCTCTGTTGGAGGCTGAGCTTAGAAAAAATTATATCCTACATAATTGATGACATGTCATCCATGCCCGGGATATAATTTCTTGAAGTTTGGACCTACATTTATTTTATTTATTTCTTAGATGGGCATCATCTGATGAATAATATTTATTGTTGTTGTTGGCTTGATAGTCTATTCCACTGGCAGATCCAGTCAAATGTTATTTAATTTACAATTGACAGCGAATTATGTTCTGATTATACATGAATTATACTAAAATTGTTCGAGCCAACGATCATTATTGACTTTTGCACGTTGATGCACTCTAAAGTAGTTAAAAAATCTCAATTATTATTATAAGAAATGATTACCAAATCCCTGACATTTTGCATGTATATGATATCCGTCCAATCTATTAATCTTTCTATTTTATGAGACCGGAAAAGAAAT
The DNA here is from genome assembly GCA_021397845.1 of Areca catechu. Lineage (NCBI taxonomy): Eukaryota > Viridiplantae > Streptophyta > Magnoliopsida > Arecales > Arecaceae > Areca > Areca catechu. The sequence goes on along the minus strand of CM038044.1, from coordinate 119,365,843 downwards.
ATTACTAGATTTTTTAATTTCTTGTGAATGGGGCAAGGCATGGCAAGTATCCAATCATGGTGCAACCTAGATGGAAGCTATCAACCATCAAATCTACGAGTTAAAACGCAAGCTAGGGCTATTATTGGCTTAATACATTATAACCTCAAAAATACGTTGGAGCGGTGGATAAGAAATTGTTCTATAATTAGGGTTGAGGGTGGGCCAGCTTCACCTTGCGTTACGTATATTTCAGCTAAATAATGTGGGAATTTCCCACGGTCCAATTACGACGTTTTAGTCCGAGAGCATGTGCCCAAAAATGTTAAAGAAGCATATGGCAGAAAAATAAATTTAGACCGGCATCTCGGTTGAAGGGGACTCATCAACTTTGTCGTTTTGGGAACGCAAGGAGGAAAGGTTCAGGTACTTAAGAATTTATGATAGAAGATAACGCGCCAGACGTTTTTGGTGGTTGCCGTTCTTTTATTTCTTTCTTCGGAAGTGGAAGGGTTCCGGAATTAACAAAAATATTAACAAAAATATAGTCTTGTCACATGAACGAGACAATGCACTCCTCGGTGATTGATACTGACACGAGCCACTAGAATTTGTATCAAAAATATTAAATCATTGGTGAGACTTCTCATAACACAAACTAAATCATCGATATATTTTTTTTTTTTGCAAAAAATCTATAGCTTCGTGTGAAACTTCCATGCATAAGCAACGAGGTATTGATGGTTCTTTAAATCTCCATATGACAATTATTAAAATAGGATTTGAGGGTATTGAAGATAGATTGATACACGATTGCATACATGCTAAATGATTGATGTGTCCTTGAAAATCCGCATCTTTTTGCAAGTGTCCTGGAGGATCCAAGTTTTAATTGCTTTTAATCTTGGGTTCAATTTTTTATGCAATTCCATTGAATTGCAAGCATATCTTTTTAACAAACCATTTTTTTAGAGAATGAAAGAATAGGAATCATGTTCACATGCTTGATTAAAAAACAAGGTTATGCCTCAAGAGTTGCAGCTGGCCACCATGGTTGGTGCACCATGGAATCAGTTAATGGATCGTGACTTGTGAGCAATGAATACCTCAACAAATTTATAGTTTCTGAAGGAATACTTCATCATTCCATGCACTCTTTATGTTGCAATTAGTGGACAAGTGGTGAACTCAAAGCAAAGATTGTCCTCTATCTATGTTTTGATGACACAAAAGGGCTGACATATTTCCACAAAATACAAAATATACACCCTCATACCATGCAATGCTTAGTAATTTTTGCATGTTTTTTTCTTTTTTCCCTTGACCTTCTGGATATTTTATCATTACATGATATCATAACACAAAACCTGACCTAATTGGAACTGCTTCTCTTTCATTCTCAATCAGATTTTGTCCCTCTTCTATTCTCTAAAGAAATTATAGCATGCACAAACCACTGATTTTTCATGGGTTTTTGTTTTCAACATTCAATATTGACTTATAATTAGAATCTCACAAAGACTGAGCCCGGATGGTATCTTGAGGGCATGCCATGCATCATGATAGACACAAAGGAAGGGGAGGCACATTTAGGGAAGAGGAGGCCACCCAAGAAGCTGATTTTGGAACCCTAAGAGACATACTTTATATCCATATCCACGATATCAAATGTGCCTGCAAATAATTAATAATGGAAAACATGCAATCAATAATTGGCAAAAAAAAAAAAGAAGAGAAACTCTTTCCAACAGGAACATGTTGAACTAATCCCAAATGCCAATGATACCTCAGTAAATAACTTCTGGAGAGAAAAAATCAAGGAAATTTTATGCAAGTCTTAATTTTCAATTAAGTAAATGTTATATTCATAGGTGTGGATTTATCATCTGCTATTTGGATTAGAAGATAAGAGGATGTAAATAATGTTTAGTTATTTGCACATTATCATACTTGTGGATAAATCACATGTTTCATAATGCAAACTCTAATCACAAAGCAGTATCATGTATGATATTTTGTCATTTTTAATGAAAATTTTCTATTTCGGCATCGAGGCAGGAAAAAATATTTCAATAGGTGGTAAAATATTTTTGTAATCAAGTTTATATTATTTATGCAGTTATTGCAAAAGGAAAATGAGATTTGCATAGCAAGTTGGGGTTACACAGCAATCAGAAAGTTTCAGTAAAAGGAAGCTGCCCAAAAAAAAAACAACAAAGTATAGTAAAATGTCCTTTTTAAGCTCATTGATAGCATTTCAAGTCAAGAGGGGAATGCTAATATTAAACTTATGGACTATGGTGATGAAATTTTCATGGATATGTACTATTTGATATGATTAAATAGTTAATCATAAAAAGCATTGTTGCCACCAAGATCGCCGTGGCCTGCAGCTCTTACGTGGCCTAGATGAGTGGACTCCCCACCAGTGTCACCGGGCTCGTCGGTCGGAGACGATCAAGGAGAACAAACCCTCCGCCACGAGGCTTGGTGGAGCCGCCGTGCTCGGAGGGATCGTTGTTGGGATGAAAGGAGCTTGAAGATGTGCTGTGATCCTCCTGTGGACCTCTCCGGTGGGGAGCAATCTTCTCTGTATCATCCCTCGCGGGTGAAGACCTGCAAGACAGGAGAGATCTGGGTCGAGGATTTCGGCAAAGACACTCCGACGATCAAGTCAGTGGGATGATCGAAGGGAACAGGAAGTTTCTGAGGTGGAGAGCTTGGGGGACTCCCTACTTCCAGAGGGTGATAAAAAATGGAATATCATGTAAGAATGAAGAGAGTGTGTTATTTCTCTTACCTCCCCTTTACTTCTTCAAGTTGGTCTTATGTAGATGAGTGGTCTCTGTCATTCGGGGAGGCGTGCTCTTCTTGTGTAGGCCTGTGAGGCTAAAATAGCCTGTGAGGCTTCCTCTTCTAGGAGGTTCAGAGAGTTGGTGAAGGGGTACAGTGCCTTGGACAGGGCACTATTTTCTGATTAGTGCAAACAGTAGCTTGGGAAGCTTCAACGTAGTCCTCCTTTGCAGGCAGCATACTATAGGACCCACGCGGATGGGGCCCCTTGGAAAACGCATTGCGCCCACGTGAATGAGACCGAACTACATGATGCTCCCAGTGGCTAAGCTGGGCTGAGATGCCAAAGTGCTGAACTGGCTGGGATGCTACTTCTGTACAGCACACGAGCGCGCGGACCGAGAGAAAGCCCGTAGAGTTTTTCCATGCATGTTGATCAAGGTGAAGCCTGTAGAGGCTCCATGTGGTGCATGGTGCGGACCCATGCGCAGCTCCCAACCATTGCTGAGATGTGGGGCCATGCACGGGCGTGCTGGTCCGTGGAGGCATGCTGCCCCCAGCGGATAGACCGGTACGGGTGCACCGGAGCCCGAGCTGGACGGCGGAGCTCCCCAGCCGCTGGACCGATGCGGGCACGCCGGAGGGACTTCGGGCAGAGCCAAACTGGGCAAGCGCGGGCGTGTCTGGGTTGCTGGGCTGAACTGGAGCCGTAGGGGCTTCGTTCCTGGTCGGAGCAGCGCGCGCCAAGCTACCATCCTGGGAGGCAGAGCTTCGCCTTGGGGCTGGACAGATGCCGCCCCCAGCCGCATTGACGAACCATGCCGGCTTGCGAGGTTGGAGAGCCCTGCCACGAAGCTGGAGTGGATGGAGCCGGAGCATGGGAGGGCGGAGCCATGCGCAGGGTGGAGCCGGAGTCTGGGTGCGGAGCAGGGATGGTGCCGGGCTAAGCCGCGGGCGCGCCAGGTGGGCGTGCCGCGATGCGTAGCTGGGACGGTGCCAGGCTGAGGCACGGGCATGCCACGGTGCGGAGCTGGGACGGTAACGAGCTGAGCCGCGGGCGCGCCAGGCAGGCATGCCGCGGTGCGGAGCTGGGATGGTGCCGGGCTGAGCCGCGGACGTGCCAGGCGGGTGTGCCGCGGTGTGGAGCTGGGATCGTGCCGGGCTGAGGCACGAACTCCACGCGGGTTTGATCTTGGCGTGGGCGTGCCGCGCTGGGCTGGAGCATGCGGAGGTGCCGAGTTGGGCATGGCTGAAGCCGGCCTGGGACTGACCTTGGCGCAGACTAGGCAGCAAAGGAGCAGGACTCCGCTCATGGCTGAGGTGGGGCCAAGGTGGAGAAGTACATGGCTGAGATGGGGCCGATGTGGAGAAATATGTGGCTGCGTCAGCTACCAAGGAGGATGTTGTGTCAGGGCCGAATGGGTTGGTTACTACTGTAACAGATGCCCCTAGTCCCTAAATCCAAAACGTTAACGTTTTGGATAAAGGGAGTACCATTATCCATTCGGTTCTCGTCTTGAGGCGCCGAGATTTCCGGTCTTGGAGTGCAGGGGTTTCCGGTCTTTAGGTGCCAGGGACTCCGGGCTTTAGGCATCGAGGTTTCCGGTATTTAGGTGCCGGGTTTTCCAATCTTTAGATGCTAGGGATTCCGGGCTTTAGGTGCTGAGGATTTTGGTCTTTAGGTGCCGAGATTTCCAATCTTTAGATGCCGAGGATTTCGGGCTTTAGGTGCCGAGGTTTCTGGTCTTTAGGTGCCTAGGATTCTGAGCTTTAGGTGTCGGGAATTCTGGGCTTTAGGTACCAGGGTTTCCGGTCTTTAGGTGTTGGGGATTCCGGGCTTTAGGTGCCGGGGATTCTGCACTTTAGGTGCCGGGGTTTCCGGTCTTTAGGTGATGAGGATTCCGGGCTTTAGGTGCTGGGGATTCCGGGCTTTAGGTGCCGGGGACTCCGGGCTTTAGGTGCCGAGGATTCCGGCCTTTAGGTTTTGGGGATTCCAGGCTTTAGGTGTCGAGGACTCCGGGCTTTAGGTGCTGGGATTTCCGATCTTTAGGTGTCGGGGATTCCAGGCTTTAGGTGCCGGGGACTCCGGGCTTTAGGTACCGGGGTCTCCGATCTTTAGGTACCGGGGATTCCGGTCTTTAGGTGTCGGGAATTCCGGGCTTTAGGTGTCGGGGACTCCGGGCTTTAGGTGTCGAGGTTTCCAGTCTTTAGGTGCAGGGGATTTCAGGCTTTAGGCACCGGGTTTTCGAGCTTTAGGTGCCGGGGATTTCGGGCTTGCTTCACCAAACTCGGAGTCGGACGGACGAGCTCCTGTAATGATGAGGAGTAAAGTTGCACCAGAGAGCAACTTTTATTATCGAGGAGGGATTCTTACATCCTTCGTGAGGTGGTAGAGTTGCTCGTTTGGCATGCTAGGAGGCGAGCCACAGATGGTTGGACCTCCTGAGCTACCCGTGGACATCTCCGGATAGGAGTAAGGGGGTAGATGCAGGGCTCAGTGAAGAGCTTGGCTTCAGCTCGGCTGAATCAAGGGACATGACTTCAGCTCGGCTAGGTCAAGGGGCCTGACTTCAGCTCGGTTGAACTGAGAAACTTGACTTCAGCTCGGCCTTAGTTGACTTCAACTCTGCTGAACTGAGGAGCTTGACTTGAGTTTAGCTCGGCTTTATTTGACTTCAGCTCGGCTGAACTGAGGAGCTTGACTGGAGTTCTTAACTTCACTAGACTTGGAGTCGGACGGGTATGTCCCTGTATTGGTGAAGAGCAAAGTTACACTAGAGAGGAACTTTAATTAAGGAGTGATTTTTACCTCCTTCATGAGATGACTGAGGCACTGGTTCACCATGCTAGGTGGCGAGTTGTAAACGGTTGGGCCTCTGGAGCCTCCCATGGACATCTCCAGACTATGAGTATAGCAAATGCCAAACCGTGATGTTGCCCAGGTGGCTTTGTCCCAAGAGGGTGGTGAATTGGGAATTACAAAATTTTTGCAAGTATGTGCACAAGTAATTCCAATAAGTGGTTAGGTGATGTGTTAATCAGAGAATGAATGCAGAAGCTAAAAGATAAAACAAACACAACACAAACAAAGCAGATTTATAGTGGTTCGGAGCAACCCAGCTCCTACATCCACTACCCAAGTTCACCACTCGGGATTTCCACTATATCCCCCAAATTGGAATACAGTGGATTATTTTACAGGCTCACAATTTCAACCTCTTCACTTTGGTTTTTGAAACTGGGCTCACCGAAGAAACCCAAATATTCTAAATGATAGAATAAAAAGCAACAATAAAGACAAACTCTGTTATCTGGGTGGTTGCCAATGCAGCTCGAGTAAAGATCCACTGAATGCTCTTCAATGCACTTCAATGGCTTCCTTGCTTTCCTCAAAGGTGCTTCAAGCTTCTGGTAAGAGTGGTTGCAGGCTTGAAGGCAAACTTTAAAGCTCTAGTGCTCTCTCACTTCACTTCAATAAGTGTTCAATAAATGCTCATTAAATCATTATTTGCTCATTAGTCTCTCAAAGATGTTCTCATACCTTATTTATAGAGACTTCAACTGCCTTCCCTTCATTCTGAACGTTGTAGATCGTTGGGAGGTGATAGGTTACCGTTAGAGCACTTTTGGAATTCAAAAATTGAGAACTGGAACTAGCCGTTAGAGGTGACCTCGTCATTCCAGTTGGCTCGGACAAACTTTGAGTTGGCTCGGATGAAGTTCGGGTCGACTGGGCTGAGTGCCAGTCGGCTAGCTTCCATAGTTGAGAAAATACCTCACTCTAGACGAGTCGGCTGGCTGAATTTCAGTCGGCTGGAGTCTTAGAGGCTTCTCAGACCATTTTCAACTGAGTTCTAGATGAGTCGGCTGGATCTGATTCCAGTCGGCTCGGATTCTTGAGAATCTCAGAACGTTCTAACCTTGTTCTGGATGAGTCGGCTGGACCTTGGTGCCAGTCGGCTGGATCTGTGTGCCAGAGAACTTCTCTTCAGTGCCAGTGCCAGAGTCGGCTGGGTTGTTCTTCCAGTCGGCTCGAAGGTGATTCTTCAGCCAGATCAACTTCAAATTTCCATAACACTTGTTCCATTCTTTAAAGTCTTCTTCAAGGACTTTTTACAATAAATTCAAGAAAACTTGAAGCAAGAAAGACTACTAGAAGTAACCCTTGAACTGATTTTAATAGGAAGCTTTTTGTAGGGTTCTTCTTTACAAGATTCTAAATACATTACAACTCAACGCAAAACATTAAAGATTGTAGGAATTAAAAAAATGTGTCAATGTAGCTGTCATACAAAAACTTCTCAATCATTTGAAAAGTTGTTAGATAACTAAATGTATGCTCCAATATTTTGTTATCATCAAAATCACTTTAGGGTCAACAATCTCTCCCTTTTTGGTGATGACAAAACACTGGCATGAAAAGAATATGATCTATTCACAAATATGTAAGCATTTATATTTAAAAATCAACTGTAATCTCAAATGTATATCAGTATGTGCTATACAGTTATGCACAAAATCAAGTTCATAAACTGTAAATATCAGACATTGATTGCTTGTATGTATCAAGCAGTATTAAGTATCGATTGATAGATATAATAAATTGAGAGCATCATAGTAATCATTATAGCATGTAAATTAAACATGTATATCTCCCCCTGTTTATAAGATTTCTAGACAATATGAATTTTTTAAGTTTCTCCCCCTTTGACATTCATTCGAACATTTTATCAGAATAATATGCAAGAGATCATTCAAAATGCCTTAAAAACTCCCCCTGTCTACTTTATTTTAGTATTACTATTGCAATTCATTAAGCTTTTTCTTTCATGTATTCTTTCATGCACTCTATGATTCTCCCCCTTTTTGTCAACAATTCAAAAAGGTCAAACAACTAAGCTCAAAATTTTAAATAGATTGAGAAAATTTCAAGATTTGTTTGAGATAATTTTACTTTCTCAACTTAGAGAGAGAATCTTATTTAAACAAATAGAGGTGTAAACAATACAAATACACACATTACACAGTAATCAAACAGATGTTCATTTCATTTCTATCAAAAAGAGTTCAATACATCAACTATTACAAAAGCTTCAAAAAACATCTAAAAAGGTACTGAAACTACAAAGTGTCTAATCAGAATCATCTCTAGGAACATTAACACCTTGCCAAGAAGTGGGTCTAGGTGCTCGACTAGATGAAGCATGTGGAGGAGGAGCCCTAGGGTGAACAAAGGTACTAGGTGCCCTAGTGGAAATGGGTGGCGGATCATACAATGGTCTTGTCCTAGCTGTGACTTTCAATGAACTGACAGTACTATTGAGAGACACCATTTCCATCCAAATTGCTCCCATCTGCTGATCCAAGTCCTTGAGGTTAACTGGCACTTTATTTACTGCCTCTTTCATTTCACCTATTTCTTTCTGCATAGATACAAGTTCAGCTGCTTGGACATTAGCGAAGGCTTCAGCTAATCCTCGAAGTCTGCCAAGCTCCGATCTTATGATCCCAATGCTTCTAGTATAATCCTCTACCATACCTCTTGTATCTATAATAGTTCCTACTTTGCCTCTAAGCTCTTTCAATTCAGTCTGATATTCATTCAAAGTGGCATCCACAGACTTCAAAATTGTTTCAGAACTTGAAGAGATACAATTCAGAATAGGCTAAAGGTCTATCTGAGGTGCTGACCTTGAAGCTTCTATAGCTTCAACCTTTCTTTGTAGACTTGATACATGCTCTTCTAATTTGTCCAATTTGCTGTCCACTGACTATTTCAAATCAGTAAATAATGAAGTTATTGTACCTGTCAATGATTCTGTCAAGTTTTTCAATTGTTCTTCAATCTGAACTTGGACAATTGGAGGTTGTGTAGCTGCAGTAGGGTAGTCATGTAAAGGAACATCAGCTGAAGGCAGGTCAAACTTTGGTGCTGGCAAATCAAACTCTGCTGCAGGCATGTCAAACATAGGTGAAGGTGCTGTAGTCTCCTCAGTAACAGCAGCAGGCTCAGGTACAAATGACTCAGGCTCCGATACAGGTGTAGAAGAAGTTCCAGTTGCTTCTACATTTTCTTCCTCTTCCTCTTCTTCACTACTACTGGAGCTGCCAATGGCCCTTACATTTGTGCCTTTCTTTCTCCACACTCCTTCTACTTGGAAATATCCCATTCTCTCAAGAGTTTTAGATGTGTAGATATCAGTGTGATGCAATTCTAATCCGTCTTCACCATCCAAATTGACTATATGGGATTTAAACAACAATGTAAGCATCATTCCATATGGCAGACAGGCTTTAGCTTTTCTTACTATTTCTTTCATCTGCATGATTATAATGTATGACAAATTGACAGGAGTTCTTTCTAGAATGTGCTCCATGAGACATAGATCCTTTTTGCTCACCCAATTGAACCTACCAGTTCTTTGTAAGAAAATTCTATAAATGAAGTTGTGAAGTAGTCTCATTTCCAGTGATAGGGTGTTAGCAAAAACAGTGCCAATTCTTTCCACATCCTCTTTGTTCAAAATTGTTTTCAGAGTCTTCTCTCTATTGTCAATTATTAAAAACTTCAGTCCCTCAGAAGGTATATCCAATAATTCAAGTAAGGACTCCTCATTGACAATAACCTTCTTCCCTTTGACAGTGGATTCCACATGGTTAGTTCTCAACCTTAAGTTCTCATAAAAACTTCTAACCAAAGAGGGATAGGTCTTCTCATTCAATGAACAAAATTTTCTCCACCCTTGGTCTTCGATTAAATCTCCTATCTTTAACCCAATGCCCTTAATAAACTCAAAATTAATTCGGCGACCGGAGGTTACCGGACGCGTAGACATTGAGGGCACTTGACTAGGAGCGGTTGGAGCTTCTCTTGTGGCTTCCTCTGCATTTCTTCACTGCTTGGCTCTTCTTGCCTTCTCTTGGACCTTCTTTCTTTTTCAGCGAAGGAGCAACCCTAATGGATCGTTTTCCTGTCGCACGTTTGGGTGCCATAGCTAGGAAAGATGGAAGAACAAGAAAATGGAGTGCTTGGAAGGGAGAAGGAAGACTTTGGAGAAGGTCTTGGAGAGGTACGAACCATTGAAGAAAACAAAATAGGGTTTAAACGATTCAAAAAAAGGTTTATAGCCCAAGGCAAAACACATTGGCACGAAGTTCCAGTCGACTGGAGATTGCTCGAGCCGGCTCGGCCAGAGCTCTCCTAAAACCATCAGAAAATCTAGTCGACTCGAAACTGTTCGAGTCGGCTAGGCCAGAACAGGTTCAAAACTCTCAGAAAAACCAGTCGACTCGAACAGAAAGAGTAGAGTTTTGAAAAGTTTGAACAAAATTCAGAAGGATTTTGAATAGAATTTTGAAGGAAATTAAAGCTCAATAAAATAGAATAAATTGAGGAGGTTTTCTAGATGAAATTTTCTTAGAATTGAAGGAATTATGTTAAAGAATCTAGAAGGGATCACAAAGTCCTAATTTATTTCTAATTAGCTCAAATCTATCTTGATTGAGTGGCTTGGTAAATATGTTAGCTAATTGATCTTTAGTAGGCACAAAGTCAAGCACAATATTATCATTTGATACATGATCTCTAATAAAATGATGTCTAATTTCAATATGCTTAGTTCTAGAGTATTGAATTGGATTCTTTGTCAAATTGATAGCACTCGTGTTATCACATTTAAATGAATTTTAGATTGTGATACACCAAAGTCTTCTAGTTGTTATTTAATCCATAACACTTGAGCACAACAACTACCGGCAGCCACGTACTCAGCCTCAGCTATGGACAAGGCTACAGAGTTTTGCTTCTTACAGTGCCATGAAATTAAATTCAATCCTAGAAATTGATATGTACCACTAGTGCTTTTTCTATCTATTTTACAACCAGCATAATCAGCATCAGAGAATCCAATCAAATTCAAAGTAGAATGTTTAGAATACCAAATTCCTAAATTACTTGTTCCTTTCAAATATTTTATTATTCTTTTTACAGTAAGCATATGCGTTTCTTTTGGTGATGACTGAAATCTAGCACATACACATACACTGTATAATATGTCAGGTCTACTTGCAGTCAAATATAATAAGGATCCGATCATACCTCTATATAGCTTTTGGTCAACATTGGATCCATTCTCATCTTTGTCCAGTATGCAAGCTGGGCTCATGGGTGTGCTCATTGTTTTGCTACTCTCCATACCAAACTTTTTGATGATTTCCTTGATGTATTTGGCTTGGTTGATGAAGATGCCTTCCTTTATTTGTTTTACTTGAAGTCCAAGAAAGTAGTTCAGCTTGCCCATTAAGCTCATTTCAAATTCTCCCTGTATAAGCTTAGCAAATTCTTTACATAGAGATTCGTTAGTTGCACCAAAAATGATGTCATCTACATATATTTGTACAACTAAGATATCATTATTTTTCTTTTTGATAAACAAAGTTTTATCTACATTTCCTCTTGAAAAATTATTTTCAATTAAGAAAGTACTAAGTCTATCATACCAGGCTCTAGGTGCTTGTTTCAAACTATACAATGCTTTGTTTAATTTGAATACATGGTTTGGAAAAGTGTGATTTTCAAAACCTGGTGGTTGTTCCACAAAAACTTGTTCAGAGATAAAACCATTAAGAAATGCACTTTTTACATCCATTTGAAAGAGTTTAAAGTTCATGTAGCAAGCAAATGCAAGTAATAATCTAATAGCTTATAGTCTTGCTACAAGTGCATAAGTTTTATCAAAATCAATACCTTCTTCTTAGTTATATCCCTTAGCCACTAATCTAGCTTTGTTCCTTATAATATTCCCTTGTTCATCTAATTATTCCTATAGACCCATTTAGTTCATATAATTGGATGGTCTGTAGGTCTATCTACAAGTGTCCATACCTTATTTCTTTCAAACTGGTTTAATTCTTCATGCATTGCCATCATCCAGTTTGGGTCAGTCTCAGCCTCTTCTAAGCTATGGGGTTCTATTTATGATACAAAGGCTAGGTAATCATGTGCATCCTTATGTGCAGCCCTAATCCTAACACCATGTGAAGGATCTCCTATTATTAATTCTTTAGGGTGAGATGTAACATACCTCCAGTCCCTCGATAGATCAGTGTGATCCTTACTTACCGTTTCTTTTCCACCTTGAGTGTCTTTGTCTTGAATGCTCAAGTCATCCATTCCTTTTTGCAATGTACCTACATCATTATCTATGTACTCTTCTTGTCTAGAAGGTGTAGGGTTAGTTTCAATAAATACAACATGAATTGACTCTTCAACAGTAAGAGTCATTTTATTAAAAATCCTATATGCTTTGCTATATAATGAATAACCTAGGAAAATTGCATCATTAGCTTTAGATTCAAACTTTCCTAAATTATCTTTTTCATTGTTATGCACAAAGCATTTACAACCAAATACATGAAAATAACTAATATTGGATTTTTTGTCATTCCAAAGCTCATAGGGGGTTTTCTTTAAGATAGGACGGATCAAAACGCGGTTCAAAATATAACATGCAGTGTTCACCGCTTCTGCCCAAAAGTACTTTGGAAGATTACCTTCACATAACAGTGTGCGAGCCATTTCTTCCAATGTCCTATTTTTCTCTCTACAACACCATTTTGTTGAGGTGTTCTAGGAGCGGAGAAGTTGTGATCAATGCCAAATTCAGTACAATAATCTTTAAAAAATTGATTTTTAAACTCAGTTCCATGATCACTTCTAATTGAAATCAAAGATAAGTTCTTTAGGTTTGAAACCTTTTTATGAAGTTTTCTAAAAACATGAAAAGTTTCATCTTTCGATGCAATAAACAAAATCCATGTAAATCTCGAAAAATCATCTACTATCACAAGAGCATATTTCATCCCTTCTAAGTTTGTGGTCCTAGTAGGTCCGAAAAGATCCATGTGAAGTAGTTCAAGAGGTATTGTTGTAGAAACTATATTCTTTGATTTAAAACTCTCCCTAGTTTGTTTATCCATTTGGCATGCATCACAAATATGATTTAAATCAACTTTAAACTTAGGCATATCTCTAACAAGATCTTTAGAAATTAATTTGGCAATTGTATGAATGCTAGCATTACCTAATCGTCTATGTCATAGTAAGCCTGACTCTTTGGTCTTAGCATTCATTGCAACTAGACTAGGACTACTAGACATGGCAAGATCATTAAGATCCATCACATAGATATTCCCGAGTCTATGTCCAATAAATTTATTGCTAGAATCTAAAGAGTTAGTTACTATGCACATAGAAGACTCAAAGACAACCTTGAAGCCTTTATCGCACAATTGACTTATACTTAAAAGATTATGCTTCAATTTGTCTACTAGCAAAACATTTTCAATAAAAGTAAAGGGAGTTATTTTGATCTTACCAATACCGATTATTCTCCCTTTGCCATTGTCTCCAAAGGTGACCATACCTCCTTCTTTCATTTCAAGGATGATGAATTAGTCCTTGTCACCCGTCATATGTCTTGAGCAGCCGCTGCCCAAGTACCATCTTTTCTTCAATTTTTGGGTTGCAAGACATTCCTGCAAAACAATCAATGAATTCTTTTAGGTACCCAAGCTACCTTGGGTCCTTGTAGGTCAGCAGAGGTGGTTCCTTTGGGAACCCAAATCTTTTTATCTTTTTATGGACATTTCTAAAATTATTGCATTCAAAAGCTTTATGTCCTATTCTTTTACAAGCATAGCAAACAACTTTAGAATTTTTGTTGGAAACAGAATTTGAAGTTCTAAAAGTTGATGCACTTGATGCAGATTTTGAACCTTTTGGAATGTATGTATTTTTGCTCAAATTCTTAGGAACATATGATAAAGATTTTGAGGTAGAAACAGTTTTTGGTGTGGCTGAAATCTTTTGAGATAAAATATTTTGAGCAGGTGTTTTGGATTTCACAAAAGTTGTTGCTGAAATTCCATTTATAAAAGAAGTGTTGAAACCAATTCCAGCTTTATTTCCAGAAATTCGTTATTCTTTTAAAATTAGCTCAAGCTTATTTGAAGATTAAGTGAGTTTTTCAACCAAAGGCTTGAGTTTTGTAACCTTCTTTTTTAATTCATTATTTTCAGCAAGTAAATCATTGTTTTTCTTTTCATATGAAAGATTTTTATTTTTCAATTTTTCAAATTTTTCAGAAAAATCATGCAATTCCTTTTGTAATAAAGCGTTCTTTTCTGAAATTTCATCCTTTTGTTTGAGTAAAGAATCATTCATATTTTTCAATGATTTTATCTTTACTCCAACTTTCTTAAATTCAGAAAGTAAATCATGAAAAGCAGAATTTAATTCTTTGAAAGTAAATTCAGTACAATTGTTAGGGGATGTTACCTCATCTTCGAGACCCATTAAGCAAAGATTGGCAGTCTTGGTGGTCTCTTCTTCTTCAGATGATGTTGAGTCTTCACTATCGGACCATGTGGCAACCATGGCTTTCTTTTTCTTCTTTTGTCTGAAGGATTTCTTCAACATTAGACAGTCCCGACGTATGTGCCCCGACTTCTTGCATTCGTAGCACGTGGGGACTACCTCCTTGTCTTTCTCTCTATCCTTTTCCTTTTCTTTTCCATAATCCTTCCTGTGAAACTTCCGGTTATACCTTCCTTTCTTTCTTCCCATAAATTTTCTAAATCTCCTCACAACCATAGCGATGTCTTCGTCTTCTAGGTCATCATTGGAGGAGGTGCTTTCATCTTCAGACTCTTCACATCCCTCTTTGAATCGGAAGCAGCTTTGAAGGCTATTATCTTTTTTTTTCTTCTGCTCATCTTCCATTCTGTGTTGTATTGTTAGCTCGTGGGTGATGAGTGATCCCAGCAGTTCATCCAGCATCAAAGTGTTGAGATCTTTGGCTTCCTGGATCGCAGTTACCTTGGGATCCCATTTGTCGGGCAAAGAGCGAAGGATTTTCTGAACCAGATCTGCATTAGAGTATACTCTGCCAAGACTCTTTAAACCATTAATAATATCTGTAAATCTAGAGAACATGGCAGATATTGTTTCAGAAGGTTCTATTTTGAATAATTCATAATTATGAACTAAAAGATTTATCTTAGAGGTTTTCACTTGGGAAGTTCCCTCATGGGTCACTTCGAGTTTATCCCAGATTTTCTTTGCTAATGAGCAAGTGGAAATTCGGTTAAACTCGTTAGCATCCAAAGCACAATATAGTAGTTTCATTGCTTTGGCGTTCAATTTCTCCATCTTCATGTCATGATCATCCCAGTCCTCTTCAGGCTTAGGGATGTCCACGCCATCAACTTTAATTATGGGAATGTGTGGCCCTTTCAAGATGACCTTCCACAATTGAAAATCTATAGCTTGTATGTAAATTTTCATTCGTGCTTTCCAATATGAATAATTAGTGCCTGTGAATAGTGGAGGTCTATTTATAGATTGGCCCTCGGCCAAGGATGTACTCATGGGATGAGCCATCGATCTTAACTCAAGTAATCAGAGACACTGCTCTGACACCAGCTGTTGCCCAGGTGGCTTAGTCCCGAGAGGGGGGTAAATTGGGAATTACAAAATTTTTGCAAGTATGTGCACAAGTAATTCCAATAAGTGGTTAGGTGCTGTATTAATCAGAGAATGAATGCAGAAGCTAAAAGATAAAACAAACACAACATAAACAAAGCAGATTTATAGTGGTTCGGAGCAACCCAACTCCTACATCCACTATCCAAGTTCACCATTCGGGATTTCCACTATATCTCCCAAACCGGAATACAGTCGGATTGTTTTACAGGCTCATAATCCCAACCTCTACACTTTGGTTTTTGAAACTGGGCTCACCAAAGAAACCCAAATATTCTAAATGATAGAATAAAAAGCAACAATAAAGACAAACTCTGTTATCTGGGTGGTTGCCAATGCAGCTCGAGTGAAGACCCACTGAATACTCTTCAATGCACTTCAATGGCTTCCTTGCTTTCCTCAAAAGGTGCTTCAAGCTTCTGGTAAGAGTGGTTGCAGGCTTGAAGGCAAACTTTAAAGCTCTAGTGCTCTCTCACTTCACTTCAATAAGTGTTCAATAAATGCTCATTAAATCATTATTTGCTCATTAGTCTCTCAAAGATGTTCTCATACCTTATTTATAGAGACTTTAACTGCCTTCCTTTGATTCTGAACGTTGTAGACCGTTGGGAGGTGATAGGTTACCGTTGGAGCACTTTTGGAATTCAAAAACTAAGAACTGGAACTAGCCGTTGGAGGTGACCCAATCATTCCAGTCAGCTCGGACAAACTTCGAGTTGGCTCGGATGAAGTTTCGGTCGACTGGGCTGAGTGCCAGTCGGCTAGCTTCCACAGTTGAAAAAATACCTCACTCTGGACGAGTCGGCTGGGCTGAATTCCAGTCGGCTGGAGTCTCAGAGGCTTCTCAGACCATTTTCAACTGAGTTCTGGTTGAGTCAGCTGGATCTGATTCCAGTCGGCTCGGATTCCTGAGAATCTTCGAACATTCTCAACCTTGTTCTAGATGAGTCGGCTGGACCTTGGTGCCAATCGGCTGGATCTGTGTGCTAGAGAACTTCTCTTCAGTACCAGTGCCAGAGTTGGCTGGGTTGTTCTTCTAGTCGGCTCGAAGGTGGTTCTTCAGCCAGATCAACTTCAAATTTCCAGAACACTTGTCCCATGCTTTAAAGTCTTCTTCAAGGACTTTTTACGATAAATTCAAGAAAAATTGAAGCAAGAAAGACTACTAGAAGTAACACTTGAACTGATTTAATAGGAAGCTTTTTGTAAGGTTCTTCTTTACAAGATTCTAAATACATTGCAACTCAACGCAAAACATTAAAGATTGTAGGAATTAAAAAATGTGTCAATGTAGCTGTCCTACAAAAACTTGTCAATCATTTGAAGAGTTGTTAGATAACTAAATGTATGCTCCAATGTTTTGTTATCATCAAAATCACTTTAGAGGTCAACATGTGAGTTTCTCGGTAGATGGTGGGACTTCTTGGAGTCTCCACGAATATCTCCGGACTGTGAGTAAGGCAAGAGCTGAACTGAGAGTCAAGCGGTAGATGCGGGGCTCAGCGAGGAGGTTGATGAGGTGCACAACTTGGGTGCACACACATATGACCAGGCATATAGTTGATGTGGCCGAGCTCAAAGCACCCCTCGGAACCTTTGATGAAGGCATTAAAGTTACTGGAAGATGGGAGCCATCCTGGCTGAAGAAGCTCGAGGAGCAGGAGAGAGAGATCGACCCCGGCCAGATGCTCAACCTCGAGGGAGCCATCTTAGGGGAGGAACTCAAGGAGCGGTAGTCCGCTAGCGCATGCGCGGCCATCACAAACTCCAGCTGGTGGAGGTGCATCCATCATAAGCTTCCACGATGGTTGGCCTTGTGCATCCCAGCGGCCGGAATATTTAATAATGTTGGTGATGATAGTGTTGCAGAAGCTCTCAGGAGGGGAGTAGGTCTGTGCATGCATTTATTAGCTTCGTACTATCCAATGCCTATGTTGTATGGAGGAACAGGACCATCCTTTGCATTATGTTTGCATGGTGTGGAGGACAGAGTCCCACTCCACAGTCTCGCATGATGTGCGTGGAGTGACTGGGCCTTCACAGCTTCCTCCTTTTGGGAATCGTGCCTCATTCGTTGCCTTCCCCAGCCACGGTGGGGGTCAGTCTTCTTCATCTCCAATGGGAGTTTGACCTCAGCAGGGAGCTCGATCTCATCAAAGAGCTTGACTTTGGTGAGGAGCTCGGCTTCATTAGGGAGTTTGGCTTCAGCTCTGTTTTATTGAGAAGCTTGATTTTAGTGAGGAATTTGGCCTCAATTCTGCTTCACTAAGAGGCTTGATTGACTCTTGGCTTGAATGCAGAGCTTCGGAAGCTTCTTGGCTTTGGTGCAGGACCTCTGGTATTTCCCGTCTTTAGGTGCTGGGGTTTTCGGTCTTTGATGTTGGAGAGCTGGGCTCCGAGCTTCAATGCCGGAGAGCTGGGCTCTGTTAGTGATGGCCTGAGAGCTGGGCTCAGGGCTTTGATGCCTGGGAGCTAGGCTCGAGGCTTGATGGCCTGAGAGCTGGGCTCAGGGCTTTGATGCCTGGGAGCTAAGCTCGAGGCTTGATGGCCTAAGAGCTGGGCTCAAGGCTTGATGGCCTCAGAGCTAGGCTCAGGGCTTCGATGCCTGGGAGCTAGGCTCGAGGCTTTGGGGCTGGAGAGCATGGGATCCGGGCTTTATCGCCCGGAGGGCTCGATCCCGGCCCAGGGGGCTCGATCTTGAAGAGGCTCAACCTGGCGGAGGGCATCGGTGGCCCGACTCCGGCCCAGGGGGCTCTCACCTTCTAGGGGCTTGACCTGGAGGAGGAGGGCAGGGCTCGACCTCGAAGAGGCTCAACCTGGTGGAGGGCGTCGGCGGCCCGACTCCAGCCTAGGGGGCTCTTTCCTTCGAGGGGCTCGACCTGGAGGAGGAGGGCAGAGCTCCGGCTTAGGCATCTTGAGCTTGCGGGAGCTTTTCCTGTAAAACTGAAACACAATTTTTCATTGTGTAAATGTAGCGGAGAAGGAGTTACCTTTGAGCTCCGGTCATATGAATAGATAAAAATATGTTTCTTCCTTGAGCGGGCCGAGATCAAATTCGTCGGCTGCCCTCTCAGGAGAGAATGGGACTCCTTTGCACGGAAGAATAGAACTCGGTTGCATGAGGGAGCAAGGCTCCGTTGCATGGGAGGATGGACCTCCATTGCATGGGAGGAGGTGAAACCTCTGTTGCATGAAGGAGATGACTCCGTTGCATGGGAGGAATGAAATCCTGTTGCTCGGGAGAGATGAGGTCCTGCTACATAGGAGGAATGAAACTCCCATTGCATGGAGAAGATGACTCCATTGCACGGAAGGAATGGGGCTCCCATTGCATAGAGGAGAAAGGATCCTGCTGCACAGGAGGAATGAGACTCTCGTTGCATGGAGAAGATGACTCCATTGCACGGAAGGAATGGGGCTCCCGTTGCATGGAGGAGATGAGATCTTGCTGCATAGGAGGAATGAGACTCCCATTGCATGGAGAAAATGACTCTGTTGCATGGAGAATAGGAGTCCTGTTGCTTGGGAGAAAGCTTCGTTGCATGAGAAGAAGTGAACTCGTTGCATAAAAGGAAACTCAGTTGCATGGGAGGAAACTTCGTTGCATGGGAGAGGCTCCGTTGCACAAGGGAGATGAGACCCCCTGTAGCATGGGAGGGAGCTCCGTTGGATGGGAGCAAGCTCTGTTGCATGGGAGCATACTCCGTTGCATGGGAGGAAACTCCGTTGCATGGGAGCAAAAGGCTCTTGGTACATAGGAGCATGATACTCCTATTGCATGGGAGAGTTGGAGTTCCGTTGCATGGGAAGCTGGAATCCCATTGCATGGGAGAGTTGGAAACCATGTTGCATGAATTTCTTCCATCTCCACGATGGTCAGACCCTTCCTCCCTTTCTTCTTTTTCTCTTCTTCTCTCCCTTTTTTTTTCTCTTTTTTTTTTTTTGAGTGGGGCTCCTGGAAGGTGGCACCGCCCGAAGGTGGCTCCATCTTCGGCTTGCTGCATGCTACCCTGTCAAGGGTGGCGATGCACCTTTACAGCTCAAGATTTTTGGTTGATGACGTTCCTTGGAGCCTCAAGATAGAGGGAGAAGCTCTCATGCCCCCATCCGTATGCCCCCGGTCTGCCCCCCAGGACTCAGGATAATGGTGAAAACGGTTGTCCCACTTTGTTGAGGAGCATGGATCTGCCCCCCTACCTAGCACGTCAATCTGTTGCCACCAAGATCACCATGACTTGCAGCTCTTACGTGGCCTAGGTGAGTGGACTCCCCGCCAGCGTCACCGGGCTCGTCGGTCGGAGACGATCAAGGGGAACATACCCTCCGCCATGGGGCTTGATGGAGACACTGTGCTCGGAGGGATCGTTGTTGGGATGAAAGGGGATTGAAGCTGTGCTGTGGTCCTCCTGTGGGCCTCTCCGGTGGTGAGCGATCTTCTCTATATCATCCCTCGCAGGTGAAGACCTGCAAGACAGGAAAGACCTGGGCCGGGGATTCCGGCAAAGACACTCCGACAATCAAGTCAGAGGGATGATCGAAGGGAACAGAAGACCTCTGAGGTGGAGAGCTTGGGGGACTCCCTACTTCTAGAGGGTGACAAAAAATGGAATATCATGTAAGAATGAAGAGAGTTTGTTATTTCTCTTACCTCCCCCTTACCTCTTCAAGCTGGTCTTATGTAGATGAGTGGTCTCTGTCATTTGGGGAGGCGTGCTCTTCTTGTTGTAAGCCTGTGAGGCTAGGATAGCCTGTGAGGCTTCCTCTTTTGGGAGGTTCAGAGAGTTTGTGAAGGGGTACAGTGCCTTGGGCAGGGCACTATTTCCTGATTAGTACAAACAGTGGCTTGAGAAGCTTCAACGTAGTCCTCCTTTATAGGCAACGTGCTATAGGACCCACCCGGATGGGGCCCTTCGGGAAATGCGCCGAGCCCACGTGAATGAGACTAAACTGTGCAATGCTCCAGTGGCTGAGCTGGGCTGAGATGCCAAAGTGCCGAACTGGCTAGGACACTACTTCTGTACAGCACACGGGCGCGCGGACCGAGAGAACGCCCGTAGAGTTTTTTCATGCACGTTGATCGAGGTGAAGCTTGTAGAGGCTCCACGTGGTGCATGGTGTGGACCCATGTGTGGCTCCTAACCATTGCCGAGATGCCGGGCCGTGCACGGGCGCGTTGGTCCATGGAGGCGCGTTGCCCCCCAACGGATAGACCGATGCGGGTGCACTGGAGCCGGAGCTGGACAGCGGAGCTCCCCAGCCGCCAGATCGATGCAAGCGCCAGAGGGACTTCGGGCGGAGCCAAACTGGGCAAGTGCGGGCGTGTCTGGGTTGCCGGGCTAAACTGGAGCCGGAGGGGCTTCGTTCCCGGTCGGAGCAGCGCGTGCCGAGCTACCATCCTAGGAGGCGAAGCTTCGCCCTGGGGTTGGACTGATGCCGCCCCCAACTGCATCGACAAACCGTGCCGGCTTGCGGGGTTGGAGAGCCTTGCCACGAAGCTGGAGCGGATGGAGCCGGAGCGCGGGAAGGCGGAGTCGCGCGGGAAGGCGGAGTCGCGCGCAGGGCGGAGCCGGAGCCAGGGTGTGGAGCAAGGACGGTGCCAAGCTAAGCCACGGGCGTGCCGCGGTGTGGAGCTGGGACCGTGCAGGGCTGAGGCGCGGGCAGGCCAGGCAGGCGTGCCGCGGTGCGGAGCTGGGACCGTGCCGGGCTGAGGCACGGGCAGGCCAGGCAGGCGTGCCGCGGTGCGGAGCTGGGACCGTGCCGGGCTGAGGCGCGGGCGGGCTAGGTAGGCGTGCCGCGGTGCGGAGCTGGGACGGTGCCGGGCTGAGCCGCGGGCACGCCAGGCGGGCGTGCCGCGGAGCAGAGCTGGGACGGTGCCGGGCTGAGCCGCGGGCACGCCAGGCGGGCATGCCGCGGTGCGGAGCTGGGACCATGCCGGGTTGAGCCGCGGACATGCCAGGCGGGTGTGCTGTAGTGCGAAGCTGGGACCGTGCTAGGCTAAGTCGCGGACTCCACGCGGGTTTGACCCTGGCGCGGGCGTGCCGTGCCGGGCTGGAGCATGTGGAGGCACCGAGCTGGGCGCGACTGAAGCCGGCCATGGGCTGACCTGGAGCTGACCCGGGGCTGACCTCGGCGCAGACCTGGGGCTGACCTCGGCACAGACTGGGTAGCAAAGGAGCAGGACTCCGCTCATGGCCGAGGTGGGGCCGAGGTGGAGAAGTACATGGCCGAGATGGGGCCGATGCGGAGAAGTACGTGGCCGTGTCAGCCACCAAGGAGGATGTTGTGTCAGGGCCGAATGGGTTGGTTACTACTGTAACAAGCATAATAAAGGACCTTGATTAGAAATTCTGATATGATAGATTAATGCATGAGAAATGAGGCAGTGATAGCTGACAAATAGTTTCATGAGTGGATTTCAAGTCAATATTGCAATCTACATGTTAACTTCTTTGGATCTTGTTGTGTATATCTTGTCTTATCACTTGGTTTGCCTCTCCCAGGGAGATTTGCAATTCTTGGTTTACCATCTTGTACAAGGGCTTCAATTAGCATTTCATGAGTAATTTGATTTGGCTTGATACTTCAAACTTTTATGTGGTGAAACTACCCATCTTATTCTTAGTGCATCTTGTGATTATTGCATTGTAGGTGACTAGGTTTAATAACTCGGGATTTTGTTTGCACGTGAAAACTGAAGCCAAATGACTAGCTATATTTTACAATAGTGATTTGAGGATGCATGACAAGCAAAATGGAATATTCTATAGAATAGACATATGCCTGCCTATACTTTACAATAGGCATCTAGAAAATTATGTATGCATAAAATGAGTATGGCTAAAATAAGAATATTGAGACAAATGCATGATAATATAATAAAAGATGCAACAAGAAATGAAGTTGTTAATAAGAAAGTGGAGGTAACACTAGTGGAGAACAAATTAACAAAAGTTTGACTTAGATGATTTGAAGATGCACCAGTACAAATAAGTGATTGGAAATGGGTAAAAAGAAAAAAAAGATAGAAGTAGACCAAAATTCACATGAGATGAAGTAGAAGGAATGACCTGATATCTATAATTTTTCAGAAATTGTAGCTCTAAATAGAGCAGAAAGGAGAAAAATTATTTGTATAGCTGACCCTAACTTAGTTGAGTTGAGTTCCACTTGTATGCTGCTAGTGAAAATGGGTCATAATTTTCTTTGCATCATTAACTTAAAATGCTTTCAAACTTTAATGTGATGATTAAATGACTAACTTAAAAGCTAAAAGTAATCAGCAGTAGTTATGAAGCTTGGGTTTAAATGGATAGAGAGACTAAATGTCACGTCCCGAATCCAATATTTGGATCGGCTACACGACCGGCTGCACAACTTTAGATATCATCCTAGAGATAATGCCAGGCCTAACCTTCAATTCAATATCCAAGCACTAAAGGATTAACACCTATACCCTAGCTCCTCACTGACTGATCCCAAAGCCCGATTGATTTTCCGGATCTACAACAAAAATATAGGAAAAAAAGAGGTGAGCTATACAAGCTCAGTAAGTTATCAACACCTCTAGTATACATACACAAATATGCCATTAACAAATAGCAAGCACAAACACATCATACAACAAGATGTCCATCAATATAATAATATATCCAGCAACATGATGCAAATATGTATACTTAATCTCAACCGACACCGATACGACTATGGATGGCCAACCATTTACTTTACTCACCTAGTCCCTCTGACTATGGCCACGATCGACCCGTGGCTCACCCTGAAAGAGACTAGATCATGTCTCACATACCGCTCAATGGTCATGTGCCAGCGATTGCCCCGCTGGAGGCCCATAAGGAAAACTAGCTCTGAGTATCACACGAGAAAATATGCATCCTCTGCATGTGCCTGCCACACATGGCTAAAATAAGGAAACTAGCTCCTGTCTCACATACCACTCAACGGTCATGTGCCAGTGATCGCCCCGCTAGAGGCCCACAAGAAGACTAGGTCCTCGTGTGATCATAGTCGGACTAGAGAGCACCCACACTGACACAATGCACCCACACCAGCACAATGCATGCACCCAATACAATCCAATGCAAATTAAAATATATTACACGCATTTAATATTTCATAAATACATAACATATTTGGCATATAATATCAGAGATCAAGATAGCTTACTGAAAAGCATCCACAAACTACGCATAATTCAAACACTAGACCTGATCTTCCAAGGACAACGACGATCTGACCAATAATTTAAATATATAATTAATTTTTATTTAATAAAACTAAAAAAAACTATGTTATCATGGGGCACTCTTCTCAATCCAATTCCAATTCTGGTCCGAAATTTACCTTTCCTCCTTTCTTTTCTCTCTTATCTCTCTCTCCCCTCTCTCTCCTCTCTCTCTTTCCTTCCTTGTCCATGATGGCAGGGGACCCCGCGAGTGAGCCACCGACGACAGCTCCAGCCACCGGAGACCACCCCGGTGATGGACTCTCAGGTAGGTTTCTCTCTCTCTTTTTTTTCTATTTCTTCTTTTTTTTTCTTTTTCTCCCATTCCCTTCTCCTTCCATCATCTCTGCCCAGACCAGCATCCTCTCCCCTCCGATGGCCCACCTCTAGACTCTCATCCCCCTCTGCTTCCTCGATGATGACCACCTCTTCTACGAGTGACCCCCCGTCGAAGCTCCCACGTCCCGCATTCTCTCACCGACGACTAGGCCCACTGTGCACGCTCCATCATCCAAATCCTCTCCTCCCACCCCGAACCCATTCACAGCTGCCGACTCATCCATCACTTCTCTAACCTGCCCGCCCTCGATGGCCGGATCCAAGCCCTAATCCAAAAGGATATCCAACAATTCTTCGTATCCTCCTTCGATGCCTTGGAGCCATACCTCTTGCCACCCCCCCTTCTTCTACATAGAAGGGACAGAGGGTCCTCCCTCTGTCCCTAGACTAGTCCCTCAGTCCCATCCATGGCAATCGTCCTCACCACAGGAAACTCTGAGCTCGTCGACGGGTGCTGGGGGAGGAAGATCCATGGATCTGGATTTTAAAGAGAAGAACGAGGCTTCTCCTTGTCGTATGGGAGACAAACTCGATCGATCGAAGTCCTTAACCATCCCAAACATGACATCGACGAAATCCCTCCTCCCCATGGCCTCTCCTCCATCTTCACCGGCGAAAAGAAAGGCCGGATAAGGATGAGGAAGCCTCCCCTGTTCCCGTTCTTTCTTCTTCTTCTTCTTCTTCTTCTTTTTTTTGGGGTTTCGGATGAAGTCGGCAAGGACTATCGACTTCAGCCCACAACGGCCCAGTTATGGACGGGCCTCACACTAAAAGTTCCTTTTCAAGAAGAAAAGACATTAGAAGTTCCTCTTTAGCATTCCCTTCATCCCAATTCCCTATAAAACAGAAATGGAAGGACAGAAAAATCACCAAATAACTTACTCTTTTCTAGGGGAAACTATTAAGCATCTCCACTTGAAATCAACTTTACATAAAACTTGTATCACACTGATACTTGGAAACAAACAAGTGAGTCAGGTTTTCATTCCATTACACCATAATTTATGGAATGCAACTCTGAAACATCTCCACTTGATATCAACTTTACATGTAACTCAAAATCACACTACATTTAGATGCAGACTTAGTTATCTCTTGCAGAGGCAGCATAAACTTTGGCCCTGCACCTTCTCAAGAAGTTAGTTCAAAAGGCAACAAATTAAACAACAGCCCCATGGCCTACACCTTTATAATGGCATGGCAAGGGCTCCCCATGACTTGGTTTCCTGACATTGCTTGCAGCTTCATTTCCTTGATGGCAGGATCCTCTAAAAGCAGCACCTTGTCCCTGTCCCTGACTCCCACCATGTGGAGATGATCTCCATCCTCCCTCTCCTTTCCCCTGAACAAAAGCCTCTGCTCTCTGGGCTCCAGCCCTGTCACCATGGACACAACCATCTTCATCTCTCCTGCAGTACCACACACACCCATGGATGATCAGATACTTCATAATTAGGAAGTGGATATTGTTCTGGCTTTTAGCAACAAAGAAAATTTACTCTAGTTGCCTAACAAATTTAAGGCACCTCCATGGCCACAAGGTGAGCATATGTGATTTTAATAAAATGTCAGAAGATAAAAGATAACTACAAATTTTGGAACAAAAATAAAGCACATAAGATGGTTAATATATTAGTGTACACATTCGGTGCTGAAGAAATAAGAAAAATAGATGCTAGTAAAACCACCATCTCACCAATAACAACAAATAGATTTCTTGAGTAAACTGAGTCTGGACTATCATATGGAGAACCATTGGATAGGGAAAAAAATTGAGAAAAATTTGAGATTCTCTATACAACTATATGATGTCCCCACTGCTGTTTATTAACAATATACTGTTACAATTTATAACATAAGAACAAGTTGATGTTGGTTGTATGTAAAATATTCAGAGTGTTGCATTGCTATTATTTTCTGACAGTCAGAAGCTTTTTAATTTCTCTTGATGATGATTAGCAATACCTATTAAGACAAAGCAATATAATACTTCTGGGAAAAAAAAAGGTTTTGAAAATTTTTAGCTAGATCATAGATAGGAGAACCTAATATCAATCAATATACCATTATACATTCAAATCAACATTAAAAAGTCCATTGAAGCAACTAAATTAAGCACTTAATTTCTTACCAAATGTGGAGGTGGCTCCAATGGAGATGTCATGCCAATGTGAACCAGTGGAGACTCTAACAGTGATCACCCCCTCCTCATCACCCTTTCCTCCCTCTCTCTTCTGAACAAGCATGCCCCCGGGCCTCAGCTCCCACTCAATGTTGCCACCACTACCACAGCCTCCGGCCACAACGCTGCTCGAACTGCTGCTCAATTTAGAGCTTCTCTTGAAGAGCTTCTTTGATCTCAACTTGATCATTCTTCCTCTCTCTCTTTTTTCTTTCTTTCTTTCTCAATGTGCATAGATAGTTTGGTGTCTTTGGGGAGTACTTATAGAGAGGTTGGACAGGCTTTGGAAGCGTGCATCAGGATAAAGGCTTTATTGATAGACAGGAGGTGCTTTATGTCCAAAGAAACAAGAAAGTATAGGCTTTGGTAAGCTTCTTTTTTAAAGGCCTTTGTTAAACACAAAAAGAAATGGAAACTTTATGACATCTTGGTGAGTTTTGTTGGCTAAAGAGATGGTATGCTTTGGATGTCCTATTAGAATAGTAATGTGAGTGGAGCTTCTTGTGGCGAGTTTTAAGGGGGATTTGAGAGCATCACAGAACATGGAGTTGGCAACACGCTTGCTTGATTGGTAGGCAAACATAATGATATTGGTGGTCGGTTAGGCTTAATCTAGTGGGTCTTTTAATAATAAAGGTTTGGTCACACTCCATGAGATGGAAAACTAGATAGTCTTTCTTAGTTAAAAATTGCAGTTGCCATTGCAGGAATCTAGTATGAGAACATATTGGGGAAACTTTAGTATGAAGCAAGATAAAATTATTCTGAAGTGCACGAAAGATTTATAGGGAACCACTGAGAACTTGGTTAACATGTTAGTCTGAGTCAAGAATTAGTTGATTTTGGATCACTTGGCATGAATCTATGATCCAACTAGGTCACTTAATTATTCAAAGTTCTTAATTGGATCTTTGATCTAATCTAGCTCGAAGTTTTTATGATTACTTCTTTCGGAAGTCCATGTGGATTTTTAATTTTATTTTATTTAATTATACTTAAATATTTAGTTCATACACCTAATTTTGCTAGAACACCCCTTGCCAAGGTTCATCTGGTTATGTGTATCTAGTTTTAGTTTTATGCTTAGATAAGATATCCTTCTTGACTCCTATGTTTGGTCATGCATGGATTTTACTATGTTTTCTACAATAATGTGATTAGATATTGGTTTTCATACCAATTCATGAATTAAATCTTTTAACTAACTAATGTACAATGAGGATTCTGAACTGAGGTATCCAAGGAAGTTAATTTTATTAACTTGAACACTATTTAGCAATCATTCTACTGCTTTGCATATTTTTAACATGTTCCTTGGTGTTCTCTTAGTTATATAGACATTAATTAATAAAAATCTTAGGTATATTTGAATGCACATGAAACTTCGAATGTGAATGGCTAGCCTTGGATACTCATAAACCATATGTTTCTTGATACAAACATTATATGATAACTAATCATTATACTTACCCTTTTAGTGGACACAAACCCACTATGACTATTTCCTCATGTCTTCAATGGATTCCTGTGTGACTTTGCATAGGAATTGCTAACATTGGATGCTTAAATATCTTGCACTTTATTTTCTATTTATGATGGGGATATATAATTTGAGGGCTAATATGCATACTAGATTATTATTGAATAGACCCATCATAACTATATATTGCCATTTGTTCAATATGTCTCCAGTTTTTTGTTTCCTTAGTTAAATATAAATTAATAATAAATAACAATTATGAGTGTATACGGATTCACATGGTACTTTATGCATGAATGGATGCCATTGGATGCTCACATACCATGTTATTTCTTGATTGCTAGGGATACAATTTGATGATTCATAAGTATAATTCTTATTCTAAGATAAATGGATTGTGATTTTGTCTCTCAAGATAATACCTATGAGAAAAGATAGATGAAAGAGTGCCTCTTCAATAAATTTAAAAGTATAAAGAAGTGAAAATATTTTCCAAGTATGATTTGGCAGTACAAGCCACACATAATGCTTAAGCATTTGATATATGATAGGATTGTAAATTATAATTAATGATGTATATTTCGAATTCACTATTGCCTGTATTATCTAATTTGCAAGGATGTGGAAAATGATGGCCAGTCCAAAACTTTCTCTTAATTCATGCACTTTTTTTCTTTAAAAAAAAGTACATGTACTTTAAGTTAATAAATTTTTCCGACCTGCATGAGTCATTGGTGAGATTCTACTCCAAGACACTAGTCTGGTCCATAAAGGTGCATTAACTATTGAATACCTAATAGAAATCATTAACATAACTTCCTTATTGATCATTAGATGTCTGGGGTCTTCAATTAATCCAATATTTAATCATAGTTGTGGTGGTGTTGGGTCTAGACTTGGACTTGAGCTGAATTTACAATTAAAAGAGGGCTAACTAAATGGCTAAACCTAGACCAGATCACAGAAGAAACGGTTTATATACACCCACCTTAAGGTTTTGATTCCAACTAATTTTGGCAAAGTCACAATGAAAGGATTTGTTTTCAGAAAAGAATGAATCAAAGAGCAAGTTACTTCCACTAAAAACTTGGTATGCGAAAAAATTATGGCCCGAATCGAATATAGCTGGATGGGATTGGGATCTAGTGAGGATAGCTATACTGGGATTTATTCTTCCTCTCCTTTTTGATTTATCAAAAAAAAAAAAAAAAAAAAAAAAAAAAAAAAAGGACGGGCTTGGATGAATCTAGGGCTTTTTTTTCTTGCGGTGGGTTGGTGATGTCAAATCACCTATTTATCCCATTACCATGGCTCATTATGGTTTTTTCCTTCTAAAAGATTTTGCTGTCGTTTGGACCAGCAGAGATCATGTAGGAAATCCCCCCCAGCAAGGATAAAAGTTCATGTAGGCCTACTTTTTAGAAAGCTGCCATAAGCGTTTGATTTATACTAAGGTGAAGAAGATTTGGGACTTCTCTCTTGTTCATTTGTTCTTGCCTTTGATAGTATTTGATTACAGAATAAATTTTGAAGAGATACAAAAATTATCTAAATAGTTTGAAAGCATAAGATTTATTTTGTGGAATAAGAATTGTCATTTAATTAGAGAGATGAGTGTAAAGGATTTTGCAGGAAATATGCTGTTCATCGAGGTTCGTTGAGTGCGGTAGGTGAGCTGAGTGACTTGGTTTTTGTGCCACTTTTATTCTTTTGGGCTTTTCTTCAAACATTGTTTGGGCGCATGGAAGGGAAAGGTTTGAAACAGAAGGAGGACGACCGGAGGTCTTCTGATTCTATTGATAGTGACCGATCTTAAGCGAGAGTGGTTCAGGGAGCTCCTCGGGGACCTTCTTAGACTGCTCACAGGATCTCGGAGGAAGAGATCAAACTAGCTTCAGAGCTTCTTCACCAGGGTTCTGGAGTTTCCAGAGATGACGATAGTCGACTCGTGCCGACAGTGGGAGCACCTAGCAGTCTTCGTCAAGAGCCTGGGACATCGGGTTTCGGCTGAATGGGTCGCCAAGGATGTCAAAACAAAACTCAAGCTGGAGTATGATCCTAAGGTCTTTCCTATTACGGAGGATCACCCGATCCTTCGATTCGAGTCTCCATCGGACCGTGCCATGGCGTTGAAGGACGGTCCGTGGTTCGTTGCCGGCTAGCTCCTTGCTATGGAGCTGTGGGAGCCGGACTTTGTGCCTGGCCACCGAATTATCCAGAAGATGCAAGTTTGGTTAAGGTTACCTAGGCTTCCGATGGAGCTCTGGTCGTCGTCAGTCATCCTAGCCATTGCAGCGGAGGCCAAAAAACCTTTGGCAATCGACGACTTTACTGATATGCTGAGGAAAATTGGGTATGCCATGTAAAGGAAGAAATTGATACGGGACAATCGTTGAAGCTAGGGGTCCTAATCTGTGGGAGGAAGCAAACTTTCTGGTAGCAGTTTGTCTTCGAAAACATCCTCGTCGTCTGCTATCACTACGGGAGGTTGGGCACTTCGATGACAGTTGCAAATTTAGGGGTGGGGAGGTGTCCTCTGATAACAGTGACTCCCATTCGTCCGAAAAACTTGGTTACTGTCAACCTAGATACTGCTCCAGTGGAAAATACTCCGGTCATGGCTAAAAGTCTGAGCACTGTTGGGGGTGGCCAACCCAAATTGGGCCCGTGGCTAGTCACCTCTAGGATCCATCAGCCACGGGCTCCTATGGTCTTGGCCAAGGCTAGAAGAGACTCGGAGAAGGAGGCAAAGCACTGCCCTGTTTCCTCGGACCCCAACTCTTCATCTCCGATGCTTAGCTCCCTGAGGATCATTTCATCCCCACCTAGTTTGCCTACGGATTCTGATGGCTAGTAAAAACCCACCAAAGTGGCTCATTGGCGGTCTCCAGGGGCTACTACAGGTGATGCTGCTACTGAGGAATTGTAGGTGATGCTGTTGCCGATGAATTGCAGGTGGGCTTTGCCTTTGGTGCCCTTGGCCCATTTGGAGGAGCGATGGAGCTGGGCCTCCCAGACGAGTCTGGCCGCGTGATCTGGTGATGGTCAAACTCGGAGCCCAATCTCTGAAGTGAGCCCGCAACCCACTGAAGTCTTTCTCTTTTGCTTCTTGGAGCCCATCGGTATCCAAGTGTTCATTCCCACCTGCTGAGGCTGCCGTCGATCAGGTCAGTCCTTCTCTTCCTCGTATGTCGGGGGCTAAAGAGGGTGGCACTGGTGCAGACACCGACAACGGTCTTCGCTCACTATGGATCGACTCCTGATGCAGCACATCCAACCTCAACTTGCAGAACAATTTTATCTTGTTAGAATAATACAAGCAAGATAACTACCAGGACAACTACCAGTCAACTACCAGAGCAACTAACAATCAACTACCATCAAATGACTACCAAGCAACTACCTCTCAACTTCTCATGGGATTACTACATCATCATGCCACTTCACGAAGCTTAGAGGGTGCCACATCATCATCCACATCATCAAGCAACGCCACCTAATGGGATTGCCACCACATGTGCCACCTCACCCATTGAAGTGGGCGACCAAGAAGGAGTCAAATTCAAATTTGGGCGGCCAAACTAAACCTCCACCTCATGTAACCACTTCCCCCTATCTCTCCAACCATCCCATGTATCTCTCAACTATCCTATGTATCTCTCAACCATCCCATGTATCTCTCCTCTCTTTTAAATTTTAAACAAAGGGCTTGGTAGTTTATAAAAGGAGATCCAACGCCCCTTTGTATGGAGTGGATTTTTTTTGGGATAAAATGAAATGAAGAAGAAGGTCTTTGTCTTGCCATTACTTGAGTATTTTTGATGTTCTCTTATAGCTTTAGATAAAATTCTAGTTTGAAATTTGAGAAGCATTTCTTCTTTGGGCGTGCAACCTCCATCTATTTACAAGTGTCAATTCCATTTCCAAGAAGAAGACATCAAGGAGACACCCTTCCATGGATCCCACCTACCCCAACAAGAGTTTCTCAAGCCTCCATAAGAAGAACAATTCTTATGATCTTTTCTTTTCCTTTGTGTTTTGATCTTTTCAAATATTCCATTTCTAATCCTTTCCTTGCAGGGTTCTCTTTAATCCGGAGTTCAAGAGCTCATCGTCTTGCTAGAGGAACACGAATGGATGGGGCGTATTTCCTCGGAACGATCATCTTCTCATCCAGGATTGGTTTAATCGAATGCTACTACAGGTCTATCACTTCAAAATGAGAGCTCATCATTGGTAACAAATCTTCCTCATACCTTCATTTCTGATCTATTGAAGGTTAACCTCTAGGTTCTTAATCCTTTAGCCTTAGATTTAATCTTCTTTTAGGACAATTTGGCTATTATTGTGGTATATGTTTAAGAATTACCAAATCTTTCTCTAGGTCTTGTTTGAGTCTCTTAGATTGAAAGCTAGTCATGTGTTTAGGTTTTCATTGCTCAACTTTTAACTCATCCTCAATAAAAAGCATTTTCATGCCACATCATTTTGGTATCAGAGCATGGATGGATTAGGGTAGGATTTGCATAGATGCTGAAATTCATTGTTTGTTGGAATTCTGCATATAGAGTTTTTAATATCTTGCATAGCCTGTTAAGTATTTGCATAAATGCATGTTAAATACCAAGGTGAAATCAGGTTGTCCTACTATAAGGGGAATCCTTATAGTGTAAGGTTGTCCTATCTTGATCATTACCATTGTTAGCATAGATTAATTTCTCAATTATCTTGCTAGAATTTTCTGAATCTGTATGTATATGGTCTGATAAATGAATTATTTTTCTCAATATAGAACTCAGAATTTAGTGATTTTTGTTTTGTTAGATCCATTATAATTGTTGAAGTTTTCATAATTTTTCTAGAATTTTTAGTTAACTATAGAATTTTCGAGCTATGATTTAGTACTGTTCTGTCTAAAATTCCAGTAGAGTTAATTTTCAGCATGGTTGTGTGCATTCATCTTAACTCAATTAAGGGCACCAATATGACATGGGGGCAGGATTGATCACCTGTCTTTAGCCCAAGAACAACAACCCTCATTGTGCATCGAACCCAATCCCCTAATTAAAATTGAGTAGAACCTTAATTGTCCTAGTGGGTTAGGGACATCAATTGATCGAGTCCCGGTTAGTGTCAAGTCATTGTGTCAACTAGTCTTGTGTGTGCTTTATTACTTGGTGACTAGGATTGGAACTAAGGGCTTGGGTGCTAATCCGTCTACTGGGCCAATTCCACCGAGCCTAGGTAGGCCAAAGAAGGGATCTCACACTCCCCTTGTTCTGATACTAGGCCAAGTGTAGAGTTACTATAATCTAGTTTGCCACCTTGATTAG
Source organism: Areca catechu (assembly GCA_021397845.1). Classification (NCBI taxonomy): domain Eukaryota; kingdom Viridiplantae; phylum Streptophyta; class Magnoliopsida; order Arecales; family Arecaceae; genus Areca; species Areca catechu. The sequence goes on along the minus strand of CM038044.1, from coordinate 119,332,954 downwards.
GCAACTAGTTTGGGACTCTAGGTCTAGTTCAAGTCAATTGGGACAAGCTTGTGCAACCAATTCTTCACCTATTATTTGAAGCTGGTGTCAAGGATCGAGGTTAAGTGGTTAAGCCTAAGTGGTTCTTGTGGTTTGTTTTAATTAGGTCCCAGCGAGAGCTAGGGAAACCTCCCACAGACCCACCTCCTGACTGGCCAGTGGAAAAGAGTAGTTGTTGGTTTGATTGTACCTAGCCAACTCAATTTATTTGAGCTAACAGGTCTAGAAAATCTTAGCCCGAGTTTGAGTCCACTTGCATGCATGACAACTAGAGCAGGGACATCATATTCACCAGCCCAAGCCTAGTCAAGTGTAGCCATGGACCAAAATCTTGGAAATTTGATTAAAGCCTTGAATGATCATGTGGCCCAACTAAACAAAAATTTGACTGAGCAATTGGCCCAAACCAACCAGAACATGGCCCAGACCAACCAGAGCATGAATGATCAGTTAGCCCACATCACGACTAGGTTGGATCAATTATAAACTAGGACTCCTGGAGGAAACATGAAGGCCAGAATGATCCTGAACCCGATCTTGAACCTGAGTTTGTAACACCAATCAACCCTAGAAGGGTTCCACGCCAAAACCTTTTCCATGAGCCCAACCCTAGGAGACCTCAGCAAGACCATTTCTGTGAACCAAATCCTAGGGGGCCCAATCATGAGCAAGCCCATGAACCCAATCCAAGGAGAGTCTATCTTGAGCCCACTTATGAACCAAATGTCAGGAGACCCACTCCAATTCAGTTAGACCAAGATGATCGAGCCATAAAAAATGTTAGGTTGGAAGCACCCACATTTGATGGAATCTTAGATCCAAAAATTTACATCGATTGGGAAGGAGAAATGGACCAGTGCTTTGACAGGTATGACATGACCGAGGAAAGAAAATGTAAGTTTGCAAAACTAAAGTTGGTAAGACAAGCTAGGCTCTACTGGAGAAATGTTGAGCGATTAGCTAGGCAAAGAGGTGATGTGCCTATAGTAACCTGGAGAGCGATGAAACTTAGGCTTAGGGAAAAATACCTTCCTATGTCCTACCACCAAAGACTCCTAGATCAATGGCAAAGACTTACTCAAGGAAATAGGAGTGTCACAGAGTACATTGCCAAATTTGATGAGTTTGTAATGAGGTGCAATGTTGATGAATCTGAGTCGGTAACCCTGTCTAGATTTAGAGCCGGACCGAGGGAAGAAATCCAGAAGGAATTATTCATGAGGGAAGCCCATGATCTAGAACTGGCCTATCAGATAGCTAGAGATGCTGAGAGATTTCATAGGAGTCCAGTTTATCGTAGACCCAACACCCCTAGGATTAGTGTACCTAATCAGCAGATAGGACCCAGTCAGTCTAGATTCAACCGACCTAATCCTAATGCACCTGTGACCCGAAGAGATGATAAAGGGAAATCACCTGAAGTCCAAAGAAATCCGAATGCATGTTTCAAATGTCAGAAGGTAAGTCACTATGCTAGCAACTGCCCAAATTGATCCTTACACGTAGGGAAAGTAGAAGAGGAAGCCATAGAACCCCAAGATGAGTGTGAAGAGGAAATATACCAGGCGGATGAGAATTTGGTTGAAGAATACAAAGGTGATGAAGCCCTGGTAGATCATGATCTTTTAGGAGTGGTTAGGCGTATCCTCACCCAAACCAAAGACCAAGAAGACTAGCGTAGGACTAGTATCCTACAGACTTTCATCAAGATAGGCGAGAAAGTGTGCAAGGTCATCTTAGATAGTGGTAGCTGTGTCAATGCCATATCCACCAACACAGTCAAAAACCTAGGATTGTCCACTATACCCCATCCTAATCCATATAAGGTATCCTGGATAGACTCAACCTCTATTCCCATCAAGTCTAGGTGCATAGTTACCATCCAGTTCCAGTCTTACCAAGAGAAAGTTTGGTGCGATGTTCTTCCAATGGGAGTTAGTAGTATCATTTTAGGACGATCATGGTTATACGATCATGACGTTATACTCTATGGTCACTCTAATTCATGCTCGTTTACTCATAATGGGAAGAAGATTGTAATCCATTCTTCTCCACCTAAGGACCCAATTAAAAGAGGATCTAGCCAATTGAGAGATAAGACACAAGGGATAAACGTGATCACTGCTAAAGAATTGAAGCAAGAGATTAGCAATGGTTCACCTGTTTGGGTTTTGACAACTAAGGAACATCAAGAGCCCTCCCCAAAAGAACAACCTCAGGAAGTCGTTGAAGTGCTAGATGAGTTTAAGGATGTTTTCCCCGATGAGTTACCCGACCAACTCCCACCCTTTAGGGACATCCAACATGCAATAGACTTAGTCCCTGGAGCGACCTTACCGAACCTTCCAAATTATAGAATGAACCCTACCGAACATCAAGAATTGCAACGACAAGTAGGAGAACTTCTTAGGAAAGGATTCATTAGGGAGAGTTTAAGCCCATGTGCAGTCCCAGCCTTACTCGTCCCTAAGAAAGATGGCACGTGGAGGATGTGTGTCGATAGTCATGCCATAAATAAGATCACGGTGAAATATAGGTTTTCCATCCCCAGATTGGATGACATGCTAGATATGATGGCCGGTGCGACGATATTTTCTAAGATTGACCTGAAGAGCGGCTATCACCAAGTTAGGATTAGACCAGGGGATGAATGGAAGACTGCCTTTAAGACTAAGGATGGGTTATTTGAATGGGTAGTCATGCCTTTTGGACTATCAAACGCCCCGAGCACCTTTATGAGAATCATGAACCAGGTCCTACGATCCTTTATCGGAAAGTTTGTCATTGTGTCTTTTAACGACATCCTTATCTATAGTAGGACTAGAGATGATCATTTGAACCATCTGAAGCAAGTATGTTTGGCACTTATGAAGGATAATCTCTATGCCAATTTGAAGAAATGTGATTTTGTGACTACTAGAGTTATCTTTCTAGGATTTGTCGTAACCCCTGAAGGAGTATCTGCTGACCCTGAGAAGATTAGAGTAATTGTAGACTGGCCAACACCCAATAATATTCACGAAGTAAGAAGTTTTCATGGCCTCGCTACATTTTACAGAAGATTCATTAGAGAGTTTAGCACCATAGTTGCTCCTATTACGGATTGCATTAGGAAAGGCAATTTTGAATGGACAAAAGCTACTGATAAGGCCTTCCTAAATATTAAGGACAGGATGACACAAGCACCGATCTTAAGATTACCCAATTTTTCTAAGATTTTTGAAGTAGCTTGTGATGCCTCTGGAGTAGGAATTGGAGGAGTCTGAAGTTAAGAAAGTCATCCAGTGGCATTTTTTAGTGAAAAGCTGAATGAGGCTAGGATGAAATACTCAACCTATGACAAGGAGTTATATGCGGTAGTTCAGGCTTTGAGGTACTGGAGACACTATCTGCTATCGCAAGAGTTTGTCTTATTCTCGGATCATAAAGCCCTTAGGTTTCTTAGCTCCCATAAAAAGTTGAACCCAGGCATGCCAAGTGGGTAGAGTTCATCCAAGCCTATATCTTCGTCCTAAAGCACCGTGCGGGAACTGAGAATAGGATTGCTGATGCCTTAAGTCATAGAGCATTGCTCTTAAATTCAGTCAGCACTGAAGTCATAGGTTTTGAGAGACTTAAGGAGGAATACAAAACCTGTCCAGATTTTGGTGAGATCTATCAGGCTTTATATCTAGGACCATCTAGCAATTATAGTGACTATACCCTTCTAGATGGTTATCATTTTAGAGAAAACATGCTTTGTGTTCCAAGAACCTCCTTAAGGGATTTTCTAGTTTGGGAGACACATGCTGGAGGATTGGCTGGCCATTTTGGACGAAACAAGACTATCTTAGCCGTTGTGGAACAGTTCTACTGGCCAGGCCTTAAGAGATAGGTAGCAAACCTTGTAGCCCGATGTAGGACATGTGTTGTTGCAAAATAGCAGAAACAGAATACCGGGTTATACACTCCTTTACCTGTACCTGAGTGTCCATGGCAGGATCTTAGCATGGACTTTGTTCTAGGGTTACCCAAGACCATTAGAAAACATGATTCAATCTTTGTAGTGGTCGACCGATTTTCGAAGATGGCCCATTTCCTACCCTGCTCCCAAATTTCTGATGCCTCTAGGGTAGCCAAGCTCTTTCTTGATCAAGTAGTCAGGCTACACGGGCTACCAAAAACCATTGTTCTGATAGGGATGTTCATTTTACAAGTTACTTCTGGAAAACCCTTTGGCACCTATTAAGAACCAGACTGAAATTTTCAACTGCCTACCACCCCCAGACTGATGGATAGACCGAAGTTGTGAATAGAAGTCTAGGAAATTTGTTGAGATGTCTAGTGGGAGATAGTCTAGGAAACTGGGATTTGTTATTGCCTCGTGCTGAGTTCGCTTATAACAGTTCGGTTAGTCGATCTACGGGCAAAAGTCCATTTGAAGTAGTCCATGGTTACAAACCTAGGAAGCCTTTAGATCTGATCCCACTACCCATAAATGCACGAGTTTCTGAGTCTGCTGAATCCTATGCACAGCATATTAAGGATTTACATCATGAAATAAACAAGAAAATTCACTTGAGCAATGAATCCTATAAACATAAGGCTAATTCACGAAAGAGAGTCAAGGAATTCTATGAGGGGGATCATGTAATGATTAAACTCAAACCTGAAAGATTCCCATCGGGGACTTTTAAGAAATTACATGCCCGTGGCGCAGGTCCATTCAAGGTCATAAAGAAGATTAGCTCTAATGCTTATGTATTGGATTTACCTTCTGACCTAGGTATCAGTCCAACCTTCAATATTTCAGACTTAATAAAGTATAAGGAACCAATGATGATACCTAGTGAGCCTTTTGGGCCTGACACTATTTTTGAGAGCGAATTTGTCTCAGAGTGTCCACAAACCACCTTTCCAAAAAAATGAGAGAAAATTGAACAGATTCTAGATGATAAGATTGTCACCACCAGGAACAAGGACTACTATCGTTATTTGGTCCATTGGCAAGGGCGACCTGAATCTGACAACTCTTGGATCACTAGAGAGGACCTGTAACAAATGGACCCGGATTTATTTAAACAATATCAAAGCCAGATTGGACCATATTCGACAGGGTCGAATTCTCGTCACCCCGGGAGATTTGGTGCGGACACCGACAACGGTCTTCACTCACTATGGATCGACTCCTGATGCAGCACATTCAACCCCGACTTGCAGAACAATTTTATCTTGTTAGAATAATACAAGCAAGACAACTACCAGGACAACTACCAGAGCAACTAACAATCAACTACCATCAAATGACTACCAAGCAACTACCTCTCAACTTCTCATGGGATTACTACATCATCATGCCAGTTCACCAAGCTTAGAGGGTGCCACATCATCATCCACATCATCAAGCAACGCCACCTAATGGGATTGCCACCACATGTGCCACCTCACCCATTGAAGTGGGTGACCAAGAAGGAGTCAAATTCAAATTTGGGCGGCCAAACTAAACCTCCACCTCATGTAACCACTTCCCCTTATCTCTCCAACCATCCCATGTATCTCTCAATTATCCCATGTATCTCTCAACCATCCCATGTATCTCTCCTCTCTTTTAAATTTTAAACAAAGGGCTTGGTAGTTTATAAAAGGAGATCCAACGCCCCATTGTATGGAGTGGATTTTTTTTGGGATAAAATGAAATGAAGAAGAAGGTCTTTGTCTTGCCATTACTTGAGTATTTATGATGTTCTCTTATAGCTTTAGATAAAATTCTAGTTTGAAATTTGAGAAGCATTTCTTCTTTGGGCATGCAATCTCCATCTATTTACAAGTGTCAATTCCATTTTCAAGAAGAAGACATCAAGGAGACACCCTTCCATGGATCCCACCTGCCCCAATAAGAATTTCTCAAGCCTCCATAAGAAGAACAATTCTTATAATCTCCTCTTTTCCTTTGTGTTTTGATCTTTTCAAATATTCCATTTCTAATCCTTTCCTTGCAGGGTTCTCTTTAATCCGGAGTTCAAGAGCTCGTCGTCTTGCCAGAGGAACATGAATGGATGGGGCGTATTTTCTCGGAACGATCATCTTCTCATCCAGGATTGGTTTATTCGAATGCTACTATGGGTCTATCACTTCAAAAAGAGAGCTCATCATTGGTAACAAATCTTCCTCATCCCTTCATTTCTGATCTATTGAAGGTTAACCTCTAGGTTCTTAATCCTTTAGCCTTAGATTTAATCTTCTTTTAGGATAATCTAGCTATTATTGTGGCATATGTTTAAGAATTACCAAATCTTTCTCTAGGTCTTGCTTGAGTCTCTTAGATTGAAAGCTAGTCATGTGTTTAGGTTTTCATTGCTCAACTTTTAACTCATCCTCAATAAAAAGCATTTTCATGCCACATCAGGCACTATCAAGCGAGAGCTGTTGTTAAAAGCCAGGGACCTTACCTCATTCGAGGTTATTTCTCCTTCTATTATTCCATCTCCTGTAGCTGAAAAATGTGCTGGCCATTCTGCTCTTGACGAGGCTGGGGGGAAGGGTCAGGCTGATGATGGCTCGGTGGGTTTGGCTAGGGAATGGAGGAATCAGGTTAGCGGGGATCCCATGTTACTTTGTTCCATTGTTAAGGGGGTAGCTCTCGTTGTTGGGAGGCATCCTCAAAGGGTGAACAGGGGTCCAATGTGCTATCCTTGGAGCTTATCAAGTTGAGGACTTGGCTTTCTGACAAGGATGCGGCTCACAGCTCACTTTGACCAGTTCAGGGGAAACTAGTTGATGGTTCAGGATGTGCTGACCATGGACATGAGGTGATTGCTGAGCAAGTGAAGGAAGCTTTGTTTGCAACAGGGAGATTGGGATGCTGATGATCGTGGGAGATGAAGTCCTCATGGATGCTGATGTTCATAGGGTTGAATAGATCTAATTTATTTGTTTTAATGAAAACCTTGGTTTGGAATGTTCGGGGGATGGGGAAACCTTCCTTCCACTCAACTTTTCAAAGATTAGGTCAGTTGTATCATCTTGATTTGTGCATTCTTCTTAAGACTAGACTTGGTGGATCCAGCTTGGATCATGTTCGGTGGCGCCTCCTGTCCAATTGGAGCTTTTATGCTATTGAATTGTAAGGCCTTTCAAGAGGGATCATTATGGTCTGGAACCTTGGAGTAGTCAGGGTTAATGTGTTTCACATTGTACTCAGCATGTGGTAATTGTTGTGTCTGAGTCCAATGGGCTTACATGGCTCCTATCAAGGATTTATGCCAGTACTGATTATAGGGATCGAAGGATCCCGTGGGATGAGGTCTCTATTTTGGTGGGTCAGGATATTTCAACTGTGGTGGCAAGGGACTTTAATTGCATTAATTAGCGTGAGGACAAGAGAGGTGGGAGACCCTTCATTGATGATATTGGCTCTAGAGAGTTTGAAATTTCATACAATCTAATGGCCTGGTGGACCTGGGTTTGTAGGCCCTCGCTTCACTTAGTATAATAATTATTCTGGAGGAGCCAGGGTTTGGAAGAGAATAGATAAATTTTTTGCTACCTGGAACTGGCTGCGTGGGCACCCTACTCATCTTGTGAGGCATCTTCCTCGAATTGGTTCGGATCACTGTCCAATTCTCTTATCTACAGATTCTACTGTCTCATGTCATCCTCCCTTCAGGTTGAGAAGTTTTGGTTGGCATACCCCCACTCTTGGGAGCTTATGAGGGATGTTTAGAGGATGCCAGTCCATGGAGATGCTAGATATAGGGTTTCTCGTAGATTGGATCTGCTTAAGAGATGGTTATGCTGGTGGAATAAGGCTGAGGTGGGGAACATTTTCTCTAGACTGGTGAAGGTCGAGGCTAAAGGATTATGCCCTAAAAGTCAATCGAAATGTTGTATTTCGATGGAATTTTTTTTTGTATCCCAAACCAGTGTATTGACATTATCAATTAATAAAGGCATTTTATTTTCATCATACGCTGTGTCTTATTAATTTTATTAAGATATGATGAACCCTATAGATTAGGTCTATGATTCTAGGGTTATGATAAGATCATACTAGTAAGATCTAAAGCCTTAAAACCCTAATCTAGAATATTCCTGGTCAATGGGATATTGAGTAGGGGATCAATGTTTCCGGTAAGACCAGCACATCCTATGTATGCTTGGTGAAGATGGTGACTGATCTCACAGTCACTTGTGTTTGACACTAATACTAGGATGTAGGTGCTCATTAGAGAATGAGTTCACTGAATGGATCCAGCTTGAGAACATCTAATGGAACCTTATCAGTTTGTCAATAGATAGTTCTCATAGTAGGAGTAGTGCATGTGGTCCTTTGACCTGAGACTGCCATGATACCTTGTATGCATGAATCCATACTTTGGTTCATACTCAATCATGACACTGAGTCATGCATGGGGTAATACTGGGTATGGTGGATTGCATATTGAGGTTATGAGTAGGTCAAAAAGGAATCGATCAACCCTAGTAAGAGGGAAGCACATCCAGATGATTTCAATCAAATGAAGATTCAGAAAATCTTTGATCAAAATATGAACATTAGAAATAGTTTCTAATGGTTCATTAATGAATCATCATTATCAGATTGAGCAAGGAATGAATATGAAATTGGATTTGACAAGTATCCATATCCATAGTCATATTCAGGATGCAAGTAGATCGAAGGACTAAATTGCCCAGTAACTCATCATTGAAGGGTATTTTGGTAAATCCACCAAAGTTTCTCATCTTCTGGGTAGGCATAACACGTTGCTAGATGTCAATCTTGTCTTGTAGGTCTTCATGAACTAATTGATTTGGTTTCATAAGTCAATTCGATGTGTGATTCGAATTCGACAATTAGGTGAGCCAATTTGACCTAATTAGGTCAATCGGGTTCGATCGGATCGAATCGGCTCAAACCTAAACCTGCTACTGGCTAGATGTGGAACCCAATGGATCACACACAATAGAGACTTGTCCAAGAAAGTCATTCATTGATTTAATTAGGGTCATAGGGTCCTAATTGGTTAGCCGAATTACATACTAGCATATGTAGGCTAACCAAATTCTTAACCCAATTGGATTGGGTTCGGTTGCTTGCTAATTGGGCTAACCTAATTATGGAAAACCTAAATTAGGTTGAGTCCTAAGTGGGGCTAGCCTAATCAGAGCTAAATCTGATTTTAATTTGGATTTAAGGGCATTTTAGGTGCCATACATGAAGAGTCCCAATGGCATGGGACTCTTGGTACCTAAATCATACCTTAACTTCAAATGACACAGAATGAGCTATAGATCTCTGATTTGAATATAATTTATATGGTCAGAAAGGAAATTTTATGCTCTTTCTAATGGCACCCATATTGCCTATATTTTGACTGGTCAACATTCTTTGAGATTTGTGTGGAAGAAGGATGGCGCGCGCGGTGCATGAAGAGTCGCAACTCTTCATATGGCGCACGGTTCTGATGGAGAGTCCTTCTGCTATCAGAACTCTTCATAATCTCCAATGTTTGGAGATTGAAGAGGCACCTCTTGGCTTCCTAGGGACCAGTAATTGACATGTGGCAAGTAAGGATTCGTCCAGATAAAAGAAGGGATGTGAATAAGGCCTTTGATGCATGAATGGACTTATTAGATATGATTTTTCAAGCCAGATAACTTCTCTTCGTCTTGAAAAATCATATCTGATAAGTTGATGGGAGGACATATCACACGTCCCTTTTGTATCTATAAATAAGGGACGGTGAAATGAGTCTGATATAAGAATTCCACCGAAGTATTATTCTGAGTGTCTCTCTCTCCCTCCTTCTTTCTTTAAGACAAGACTTGTCTTATTAAGACAAGGTATTTTCTAATAGGACAAGGCTTTGTTTTAGGATATAAGCCTAAGGGGTCCTAGAGGAGGTTGTCCTAAAACCAAGAGTGGTTTAGGAGAGTATCTTTAGTGCCCTACAGTAGGACAGGGTGTCTTATAATGGTCAATAGACCAAAGGCTACCGAAAGAGTTCCACTTATCCAAGCAACTTGAAGAAAGAGTTCTTCCTTGGTCTGAGTTTTGTGTGGATCACCGTTGGAGGGCGAACGTTTGGGCGCCTGGTGGAGAAGAAGGCTGAATCAAGGTTTTCTTCATCGGATTGGATACTAGCGGTTCAGGTTGGTGCCTAAACTCTAGTTTATATTATATATGCATGTTTGTATGTTTTAATTCATAGTAAGGAGGTCTTGGGTTAAGGGTTTGGTAGTGGTTTCATAATAAATTTTTGAAATCCACGCTTCCGCTCTGGTCACCAAAACCCTAACAGAGGCTTCCATCCTTCAGAAGCAGGAGGACAAGGAAGGGGGTCTATCGGTTGATGACTTGGCCGACCTACGGAGTCACTTGTCCACCCATCAGTCTCTTCTTGGTCAGCAGAGGCTTTTTGTAGGCAGAAGTCTATACTACAGTGGATCAAGGAAGGGGATAGAAATACCAGGTTTTTCCACCAATTCACTGTTGTTCGTAGGCACAGGAACTGCATCAGAGCTTTGAGATCCTTTGTGGGATCTTGGATTGAGGATGATAATGCTATCAGGGGTGTCATTACCTAGTTTTTTAGATCCAGGTGATCTGTGTCTTCTTCGGTTCTACCTCTCTTGTTTTTCCTCCTCCTCAAGCTATGGTGACAGATCGAGAGAATAGGGACCTTATCAGACTAGTTTCTGAAGAAGAAATTCAGCATGCCCTCTGGTCCCTAGGTGATGACAAAGCCCCTGGGCCAGATGGCTTTCCATCTTTATTCTTCAAGCGCTTTTGGTGTTCATGGTGATATTATGAATGCTATGCAGGAGTTCTTTGTTCAGGGCAGAATGCCTGACTCTTGGAAGCAGACATTTATCACTCTCATTCCTAAGCATCAGGACGCTTTCGAACCCGGCCACTATAGACCTATTAGTTTGTGCAACACTCTTTACAAGATCTATGCCAAGCTTGTTGTTCATAGGATGAAGCATATCCTCCCTCATCTTATCTGTCCTGAGCAGGGGATCTTTATGGGTGGTCGATCCATTTCTAATAATATCCTCATTGGTTAGGAGTTTATATTTGATCTCCACAGGGCTCCTGCTCGTCATGTCTTATAGCTATCAAACTTGACATGGAGCGAACCTATGACCATATGCATTGGTCCTTCTTGGAGAAGGCTCTTTATGATTTTGGATTTGTTGACTCTGGTCTTGATTTTGATGATTGACAAAATATTTAAGTATATATGAGTACTAATTATATTTTAAGTATATTTTTTCAGATCTTAGTACTCAACCATGTTGAATGAAGAAATGCTTAATTTCAATTGAAAAAGTTCTTAAATTAATGAAAAATCAAGTATATGGACCTTGGAATTAATATGGAAGAACTTGAAGAGGTTAAAGTTTAAATTTGAAGAAGTTTCAACAAAGTTTCAGCCTGGCACAGTGAAATGTCGACACCTGGAAATGAAGTGTCGACTCAAGGCCTGAGACAAATAGAAAATTTCAGAAAGCACTTTCAGTCAAGTGTCGACACCTGGAGCTGAAGTGTCAATACTTGGAAGTGAAGTGTTGACACCTAGAGAATGTAGTGTCGACACTTGAAATTGAAGTGTCGACACTTGGAGGTGAAGTATCGACACTTGAATAGTAACGGCTAGTTTTCTGGGCTGCAGAACTTCTCCAACTTGGCTCCAACGACTAGTTTCACCTCCCTAACAGCTAAACAACAGGCTATATCAAGAATCAAATGGGAAAGTAATCCTTTGGTGATCTTGAATATTCTTAAAGGATTCAAGAGTTGAGTAATTCAAGCCTTCAAGCTTCCAAGTTTCAAAGAGAGCATTCAAAGTCTACATCCACAAGCATCAATCAAAGGCTTCATCAACTCGAAGACAAGATCTTCATCAACATTCAAGGGCTTCAAAGAGATATTTGCTTTATTTTAGAAAGCTTTTATTGTATTCATTTATACTTGCTCTTACATTATTTTACTTGAGATTTTTGGTGAGCCTTGGAAAACCAAAGAGTTTTTGGTAAACCTTGAAAACCAAAGTGGTTGTTGGTGAGCCTTGAAACCAACTAGGATTTTACTTGTGAGCCCGAAGCCAAAATAAGTTAGTTAGATTCTTGGTTAGCTCGTAAAACCAAGGGTGGTTGGTGAGCCTTGAAACCAACTAGTGTTTGACTTGTGAGCCCGAAGCCAAAATAAGTTGTAAAGGTTGTTGGTGAGCCTAAGTTATAAAACCAAACTTAGTGAAATTTCAAGGGTGGCTTGGGGAGTGGATGTAGGTGCTTGATTGGCACCGAACCACTATAAACCTTTGTATTTGTGTGATTGTTCTTCTTATGCTTTTGTTTCTTTATTTTCGCTGTATTTATTTGAAATACCCAAGCACTTGAATTGTATTAGCATATACTTGCTTTAGTTCATATTTTAAATAGTACAAAAGTTTTATAAAATCCAATTCACCCCCACTTGGGTTACTTACCTGAGCCTACAATTGGTATCAGAGCAGGTGCTCTGTTTGAAAATCTATCGATTTTGAGCTAAAGTTCATGGCAATCCTTGTAGGTATTAGTGTTAGACCCGTTTTTCAATGGCACAAATTACACATTTTGGAAAACTCGCATGCGCATCCATATTCAATCTATTAGTTATCATCTTTGAAAAATTATTATTAATGATTCTCATATTCCTTCTATTTTGGTTAATGGCATTTCCATTCCAAAGCTCGAAGAGGATTGGAATGAATATGACATTAAGCAAACTGAACTCAATGCTAAAGCAATGAACTTGCTTTATTGTGCATTGGACTTAAATGAATTTAATAGAATCTCATCATGCATATCGACGAAGGAAATATGGGACACACTTGAAGTTACTCATGAGGGTACTCTTCAAGTGAAGAATTCTAAAATTAATTTGCTTGTATATTCTTTTGAAATCTTTGAAATGATACATTATGAATCTATATCTGATATGTTTATTATATTCATGACTATTATTAATGAATTAAAAAATCTTGGTAAAGTTTATACTAATGCTGATTTGGTGAACAAAATTCTTAGATTCTTGCCAATATCATGGGATCCAAAAGTGACGGCGATCCAAGAAGCTAAAGATGTAGAAACCTTACCTTTGGAGGAGCTTATCTGTTCACTCATGACCTATAAGTTGAACTTATGGCAAAAGATAGTGGATGCTAATGTAGAGAAGAAAATAATAGCCCTCAAGGCCAAAAAGAAATTCAAGGCAAAGATGGCAACTTGGAGCGATAGCAAAGATTCAAGTTTAGATGATGAAGTTGCCCATCTTTGCTTTATGGCAAACGAGGAAAAGGTATGTTCTAAAAATAATTATGATTTTATCTTTAATGAATTACATGACGCGTCTATTGATCTTGTGCATGAATATAAATTGCTAAAAATTGAGCACAAGAAATTAAATAGGCATGTAAATTCATTTTCTCTTGAGAACACCAATCTTGCTAATAAAAATGATGATTTAATTACCAAGATTGATATTTTGAAAAATGAAAAGAATATTTTTTCTAAAGAAAAAGAATTTTTAGAAAAAGAAAATGATGTTTTGAAAGATTTATGTCATAAATTTTTGAAAGAGAAAAATATTTTGATTAAAGAAAAGAAGCAATATCTTTTGAAGAATTTCTCTATTCCTGCTTCTTTCAATTTGTCTTATAAATATGGTTTTAATGCTTATCCTTCTAGATTAAGAAAAGTTTGGTTTCCAAAAGGAACCATAATTACTAATCATAAAGGATCCAAGAAAGTTTGGGTACCAAAAATGTCTACTTAGTTTGTTTTGCAGGAATGTCTTGCAGCCAACATGAAGAAAGGAAGTTCTTGAAAAGTGGTTGTACAAGATAATTTGAAGAAGTAGACAAACTACATTTTGAACGAAATGGTAAAATGAAGGATTATGTATATTGGTAAATTCTAAACATCTCCTTCCATAATTGAAAATATAGTTAAATTTTTATTGCATCAATTACTTTGAAAAATTATTTTAAATAGTTAATTAAAATCAAGTTTAGACTTATTGTCATTGGCTATGATCATGAACTTTTTGGTGTTGATGAATTTCATGCTATTATGATTAAACTTATGATTGTAAGACCTTCACTTGATTTTGATTAATGTATCTTAAATTATTTCATAAAAAATATTTTTAAAGATGCATATTGATTTGAAAAATATTTTAATTGATTAATTAGAATCAAGCTTAGACTAATAGTCATTTGTTGTAATCATGACCATTTTGATGTTGATGGATTTCATGCTCTCATGATTTCAACTTATGATTATTAGACTTTCACTTGATTTTGATTAATATAGTTTTTGAATTACTTCAAGTGAAATGTTACGATTTATGTGTTTTCATGTTTGACATCTATGCTTAATCTAGAAGTGATTTGGATCAAGTATAAAACTAGTAGTTAAGGGTTACATTTCAGAAGAAGATATGCATATTGATAAACCCTTACTCTAGTAGCTAGACTTGATATCATATTACTTTTAACATTTGTATGGATATCAAATCATTTTAAATAAATTTGAAATCATGCTAAAAGCTTAAATGATCAATCATTTGTATTTTGAAAATCATAAATATTTTGAAAATTTCAAATCCTTGCTATCAGACTTAGAATTTATGATGCATGTGCTTTCATGTTTTATTCCTCAAATGAATGCATATTTTTAAGGGAGAATAACATTCAGGGGGAGCATCTAAAGATTTGTTATCATATTTGATGCTTTGAATATCTTGCTTGATATAATGCTGTACTTATATTGCTTTGATACTCCTCCTTGTTTTCAATCTAATTCTTTGAGAGGAGTTACATTCATGTGGTATTATATTCTATTGGTATCAAAATTTATTTTTAAAAGAATTTCTAGTAACTGCTTTGGATTGGGTTAGTCACCATGGCCGTCCGGTCATAGGAGATAAGTAGGGTTTAAAGACCCTCTTTTTCTATTCAATGGGGTCTCTTATGATGTGTTGGGGTGCCGCTGTGACCTTATCCCATGAACAAGTGAGGTGAATGGAAAATTTGCATATCAAAGTATATATTTATATTGAACTTTCTTTTACATGTGCTTATCATTTTGTGGTATCATGGTCTATTTGTATCATATTCAATCGGTATCATAATTATTTGATTTCATGCATTGATTTTGATGATCTACTTGCTATTCTTTCCACCTTCACTCCCATTTTGTATTGCCTTTCATCCTTTTTCATGATGTCAAAAAGGTAGAGAAAAATGTTAAGTATGAAAAGGGGAAGATTAGATAAACATGAAAAATCATTTGAAAAATGAAAGAAAGTGCAAAAGGGGGAGAAGAATGCAAAATATTTTTATCTAAAGGGAAGAATTAGTAAGAAGAAGAAATTTTAAAAATTTAAAAATTTTGCATATTTTGAAAAATATTTTTGAAGATTTTTTGGATCATATTTTGAGGAGAAGCTTGGTGCTTATTGTTTTGGGCTTACATGTTTATCTTATTATTAATCTTTTTAAGCTTACCCTATTCATAAACTTAAAGATTTTGTCATCATCAAAAAGGAAAAGATTATTGACTCTGGTCTTGATTTTGATGATTGAAAAAATGTTTAAGTATATATGAGTACTAATTATATTTTAAGTATTTTTTTTCAGATCTTAGTACTCAACCATGTTGAATAAAGAAATGCTTGTATTTCAGTTAAAAAAGTCCTTAAATTAATGGAAAATCAAGTATATGGACTTTGGAATTAATATGAGAGAACTTGAAGATGTTAAAGTTTAAATTTGAAGAAGTTTCAACAAAGTTTCAGCCTGGCACAGTGAAGTGTCGACACCTGAGGATCAAGTGTCGACACTTGAAGAGTGAAGTATCGACTCAAGGCCTGAGACAAACAGAAAACTTCAGAAAGTACTTTCAGTCAAGTGTCGACACCTGGAGCTGAAGTGTCGACACTTAGAAGTGAAGTGTCGACACCTGGAGAATGTAGTGTCGACACTTGAAATTGAAGTGTCGATACTTGAATAGTAACGGCTAGTTTTCTAGGCTGCAAAACTTCTCCAACTTGGCTCCAATGGCTAGTTTCACCTCCTTAACGGCTATAATCGGTCATTTAAGTGTTGGGAGGCTATAAAAATATCAAGAATCAAATGGAAAAGTAATCCTTTGGTGAGTTTCTTGAATATTCTTAAATGATTCAAGAGTTGAGTGATTCAAGCCTTCAAGCTTCCAAGTTTCAAAGAGAGCATTCAAAGTCTATATCCACAAGCATCAATCAAAGGCTTCATCAACTGGAAGACAAGATCTTCATCAACATTCAAGGGTTTGAAAGAGATATTTGTTTTATTTTAGAAAACTTTTATTGTATTCATTTACACTTGCTTTTACATTATTTTACTTGAGATTTTTGGTGAGCCTTGGAAAACCAAAGAGGTTTTTAGTAAGCCTTGAAAACCAAATTAGTTGTTGGTGAGCCTTGAAACCAACTAGGGTTTTACTTATGAGCCCGAAGCCAAAACAAGTTAGTTAGGTTCTTGGTTAGTCCGTAAAACCAAGGATGGTTGTTGGTGAGCCTTGAAACCAACTAGGGTTTGACTTGTGAGCCCGAAGCCAAAACAAGTTGTAAAGGTTGTTGGTGAGCCTAAGTTATAAAACTAAACTTAGTGAAATTCCCAAGGGTGGCTTGGGGAGTGGATGTAGGTGCTTGATTGGTACCGAACCACTATAAACCTTTGTGTTTGTGTGATTGTTCTACTTGTGCTTTTGTTTCTTTATTTCCGCTGCATTTATTTGAAATACACAAGCACTTGAATTGCATTAGCACATACTTGCTTTAGTTCATATTTTAAATAGTATAAAAGTTTTATAAAACCCAATTCATCCTCCCTCTTGGGTTGTCTACCTGAGCCTACAGGGTTCCATCCTCTCTAGATTTCCTGGATATTAGCTTGCATTGTCCACCCATTCTTTTCTATCCTCATTAATGGCTCTCCATCGAATTTTCTCTCTTCTAATATTGGCCTGCGCAAGGTACTCTTCTCTTCCCGTACCTATTCATTATTTGTGCTGATGCTCTTTTGCAAGCTCTTCGGGATGTGGCTCAGAGCTCGGATCTTCATTCTTATATTCCTGCCCCTGGTGCTCACCCGATCTCACACCTTCTAATTGCAGATGATTGTTTACTCCTAGGGTATGCTACTGCTCGTTGTGCTTATAGTTTCAGATGGATTATGGAGAATTATTGGCTCTCTTCAGGTCAGAGTATAAATCTTCTTAAATTTGAGGTCTACTTCAGCCCGAAGACCCCAACTAATATTCGTCAAACTATGTCAGAGACTCTTGGTGTGGCCGAGCATTATGGAGCATTACACTGCCTGGGTGTGCCGATAACCAGGGGGAGACTCCTAAAGCCTGACTGTGGGAGGCTAGTTAAGGCTGTTGCGATAGGGTGGAGGGATGGCAGGGGAGAGCCCTCTCTTTGATAGGCAGGATTACTTTGATCAGGTCTGTCCTCACTTCCTTGTTGGTCTATATGCTATCTAATTTTATTATTTCCAAGACCATCATCCTAAAGATGGAGCAATTTATTCGTGCCTTCTTGTGGGATGATTTTTTGACTAGCTATCATATTCATCTCATGCATTGGCATGAGGTATGCCAACCTAGGAGAGCTGGGGGTCTTGGCATTCAGTCTCTAATGGCGAGACAGGAGGCACTCTTGATCGGTCATGCCACTAGATTTCTCTTGTGTCCTAACAGCATGTGGGCAAAGATGATGTATGCTAAGTATGGCCCTCTTACTCCTGGGGGGAATACTTGGAATGGGAGGAGATGCTCTGCTTTCTGGAAAGAGATATCAGTTAGAGCTGCTGTTATTCTTCCTCGGACCTGTTGGATTGTGGGAGATGGTAGGTCCATTGACTTTATGTGTGACCCTTGGATCTCGAATCTTTTCTTAGCTCATTGGCCCACCTTCATCTCTATGGAAGCTCCACAGTCTGTCTCTATTTCTCAGTTATTTTCTTTGGATGGTTCTCACTAGAATAAGAAAATTGTTATTCAGACTTTTGGAGCTATTCTGGGTGAGAGGGTTCTGGCCATTGCTTTGCCAGTTTTTGCCACTACTGATGTTAGAGTGTGGAGGTCTTCCTCCATCTCCTGGGTTGTTATGGTAGATCTGTATCCCTTGGGTTACCAGGAGCCCCATAGGAGCCTTGACATTGGATGGATTTAGAGATTAGGGGTTTACCCGAGAGTCAGTTTGTTTTTATGAAGGATTGCATGGAGACGCCTTCCTACTAGAGCCTTCCTGATTGTGAGGGGTATTCATGTTTCCTCTATGTGCCCAGTGTGTGGTGATGATAATGAGATCTTGGAGAATGTGCTCTTTCTCTGCCCTCGGGTTGCTCTTATCTAGAGGCTGGTCGATTTGGATAGCCTTCTTATGTCTTGTGGTGATTGATGTGACTGGATCGCTGATGTGGGGTGGGGAGACTGACGTGGAGCCCTCATCGGATGCCGTGCTGTATTCCCATCATGAGCCCCTTCGCCGGGCTGAGCTCCCCGGGAGCAACGGGGCCACCCGTCGAAGCCGGGCTCCGTCCTCCGCCAAGTCAGGATGCCTAGGTCGGAGCCGAGCACAAGCCCCACCAAAGGTGGGCCCCTCGAGGTCGGGCCCCGTGGTCAAGAGTCGAGCTCAAGTCTCCTCTGCCACGAGCCCCTTTGAGGTCGAGTCCCCTGGGGTGGGCGACACCTCGCCCACCTCCGTCAGCTCGAGCTCGCCCGAAGCTGGGTTCTACTAGCTCGAAGTTGAGCTCGGCCCTCCCCTACACAACCGAGCCACCTCGAGGCAAGTCCACTAGAGGCGGGCCCCACCTTTCTAGCTCGATCCCCAGCTCAAATTGAGGCACCAACCACCAAGGGAGCTGCACCTCCCCTCCGAGGATAGTGGCGGGCCTCCCGAGGATCGTACGATAGCACCCGCCATGCCACCATTAATACCCACGGCCGTCATTCACACCAGAAAGAAAGGAAACTCACATCAAGGCACCATGCCCTCCACCGACCTACCGTACGACCAGAGAAAAGACCCCACCGTAGAGCGCGGGTCCCGAGAGCAGCGGCCCGCCAACCGAGGCTCTGCCAGGCTCTCGGGAGAGGGGTAGACAGAAGGAATCTCAGAGGTGCATAGAAGCTTCCCCAGCTACTTGACAGAAGAGGCGTCCAGTCTACGACATGACACCTCGTTGCACATGTTTGACAGCATGGGAAGATCCCGAGGCAAGCCAAAGTAAAAGATCCCATGGTGGGGACACCAAAGCCAGAAAGAAGCACCCATGACACCTTATCTCTATTATTAAATTGTAATTGGTCCAATTGGGTCTCAATTGGATCTAAATTGTTGCTTGGATCTAATAATTAGTCTTTGGGTCCATTTTGGGTTTAATGGGACCTGAGTTATTTTGTATGGAGTTAACCAAGTCTATATAACATGAAGGAAGCAAAAAGGGGACTACATCCACATTTATTGGGTTAGCTACTTGAAGAAAAGAAGCTCCATGCCTACTCTTTTCTCCAAGAAAGCCTTTCACATATTTTCTCACCAAACAAGGAGCTTTAAAGGTGGAAGGAGTTTTATGAAGGTAGCAATTAAAGAGCTTTAAAGGTGGAGGGAGTTTCTTGAAGAAAGCTTTATGAAGGTAGCAATTAAGGAGTTTTAAAGGTGGAGGGAGTTTCTTGAAGAAAGTTTTTGAGGGAAGCAATCAAGGAGTCTTAAATGAAGAATTAAATGGCACAAACTTTAAAGGCATTAAAGAGAGTTGGTTAAAGCTTTTCTACCTTTCAAAAATTCTCTTCCCTTCCCCACGAATTCTCTCTTGGAGGTGTTTTAAGTGGGCTCCACTCTCATTAAAATGCAGCAAATTAACTTCAATCGGCCAAGGAAAAAGATCAAATTGGAGGGTGGAAGATCAAGACAAGATAACCATCTTTATGAAGCATTGGCACCTATTCCAAAACCTTAATTGTAATTCCCTCTTCTTTTATTTTGAATTTAAATTTCAACCCAACTTTCTACTTATAATGAGGCTATAAATAGAGCCGAAAGCCCTTCTTTGTAAGCAATGATATTTTGAGTAATGAAAAAAAGTACTGTTGCATTTTCTTCAATCCTCCATAGCTAGTTTGCTTGAAGGTGATAGGTGAGATGCCTAGAACAACTTGGGTGCGACGTCCAAGTTTCCAATTCCTCCATAGCTAGCTTGCTTGAAGGTGCTAGGTGAGATGCCTAGAACAATTTGGATGCGACATCCAAGTTTCGTAGGGTGCGACGCTCTACAGTTATCGGTTCCAGTTCTTTATCAAGTTTGTCATTTGAAGGTTCCTTAAGGTCTGCATCTAATCCTTTGAAGAGATTCCTGAAGCAAGTTGAAGAAGAAGATCCTGGAAGCATAATCAACCACTTTTTCGAGATCCAACTCTGAAGATCGGAGTCCTTGCTTTGGAACCGGTGTGATTGGAGTCCAGATGCTGGATCGGTCGATTTTGGAGTCGAGTTCGTCAACCCTAGAGTGTTGTGATCTAGATCTTCAATCGAGAGAATTTCAAAGCATATTGGTAAATCTAAACCCCTTCCCTTCCTCTAGATCTGAAACTTGAAAGTAGGTAACCTAATCTATGGTGGTTTCTCAATCACCGCTATCCTCCCTTACGGTTATTTGACAAGATCCGCATGCGGGTAGGTAATTTCGATAACTAGTTGTTACTTTATTTTCTTTAGGTCTTCTTGTTTGCTTTTGCTGTTAGGATATCAGTTATTGCTCTTAAAACAAATATATATATATATATATATATATATATATATATATATATATATATATATATATATATATATATATATATATATATATATATATATATATAATCAAGAAAAGCATGGCACATCACTCGTCACCATCCCATCCCGCATCACCCCGCCAGAGTAAGCCAAAGGGAGGTAACCAAAGAAAACACAGAGGAAAAAGGCCAAACAAAGGGGGGACGACCACCTCGGCCACCACCTCTCCCATTTTCACTCTCATTTTTCCATACACACTACTCTCACTCCTCCTAGCGTGGAGCTCATCCAGAGAGGCTCAACCAGGAGGATCTGTTCCCCTGGACCGTCACTGACTTGACCGTCGGAATCCTCGGCCCGGGTCACTGACATTGTTTGTTGCAGGTCCCGAGCCACCGGAGCCATCCCAAGCAGGCAGACGCGCGACCTTCGATGCCATCAGTAGCTACGGGCCATGACGATCCGGGCGGCAACAGATTGGCACGCCAGGAAGGGGGCATAACGACACTTGATCCAGTTCAAGCCCCACTCAGATAGTTCGTTGGGAGAATGGTGACCACTCAGGCGAGGGGAGCCTCTCCCAGCCGTGTGAAAGTGTCCCCTTCCCACGGGAACCCACACGGTCCAGAGATGGAGCCACCTGCCCCGGTTCAACCGCCTCCGTTGGAGATCCAGTTGACCGCACTTGCTCAACAGATGCACACTCTTACTGCAGCAGTGTGCCAACTCCAACATCAGCATCGATCCCTGGCTACACCCCAACAAGCAGAGACCCCTGCGGCCCACGTCGCAGCTCCCCGTGACAGCCTGCATTCCTTCCACGGGAGGCCCTCATAGCCGCGGGCCGTTACAGACCCCCGGGGTACTCACCAAGCCCCAGTGAAGCGACGGTGGGCCGAGTCCACTAACGAAGAAAGCTGCTCACCTCACCTTGACGGGGGGGCATCTAAATCCCGCCAAGGCAGGAAGGGCAAAGCTCCTCGCCATGGGCGCCGCACACATGCGTCGCCTTCCCCGCCCCTCTCAGCAAAGGGGTCGATGGATGAAGCCATCAGGCGCATGGCGGAGAAGCGCCTGGAAGAGCATGACCGCAAGCTGGCGGAGCTATCCCACTGGTTTGCTAACTTGCCCAGCTTCGCTAGTGAGCCAGCGGGCTACGACGCCCACCCTCCATTCTCCCAGGAGATCCAAGCAGAGCTGATCCCCTGCTGGTTCTGCATGCCACAGGTAAATCCTTACGACGGGACCACCGACCCCCTGGACCACCTAGAAAGTTACCGGGCCCTCATGAGGGTCCAGGGGGCCACTGACACTCTTCTGTGCATCGCCTTTCCTGCTACTCTTCGGAAGGCGGCTCGGGTATGGTTCGCCCGCCTCGAGCCAGAAAGCATCAACTCCTTTGCCCAGTTGGGGCAAAAGTTCGTGGCTCATTTTGATGCATGTCGGAAGATGCCGCGAGAAACGGACAGCCACTTCTCCATCAGGTAGCAACATCGCGAGCTACTGCGGGACTATGTGGCTTGCTTCAAGGCTACCGTGTTGGAGATCTAAAGTTTGGAGGAGCCGGTCGCAATGCTAGCTCTGAAGAGATGGCTCAGGACTTCTCGCCTGACCTACTCGCTTGATAAGAAGCTCTTGAAGACTTACATCGAGCTCCTCCTCCGAGCTCAAAAGTACATCCATGCCGAGGAGGTAGATCGTACAAGGCGGGAGCTCGATGCGCAGCCACTGAAAAGATCGGCACCCGCCAAGGCGCCTGGGGCACGGAGGCCAGGACCGCCAGCTCAAAGCTCCCGACCTGGGCCAAGGCCAAGAAGCGCTCCCATCGTTGAGGGAAATTTTACTCCCCTCCTCGCCCCAAGAATGAAGATCCTCATGGAGATCGAGGGCGAGACCTATCTGAGGCGCCCACAGCTGTTGAGGCCATCCTCTAGCCATGACAAGATGAAGTACTGACGTTTCCACCATAACCATGGCCATGACACCAAGGAATGCCACAGCCTCAAGTGGGAGATCGAATAGCTCATGAAGAGGGGCTACCTTGGAAAATATGTGGGGGGCAGACCTCAATTGGAATCTCAGGCGCTCGTCGCCCTTCCACCCATTCCGACAGTCGACAATCGCCCTACCGAGAAGCCGGTGGAGATGATACACCGGGGAGCCGAGCGTGCTTCCAAGAGGACTCGGGGGGCAGGGCATCCTGAGATTGTACTCTCCTTTGTGAGGGAATGGGAAAATGGAGAGAGAAATGTAAATAATGATGCTGTGGTCATTGAAATGACGATGACCAATCATCTTGTAAAACACATCATGATAGATAGTGGAAGCTCTATGGATGTGCTTTTCTATGATGCCTTCTCCAGAATGAATCTTTCTTCTGCTCAGCTCAAGCCTGTACATTCCCTCCTTGTTGGCTTCACAGGAGACTCCGTAGGGGTGGAGGGAGAAATCACTCTCCCGGTCACTACCGGGACCCCACCTCGACAGAGTACCGTCATGATGACGTTCACGGTTGTCAGGCTTCCCTCGCCTTACAACGTGATCTTGGGCCGACCTGGGCTTAATCTTCTCGATGCTGTCGTCTCCACCAAGAGATTGCTTGTACAATTTTCAACCCCTTATGGTGTGGGGAAAATGAGGGGCATGCCCCAGCTGGTGCAGCATTGCTTCCAAACCCTCCCTGGGGCCCAGAGGCCCGAGGAGGGCTCGAAGGTGGACGAGCTCGACCAAAGGGTCCAGGACCTCAGGGGAGGCCCAGCCAAGCACCTGCTCCCTTACCAGCTCGGGGACGACCCGACGAAGACCGTGCAGATTGGAGCCTAGCTACCCGAGGAGGAGAAGTCTTTGTTGCTGGAATTCTTGTGGGCGAATGCAGACGTGTTCGCCTGGATGGCAACAGACATGCCAGGTATTTCCCTTGAAGTCATCACCCATAAGCTCAACGTCAATCCAGGGCACAGACCGGTTCGATAGAAGAAGAGAAGCTTCGCCCCAGAAAGGCAAGCAGCCATCAACGAAGAAGTTGAGAAACTTTTGGCCACTGGCTTTGTTCGAGAGGTGAAATACCCAAGCTGGCTGGCAAACGTGGTGATGGTAAAGAAGAACAATGGCAAGTGGAGGATCTATGTAGATTATACCGACCTCAACAAGGCCTGCCCAAAGGATAGCTTCCCTTTGCCGAGGATATATCAGTTGGTGGATGCCACCTCAGGGCACAGGCTGCTCTCCTTCATGGATGCATTCTCCGGTATAATCAAATCCAGATGCACCCGGGGGACGAGGAGCACACTACCTTCTTTATCGACCGAGGGACATACTACTACAGGATGATACCCTTTGGCCTGAAGAACGCTGGATCCATGTACCAACGTTTAGTCAACAAGGTCTTCAAAGACTAGATTGGCAGGAATGTGCAAGTGTACATGGATGACATGCTCGTTATGAGCAAACTGAGCTCGGACAACATCACCGACCTCGCCAAAGCCTTTCACAGTCTCCGGAAGCACCAAATGAAGCTCAACCCAGCAAAAAGTGCCTTCGGGGTGGCGGCCGGAAAATTCCCCGGCTTCATGGTCACCCAGAGAGGTATCGAAGCGAATCCGGAGAAGGTCCAGGCGATCCTTGATATGGAGCACCCGGCATCCAAGAGGCAAGTTCAATGCCTGACGGGGAGGGTCGCAGCCTTAAGCCGATTCATCTCGAGGTCGGCTGACCGTTTCCTCCCTTTCTTCAAGGCGTTGCGCAAGATGCATGACTTTACCTGGACCGAAGAGTGCAAGACGGCCTTCGAGGAGCTGAAGGAGTTCCTAACCTCTCCACCTCTGCTGTCCAGACCAGAAGAAGGGGAAGAGCTCCTACTTTACCTGGCGGTCACACCAGGGGCCGTTAGCTCGGTCCTTGTCCGCACATACCAGTACGGATCACAGAAGCCAGTGTACTACACCAGCAAAATCCTCTGTGATGCGGAGATCAAGTACACTCACTCTGAGAAACTCATTTTTACACTAATCATGTCTGCTAAGCACCTCAGGCCCTACTTCCAAGCATATCCCATTGCGGTTGTGATCGATCAGCCACTGAGGACCATGCTAAGCCACCTTGAGACTTCAGGGAGACTGGCGAAATGGTCCCTGATGCTGAGTGAGTTCGACATCGCGTACCGGTCGAGGTCGTCGCAGAAGGCCCAGGTCCTAGTGTTAGACATTAGAATAATGAAAATTAACCCAACTTTATTTGATTAAAATTAATACTTTTTGTGATACTTTGTAGGAATTGACTCCATAAACGTGTAGATCTTGATTTTAGGAGTCCAATGACGCAAACGAAATGTAATTCGGACTTCAAACGGGCCCGAAATGGATTTTAGAAAGTTTTAGCACGGATTTCAGAGCCGCACGAATTTTGGAGTGCCCTTAAAAACTTTTGGCTCATGGTGGACCGGCTCAGTGGTCCACCGTATGGGCTGCTGGTCCACGGCAGCCATTGCTGCCGGTCCACGGGCGGAGCCGTGGACCACCGTGCTCCGATCGTGCCGAAACTCGCCGGAGAGCTTCCCCTGGCACCGTCGAAGCCACCGGCAACCTTCCCGCCGGCCGGAGAGCTCCCATTCGGCCGGAAAAATGGCCGGAACCCGCTGCCAAGCCCGTCTCCACCGTGAGCCGCGTCCGTCCACGCGTGTCCGCCAAAGCCCCTCCGACACCCATGCCCACGCCGCCGCGCCGTCCGCCGCGCTGCCGCCCAAGTCCGCCGTGCGCCACGCCCAAGCCTGCTGTCGCCCACGCGAGCTCCCCTGCGCCACGCCCACGGCCATGCCAGCCGTCGCCGCCCAGCCGAAGCCCCTCCGCCGCCTGCAACCATTCGCCGCCCAAGCCAGAAGCCACGTTTCCGCCGTCGGCCAGCCGTCCAGCCGCCCACGGAACGCCTCCGCCATCCGCACGTCGCCCGAGCACGCCGCCCGAGCCCGCGCGCTGTCCGCTCCCGAAGCTGCCGCCAGCCGTCCACGCCGCCCGCTGCCGTGCCCAGCCGCACCGTCCGTGCTTCCGCCCAAGTCCGTCGAAGCCTCTGCGTCATGTCCGCCCAGCCGTGTCCGTCTCCGCCCCAGCCGCACCTCTCTGCCCACAGCGTCATCGTCGTTCAGACCAGGATGTCCGAAAACAAGGAAGCATCGGAACGAGAAGAGATGTCGGACGACGCTGAATGGACGCGGGATTGTGCGATAGAATTTTTGAATTTAATTTTTGAGATGGGGATGATCGTAAAAAAATCAGATAAGGAGATCGGATTAAGATGAAGAAATCACCGCGCTTTCCACACGGACCCGACACGGTATTTTTCAGCTATAAATACCTCGGTGATTCTCTTCTGAGGGAGGGAATTTTTGGGAGGTTCCACTTGCTGTCCATAGTTCCACCTGTTGCTGTGACAGAGAGTCAGAGTCGTATAAAAAGGGAGAAAGGGACCCTTGTTCCCTTACTTTTATTTTCTCTGTACTCCAATTTTTATGCAATAAAATTTATTTATTTTATATTAATCCATGTCTGCTTATTTTTATTTTAGTCATGCTGGAGTCATGTTGGATTAGCGTTTAAGGTAAGTTGTAGTGAATTAGTTTTGACTGACCTATACCTAAGGGACGAGCCGTGATCCACGGATACGGGCCGTACTCTTGAGATAGGTCATATCTAAATTATTTTCACAGATTTATTATTTGTATTTAATTCTTGCATTAGTCTAGTTAATTTTAGTTTATTTTAAGTCAAAAGAAAATACTTTTTCAAGATAACCCCAAAGTCTCTGTGGGATCGACCCTTACTCCCGCTATTCTACCCTTTAGAGTAGTGAAATTAAGGTTCTAAATCGGTGCTTTACGACACGCATCAGATTTTTGGCGCCGTTGCCGGGGACTTTTGGCGTTATTCTGAAAAAAAAAAAAAAATTCAATTTCCAAAATTTTACATTCCAATTTTCAATTTTCGATCTTGAGTGCCCTGACATAAGGTTGCCCTGGCATAACTGGGAGGTTATGTTGAATGGTTGTCCTAGGGTACAAAAAGGTTGAACTCAAAAAAAAAAAAAAAAAAATTTAAACACACAAAAAAAGAAATTTTAGATTCACTTAGGTAAATTTATTTTTTTGCAAAACCAAAAAAAAAAATTATACAGACATTTCATAATTTATTAGGATCAGATACTTAATCATCAAATTAAAAAAAAAATTAAGTTTAATTTTGTTTGTTTATAACTTTTTGGACACCTTAGCTGTTGCATTTCATAATTTCATAATATATCTTAAGGGCACAACCCATTAATCAGATAAGGTGGGGAGATCAATACCCTTCCTTAGCCCACAAATCATCAATCCAGCATCTGCATTGACCCAAGCCTTTAATTTTAAAATTAATTAGACGTCAACCCTAAGGATTCCGAGCTCAATAGGACAAGGAAACCCTAGAGTTGGACCGGGTTCAGATCATTTAATTCCTTGGTGTCTAAGGAAAGTGGTTCAGGGACTAGAGCCCGAAGGGACGTGAGTTGGTTCCGCTTACCTGGCCAATTTATAATTGGTGTCTAAGGCAAGCGATAAGGGAACCTTCACCCACCTTACACTTACCTGGCCAAGTCAGTTAATTGATCTTGGGCTTGGAGTGCTCGAAGGTAACCTTGGATCAGTTAGGAGCTGTCTAGATCCAGGTTAACCCTAGGATAGTGATTTTGATTTGTTTTACTTGTTTGATTAAAAAAAAAAAAAAAATTAATTAATTAATTAACTTTCTTCTCTCAGTTTAGGACTCTCTTAGGAACTTCTCCTTTAGACCTCTTCTCATTCTTCCGCTTTCCAATTAAAAAAAAAAAAAAAATCTTTGATTGCTGTTTCCTTTAGGAGGGAGGGTGTATGTTAGTATATTCTAGGCGCCGACTTCGAGAACCTAAACATATATCCCTAGATCCGAAAATCGAAGGCTCTAGTAGAGCAACCAGCCCAGGTACTATGGATCCTAATCAAGGAATTGACCCTCCGCTGAAGGAGTACTTCACTCCTTCAAAATACACTTATTCACCTTGTATCCAAGTACCCCCTGTAGATGCCATTCAGTACGAAATCAAGTCCAGTGTGATTCAGATGTTACCCTCTTTTTACGGACTTGCGACTGAAGACCCATACAAACATCTAGATGAATTTCTAGAAATCTGTTCCACTGTTAAGATCCAAAATTTCTCCGACGATGCTTTAAGGCTTAGGTTATTCCCTTTTTCTCTGAAAGATAAAGCCAAATATTGGTTGAATTCCCTAGACACCGTGACAATTTCAACTTGGGATCAACTTCAGAGGGAGTTCCTTAAGAAATATTTTCCCATAGGAAAGACGAATCAAATTAGAAAAGCCATTACTAGTTTTTCCCAATTAGATGGAGAAATGTTTCATGAAACCTGGGAGAGATTGAAAGAGCTAATTAGAAAATGTCCTCACCATGCCATACCCAAATGGCAATTAGTCCAGTGCTTTTATGACGGTTTGTCAGAAAGGCACCGGCAAATGGTGGATGCCTCATGTGGAGGAACGTTCATGCTCAAAAATGAACATGAGGCATGGCAGTTGTTTGAAACGTTAAGTGAAAATTCTCTACATCATATGTCAGCTGCCCGTAGAGATCCTCCCACAGTTCCTGTAGAACCTAAGAGAGGAGGTATGTATGAAGTTGGTCGTGCTGTAGACATCTACAGCAAGGTTGATGAGCTATCTCAGAAGCTCGACCAACTTTTGCAAGCTGGAAATAATTCCTCCTCATCTCATCCTACTCATGAAGTTTGTATTATCTGCTCGAGTTCCACCCACACCTTAGGTGATTGTCCATCAGCTTATCAATTTCCTGAGCTTCTTCAGGAGCAAGCTCATCAAGCCCAAACCCGAATGGCTCCTAGACCAGGAAACGATCCTTATTCGAACACATACAATCCTGGCTGGCGCAATCACCCGAATTTTTCTTGGAAACCCCAATCCGGAATCAATTTTTCTGTTAGGCCAAATAATCAGGAGACCAAATTTCAAAGCATGCAATTTCCTCAATATCAAAATGCCCCACAGCCTCCACAACCTCCGCCGAACAATCTTGATCCTTCCTTTCAAGAAAAGATCCTTCAAACTTTGAAGGAGGGGCTGAACATGAATACCCAAATCCTTCACTCCCATACCCAATCCATTGCCAAGCTAGAGACTCAGATAGGTCAGCTAGCTACAGCTTTCAATCGGAGAGAAGAGGGTAAGTTGCCTAGCCAGCCCATTATCAACCCCAAGGGTCAATACATGGCTGAGAGTTCCACTGGACCTGAAAATTTTCCTGAACATGCTAAATCTGTTATCACCTTAAGAAGTGGAAAAATATTAGATCAACCTGACCCGACCAAGAAGTAGAGCTAGCTAGGCCAGAGAAAAAGAATGAAGA
The DNA here is from genome assembly GCA_021397845.1 of Areca catechu. Classification (NCBI taxonomy): domain Eukaryota; kingdom Viridiplantae; phylum Streptophyta; class Magnoliopsida; order Arecales; family Arecaceae; genus Areca; species Areca catechu. The sequence continues at coordinate 119,303,626 of CM038044.1, read as the reverse complement.
GGAGAAGGAATCCATTGGTCAAGTACCTGTACCTAAGGCTCCATTCCCTAAAGCTTTGGAGTCACCTTTACCATTGGATAAGAAAAATTTAAAAATGAATGAGATGCTTGAATTATTCAAGCAAGTCCAAATCAATTTACCTCTCCTAGATGCCATCAAGCAAGTACCGGCTTATGCCAAATTTCTTAAGGATTTGTGCACTCAAAAACGAAAATCTAAGGCACATATCCCTAAGAAAATCCTCTTAACTGAGCAAGCCAGCTCAGTTTTTCAGCAAATAGCTCCACCTAAACTCAAAGACCCAGGTACCCCAATTATCTCTTGTGTCATAGGGGACCTTACAATCAAGAAAGCCTTGTTAGATTTAGGTGCGAGTGTAAACCTTCTCCTAGGATCAATGTATGATCTGTTTAAATTCGGAGAATTAAAACCCACGACGGTGACCTTACAGTTAGCTGATCGATCCGTCAAGGCACCCCATGGAATGCTCGAGGATGTGTTGGTAAAAGTCGATGAGTTCTACTTCCCGGTTGATTTTCTTGTTTTGGACATGGAGTCTAGCGGTAGCCCTAGTCAGATACCCATCATTCTTGGAAGACCTTTCCTAGCTACCGCTAATGCTTGCATAAATTGCAGAACAGGGGTTATGGACGTCTCTTTTGGGAATAAGAAAATGCGGTTGAATATTTTCAATGCATGCCAAGGACCACCATCTTATGATCATCACGAAGTAAACATGATAGAAGAAGTAGCAAATAGGAATCTTCCTGTGTTGCTTAATTCGGATCCTTTGCAAGCATGTTTGACACATTTAGGAACTGACGATTTTGATATTGATGAATGTGCAAATGAAGTGAATGCTTTGTTAGAGCCACCCAAGTTTAGTACCATTCCTCCTTGGACTGTGAAATTTGAATCATTACCGACTCAATCAAGCCCTTTAGTGCCATCCTTAGAAGCACCACCCTATCTGGAATTGAAGCCTCTTCCTGACAAGTTAAAGTATTCTTTTCTTGGATCCAATGATACCCTTCCGGTAATCATTGCATCTACTTTGACCTCTGATCAGGAACAAAAATTGATGAATGTACTTAGGGAACATAAAGAGGCAATAGGATGGACAATAGCTGATCTTAAGGGAATTGACCCTTCTGTTTGCATGCACCACATTCACTGTGAAGCAGAAGCTAAACCACATAGGGACATGCAACGGAGGCTAAATCCAAACATGCGAGAAATTGTTAAAAAAAGAAGTGGTTAAATGGTTGGATGCCGGTATTATTTATCCAATTTCGGATAGCCAATGGGTCAGCCCAACTCAGGTAGTACCTAAAAAGTCAGGTATTACTGTCATTCAGAATGAAAAGGGTGAGTCAATTTCTACCCGAGCAACCACTAGTTGGAGAGTGTGTATAGATTACCGGAAACTGAATGCTGTTACTAGAAAAGATCATTTCCCTCTGCCTTTTATTGATCAAATTCTAGAACGACTAGCTGGGCAGAGTTTCTTTTATTTCCTGGATGGATATTCAGGATACAACCAGGTTCCAGTATTTCCTGCGGACCAAGAAAAGACCACCTTTACTTGCCCTTTTGGAACGTTTGCATTCAGGCGTATGCCTTTTGGTCTCTGTAATGCACCAGCCACCTTTCAACGATGTATGTTGGCCTTATTCTCCGATATGGTTGGTCATTTCCTTGAAGTGTTTATGGATGATTTTTCTGTTTTTGGATCTTCATTCGAGGACTGCCTCCATAATTTGGCTAAGGTATTGAAACGCTGTATAGAAACCAACTTAGTCTTAAGTTGGGAGAAGAGCCATTTTATGGTTCGTGAGGGAATTGTACTCGGACACATTGTTTCTGAGCGAGGGATTGAGGTTGACAAGGCTAAGGTTGAATTAATCTCGAAATTACCTCCCCCGACCTCGGTTAGACAAGTACGATCCTTCCTTGGCTATGCTGGTTTTTATAGACGATTCATCAAGGATTTCAGCAAAATCTCTCGACCATTGTGTGATTTACTTGCCAAAGACAAGTCCTTTGATTTTAGTAAAGAATGTTTGACCACTTTTGACATTCTTCGAACTGCTTTGACCACTGCACCTATCATCAAGCCCCCAGATTGGACTATGCCATTTGAAATCATGTGTGATGCTTCTGATTATGCTGTAGGAGCTGTTTTAGGACAGAAGCTCAATAGGGAATCCCATGTAATTTACTATGCTAGTAAAACTCTTTCAGATACACAAATGAACTATACCACTACTGAAAAAGAATTACTAGCAGTTGTATTCGCCCTAGAAAAATTTGATCATATTTATTAGGGTCTAAGGTCCTAGTTTACTCTGATCATGCTGCATTAAGACATCTGTTATCCAAAAAGGATACCAAGCCTAGACTGATTCGATGGATCCTTTTGTTACAAGAATTTGACTTAGAAATTTTGGATAAGAAAGGTTTCGAAAATATGGTAGCAGATCACATTTCTAGGATCTTAGTAGAATACAACAAGAAAATTATTGGAGATAGGTTTCCTGATGAGCAACTATTCTCAATTTCTTCTACCAGTAAACTCCCCTGGTTTGCCCATATTGTGAATTATCTGGTAACAGGGCAAGTTCCTCCATACTGGTCACAACAAGAAAAAGATAGGTTCTTTTCGCAAATCAAATATTACTTTTGGGAGGAACCTGAATTGTTTAAACACTGTTCAGATCAAGTGATAAGGCGATGTGTCCCTGAGAGTGAATTCAAGAGTATACTCAATTTTTGTCATTCTCTTGCATGTGGGGGACACTTTAGTGGGAGAAAAACTGCAGCAAAGGTGCTGCAAAGTGGATTTTATTGGCCAACTCTCTTTAAAGATGCACATGAATTTGGCCGTAATTGTCTCAAGTGTCAACAAAGGGGAAATATTTCACGAAAAGATATGATGCCCCTAAACCCCATTTTAGTTGTTGAAATTTTTGATGTTTGGGGTATTGACTTTATGGGACCATTTCCTCTTTCCTTTGGATACGAGTACATTTTGGTAGCAGTCGATTATGTTTCGAAATGGATTGAAGCTGTGGCAACTCGAACTAATGATCACAAAGTTGTGATCAAGTTCATTCAACATAACATCTTTAGTCGGTTTGGGTGCCCAAGGGCCATTATTAGTGATGGAGGTGCGCATTTCACAAATAGACACTTTGACGCACTGATGAAAAAGTATGGAATTACCCATAAAGTAGCCACACCATACCATCCTCAGACTAGTGGTCAGGTAGAAGTTTCGAATAGAGAGATCAAGCACATTCTTGAGAAAACAGTAAGACCCAATAGGAAAGATTGGTCCGAACGTTTGGATGACGCTTTATGGGCTTACCGAACTGCTTTCAAGACCCCTCTAGGAATGTCTCCGTACCGATTAGTGTTTGGAAAGGCTTGTCACCTACCTGTTGAATTGGAACACCGTGCATTTTGGGCTATCAAGCGATTTAATTTTGACATGAAGAATGCAAGTTTCCATAGAAAACTTCAGTTAAGTGAGTTGGAAGAGTTACGAAATGAAGCGTATGAGAGTTCGAAAATTTACAAGGCTCGAACGAAGGCTTATCATGACAAATTTATTAATAGAAAATCATTTGAGCCTAATCAAAAAGTATGGCTCTACAACTCTAGGTTACGTCTTTTTCCCGGAAAACTCCGCTCACGATGGGATGGACCTTTTGTAGTAACTCAAGTATTTTCCCATGGAGCTGTTGAACTTAAGGATCCTAAGCAAGGGAATGTTTTTAAGGTAAATGGCCAGCGGTTGAAACCGTATATTGAAGGAATCAGTGATGGAGAAGTTGTTGAAACTCTTGATCTTGAACAACCAGTGTTACTGTGATGATGAACTTAGTCTGGCTGAAGACGTTAAACTTAGCGCTCCTGGGAGGCAACCCAGCTCTTTCCTTAGTTCATATTTTAACTTCTAGTTCTTTGTTTTTAGAATAAATGGAGTAATAAAAGAAGATTGCAGGAACATGGTGATAGAAGGATGTCTAATTCCATACCCTACCAGGTTGTATCCTTCCATGCCATTTAGTTATTAATATTCTTTTCCATTAGGGACAATGGAAATTAAGTTGGGGGGTGAGGTAATTAATTAAATCAAATCCTGAGTAAAATTTTAATCAGTTTTGTGTACAAAAATTTGTCTCGAATTGAAAATAATCAAGCTCACTAAATGATGAGTGATTAATGGTTTAGAAAATTTTAGAGATACTGAGGGATAATTTATCAAGAAAACCCTATAAGTGGTAGAGTGTAGTCCAGAAAATTTTAGAAGAGAAATTCCGACCCTTCGGCCTATTGATCTTAATAATGAATCTTACTTATTTTGGTATAGGCATTATAAAAAGTTCCCAGTTAAAAAATTCCTGATGTTAATAAAGATTTTTAGCATCTCTCACTGAGTAACCGGGCCCCTTCGCCTAAGTAAGCGTTGTTGTTCGCGTCAAAAAGTGGGGATGTAACGAAATCTTTCGTAGAGTTAGTCTTGACTTAGCCTTTTTAACTCGAGTCATAAGCCCGAGGGGTGTTTTACACCTAATGCCCTAAAGCCAACTGGTTTGGGAGTCATTGGCTTAAAGCTCGCTACAAGGATTAATTAGAAAGCAAGGTGTCAGGACATTGCACTGACTCTACATTAAAAAAAAAAAAAAAAAAAAAAAAAAAAAAAAAAGTGGGGACTAAATAAATATTGCACCAAAACCAAACTAAGTTGGAAGATTTAGATAGTGAGATAGAAAGTTGGGAACGAAACAACTCTTAAAACTTCTATGGACTTTATTCTACTACTAAATGGGTGGAATTGGTAATCCAATGAAGTACCTTTTTAATAATCTAACCATGTATCCTTTGATTTTAGGGTTAGTACGATAATTTTCATTTCATGGACCATCTTAGTACACAAGACTCATCCATTTCCTTTACTCGAGGACGAGCAAAGTTTAAGTTGGGGGGTGTGTTAGACATTAGAATAATGAAAATTAACCCAACTTTATTTGATTAAAATTAATACTTTTTGTGATACTTTGCAGGAATTGACTCCATAAACGTGTAGATCTTGATTTTAGGAGTCCAATGACGCAAACGGAATGTAATTCGGACTTCAAACGGGCCCGAAATGGATTTTAGAAAGTTTTAGCACGGATTTCAGAGCCGCACGAATTTTGGAGTGCCCTTAAAAACTTTTGGCTCACGGTGGACCGGCTCAGTGGTCCACCGTATGGGCTGCTGGTCCACGGCAGCCATTGCTGCCGGTCCACGGGCGGAGCCGTGGACCACCGTGCTCCGATCGTGCCGAAACTCGCCGGAGAGCTTCCCCTGGCACCGTCGAAGCCACCGGCAACCTTCCCGCCGGCCGGAGAGCTCCCATTCGGCCGGAAAAATGGCCGGAACCCGCTGCCAAGCCCGTCTCCACCGCGAGCCGCGTCTGTCCACGCGTGTCCGCCAAAGCCCCTCCGACGCCCATGCCCACGCCGCCGCGCCGTCCGCCGCGCTGCCGCCCAAGTCCGCCGCGCGCCACGCCCAAGCCTGCTGTCGCCCACGCGAGCTCCCCTGCGCCACGCCCACGGCCATGCCAGCCGTCGCCGCCCAGCCGAAGCCCCTCCGCCGCCTGCAACCATTCGCCGCCCAAGCCAGAAGCCACGTTTCCGCCGTCGGCCAGCCGTCCAGCCGCCCACGGAACGCCTCCGCCATCCGCACGTCGCCCGAGCACGCCGCCCGAGCCCGCGCGCTGTCCGCTCCCGAAGCTGCCGCCAGCCGTCCACGCCGCCCGCTGCCGTGCCCAGCCGCACCGTCCGTGCTTCCGCCCAAGTCCGCCGAAGCCTCTGCGTCATGTCCGCCCAGCCGTGTCCGTCTCCGCCCCAGCCGCACCTCTCTGCCCACAGCGTCATCGTCGTTCAGACCAGGATGTCCGAAAACAAGGAAGCATCGAAACGAGAAGAGATGTCGGACGACGCTGAATGGACGCGGGATTGTGCGATAGAATTTTTGAATTTAATTTTTGAGATGGGGATGATCGTAAAAAAATCAGATAAGGAGATCGGATTAAGATGAAGAAATCACCGCGCTTTCCACACGGACCCGACACGGTATTTTTCAGTTATAAATACCTCGGTGATTCTCTTCTGAGGGAGGGAATTTTTGGGAGGTTCCACTTGCTGTCCATAGTTCCACCTGTTGCTGTGACAGAGAGTCAGAGTCGTATAAAAAGGGAGAAAGGGACCCTTGTTCCCTTACTTTTATTTTCTCTGTACTCCAATTTTTATGCAATAAAATTTATTTATTTTATATTAATCCATGTCTGCTTATTTTTATTTTAGTCATGCTGGAGTCATGTTGGATTAGCATTTAAGGTAAGTTGTAGTGAATTAGTTTTGACTGACCTATACCTAAGGGACGAGCCGTGATCCACGGATACGGGCCGTACTCTTGAGATAGGTCATATCTAAATTATTTTCACAGATTTATTATTTGTATTTAATTCTTGCATTAGTCTAGTTAATTTTAGTTTATTTTAAGTCAAAAGAAAATACTTTTTCAAGATAACCCCAAAGTCTCTGTGGGATCGACCCTTACTCCCGCTATTCTACCATTTAGAGTAGTGGAATTAAGGTTCTAAATCGGTGCATTACGACACGCATCACCTAGCCGACTTCGTGGTCGAATGTACGGGGCCCCCCGAGAAGCCAGAGCAGACGATTCCGGAGAGCCAAGCCGAGCTCGGACTGCGCGAGGACCCTTGGATCCTCAACGTGGATGGTGCCTCCTACTCCGGTGGAAGCGGAGCGAGCCTCATCCTTGCCAATTCCGACAGAGTGGTGACGGAGTGTGCCCTTCGCTTCAAGTTCGCCGCCACTAACAACCAGGCAGAGTATGAAGCGCTCCTCTTGGGCTTAAAGGTCTCCCGTGAGCTGGGTGTGCAGAACTTGAAGGTTTTCACCGACTCCCAACTGGTTGCCAGACAAGTCTCCGGAGAATATGAAGCCCGAGATCTCCAAATGGTGAAGTACTTAGAGAAGGTACGTTCGAGCATGGAAGACTTCCGTTACTTCCGCATTTTCCACATCCCTCGTGGAGAAAATGCTCGTGCAGATGCATTGTTGAGGCTCGCAACCCTACCGGACTCATCCCTGGGATGAGCCTACATTGAGTATCTTGACAACCCAAGCTACGAGAGCCCGGACGAGGTGCAACAAGTAGCCCATGAGCCAAGCTGGATGGACAAGTACATCGAGTACATCCAGGATGGCCTACTACCAGAGGATCGCAGAGAAGCTAGCCTCATCAGAAGGAAGGCCACCCATTTTGTTTTGATGGATGATCATCTTTACCGCCGGTCTTATTCCTACCCACTCCTGAAGTGTCTCAGACCCATGGAGGCTTCTTTCGTGCTCCGGGAGATACATGAGGGCCTCTGTGGGAATCATGTAGGAGGGAGGACTCTGGCATACAAGGCTCTTCACCAGGGATACTTCTGGGAAACAATGAGGGAAAATGCCATCGACTTCGTCAAGAAGTGTGACAAATGCCAACGCCATTCCCACGTACAGTGCCTACCGGCCGCACCGATCTCCCAATTGCCATCCCCCTGGCCTTTTGCACAGTGGGGGATGGACATCCTCGGACCGTTCCCCACCGTGCCAGGGCAGCGGAAGTTCCTGTTAGTGGTGATCGACTACTTCACCAAGTGGGTCGAGGTGGAGCTGCTAGCTCGAATTACATAAGCCAATGTTCGACAATTCTTTTGGAAGTCTATCATCTGCCGCTTCGGACTCCCCAATTGTGTCATCACCGACAACGGGCAATAGTTTGACAACCGGGAGTTCGAAGGATTCTGCACCGAGCACGGGATCCAACACCGCTTCACCTCCGTTGCTTATCCCCAGACCAATGGTGAAGCCGAGGTGACCAACCGGACCATCCTTCAAGGACTCCACACCAGGTTGGATCAAGTGAAGGGCAGATGGGTAAAAGAACTGCCAAGCATCCTATGGGCCTACCATACAACGCCTAGAATGGCAACGGGCGAAACACCCTTCAACCTCATCTTTGGATATGAAGTAGTGATCCCAATCGAGCTCGGCATGCCCACACTCCGGGTGTAGCGGTATGACAAGACACAGAACTCGGCACACCTCCTGCTCAACCTCGACCTCCTCGAAGAGACGAGGGACAAAGCCCGGCTTTGGATGGCAACATACCGGCAACGGGTCACCCGATATTACAATGCACGTGTAAAACTGAAGATTTTCCAACCTGGCGACTTGGTGCTGCACCGGGTAGAAGCATCTCAACCCCGGGAGTGTAGCAAGTTCTCGCCGAACTGGGAAGGCCCTTATAAAGTAGCCGAGGCCCTCTCACAGGGGGCCTACTATCTTGAGGATCTGGATGGTGCCAGATTCTCCCAAACATGGAATGCTTGTAATTTGAGGAGATACTACCGGTGATGTAAGTTCTTCCTCCACTAGAAATAAAGACTTTCCTCTGCACAATAGTTTATTTGCCTTGCAGGAATGTTAATGCCCTCGAGCCCAGCTCCTCGACATTCAAGCCTAGAGAAACATCCTCCGGCCACAAGCCCTGAGCAGCCCTCAGGCACTCAAGCTGCAAACCCAGCTCCTCGGTACTCAAGCTCGGAGAAACGTCCTTCAGCCACAAGCCCTGAGCAGCCCTCAAGCACTCAAGCCACGAGCCCAGCTCCTCGACATTCAAGCCCAGAAAAATGTCCTCCGACCATAAGCCCTGAGCAGCCTTCAGGCACTCAAGCCGCGAGCCCAGCTCCTCGGCATTCAAGCCCGGAGAAACATCCTCCGACCACAAGCCTTGAGCAGCCCTCAGGCACTCAAGCCGCGAGCCCAGCTCCTCTGCATTCATGCCCAGAGAAACGTCCTCCGGCCACAAGCCCTGAGCAGCCCTCAGGCACTCATGCCGCGAGCCTAGCTCCTCGGCATTCAAGCCCGAAGAAACATCCTCCAGCCACAAGCCCTGAGCAGCCCTCAAGTACTCAAGCCGCGAGCCCAGCTCCTCGGCATTCAAGCCCGGAGAAATGTCCTTCAGCCATAAGCCCTGAGTAGCCCTCAGGCACTCAAGCCACGAGCCCAGCTCCTCGGCATTCAAGCCCGGAGAAACGTCCTCTAGTCACAAGCCCTGAGCAGCCCTCAGGCACTCAATCTGCGAGCCCAGCTCCTTGGCATTCAAGCCCGGAGAAACGTCCTTCAGCCACAAGCCCTGAGCAACCCTCAAGCACTCAAGCTACGAGCCCAGCTCCTTGGCATTCAAGCCCGGAGAAATGTCCTCCGGCCACAAGCCCTGGGTAGCCCTCAGGCACTCAAGCCGTGAGCCCAACTCCTCGGCATTCAAGCTCGGAGAAACATCCTCCAGCCACAAGCCCTGAGCAGCCCTCAGGCACTCAAGCCACGAGCCTAGCTCCTCAGCATTTAAGCCCGGAGAAACATCCTCTGTCCGCAAGCCCTAAGCAGCCCTCAGGCACTCAAGCCACGAGCCCAGCTCCTCGGCACTCAAGCCCGGAGAAACGTCCTCCAGCCCCCAGCGCATGAGCCATACTCTCAGGCTAACCAAGTCTTGGAGACTAGCTCTCCGGCCGGCACGTCTCCGAGCCCAGCTCCAAGGTGTCCAAGCTCCTGAGCCATACTCTCAGGCCAACCAAGTCCCGGAGACCAGCTCTTTGGCCAGCACGTCTCCGAGCCCAGCTCCGAGGTGTCCAAACTCCAGAGCCATACTCTCAGGCCAACCAAGTCCCAGAGACCAGATCTCCGGCCAGCATGTCTCCGAGCCCAGCTCCGAGACATCCAAGTTCCTGAGCCCGACCTTCAAAGATCAAGCCCCGAGCCTAGCTCTAAGGCATTCAGGATCTGAGAGCCCCTCAGACATCTAAGTCCGAAGCTGACATTCGTCGGTGTCGGAATCTTGAGCCCAGCACCAAGGCAATGAGGCACAAGCCCACGCAAGACAAAGCTCCTCTCTCCGGCCTCCCCGCACTGAAAGAGAAGGAAAAAGGGAAGAAGAGAAGAGGAGAAGAGACATTTACACCATAATAAAAGAAAGGAGGCCACACTTGCAGAACTAATTTCTATTACTTAGAAAAAATGTTTTACATTATCTTCCGGGCCCCGACAAGCCAGGTAGCCCGGTTAAAAAAAAAAAACTATTACAGAAGTCCTATTCTATTGGGCCTGCTCCTTCCCTGGGCGGTGCACGGCCAGGACTTCTCCTTCTTCCATCTTCGGCGCAGGGTCGCATGCCTGAGCAGACTCCGTCATTGGGGTAGATTCAGCTACTGCTACCAAGGGGACCGGCTCAGCTGCCTTCTCTTGCGGTGCTGGCTTAGCTGTTGCTGCAACTAGGGCCGGCTCAGCTGTCTCCGGCGCCACTTATGGGAGAGACTCAACCAGAGCGGCTCCTTGCCCTGTTGCAGCCACCGCCAGAGTCAGAGCCTTCTTTCCTGGAGCCCAGAGTGCGGCCAGCCGCTCCTCGGAAAGGATCCCCTGTAGCTACTGGCGGCAGTAGGCGAACCCCTTGGCGAAGGAGTCCGTCGCCGCCTCTTTGAAGTTCTTTATGTACTCGGGGGTGGCCTTGAAAGCAGCCACCGCGTCGGCAGCCTCCTTCCTCGTTGCCTCCTCCCGCTGTCACTTCCTCCAGCTGCTTCCTGGTATGCTCAAGTTGCCGGATCGCCATCGCCGTCGCCTTCTCGGCAGTCTCAGTGGATCGACTGGTGGCGGTGGTCTTCTCCTCAGCCTCCGCGGCCTTCTTCTCCACGACCGCCGCCTTCTTTTCGGCAGAGGTGGCCCGATCCCTCATCACTTTCGCCTCAGCGCAGAGCTTTTTTAGCCAGGTCCTCTTTGATTCGAGCTCTCCCTCGAGCTCCTTCTTAGCCCGGGTGGCATCAGCGACTTCGGTTTGGAGGTTCTTGACCTTTAGGCTAGCCCCCCGGGTCTCCTCATTTTTTGATCCACCTCAGCCTTCAGGAACTCGAGCTTCGCCTGTCGCTCCTTATCCCTCTTCGTCCAATTGCAGTAGTAGTCCCTGATGAGGATCAGCTCTTTGCCTTATTGCATCAGAGGGAGCATGTTAGCTACAGTGTTGAGAAAGGTCGAAGGACATCAAGACAAGGGAAGAAGAACTTACGGCATACAAGTTAGTGAAGGACGAGCTGACGACGTCGCCTAGGAGTTGCCCGCTCCCTTCTCACCTGTCGCAGGACTGGACTAAGAAGTCCATCATCCGCTCAGCAAGACCCGGATCCTTCATCAGGGAGATGTTGGATCCCAGCCGAAAAGGGACTCGGCGATAGTCCCTGTCCTGCTTTCTTGCCGGCTCAGATCCCTCGGCGGCAAGAGGCCCGTTCGGTGCCGGTTGCGAACTTGGTGCCACCTCGGGCCGCACTTGGGATGCCGGCCTCGCTTCTCTTGGTCCCCCATCCTCCTCGACGATGATGATCTCCGGAGGAGGGGCTCCTACTCGGGCGATGATGGCTGCCGATCTGGCCTGAATGACCACCTCAGGCTCGGGCGTCGGCACCAGCTCATGCTGCCCTGAAGGCTCGTGGACGGGATCGGCCGCCCTCTTCCACCTTTGCTCCGAGATCAATGCATCCGGTCCAGCCTGCACCGGCCTCGGAGCGGGCTCGCCTGCCTCAGCTGCCTGCTCTCGTTCCTCAGAAAATGAGAGCAGCTCGTCCATGGAGAATTTCATCTCTGCACCAAAGAAGACATGGTCAAATTCAAAAAAAAAACAAGAAGAAAGAAAGGAAAGGCAAGAAGAAGAAGAAAGCGAAAAGGGGGTGGCCAAGTCGAACTCACCCGACTCCTGCACCGAGCCAACCCCGACCTCGCGGAGATTCTGCTCCGATAGCAAGACCTCAAGCGAGGAAATCTCAGCCGATCTAAGCTGTCCGTACAGGTCGAGGTCGGCTACTTTGACGAAGGAGTTCCTATTTGGAGATTGGTCTGGGTCGCTCTAAACCCAGTCGATCCCCTCGACTGAGGCGAAGAAGTACCTGCTCTTCCATCTCTTGACGGAAGAGGGAAGCTCGAATCTGATATCCCGAGGGCGAGAAGAAAGAGACCACCACCCATCCTCGGTAGGGTGACGTTTCAGGGTGAAAAAGGCCCTGAACAAGAAGAAACAAGAAACAATCCTGTGGAAGTAGCACATAATGATGAAGCAAAATATCGTTCTGATGGCATTGGGGACCAATTGGACTGGGACAAGTCGGTAGTTGGTCAGGAAGGAAAGGAAGAAAGGGTGGACAAAGAAATGAATGCCCCCGGTGAAGGCCTCCTCATAGAAAGAGATCCGTTGAGGGCCACTGGACGTGACCCGCTCCCCGGGATGAGGGACGGAGAGGCGGATAGACTCAGGGATGTCGTAAGCACCCCGGATGGCCACAAGGTCCTCGGCGGTGATCACCGAAGCAATCCCACCGGGACCTGTCGACCGAGAAGGTTCGGGTTCAGGGATAGGAGCAGGAGGAGGAGCAGGAAGGAGGGCCAACTGAGGTGGAGAAGAAGACCCAGGTCCCCTAATGGCTACCGGACCATGGAAGGGCCTCCTACTAAACTCATAACGTGCCGCCTCCCTCTCCTCATCGGAGGAAGAAGGAGTCTTCGACCGGGAAGGTCCAGCCTCAGCTTGGCAAGAAGGATGGAAGTTCAGATCGAAGTGATCCATGGAAGAAGAAAAGGATGGTGAAGGAAGACCTACAACGACCCCTAGTCGATGAGAAGGAAGAAGAAGAAGAGGGAGCTAACCTGCTAGGGTTATAGGAGAACGACGATGGCCCGAGAGAGAGAAGGAGAAGACTGCTGTACGACGCCGGTCATGAAAAGTTTGAAAGAAAGTAAGTTTCGAATGACTTACCCTTCTTCTCGAGGTAACCTGCACCTGACCGTACCGTTATGGCTTTTCTAAGGGACTTGCCACGTGTCGTCGATCAACGGGGCTACCACCCTGATCCGATCGCGATCGCTCTGACTTCCATGCCTGCCATCATCACTCCCAAGACATGGCCACGTGGTGCTCTCGCATAGGCTCGAAGGACCATCGAGCAAGACACCGCCGATATCGATCATTATTGTACCAGATCTCTCCACCTTTCCACGTCAGCACCGCGATTACTCCCTTCGCCCCGAGCGCCGCGCGCCAATAGGCCTCGGGAGTGGGGGGCAAATGATGTGACTAGATCACTGACGTGGGACGGAGAGACTGACATGGAGCCCTTATCGGACGCCACGCTGGATTCCCATCATGAGCCCCTTCGCCGGGCTGAGCTCCTCGGGAGCAACGGGGCCGCCCGTCGAAGCCAGGCTCCGTCCTCCACCAGGTCGGTCCCCACCAGGTCGGGATGCCTAGGTCAGAGCCGAGTACAAGCCCCACCAAAGGCGGGCCCCTCGAGGTCGGGCCCCGTGGTCAGGAGTTGAGCTCAAGTCTCCTCCACCATAAGGAGCCCCTTCGAGGTCAGGTCCCCTGGGCTGGGCGACACCTCGCCCACCTCCGCCAGCTTGAGCTCGCCCGAAAATGGGTTCCACTGGCCCAGAGTCGAGCTCGGCCCTCCTCCGCACAGCCGAGCAGCCTCGAGGCGAGTCCACTAGAGATAGGCCCCACCTTTCCAGCTCGGTCCCAAGCTCAAATTGAGGCACCAACCACCAAGGGAGCTGCACCTCCCCTCCGAGGATAGTGGCGGGCCTCCCGAGGATCGTACGACAGCACCTGCTAGGCCGCCATTAATATCCATGGCCATCATTCACACCAGAAAGAAAGGAAACTCACATCAAGGCACCATACCCTCTACCGACCTGCCGTACAACTGGAGAAAAGATCCCACCGGAGAGCGCGGGTCTAGAGAGCGGCGGCCCGCCAACCGAGGCTCCGCCAGGCTCCCGGGAGAGTGGCAGACAGAAGGAATGTTAGAGGTGCATAGAAGCTTCCCCAGCTACCTGACGGAAGAGGCATCCCATCTGCGACACAACACCTCGTTGCACACGTCTGACAGCATGGAAAGATCACGAGGCAAGCCAAAGTAAAATACCCTGTTAGAGTAAGCCAAAGGGAGGTAACCAAAGAAAACACATAAAAAAAGGCCAAACAAGGGGGGGACGACCACCTCGGCCACCACCTCTCCCATTTTCACTCTCATTTTACCATATACACTACTCTCACTCCTCCTAGCATGGAGCTCATCCAGAGGGGCTCAACCAGAAAGATCTGTTTTCCTAGATCATCACTGACTTGACAGTCGGAGTGTCCCCACCGGAATCCTCGGCCCGGGTCATCGACATTGTTTGTTGCAGGTCCCGAGCCACTAGAGCCATCCCAAGCAGGTGGACGCGCGACATTCAACGCTATCAGTAGCTACGGGCCATGACGATCCAGGCGGCAACAGTGATCATGTTCTTACCCTACTGGACTGGCTCCAATTGACTCTAGATCATCTCTCTCGCATTCTCCCACCTTATGTGGTGTATCACACCTAGCTCACTAGAAACAAACTGGTCTTTAATTCCAAGATTAGTTTGACTAGTGTTATTATGGAGAGAGCCCGTGTTCAAGCTTTCGAGTACTTCATGATGACTATGATGACCTTCAAGACCCGGGGCTTCAACTTGATTCCTCAAGTGCCTTGTCAGGCTTTCATCTTCTGGGAGCCCCCTCCACCAAGGTTTGCCATCGTCAGCTTCGATGGGAGTGTTAGGGATACTCGAGGTGGAGCAGGGTTTGTTATTCGTGGCCCTGAACTACACCTTCTAGTGACAAGGGGTGCTTTTTGTTTGAGCCTTCTATCCCAACAGCGGAGCTCCGAGGTGCTTGGGTGGGTATGCGTTATGCCAGGAGGTGTCTTCTTCTTGATCATCTAATTATTGAGGATGACTCGGCTTCCGTTATCTCTTGGATTCAGGAGGCTCGAAGATCAGTACCAGCTTATCCTCTTTTTTGGGATATTGCTATCTTGTTGCAGGGATGCTCCGTCTATTTTATGTAGCATGTCTATCGGGAGGCTAACTCGATGGCTAACTGGGTTGCTTTCTATGTAGCGAACCATTATGGTGAGGTTTTGTGGACTGATCTGGGAGATGCCCCAGGTCCCTTGCGGGACATTATTCTCTCTGACTTTCTTGGACATGTTCACCCTAGATTTGTAAGGTGAATGCTCCGACTGACCAAAAAAAAAAGGATTTTGCATGTATTTAATATAAATAAGATCTTATGGTATTTAAATTTTACCATAAAACAAAATCTCCATCTTATTTTTAAATATTTCAAAAAATATTTTAATCACCTTGCCATATAGGTGATATTTTCCTTGGATGTCTTGCTAGGCTATAAGATTACCTTGCTAGCCCAAAGATTGTGTCCGGCAGTATAAGCATGAGGCAAAGTGCTGTGGTTGTTATAGACTACCTATTAAACACAGCATTAGTCATCCAAGCATGTTTGGAGGTGCATCCAAGGAATTAATTGATAAGATTTGTAGCACCAAAAGGGTCTAGCTTAGGGTGGACAAAGAAGAGAGACAAACATTATGGTAGCTAGCATTGTACCCAACAATCTGAAGGAGAGAGAATCTCTCCAATATTTATTTTATAACTTCTAATGTTGGTGTTTATTTATTAGAAGCTTAAAAAAATTAAAAATGAAGAAAGAGAGGCACAAAAAGACACTGACTTGGATAGTAAAAGAGCTACTTAATACCGCCAAGATGGTAGCTGTTGAGGTCTTGCCTCATAATCAACAAGTTATGGGTTTGAGGCATGACTTTACAGAAGACTTAATTAAATTCAGGGATTATCCCTTGAGACCCGTGACGGTTGGGTGAGTGAGAGGCCAGGATCCTTCTTCTTCTCTGTTCTGAAAAGCTGGCACCTTGGTGGTGTCGGGTTGACGTACTCATCCTTGGATGGAGAAAGACTGCAAAAATCAAGCGCCTTGAGTCGAATATTTCTCGGCGGGGTGGGGGCCTACGAGGGTAGCTACACCGGATTTATCCCCCTATTTCTTTTGTTTACCAAAAAAAAAAAGAGAGGAGCTACTTAATCATTCATTTCATGAAGCAGTAGTTTGATTCTTAAATGACACAAAATTTGCCTCGAAGAAGATATTGGATTTTCCTACTTTTCCTCAAAAGGTGGTAATGTTGCTTTTGAGTGTTAATAAAGGAGAATAAAGACCTCCAAGTTTTTTCAATTAATATTTTTTAATTTAGGCGACATCAATAATGTAAGAAAATTTGGAATTAGTAAGGTATTGCTTATAACTCAGTTCTGCATTAACAAACTTTTGATCAAAAAAAGTTATGAATTTACAAGCTTATTGGTTTGAATATTAAGCAATACACTTTATGGACTAAGAATTTTCCAACACATGATTAATCTTCTATGGGCCAATATATGTTTGACTATTGGTTGGAATGAAACTTAAAACTAATTTAAATCTTGCACTTATTTTCAAGTTCATCTCTCATTAAAGCACAAGTCTAATTTCCAATAGCAAAAAAAAAAATCATTTTGAGATCAAGTGAGGTACATGGTGGAATTTTGTTGCTCAGTGATGAAGCAACCCAAGAGGGGGGGTGAATTGTATTTTATAAAACTATTTGCAATGATTTAAGATGAACTAAACAAGTATGTGCTAATTATAATTAAGTACTTGTATTTTGCCAAAGTGTTTGTGTGCTTCAAAATAATGTGCAGCTGAATTAATAAAGTAAATGCATAAAGAAAATAATCACACAAACATAACAAATTTATAGTGGTTCGATGCACTTCAAGACATCTACATCCACTTCCCAAGTTTTTATTGGGAATTCACTATAATCACTAAGATTACAGCCGATTAGTTTTCTGGGCTCACTAATCAAAACCTAACTTGTTTTCACCGGGCTCACAAGTCAAAACCCTTGTTGGTTTTCTAACTTAGGCTAATCAACAACCTCTTGGTTTTCACGGCTAACCAAAAATCTTGTTGGTTTTGCGGGCTTACCAACAACCTATGTTGGTTTTACGAGATCACCAACAACCTATAATGGTTTTACACAAAGGCTAATCAACAACCTCTTGGTTTTCTAAGGCTCACAAAAAATCTTTGATATAACAATATAAGAATGAAAATAAAGAATACAATAAAGCTTTCTAATAAAAGCAAATATCTTTTGAAGCTCTTTAAAAGTTGATGAAGATCTTGTTCTCAAGTTGTTGAAGCCTTTGATTATAGTTTGATGATGTGAGCTTGGATGCACTCTTTTATTTTTGGAAGCTTGAAGGCTTGAATCACTCAACTCTTGAATCCTTGAAGGATATTTAATAATCTCACCAAAGGATTGCTTCCCCATTTTATTTGTATAGATTATATACCTCTCCAATCCTCAATAACCATTGATGACCGTTGGAGAAGAAAATATGGTCGTTAGACACAATCTAGAAAAGTTTTGTGCTTCAGAAAAACTAGCCATTACAGCAAGTGTCGATACTTGACCTTCATGAGTCAACACGTTGAGTCGACCTTGGAAGAGCGAGTCGATACTTGACTAAAAATATCTTCTGAAGTCTTCTATTCTGCACTGGTGAGCTGATACTTCATCTGGTGAGTCGACACCTTGAGTCGATACTTTAGTCCGTGAGTCGATACTTAACCAAAATCCTAAAATCAACTCGTTCTGTCTTTTGTTTGGTCTCAGGTCTTGAGTCGACACTTCACTATTCATGAGTTGACACTTGAATTGACACTTGGCTGACCATGAGTCGACACTTTAGTATGCCGGTTGCATATTATCCTAAGCTTTTTGTGAGTTGATACTTCAAGAGTTGACACTTCTAAGTATCAACACTTCCAAGTATCGACACTTGACCTGACCAGTACCGAAACTTGTCCAAAATTGATTCTTAGCTTCTTCAAGTTCTTCCTTATAAATTTCAAAGTCCATATACTTGCTTTTTTATTAATTTAAGAACTTTCTTCAACTAAAAACATGTATTTCTTCATTCAACATGGATGAGTATTAAGATCTGCTAAACATACTTAAAAATATAATTAGTATTCATATATACTTAAGTATTTTGTCAATCATCAAAATCAAGACCAGAGTCAACAATCTCTCCCTTTTAATGATGATTAAATCTTTAAGTATATGAACATGATAAGCTTAAAAAGATTAACAATATGATAAACATGTAAGCTCAAAATCAATGAATATCAAGCTCCCCCTCAAAATATGATTTTAAAAATATTTTCAAAATTCATTCAAAGTTTTTAAACATCTCCCCTTGCTAATTCTTCCCTTAAGATTAAAATATTTTGCTTTCTTCTCCTCCTTTTACATTTTCTTTCATTTCTCATATAATTTTCATGTTTATCAAATCTTTTTCCTTTTCATACTTAATATTTTTCTCTCTTTTTTGTCATCATGAAAAAGAGTGAAAGGCAATACAAAATGGAAATGAAGGTGGAAAGAATAGCAAGTTGATCATTAAAATCAATACATGTACTAATTAAATATGATACCAATTGAACATGATACCACCAAAATGACATGCACATGCAAAACATAAATAATTTTTTCCCTTTTAAAAATAAATCCTGATATCATTGAATGTGACTCCCCTAAAAAAAAAAGATTTGAAGGCAAGGAAAAGGAGTATCAGAGCAATATAAGTAAAACATGATATCAAGAAAATATTCAAAGCATCATATGTATATAAGGACAACAAATCTTTGGATGCTCCTTCTAAATATTATTCTTCCTTAAAAATATGCATTCATTGAGGATTAAAATATGAAAGCACAAACAATATAATTTTATATAATTTGAGATATGATCATAAATACTAAATCTGAAATCAAAGATTTAAATTTTCAAGATATACAAAATTTTCAAAATATAGGAGGTTGACATTTAAAGATTCAATTTAATATGATTTCAAATTTATTTGAAATAATTTGATATCCATACAAATGCTAGAAGTAATATGATACCAAGTCTAGCTACTGGATTAGGGGTTTATCAATGTGCATACCTTCTTCTTAAATGTAACCCTTTACAACCAGTTCTATACTTGTTCCAAATAATTTCTAGTCTAAGCATGGATACAAAATAGAATACATTTCATGAAAACCATATGATTTGAAATGATTTTGATTACCCATATAAATGTTAGAAGTAATCTAGTACCAAGTTTAGCTACTGGAGCAAGGATTTATCAATATGCATACATTCTTCTTAAATGTAATCTTTAACTATCGGTTCTAGTCTTGATCCAAATCATTTCTAACTTAAGCATAGATGCCAAAAATGTATATATTTCATCACAACATTTTACTTGAAATAATTTAAAACTATATTAATTAAAATCAAGTGAAAGTCTAATAATCACAAGTTTAATCATGAGAGCATAAAATCCATCAACATCAAAAAGTTCATGATCACAACAAATGACTATTAGTCTAAACTTGATTCTAATTAATCAATTAAAATAATTTTCAAAGTAATATGCAACTTTAAAAATATTTTTCATGAAGTAATTTAAGATACATTAATCAAAATCAAGTGAAGATCTTATAATCACAAGTTTAATCATGATAGCATAAAGTTTATCAATATCAAAAAGTTCATGATCATAACCAATGACAATAAGTCTAAACTTGATTCTAATTAATCATTTAAAATAATTTTCAAAGTAATTGATGCAACATTTATAACAAATATTTACCTACATTTTCAATTATGAAGAGAAATGTTTAGAATTTAGCAATATATATAATCCTTCCTTTATAATTTAGTCCAAAATATAGCTTGTCCACTCTTTGTATTATCTTGTACAGCCACTTTTCAATAATTTCCTTTTTTCATATTGGGCTACAAGACATTCCAGCAAAATAAACTAGGTGGATAATTTTGGTACCCAAACTTTCTTGGATCCTTTAGAATTAGTAAATATGGTTAATTTTGAAACCCAATTTTTTTTTAATTTACAAAGATATACATTATGCCCAAATTTACAACATCTAAAACAAGTCAGATTGGAAGATGCATCAACAAAGAAATTCTTGTTTTTTCATCCAAGATTTTTGTTTTTCTTTAAAAGCTCATCATTTAAAACAAAAATCTTAGACCTTGTTAGAATTTTTATTTCATTCAATAAAATATTTTTCTCATTTGAAAACTTATTACATAAATCTTTCAAATCAATTTTTTTTTCTAAAATTTCTTTTTCTTTAAAAAGATTATTCTTATCATTTTCTAAAACATCAATCTTTATATTTAAATCATAATTTTTATTGGCAAGATTAGTATTCTCAAGAGAAAAAGAATCTATATGTCTTTTTAATTTCTTGTGCCTAATTTTTAATACTTTGTATCCATGTACAAGATCATTAAATGCATCATGTAATTTATAAAAGGTAAAATCATATTTATTTTCAGCACATACCTTTTCCTCATTTGTCATAAAGCAAAGATCGGCAACTTCTTGTTCTTCCTTCGAACTAGAATCTTCACTATCGCTCCAAGTTGTCATCATTGTCTTGAATTTCTTTTTGGCCTTGAGGGCTATTATCTTTTTCTTTTCTTGATCAGCAACCACTTTTTTGTGTCATAAATTCAACTCATGGGTCATGAGTGAACCAATAAGCTCCTCCAAAGATAGGGTATCAATATCTTCGACTTCTTGGATCGTCGTTACCTTTGGATCCCATGATATTGATAAAGATCTAAGAATTTTATTAACCAAATCAGCATTAGTATAGACTTTGCCAAGACTTTTTAATTCATTAACAATAGTCATAAATCTAGTATACATATCAGATATAAATTCATAATGCAGCATTTTAAACATTTCAAAAGAATGAACAAGCATATTAATTTTAGTACATTTCACTTGAAGAGTACCCTCATGAGTAATTTCAAGTATGTCCCATATCTCCTTTGTCGATGTGCATGTGGAGATCCTATTGAATTCATTAGAGTCCAATACACAATAAAGCAAGTCATTACTTTAGCATTAATTTCAGATTGCTTAATATCATATTCATTCCAATCCTTCTTAAGCTTTGGAATGGAAATGCCATTAACCAAAATGGAAGGAATATGAGGACCATTAACTATAACTTTCCAAAGGTAATAACTAATAGATTGAATATGGATGCGCATGCGAGTTTTCCAAAAAGTATAATTAATGCCATTGAAAAATGGTGGTCTATTAATTGCATATCTTATAACAAAATAAGAACCTTCTAGGATTGCCATGATCTTTTAACTCAAAATCATTGGATTCTTTGCAAAGTACCAAGTTTAGATACCAACGATTTTGGGTTTCAGGCTATGATACCAATTGTTGCTCAATGATGAAGCAACCCAAAAGGGGGGTGAATTGGATTTTATAAAACTATTTACAATGATTTAAGATGAACTAAATAGGTATGTACTAATTGTAATTAAGTGCTTGTGTTTTGCTAAAATGTTTGTGTGCTTCAAAATAATGTGTAGTGAAATTAATAAGGTAAATGCACAAAAAAAATAATCACACAAATACAACAAATTTATAGTGGTTCGGTGCACTCCAAGGCACCTACATCCACTCCCCAAGTTTTTCTTGAAAATTTACTATAATCACCAAGATTATAGTCAATTAGTTTTTCGGGCTCACTAATCAAAATCTAACTTATTTTCACCAGGCTCACAAGTCAAAATCCTTGTTGGTTTTCTAACTTAGGCTAACCAATAATCTCTTGGTTTCCACGGCTAACCAAAAATCTTGTTGGTTTTACAAGCTCACCAATAACCTATGTTGGTTTTACGAGATTACCAACAATCTATGTTGGTTTTATACAAAGGCTAACCAATAATCTCTTGATTTTCTAAGGGTCACTAAAAACCTTTGACATAACAATATAAGAATGAAAGTAAAGAATATAATAAAACTTTCTAATAAAAGCAAATATCTCTTTGAAGCTCTTTGAATGTTGATGAAGATCTTGTTTTCAAGTTGTTAAAACCTTTGATTGTAGCTTGATAATGTGAGCTTGGATGCACTCTCTTATTTTTGGAAGCTTGAAGGCTTGAACCACTCAACTCTTGAATCCTTGAAGGATATTCAATAATCTCATCAAAGGATTGCTTTCCCATTTAATATATGTAGATTATATCCTCTCCAATCCTCAAATAACCATTGATGACCGTTGGAGAAGAAAATATGGCCGTTAGACACAATCTAGAAAAGTTTTGTGCTTCAGAAAAACTAGCCGTTACAGTAAGTATCGACACTTGACCTTCATGAGTCAATACTTGGAACAGTGAGTCAATACTTGACCAAAAATGTCTTCTGAAGTCTTCTACTTTGCATTGGTGAGCCGACACTTCATCTGGTGAGTCGACATCTTGAGTCGACATTTCAGTCCATGAGTCGACACTTGACGAAAATCCTAAAATCAACTCGTTCTGTCTTTTGTTTGGTCTCAGGCCTTGAGTCGACACTTCACTGTTTATGAGTTGATACTTGGCTGACCATAAGTCGACACTTCAGCGTGCTGGTTGCATATCAGCCCAAGCTTTCTGTGAGTTGACACTCCAAGTGTCAATACTTGAAAGTATCGACACTTGACCTGACCAGTATCGAAACTTGTCCAAAAATGATTCTTAGCCTCTTCAAGTTCTTCCTTATAAATTTCAAAGTCCATATACTTGATTTTTCATTAATTTAAAGATTTTCTTCAACTGAAAACATGTATTTCTTCATTCAACATGGATGAGTACTAAGATCTGATAAACATGCTTAAAAATATAATTAGTACTTATATATATTTAAGTATTTTATCAATCATCAAAATCAAAACCAGAGTCAATACATTTAAGTTTGTGATCCACGAAGATCATCATATCCACCGTGGACCACTTCGGCCGGTTCAAGTAGATTTGGATGGCCGGGTTTCAGAGGAAAATTTATGATAATCCAATATTCGATCACATATCAAACTTTGAGAGGCTGTAACTCCTAAACCAAGAGGAATATAATGATGTAACAAAAAGCTAAGTTAATAGAGTTGAGAGCTAACTTCAATCTTAATTTGAAAATATTTATAATATTTTTTTATTTTAGAAAAAAAAAGCTTGACTAGAAGAGGAATCCGAGCCCGATTCTAAGCCGGCAGAGCTTACCGGTATAAATAAAGAACCTTGCACCAAGATTTTCTATACATTGATCAGAAGGAAGTGAAAAGGCTATTACCTTGCTTTTCACTTCATTAAAATAGAAGAGAATTTCCATCCAGATTTGGGACTGGAACCTCGCTAGTATAAATAGATGACATGTTATTTATTATTATTTTTTAAAAGGATATATATTTTTTTATTATTTTTTGAAAGGTTTGAGTTAAGTGGATCGAAAGAATTGCATCATTCTTTTTTTGATTCGATCAAGTTGGTACGAGTTTTGATTCTTTTTTTGTAGTGAGGACCTATATTGATGGTCCAAACTTTTGAACAATTCAAATAGATGAGAGAAAGACCGCTGAGACGGTAGCCCGGTTGGTAGAGGCCTTGCCTCACTACCAACTGGTCCCAAGTTTGAGTAAGGATCCGGTCGGTGACTCACTTAAATCTAAAATTAAATCCCGAAGCTTGGGATAACTGGCATGAGTGAGAGGTCAGGTCTCTCCCATTGTCCCCATTTTATAGCTGGCATGAGTGAGAGGTCAGGTCTCTCCTATTGTCCCCATTTTGCTAGTCGGCATCCCCGTTTTACAACTGGTATGAGTGAGAGGTCAGGTCTCTCCCATTGTCCCCGTTTTACTAGTTGGCGTCTCAATGATGCCAGTGAGAGGTCAGGTCTTTTCCTTTGTCCCAACCTGATGGGTTTGGGATCTTTGGGGATAGCTACACCCGGAATTTATCCCCCCTTCTTTTTATCAAAAAAAAAAAAAAAGTGAGGGGGGGGGGGGAAAGAGAAAGGTTAGTTAAAAATCGGAATGATGGCCGAGATGAGAATAAGATGACAGGCCTCACTCAACTAGAGATCGCCTAACTCACAAGCTCCTATCTTGACTAATGCCTTGAACTAAAGCACGCTATCTTTATTTTTGGAAATGAAGTTCAATCATCTAATAAGAAGGGTATTCAGAATACTCCTTTTTAGCCCGTGTAAAGTTGAAACTTGAATTGAGAAACCTGTATATAATGGTGCTGCTGCAGAGGAGAACCTAGACAACTAGTTGGATCAGTAATAAACTTATATAACCATATATGGTTATATCATCATCCAAAAGATAGCTTTTACACATAAAGCTTTCCCGTTATGTCTTTGGTAAAATTCTTCCAACATGAATATTAATATTATTAATCTAATATGGAGCAAATTTAAGAATTTAATTAAAAAATTATTTTGTAAAATTAGCTTTAAGAAATATCGATAGATCAAGTAGTAATACCTTCATTATAAATATGATCAATTTGTCCGAACTACACCATCAACTTTCAGGAGTAGACCGTCAATAGGGCCAGTGGGCGGGCGCCTTGAGGGTATTAAATATAGCTTGAAAAATATTAAAAAAAAAAATTTAAAATAAAATATATATCAAAATTAACTTTCTCTGCTTAGAAGTTGGATAACTTCCAACATTATCTTTCATTTTTAGTATTTTTTTTTCATAAATTTTTAGGAAAAGATAAAGAATTTTCATTTTATCGCTCGATCAGCAACCGTCTTCAAAATACACTGTGACAAAGCCACTGCACGTAGCCAGCACTGTCCCATCAACCGCACTGATGGTGAGATGCAACCGGACTTATTATGCGGTGCGATCGGCAAGAACGCTCCCATGCCAAGACTGGATGGTTGCGCATATGCAAAGTCGGATACCATCAATGCGCTAGCCTACGATTGCCATTTCGATGACCTCCGTCAGCTTCGCCGCATTGACAGACATCAAGTGTAGTGAAGCCATGCACCGTCCTAGAAACCGGACTGGTCGCGTAGCATGATCGGATCTTGAAAGGCACAGATGGGTGGGTGCCTGTCATGCCCCGAGCTCCCATCGATGCTATTGCACTCGATGCGATGCCATCACCATCGCGGCTGGTGCACGCGCCTTCTTTACGAATCCATGATGTTTATGACTCTTTCGGTTTTAACAACTACTACATAAAGAATATTTTTAACAATGAAGATTGTGAAGACCAGATTGTGTAACAAGATGGAAGATAATTTTTTTTGTTGATTATTTAGTTATTTATATCGATAAGGAGATAGTTAAAAATTTTATGGTAGACTTTATTATTGATGAATTTAATCTTATGAAATAATATAAGTATAATTTAAATAATATTTATAAGATAAATTTTAATTTAATTTTAATTATTTATTAATATTTTTTTTAATTTTTTAGAAAAATTGATATGGTCCATTCATGTCAACTTTGATAAGTAGAATCTCTCTCTATATATTATATTGTTTTTAATCAATAATGCACACATTAATTTTATCTTCAATTTAAGCTTGTCTAGATGGAGGAAACAAGAAAAAAATCTATGTATATAAAGGGAAAAGAAGCGCATCTAGAATCCTGTAGGCAAAAAATTGTTTTCAAACTTGTCTCCTGGATTTTAATTAATATTTCCAGTTATTAAAGACCCGAACACTTTTTTGTTTTTTTTTCTCTTTAAAGCTTGGGAAAAGGGGTGGCTGTAATTAAAGGAGAAAGAAAGAAAAAATGTTCAAAAATCCCAAGTATAAGACCTATATGTAGTTAATATGAAACAAGCAAGAAAGCAAATGAAAGACATCGAAGAGTTGGGATTAACATCTAACTTTTATTTTGTTGTTATTATATTTGTAAAAAAACAAAATAATAATAATAATAATAATAATAATAATAATAATAATAATAATAATAATAATAATAATAATAAAAGGCAACTACTCTTCCCTTCCCGGCATGCAACGTGCGCGATCCACATGCACGCCATGTACAGATCCACGCATTTCCATACATTTTTAACTAGTTTTAATCTCTTTTATATTTTAATTTTTTTAATTAATTTTAAATTTAATTTTGTAATTGCTAAGTTTTAATTAAATTATGTATCTAATTTTATAACTGTTATAATGGCTAGTCGAAAACTTTTTGAGATTTTCTCTAAAATTTTGAGTCTATAAATTAGTCTCTATCTCAGCATTACAAAGTATCCAAAAAATTCCAAGCTCTTCCTTTCATCAATCTTCTATTCAAAAATTTTAAAATTTCTTTTTCTCCTATCTTTTTCCATTTTAAAATTTTTGGACTGAACATGAACTAATCGGCATTCGTTCGAGATCGTACCATCGATG
The DNA here is from genome assembly GCA_021397845.1 of Areca catechu. Classification (NCBI taxonomy): domain Eukaryota; kingdom Viridiplantae; phylum Streptophyta; class Magnoliopsida; order Arecales; family Arecaceae; genus Areca; species Areca catechu. The sequence goes on along the minus strand of CM038044.1, from coordinate 119,277,260 downwards.
GACGTTGAAAATTTTGACTACCATATTATATTTTGGAGGAGAGCGTGTGGCCTAATTATTCTTTGTACGAAAAAAAGACCAAACCTTCTTTAGAATAGTGATTATTTCCATCTCTTGAACCAGACTTTCTAACCTTACTTTATTATATTTGAAAAATTTTGTTACATCAAAATTATTCTATCACATACATCACAAAAAAATATTTTAAAATATTTTAAAATTATATATATATTAATAAATTTTTTATATATCATAACTAACATATTTTACATGCAAGAGGGAACTCCATGCAGGACACTCACTAAAGAAGTACTTACCCTGATCTTTCATAGTCATCTGCTTCCTTTTATTCCACGTAATTTAATTAAGTATATGTTCCAAGAATATAATAAAATTAGATGTCCACATTCCATTATATATATATATATATATATATATATATATATATATTGGCACATGCCAAAAACGCTAAAAGCTAACAAGTCCTTGAGCCTAGAAAATGGAGCCAGAGCTAGGAATCTAAGATACACGGGATTGCTTAATTTTCCGGTATGCTGACATGGCTTTGGTACCATACGATGGTCCAGAATCCTCCCGGCTTTTGTGATGGCAAGCCCACCCTCTTTCTCGCACCACCAGAAGCCCGACATCGAAGAATGCAGTCATATCCAATACCTTTCTGTATAATATTGGCGAGCGTCATCTACATAAAGATGGAACCTACTCCACTTGCCTTAAAAAAATGTTAAGGGTCAAATATTTTCGGTTCTTTGACGCCCAAATTCCCATCTCTTCGTGAGACCTATGGTTGACCTACTACCATCTCTCTTTGTGCCAAGCAGGAGGTAGCGGACTCTCCATGGGAGTTGGAAGTTCTAGAAAGGTTGGAGGCTAGGAAATTTTACCATCCATTTTTATTTAAATTGTTCACCTTCCTTCTTAGCTCATATCATTGTTGTTGGCATGAATGAAAGATCGGGAACTTCTTTTTATTTTCAATTTATTGGTCGGTATCTTAGTGATGTCAGGTTGACGTACTCATCATTAGATGGAAAGAGACTGCACGAATCTGAACGTCTCGTATCGAACATTATCTGACAGCATGAAAATATGCAGGATAGGTACACCAAAATTTTGTTCTCCTATACCTTTTTATATATATAAAAAAAAAATCCAACCGTAACCCAATCCTACGTCCCTACTTCATTATTTGTCATCATTGCAACCACTCTGTTATCCCCGAAATCCCGATCGACACAATAATATTATGGGAGATGAGGTATTATTGATGCCCGGTCTCTTTCTCTCTTCACCTACTTTACGAGCAGATGAGAAAAGGGCGTAGCACGTGATGATCAACGGCTAGGAGAGCTCCTTCCCATGTCCAGAGTAGTGGGGCCCCGTAGTGATGGCATGATCGGACGATCTGGGTGCCTTCCAACGCATGATCCGTGACCAGAAGTGTTGCCAATTTGAAGGGGCTGATCCAAACCATTCCAAGAGGCTTTTGTGCATGATCTGATAGCCCAGGCAAAGTCCAATGCATGATTAGATGGCCAAAATCGAATCTTATGGGATCCAAGACATGATGAGGTAACTTCAGGCACTTTGATGGTGATTCGATTGCCCAGCCGGTTCCAGGGATTGAAGCCTAATTTGATGCGGTTTGGACCTTATTTCGAGTTCTATTCAAAATGAGCATCCCTCTCTCCCTCTCTTTCTTATTTGACCAGCCTCAATCTCTTGGCAAATAAAATCTTAGCTATTCATCTACCCTCTTCCCTTGGTCCTGCATTGAGAAAATATGAAAATCTACTCCCTCCTAACACCTATAAAAAAGACTCCATGCCTCTACCTTGAAACCATCAATTCTTTAATGCAACAATTCTTCAAACCTTGGAAGGAGGGAGAAGAAAAAAAAGAGCATGCTCGACTGGCCATTTTCATCTTCGAGAAAAGTAAATTTTTGTTTTTATTTTTAGATCTTGTATCTTTCTTTCATTTAAGTAGATATTTGAATAATTATAATATTCTCTTTTTTTTTATGAATAAAGTTTGTTCATTCTTTCAAATATTACATTCTTAATTTTTTATTATGATACGAGTCTTTGAACAGCTTATAACTATATAGAGACGAGTTATGATCATGCGATATGACCTGTGCTCATAACTTTAGTCCCAAAAACTAAGCTAAAGGGTGTTTCTCTTATGGAAACTCTTAGCATTATGCAATATACCCAGAGCACGTGGTGGAGCTCGTTGGTCCAAGATCCTTTGGCTTTGCTGAGCCTCTTCTTGATCCTTTGAAAAATGGCCCGGTTGGTGGCTTCTACCTCCCTGTTGGCCTGGAGGTGAGCCATCAAAGTTAAGTGATGCGAGATCTCTTGGTTTTCGCAAAATTCCTTGAATCTTGCTCTAATAAATTATAACCCATTATCAGTAATCAGTATCCAAAAAACTCCGAAACATCAAATTATGGCTCTCTAGAGGAAGTCGATTACTCTGGATCAGTAATACAAGTCAGTAGCTCAGTTTCCATCTATTTTGTGAAATACTCTATTGCAACGAGCAAAAATTTTTGTTGCCCTAAGGAAAGTAGGAATAGACTGAGAATATCTATCTTCCATTATACAAAAGGCTATAGAGTGTATATGGAAGTGATTGGTATGGTCTTCAAAAGGTTTTTGACACTTCTCAGTCTAGCGAGAATTATTGGATTGCTTCAAAGTTTGGAAGAAAGGAAGGCAGCATTCGGCTAATTTAGATACAAACTGATTGAAGGCTACAATTCTTTCGATGAGACGTTATACATCCTTGACCATCCTTGGGGAATCATATTGTAGACAACCTTTATCTTCTCTGGATTGGCTTCCACCCTTAGTTGGAGACCATAAAATCCAAAAATTTGCTTGATACCACCCCAAAGGTACACTTGGTGGGGCTTAGCTTCATTTGATACCTTCGAAGGGTGGCAAAGGCTTTCCTGAGATCATCGATGTGGGTTTTGGCCTCTTTGCTTTTAACAAACATGTCATCTACATACAACTCTATATTTCATTCGATCTGGTATTTGAAGACTTTGTTGACCAGGCACTAGTAAGTGGTACTTGCATTTTTAAGGCCAAATGGCATGACCCTATAACAAAAGAAACTATGATCAGTAACAAAAACAATCCTCTCCTTGTTTTCTAGAGCCATCCAGATTTGGTTATGACGTGGAACAACCGCTGACGTGGAGCCCATGACATCAATAGTTGGTGACTGCGCTGGTGGGAAGTGCCACCTGAATGCAGGACCCGCATGCTATCCAAAGGCGAGCCCTTCGGTTGAGGCGGCCCCCGCATCCGGGGTCAAGCGCCCGGTAGAGGTCGAGCTCATGCTTTCCAAAGACAAGCCCTTTGATCAAGACAGCCCCCGCATTCGGGGTCGAGCGCCCGGTCGAGGTCGAGCTCATGCTGTCCAAGGGTGAGCCCTTAGGCCGAGACATCCCCCGGATCCGGGGTCGAGCGCCGGACCGAGGTCATGCTCCTGTTGTCCAAAGGCGAGCCTTTTGATCGAGGCGGCTCTCGCATCCAAGGTCAAGTGCCCGACTAAGGTCAAGCTCATGCTTCCTAAAGGTGAGCCCTTCGGTCGAGGTGGCCCCCACATCCGGGATCGAGCACCTGGTCGAGGTCATGCTCATGCTGTCCAAGGGTGAGCCCTTCAGTCGAGGTGACGCTCGCATCCGGGATTGAGCGCCCGACCGAGGTCAAGCTCATGCTGTCCAAAGGCGAGCCCATCGGCTGAGGAAGCCTATGCATCCGGGGTTGAGCATCCGGTTGAGGTCGTGCTCATGCTTTCCAAGGATGAGCCCTTCGACTGAGGCGGCCCTCGCATCCGGGGTCAAGCGCCCGGCCGAGACCATGCTCATGCTTTCCAAGGACGAGCCCTTCGAGCAAGGTGACCCCTGCATCTGGGGTCGAGCGCCCGGTTGAGGTTGTGCTCATGCTGTCCACGGGTGAGCCCTTCAGTTGAGGCGGCCCCCGCATCTGGAGTAGAGCGCCCGGTTGAGGTCATGCTCATGCTTTTTGAAGGCGGCCCTTCGCATCCGGGGTCGAGCGCCCAGCCGAAGTCGTGCTACCGCTTCTGGGGTCAAGCTCCCCAGATTGAGCTCTCCCCCTCCTCCTACCGAGATTAGAGTTCCTGCCAGTAATGGAAAGAAAGAGGATCAGCAAAGGTACAGACTGTGACATGGAAGCTCCCAGTTACCTGCCACCTCCCAAAAGTAGTACACGCTCTATCAAAAAATTCAAACTCTGCAACACGCCACTCGTATGTTCTGCACAATGCATGCTCCACCAGGCTCCATACCCTATGGTGCACTGCCACGTCAACGACCGTGCAACCGAGGGCTCTGATCCTCGTGATCCAAAATCTAAACCTCCTCCAAGAGGAGTATTTCATTAAGGCCACAGGCCCTACGATACCTGACGATCCCTCTCGGAATAGAAATGCTCTACCATGGCTTGGGGCTCAGCGGCATGGTGCCTACCCCTCCCATAAAAAATTGCACCACCAGAGGTACAAGATATGTACTACACTGATGATCACCCCCTAATAGAACACTACTAGAAAAGGATGCTTTACCGAGGGAAAAATTCCCTCGCAATTTTGAGGGATCCTTCAACAAAAAATTTTTCGAGAAAAAAAATTCCCTCACAAAATCCCTCAGGTATTTTTGTTTGTGAGGGATTTTTTGAGAGATTTATTCCTTATAAATGAGCTCTTAGTAAAAACTTTTTAAAAAAAAAGTTTTCTCGAAAAATCCCTTGCAAATTATTTTTGCGAGAGATTTTCTGAGGGATCTTTTCATCATAATTTGGTTCTTAGTAAAAAAAACTCATTAAATTTTTTTTTCACAAAATCCCTTGGACATTAGTTTTGCAAGAGATATTCCGAGGGATCTTTTCATGATATTTTGGTTCTTAGTAAAAAAATTTTCAAATAAAAAAATCCCTCGAAAATTTTTTTTGTGAGGGATTTTTCAAGGAATTTATTCCTTATAAATGAGCTCTTAGTAAAAATTTTTTGAAAAAAAAGTTTTTTCAGAAAATCCCTCATAAATTATTTTTGTGAGAGATTTTTCGAGGGATCTTTTCATCATAATTTGGTTCTTAGTAAAAAAAATCTCAATAAAAAAATTTCTCGTAAAATCCCTTGAAAATTATTTTTACGAGAGATTTTCCAAGGGATCTTTTAATGATAATTTGGTTCTTAATAAAAAATTTTCAAATAAAAAAATTCCTCGCACAATCCCTCGGAAATTTTTTTGTGAGGGATTTTCTGAGGGATTTATTCCTTATAAATGAGCTCTTAGTATAAATTTTTCGAGAAAAAAGTTTTCTCGGGAAATCCCTCACAAATTATTTTTGAAAGAAATTTTCCAAGAGATCTTTTCATCATAATTTGGTTCTTGGTAAAAAAAATCTCAATAAAAAAACTCGTCACAAAATTCCTCGAAACTTATTTTTGCGAGATATTTTTCAAGGAATTTTTTCATGATAATTTGGATTTTAGCAAAAAAATCTCAAATAAAAAAATCCCTCACAAAATCCCTTGAGTTTTTTTTTGTGAGGGATTTTTCGAGGAATTTATTTCTTATAAATGAGCTCTTAATAGAAATTTTTCGAGAAAAAAGTTTTCTCGGAAAATCCCTCATAAATTATTTTTGCGAGGGATTTTTCGAGAAATCTTTTTATCATAATTTGGTTCTTGGTAAAAAAAATTTTAATAAAAAAATTTCTCTCAAAATCTCTTGAAAATTATTTTTATGAGAGATTTTTTGAGGAATCTTTTCATGATAATTTGGTTCTTTGTAAAAAAATTTTCAAATAAAAAAATTCCTCGCACAATCCCTTGGAAATTTTTTGTGAGGAATTTTTCGAAAGATTTATTCCTTATAAATGAGTTCTTAGTAGAAATTTTTTGAAAAAAAAGTTTTCTCAAAAAATCCCTCGCAAATTATTTTTGCGAGGGATTTTTCGAGGGATCTTTTCTTCATAATTTGGTTCAAATAAAAAAATCCCTCGCAAAATTCCTTGGAAATTTTTTTTGTGAGGGATTTTTTGAAGGATTTATTCCTTATAAATGAGCTCTTAGTAGAAATTTTTTGAGAAAAAAAGTTTTCTTGAAAAATCCCTCATAAATTATTTTTACGAAAAATTTTTCGAGAGATCTTTTTATCATAATTTGGTTCTTAGTAAAAAAACTTTCAATAAAAAAATTCCTCGCAAAATCCCTCAAAAATTATTTTTGCGGGAGATTTTCTGAGGGATCTTTTCATGATAATTTGGTTCTTAGTAATAAAATTTTCAAATAAAAAAATCCCTTGCAAAATCTCTAAGAAATTTTTTTTGTGAGGGGTTTTTCAAGGAATTTATTCCTTATAAATGAGGTTTTAGTAGAAATTTTCCAAGAAAAAAAGTTTTTTCAAAAAATCCCTCTCAAATTATTTTTGCAAGGGATTTTCTGAGGAATCTTTTCATCATAATTTGGTTCTTAGTAAAAAAAATTTAATAAAAAAACTTCTCGCAAAATTCTTCAAAAATTAATGTTGTATGGAAGATTTTTTGAGGGATTTATTTTTTGTAAATGAGCTCATAGTAAAAGTTTTCTAATAAAAGAATTCTTTCAAAAAATCCCTCGTAAATTAATTTTGTGAAAGATTTTTCAAAAAATCTTTTCACCATAATTGGGTTCTTAGTAAAAAAAATTTAATAAAAAACTTCTCAAAAAAAATCTTGGAAATTAATTTTATGGAGGATTTTTTGAGAAATTTATTCCTTATAAATGAGCTCGTAGTGAAAAATTTTTAATGGAAGGCCCGGTCCAAGAAAATATTGAACATAGAAAAACTAGAAAGAAAGGCCCTGCCTAAGAAAAATATTAAAATATTATTCAAAAAAAGAAAAATAAAAAGATATTGTTCTAATATTTTTTATAAAATAATTTGATAATAGTAAATAGCAAGAATTGAACCTAAAACCTTTGAAAAGCCTACATACTATCATAACCATTAAAATCCATTTTTTTTATTATAAGTTTATTAAAAAAGTATTTAACCTATATAAAACCTTTCTTATAAGTTAATAAAACCTAAAACCCCTTAAACTCCCATGCCCAGCGCCCATCTCTGTTTGACCGTTGGGCTTCCCTCTTTTCCTCCTTCGGTTGCCTCTTCCTATTGGAATCGGACCGGTGATCAAGCGGCAGCCGACGGGAATGATGGTGATGGTGGCGGCAACAATGGCAACTGCATGCCTCCACCATTCTTCTTCCTCGGTTCCTTCAATTCATCATTCAGGTAAGTCAAATAATGATCAATTATTTTCTTTTTTGTTTCCACCGACTGGCAGGATCGAACTTGGCTCCTCCACCCCATCGCCTCCCGGCCTCCCCCACTCCCTCCCGGCCTCTCACCCCCCTTCCAACCTTCCCCAATCTCCGATCAAAACACCAAAAAAAAAAAAAGAGTTTTGATCAAACCATAGTGCTGCTGCCACCCCACTGACTCTGCCACAGTTCCAAATCGTCTCACATCAACGGTCTGTGCATCCGCGTTGAAGGCTCTATATGTGAAGGCTCTTAACAAGTTGAAAAAAATGGTCGAAAAAAGTTTTCAGTAAAAAAATATTTTTACGAGAGATTTTTTGAGGGATTTTTTCATCATAATTGCATTCTCAATAAATTTGTTTTCAAATAAGCGGTCTGCATCCCAGTAGAAGCCTATGTAAGTTTCATTATTATTTAACAATTGGTTTCATATATTGGCTGTTGCCGCCAAGATCGCCGTGGCCCGTAGCTGCTGCCGGCGCCGGAGTGCGCTCCCTTCACTGCCTGGCGGTCCTCTGGTCCTGGACCTGCAAAACAGGGGTTAGTGACCCGGGCCGTGGTTTCTGGTGGGGGCACTCCGACAGTCAAGTCAGTGTCGATCTAGGGAAACAAATCCTCTTGGTCGAGCCCCTCTTGATGGACTCCACACGAGGAGGAGTGTGTTGTGTAAGAGTGGGATGCAAGTGTGTCGAGGAAAGCGTGGCCTGGTTAAAGGGAGTCTTTGTATGGCCCTTCCGCCCGACCTTGCATGAGGATACTGGTGGTGCCGTGCTCCTCTTCCTAGTGGAGCGTGCACTTGTGTTCCAGTGTCGTGGCTTATGCCTTGCCTTGCCTGTGTTGTGGTTGTTACCTCCGAGTTTTTGTGAACTAGGTTACCATTGGGCGTCCGTCTTGGGATCTCCACCGGGCTGTCAGGCACGTGTGGCGGTGTCCCGAGGAGTCTTTCCTGATTCATGATAAGAGAAGCTGTCATGTGCTCTAACATTCTCCTTGGTCACCTTATTTCGAGAAACCTCGCAGTACCTCGATCGGTGGGCCGCCATCCCTGGGATTCGAATCTCCTGGTTGGCTTCCTCTCTCGGGTGGTCCAGGTGGTTGGTGAGGAGCATGGTGCATTGATCAGTGTGTTTCTCTCCCTTCTAGTATAACCGATGACTGCAGGCGATCAGTACAGTCTGGCAGGTGCTCCAGTGTAGTCCTCGATTGGCTCGCCGGTGTCCTGGGATGGTGGTGCCAACGTCCGAGCTGGGGTTGAGCTGGAATGGCAGGGCTCGCTCTGACCTAGATGCCCCAAGCTTGCGGGGTCGTCTCGGTGGAGGAGGGCAGAGTGCGGGCCTGGTCCAGAGGGCTTATGCTAGGAGAGGCTCTACGTGGCGGAGGAGGGCTGAGCTCGACTCCGACCATAGGGCTCGATCTCCGAGGGTCTCGCTCTGGAGGGCAGAGTGCGGGCCCGGTCCAGAGGGCTCGCACTCGGAGAGGCTCCATGTGGTGGAGGAGGGCTGAGCTCGACTTCGACCACAGGGCTCAATCTCCGAGGGTCTCGCTCTGGAGGGCAGAGTGCGGGCCCGGTTTAGAGGGCTCGTGCTCGGAGAGGCTCCACGTGACGGAGGAGGGTTGAGCTCGACTCCGACCACAAGGCTCGATCTCCGAGGGTCTCGCTTTGGAGGGCAGAGTGCGGGCCTGGTCCAGAGGGCTCGTGCTTGGAGAGGCTCCACGTGGCAGAGGAGGGCTGAGCTCGACTCCGACCATAGGGTTCGATCTCCGAGGGTCTCGCTCTGAAGGGCAGAGCGCGGCTCCGGCCTAGGCATCCCGAGCTCGCGGGACCGACCTGGCAGAGGACGGAGCTCGACTCGTTGTCTCGAGAGAGCTCAGCTCGGCTCAGCAGAGGAGTCCGAGCAGGATAATTGACATAGCGTCCGATGCGACGGCTTCCATTGACATGGTGCCTGTCGATTTTTTCATGTCAGTGATCCCGCCATATCATTTGCCCCCCACTCCCGAGGCTCACTAGTGCACGGCACTCGAGCCGAAGGGAGTGATTGCGGTGCTGACATGAAAAGGCAGAGATCTGGCACAATGATGGCCATGATTGCTGGCACCTCGTGAGACGGTCCAGTGAGCCAATGCCGGGGCACCACGTGGCCACGTCCGAGGAGTAGTTAATGTTGGTACAAAATTCAGAGTGGCCGGGATGCCGTTTTCGCTGACGGCATGTACGTGGCATGGATCCGTTGGGGGGGGGGGTCGGGTCAGTACGGATTTATCGGGTCATTTTGAAATGAAAGGAGGGCTTTACCGAAACATCCATACTTTTGAATTCTCCGTGCTTGCTGCTACGTTCGGGCTTTCTTCTTCCTCCCAGTTGCCTCAGATCTTCTAAGGAACTAGGTTAGTCCCATCTTTCTTTCTCCTTCACCAGAATAGGATCTTCGCTCCGGGTCTGGGGTCTCCTTCGAGTCGAGTCCGTTCTTCGTCCTCCTCTTCGAGTCCTTCACCTCTCTTATTCTTGAGGATGTCCTGCTTTGGCCCAGGCTTCTGCCCCTCCACTGATCAAGGCAAGGCCGGTCCCTCCAAGCGGAGGCCGGCGTCTTCTTCCTCATCCGGTGAGGGGGAGGATGCGACTCGCTTCGAGTTCAGTAGGAGGCATCCTTCCAATCCGGTGCTCATTAGGGAGCCAGGGTCCGGTCCTTCTCTCCCTCCTCCTCCTTCTGTACCTGTCTCTGAGTCTGTCCGGCCCACAAATCCTGGCGGGGTCGCCTTGACGATCACCGTCGAGGAACTGGGGACCGTTCGGGATGTCTATGGAATCCCACATTCTGTTCGGCTTATGATCCCTCGTCCGGGGGAACGGGTCACTTCCAATGGCCCGGGCCACCTTGCTTTTTACGAGGAGACCTTCTCTGAGGGTCTCCGCTTTCCTTTCCATCCCTTCTTCCTGTTCGTCTTGGACAACTATCGTTTGGTCCCTGCCCAGCTAGTGCCAAACGCCATTAGGGTCATCTTCTCCTTCATCGTGCTCTGCCACCTCCATGGGTTTGTTGCCCGGTTCTCTTTGTTCAAGGCTTTCTTTGCCCTGAAGCGTCACTCGACTGAGGACGGGTGGTGGTCCTTGTCCTCTCGCCTGAAGGGCATTAGATTCGAGCTCCCCTCTTCTATCAAGGGATGGAAGAGTAAATTCTTCTTCGTCGTGATTGAGGGGGTCGACTGGGTCTGGAGCGATCCGGACCAGTCCCCCAATCAAAATTCTATGGTCGATGCGGCTGACCGGGATGACACGAGCAGCTCCACACAGCCCAGATCCCTTCTCTCGAGGTCTTGTTATTAGAGCAGAACCTTTCTGACACCAGGGTCGACCCAACAAATGGGTTGGGTGAGTTCGACCTGAACTTTTCTTTTTCTTCCTTGCATTCCTTTCACTGCTTCCTACGGGCTCTGACCGTTGTGTGATTTGCATGTAGGGATGATTTTCACAGAGAGTGTCTTGCTGGTGATCACCCGAAAGAGACCGCCGACTGGGCTGGTCAAGGAGCCCCCAACTAGGTGGGCCCGGGGTGAGGGCGCACCCGTGACTGCTCCTACCATGGTGGCCGGTCCGAGCTCTGCTGCCCCCGACGGTTAGAGTTAAGGGGCGGCCCGAGCTGCCCCTGTACCAGTGGAGAGGGTTGAGCTTGCGGTGCCGGGGCTGGTCCAGCAGGAGGCCCAGACGGTCCCAGAGCGGTGCGATCAATAGGGGGCGGCCCCCGCTGTGGAGCCTGAGGTAGTGGCCCGAGTAAGGGCCTTAGCTGCTGCCACTGCATCTTCCAGTCCTCCGAGTCCACCTGTGATCGAGATCGGGGACGAGGAGGTTTAGGCCGCGACCAAGGCTGCGACTGAGGCACCGGCTGCACCGGTGTCAGCTCCTCAGCCTACCTCCAGGGGCCCTGCAGCTAGTGGGGCAAGGCCACCTACTCCAGGAGAGAGTAGGAGGGAGGAGGCACAATGCTTTCTCCCCTTCAAGATGGGACCGGAGAGCTCGTTCCTCCGGAGCCCTGAACTGGTCGAGCGCATGATGGATTTCTCAATCCAGACATGCGATCGGTAGGATATGGTCAGAATGCGGCTGAGCGATGTCCTCAGCGCCATCTTCCCCCAGCTTTACTCGATGGGCTATTCCTTTCTTCTTCTCTCTTTTTTTTCTTTCTTCTTTTCTTCTTTTTTTTTGAGCTGACCTCTTCTCATGGTGCAGATCGGTGCCGAGGCCCTCTTCATTAAGGGCTGCTATTAGAACTAGGAACGTATCGAGTGGCAACAAGCGGTCGAGATCGAGTCCCTGAAGACTGATCTAAAGCAGAAGGTCGGGGTGAATGGGGTGCTCGAGCAGAGGGTCAAAGACTTGGAGAAGCAGCTCGCCGACGCCGAGGGATGAGCGAAGAAACTCCTAGAGGCCCATGACCTAGAGCGGAGTCACTCAAAGAAGGCTATCGATGATCTCTCTACCGTTGAGAAGAAGCTAAACTGGTATAGTGCCAAGGCTGATCGGCATAAGGAGGCATGCCGAGCTGCCCAAGTGGAGTTGGTAGCAGGGAAGGAAAAGCTGGTCATGGCTGAGAAGGCGGTAGAGGTGGCGGCCAAGTCGGCTGAGGCTACCAGGATGGAGGCTGCCGAGGCAGAGAAGGGGGCCGCCGAGAAAAGGGCACCGAGAAGGCCGTTGCTAAGTTCAAGGCCTCGGAAGAGTTCGTTGCCGAGATCCATCAGACGTCGTCAAACTCCTTCTACAAAGGCTTTATGTTCTTGCATGGCCGGATCGAGGTGCTTGTTCTTGAGAAGAGCTGCAGTCGCCTCAGATATCCTTCGACCTCGGATGAGAGCCTGAAGAGGAGGTCGCCGAGGAAGCTATGGCCTTCGATGCCAGCTGAGGTCGAGCCATGCAAGGTCGGAGCTAATTAGCCAAAGGTTCCTGAAGGCGGGGCCTCTCAGCCTCAAGGCTCAGTAGGGGGCCGGCCACGCAGAGTAGCCCTTTCTTTTTTCCTTTTGTATTTTATTTCTTTTTGTACTTGGTCGGGGCTACCCGGCATGTTGGGGGCCCGTAGAGCATTTGTAACTGGCTCTTGATTAATAAGATTTGAATCTTCTTGCAACCTATCTTTTGCTTCCCTCTTTTTTTTCTCTTTCTTTCACTTCCCTCCCTCTTTTCTTTGTTGTTTATCTTTTTCTTCTTTCTCCCTCTTCTTCTTTTTTTTTTGTTTGGATGAGTGGGGAGATTAGAGAAGAGGGTCTCACCTCGCTTGGGACTTACTTACCAGGCTTTGGTGTCAGCAAGTCGGGTGTAAGGTTCTGGCAGTTGTGAGCAGTTGGGCTCAGTGGTTCCTTGGCTGAAGAGCTGGGCCCCGGTCCAAGGTGCCTGAGGGCTGTTCTTAGGTCTTGGATTGGCATCTCGGAGCTGGGCTCAAAGACGGTTGATGACTGAGAGCATCGTGACTCAAAGGTCCCTTGGCCGGAGATCTGAGCTCCAGTCTTGGGTCGGCGTCTCAGAGCTGGGCTTGAAGATGGTTGATGATTGAGAGCAGCGTAGCTCGAAGGCCCCTTGGCCAAAGATCTGAGCTCCGTTCTTGGGTCGGCATCTTGGAGCTAGGCTTGAAGACGGTTAATGATTGAAAGTAGCGTGGCTCGAAGGTCCCTTGGCCAGAGATTTGAGCTCCGGTCTTGGGTTGGCATCTCGAAGCTGGGCTCGAAAATGATTGATGACTGAGAGCAACGTGGCTCGAAGGTCCCTTGGCCGGATATCTGAGCTCCGATCTTGGGTCGGCGTCTCGGAGTTGGGCTCGAAGATGATTGATGATTGAGAGCAGCGTGGCTCGAAGGTCCCTTGGCCGGAGATCTGAGCTCCGGTCTTGGGCGATGAAATGAAGGTTTTATCGCTGCATTTCCCTCTTATTCTCTTTCTTTCCTTCCCCTCTCTCTCTTTTCTTTTTTTTTTCTTTTCTTTTTTTTTAATGAGTGGGGAGATCAGAGAAGAGGGTCACAGGATTTGGTTGCCCTGGAGCTAGGCTCGAGGCCTTCTTGGCCGGAGGGTTGGGCCCTGGTCCAAGGGTTGCCTGAGAGCTTGGCTCAGGTCTTTGGCACATTGGAGCTAGACTCGAGATGTTGATAGGAGCTGCTTGGCTCCAAGATCCCTTGGCATCTCGGAGTTGGGCTCGAAGATGCTTGAGATTGAGAGCAGCTTGGCTCGAAGATCCCTTGGTCGGAGGTCTGAGCTGCAGTCTTGGGTTGGCATATCGGAGCTAGTTTCGGAGACGTTGATGGTTGAGAGCGGCGTGGCTCGAAGATCCCTTGGCATCTCGGAGTTGGGCTCGAAGATGCTTGAGATTGAGAGCAGCTTGGCTCGAAGATCCCTGGTGTGGACACTAGAAACCAAAAGAAACTTCACTCCAACAAGGTTAGCCTTATCCCAATTTGGATCGAAGATAATTAGGTTACCTTGTATCCTTTAGTTCAAAAATATTTTATTTTCAAGAGCCATTTCCTTTTCAAGAGTCCTGTAATTAATCAAGAGTGTTTATTGAGTCCTGTAATTACTTTTTTTTAAAAAAAAAATTCATTTCCTGTAAGTCCGTTTCAAGTTTAGGTCAGTCAAGTCAGTTCAGTTGAGTTAAGTCTATTTCAGTTAATCAAGTCTTAAAGCAATGAAAGCCAGCAACAAGACTCAAATTCTGGATCCCAGAATTTGACCACATGAAGAAGAGAAGACACATCAACCAAGCAAGAGAAAAGGACCATCAACTAGGACCACTTGGCGCCACATGTCATTCCTTATCCAAGTAGAAGACCATCTCATCATGCCACGTCATCAGGCACCACCTCACTAGTCACCTCATCACTCTTTGGCACCAACAAGGAAGATTCAAATTCAAGGAGGTTGGCCACACCCCTCCAAGTCCTCCACCAAATCCTCCAACCCCCCCCATCCCTCCAAACTCTCCACCAAATCCTCCAACCCCCCCTTGCAATCCTCCTCAATTTGGGGAGTTTTTAAATTTCAAAAGCTAGCTTTGTGAGGCTATTAAAGGCCTTGGACGCCCATTATAAAGGGGATTGATTTTGGGAATGAATGAAAATTGAAGTTGAATTTTGGAAGTAGAAGTTGTCTTGTATTTTTTTTTCCTTATGTGAAAGTTTCCCATCCTCTTTCTCCACACCAAATCCATTCTTTTCCCCTAGTAAAGCATCTTCCAAGCTCACGTGAAGGCATTGGAGTCAGCCAGATCTTCTCAAATTTCTATTCTTAGTTCATAAATTCTCCCATCCCTTCTATATGTTCTTATCCTTCTTCCTTAACTTTGATCTTCATTGCAGGGTCCTTCGAAGTCTTTGAGTTGTGAACCGGGTTCACCTTGACAAAGAACCAACAAGCTGAAGCCCCAAGTCCAGGGTTCTGATCTCTGTTATCCAGGTTCTTCAGTTCTGAGCGTTGGTAGTTTCAAGGTATGAATCAAAAGAAGGTTGGAAAGCTCATCAAGGTAAGTCCACAATCATTAGCCCCTATTGTCTAGATCTTCTTCCTTCTTAGTTTAGGATTGTGTCTAATCAAGTAAAAACCCCATTTCTTATAATCCTTAAGTCTTATTATGATGAGTACAATGCTAGTGTAATTAGGTTTCATTGCTCTACAAACCATATTCAAAACATTAATCATATGCTTGCCGCATCAATCCCTTGGCTGGAGGTCTGAGCTCCGGTCTTGGGTCAGCGTCTTGGAGCTGGGCTTGGAGACGTTGATGGTTGAGAGCGACGTAGCTCGAAGATCCCTTGGCATCTTGAAGCTGGGCTCGAAGATGCTTGAGATTGAGAGCAGCTTGGCTCGAAGATCTCTTGGCCGGAGGTTTGAGCTCCGGTCTTGGGTCGGCATCTCGGAGCTGGGCTTGGAGACGTTGATGGTTAAGAGCAGCGTGGCTCGAAGATCCCTTGACGTCTCGGAGCTGGGCTCGAAGATGCTTGAGATTGAGAGCAGCTTGGCTCGAAGATCCCATGGCCAGAGGTCTGAGCTCCGATCTTGGGTCGACATCTCGGAGCTAGGCTCAGAGACGTTGATGGTTGAGAGCGGCGTGGCTTGAAGATCCCTTGGCATCTCGGAGCTGGGCTCGAAGATGCTTGAGATTGAGAGCAGCTTGGCTCGAAGATCCCTTGGTCGGAGGTCTGAGCTCCGGTCTTGGGTCGGCGTCTCGGAGCTGGGCTCGGAGATGTTGATGGTTGAGAGTGGCTTGGCTCGAAGATCCCTTGGCATCTCGGAGATGGGCTCAAAGATGCTTAAAATTGAGAGCAACTTGGCTCGAAGATCCCTTGGCCGGAGGTCTGAGCTCTAGTCTTGGGTTGGCGTCTCGAAGCTGGGCTCGGAGATGTTGATGGTTGAGAGCGGCGTGGCTCGAAGATCCCTTGGTGTCTCGGAGCTATGCTCGAAGATGCTTGAGATTGAGAGCAGCTTGGCTCAAAGCTCCCTTGACTGGAGGTCCGAGCTCCAGTCTTGGGTTGGCGTCTCGAAGCTGGGCTCGGAGACGTTGATGGTTCTTTCCTGCAAGACATATAGATACTCGTGCAAGGAAAAAGTCATTATCATTATTATTGATAGGAAACCTTACATCATTGAATGGTGTCTTCGCAAACTGCAATCATTCCATGTTCGAGGGAGCCTGACGCCGTCGAGATTTTCGAGGAATAGGTCCCTTGTGAGGGGGCTTTGGCCGCCTTATGGGGACCTTCCCAGCTCGGTGAGGGCTTGCCGCGCTCCCGGGGTTGAGATGCCTCTGCCCGGCGCGGCACCAAGTCTCCAGGTTTGAAGGCTTCTGGCCTGACCTGGGCATTGCAGTACTGGGCTGCTTGCTATCGGTGGGCTTTGTTGAGGTCGGTGTAGTCCACATAGATCCTCACTGTCTCTTAGTGGAGACAATGGCATTGAGCAAGTTGAGCCCGAGCCGACCCAAGATTTTGTTATAGGTGAAAAGGAGCCTGTCGACCATAACGGTGCTCTGTCGGCGGTGATCTATAGTGATCTCTCCCTTCATCCTTACGAAATCACCTGCAAAGCCGCAAGGGAGGTATGCACAGGTTCGAGTTGATCGGGAGAAGGGTTCATCTTGGAGAAGGCATCATAAGAAAGTACATCTACGGAGCTTCCACTATTAATCAGGATGTTTTTTACAGGATGCTTCACGATCGCCATCTCGACAACCACGGCAGCATTATTTATATTTTTCCCTCGCTTCCTCCTTCCCTCATGAAGGGGAGTACATTCTCAGGATCACCTACCCCCTCGCCTTTTGGGTTACGTGCAGCTCCCTAGGAAATCATGCCCACCGGCTTCTCGGTAGGACGATTGTCGATGGCTGAAGCTGGTTGAAGAGCGACGAGCACCTGGGATCCCACCTATGGTCTCCCCCTCATAAACCTTTTGAGGTAGCCCTTCTTGATGACTTCTTCAATTTCCCACTTGAGGTTGTGGCATTCCTCGGTGTTGTGGCTGTGGTCGCAGTGAAAGCGATAGTACTTCGATTTATCACGGCCAGTGGAGGACTTCATTGAAAGCGGGCGCCTCAAGTAGTCCTTACCTCTGATCTCCATGAGGATTTTTGTCCTCGGGGCAAGGAGATGGGTGTAATTCTCCTCAGAAATGGCAGCCCCTCTCGGTCTTGACCGGTCCCTCCGAGAGTTCGGGACTTAGGGTCCTAGCTTTCGGGTCCCGGGCGTCTCGATGGGGGTTGGCCTCTTTAATGGTTTCCTGTTGAGCTCCCGCCTCGTACGGTCCACCTCCTCGGCATGGATGTACTTTTGGACTCGAAGAAGAAGCTTAGAGTAAGTCTTGGGGGACTTCTTGTCGAGCGAGTAGGTCAGGCAGGAAGTCCTGAGCCCTCGCTTCAGCGCTAGCATAGCAACTGGCTCATCAAGGTTATAAATCTCCAACGCGGCAGCCTTGAAGCAAGCCATGTAGTCTCTCAAGGGCTCACGGTCCTGCTGCCAGATGGAGAAGAGGATGTCTGCCTCCCGTGGCAACTTCTTGTAGGCATCGAAGTGGGCCACGAACTTCTACCCTAACAGGATGAAAGAGTTGATGCTCTCCGGCTCTAAGCTGGTGAACCATGCCCGGGCTGCTTTCCGGAGAGTGGCAGGAAAGGCGATGCAGAGAAGAGCGTCGGTAGCCCCCTGGATCCTCATAAGGGTCTGGTAACTTTTCAGATGGTCCAGGGGGTTGGTGGTCCCATCGTAAGGATCCACTTGCGGCATCCGGAACCGATATGGGATCGACTCCGCTTGGATTTCTTTGGAGAATGGGGGACGGGCGTCGTAGCCCGCTGGCTCGCTAGCTGAGCCTTGCATGTTGGCAAACTGGTGGGAGAACTCTACTAGCTTGCATTCATGTTCCTCCAGGCGCTTCTCTGCTGTGCGCCTGATGGCTTCGTCAGTAGACCCCTCCACCGAAGGAGATGGAGAAGGTGACATGGGTGCCTGGAACCCGTGGCGGGGGGTCTTGCTTTTCCTACCTCGGTGGGGCCTTGATATTGCCTGTCTAAGATTTGGTGAGCGGCTCTCCCTGTCAGAAGACCCGGCTCGTTGCCTTTTCGCAGGAGTCTGATGACTATCCCGGTTATCGGTGACGGCCCGCGGCTGCGAAGGCCTTCCTTGGAAGGAACGCAGGCTGTCGCAGGGGGCTGCGACGTGGGCTGTCGGAGTCCCTGGTTGCTGGTGGGTAGCTAAGGATCGGTGCTGATACTGAAGCTGGTGCACTGCAGTAGCAAAGATCTGCATTTGCTGAGTGAGTGCGGCTAGCTAGGTCTCTGCCGGAGGTGGTTGAACTGCTGGAGCGGGTGGCCCCACCTCGAGATTGTCTGGGTTCCCTCAGGAGGGGGAGCCCCTTGCACGGCTGGTGGAGGCCTCTCGTGCTCATGTCATCACCATCCTTCCGTGGAGTGTTAATCTGCAAATAGATGGAGGGCTTGTTCGCCCCCTACATGGCGCGCCAATCTGTTGCCGCCAAGATCGCCATGGCTCATAGCTGTTGCCGGTGCTGGAGTGCACTCCCTTCACTGCCTGGCGGTCCTCTGGTCTTGGACCTGCAAAATAGAGGTTAGTGACCCGGGCAGGGGTTTCCGGCCGGGGCACTCCGACGGTTAAGTCAGTGACGATCCAAGGAAACAGATCCTCTTGGTCGAGCCCCTCTTGATGGACTCCACACGAGGAGGAGTGTGTTGTGTAAGAGTGGGATGCAAGTGTGTCGGGGGAAGCGTGGCCTGGTTAGAGGGAGTCTCTGTGTGGCCCTTCCGCCCGATCTTGCATGAGGATACTGGTGGTGCCGTGCTCCTCTTCCTGGTGGAGCGTGCACTTGTGTTCCAGTGTCGTGGCTCGTGCCTTGCCTTGCCTGTGTTATGGTTGTTACCTCCAAGATTTTATGAACTAGGTTACTGTTGGGCATCCATCTTGGGATCTCCACCGGGCTGTCAGGTGCATGCGGCGGTGTCCCGAGGAGCCTTTCCTGATTCGTGATAAGGAAAGCTATCATGTACTCTGACATTCCCCTTGGTCGCCTCATTCTGGGAAACCTGGCAGTACCTCAATCGATGGGCCGCCGTCTCTGGGATTTGAATCTCCTGGTTGGCTTCCTCTCTCGGGTGGTCCAGGTGGTTAGTAAGGAGCGTGGCACCTCGATCAGCGTGTTTCTCTCCTTTCTAGTGTAACCGATAGCTGCAGGAGGTCAGTGCGGTCTGGAAGGTGCTCCAGTGTAGTCCTCGGTCGGCTCGCCGGTGTCCTGGGATGGTAGTGCTAATGTCCGAGCTGGGGCTGAGCTGGAATGGCAGGGCTCGTTCCGACCTAGATGCCCCGAGCTTGCGGGGTCATCTCGGTGGAGGAGGGCAGAGTGCAGGACCAGTCCAGAGGGCTCGTGCTCGGAGAGGCTCCACATGGCGGAGGAGGGCTGAGCTCGACTCCGACCATAGGGCTCGATCTCCGAGGGTCTCGCTCTGGAGGGCAGAGTGCGGCCCGGTCCAGAGGGCTCGCGCTTGGAGAGGCTCCACATGGCGAAGGAGGGCTGAGCTCGACTCTGACCATAGGGCTCGATCTCCGAGGGTCTCGCTCTGGAGGGTAGAGTGCGGGCCCGGTCCAGAGGGTCGCGCTCGGAGAGGCTCCACGTGGCGGAGGAGGGCTGAGCTCGACTCCGACCACAGGACTTGATCTTCGAGGGTCTCGCTCTGGAGGGCAGAGTGCGGCTCCGGCTTAGGCATCCGGAGCTCACGGGACCGACCTGGTGGAGGACGGAGCTTGACTCGTTGTCTCGAGGGAGCTCAGCTCTGCTCGGCAGAGGAGTCCGAGCAGGAGAATTGACATGGCGTCCGACGCGACGGCTTCCATTAACGTGGCGCCTGTCGATTTTCCCATGTCAGCGATCCCGCCACATCATTGGCTATATTTGTTAAAATCATTTTTCAGGTATCTAGAGTCTTAGATGTTGTATCTGTTGGCCAAGAGCTGTCAGTTATGTGCATTTGATAGGATGTGAGAGGTAATATTAAACTATCTATGAAGGCCACACTTTCTTAAGCTGGATCTGACAAATGTAATAGGATGGGTCTGCCACACATTGGTAACTTTTACCTTTTTGAAGGTATCTCATTATCATGAGTTGTTCAATTTCTCTAGAATTAGTTTTTGTCTATTGACATTTTAAAGCCTCAAATAGAGGAATCGATTAATCTTAGAAAGTTTTTAAGTATATTTCTGTATTCAAGCAGTTTCTAAGTATGGCTATAAATCATTTTAACAACATGTCATGCCATCTTAAGTAGTTGTAGTGGTGAAATTATCAACAAAAAAAGTTTGTCATGAAAGGAGATTCTAGAAACATGGATAGTTTTAAGTTGGATGAAAAAGTTTCATCATGAACCATGGATTGGCTAAAGAGCATAGAAAGTGTTTCTGATGGGAACCGAAAGTCCATTTTATTTTATTTGAGTCTTGTAATAAAGTGAGACAACTGAGTCCAGTTAAGTCCACTTAGTTAGGTCCAGTCTTTTAGTCCAGTCGTCCAATCAAGTGAGTTAGATCAAGTCCTGTAATTTTCATTCATGCCAAGATCCAAGAGGAGAGTTAGCAGACCAGGAGATTCACCAGGCCCTCAACAACCAGAATCGGATTCATGCACCTGGACCCTTACATGCCTCCAAGCCCACAAGAGAGAGCTCCAGTCCAAGACAAAGGCCCACTATTGACCAGGTCCACCAGGATTTTTTGGCCCACAAGTCAGGGTTTCTTAGCCCTCAAGTCATGTACCCCGGGATGAATCTATAAATACCGCACCCCCTCTTGTATTTTTATGCGATGGATGAAAAACATTTCTTGAGTTCTGTGTGAAGTATCTATGTGATCCCAGGGTTTCTGTATAATCCCTGATTTGGACATCTGTGTGAGCCTAGGGTATTTGTGTTATCCCTTCCCCTTCTTCCCAGGATTTTTGTGTGATCCCTGATTTGGGCATCTGTGTGAGCCTAGGATATCTGTGTGATCCCTTCCCCTTCTCTTCAGGGTATCTATGTAATCCCTGGGGCATCTGTCTGAGCCCTTTGTTGTGTGCTTGTCCTCCTCGGGAAATCTATGTGAACCCCAGTTATTTTTCTGAACCCTTAGCCCATTTCTTTCTTCTTTCAGACAAATCTTAATCCCCTGGTGACTTCTACGCTCGCCAGCGATCCTACCCCGCGCATCTGTCCCACATTAACTTGGTATCAAAGCCTATTTTGGGCTCAGTTCTCTTTGTATATTCGGATTGGGTGCTTGACCATGGTCATCCAGTCATAGGAGACTTGTAGGGCTGCAAGACCGTCTCTTTCCAATCTACGGGATCTCCTATGGTAGTAGGGGTGCCGCTGTGAATTGACCCCTGAAGAAAACACAAAGAGTTCCATTAGGGTTTTTGCATTCTCGGCCTTCTCAGTCATCTCATGTTATTTCAATTGTTTGTTCCTACATAGAACTCAGAAAATCCTGAAATTTATTTTTGTGAATCTCTCATAATTCAAATTAATTTCTAGAATTTTCTTAAAAATTATTTCAGTCTGTGAATTTTCTCTCAATCGAAACACTGCCTAAGAACAGTTCTGCTCTATTTTGGTAGCAAAGCCGATTTCGGAAAGTTTAAGGTTCTTTTAGTATAATTTGTGCATATCGTTAATTTTAATATGTTTTCTACATATTAGGGCATAATCTGCAAATTATCTTTCTATTTAAAAAATACCAAAACACAAAAAAAATTTACATAAACTCAAAAACTCCAAAAATAGCTAAATCCTAATTTGCATTTTTATCTACCTGCCATCGTTGCATAAAATACTTTAAGGGCACTTTCTATATGTCAGATAAGGGGAGGAGTTGATAACCTCTCATTAGTCCAAAATCACCTACCTTGCATTCAGTCTCAAGCCTAATTTAAAATTAATTTGCCCTAGTGGGCTAGGGACACCCATCGGTCAGGTTCAATCTTTGTGTTGCGACTAGCGTACCCAATTCATTTCCTATTACTGGATACTAGTCTCTTGGCAAAAAGTATAGTGTCAAACGATCTAAGCGGATCGGTGGTTCCTTAATTGGGTCCCTGCGAGAGTAAGGGGGCCTCCCACTATCCCACCTCTTTCCTGGCCAGATTAAAGGACTAGGATTTGAGTTGTGTGTAAGTTGAGTCAACCAATTTTGATTGGGCTCTAGGTCTAGGCAGCTACAGTCGTGTCAGTATTGAGTCTTGCATGAGCATTAGATCAGGAGTTCCATTTCATCCACCATCTCTTTGAACCCATGGATAAGATGGAAGCCCGATTCAAGCCCTTATAGACTAGCTAGCCCAGATGAATACTTAGATGACCCAATCCGATACCCGAACCCACGATAGACTTGACTACTTAGCCAATAGGTTGATTAGGTATAGAAAACCTGTAGGACCCAGACTAGATCCAAACTTGAGCCACCTTTACCCACACTACCCAAATTATATGAACCTAGAACCTATGTACCCAAAACCTATGAACATAGATTAATGCACCCACTCCCTAAAAGCCTAGTATACCCACAACCTATAGATCTTATAACTCCAAATCCTATGACTCTAAAAACCTATGAGCCCATATCCCATGAGCCCAGTAGACCTAAGACCCATAGAGCTGAACCCAAATCTTATGACCCCATATCCTATAATCCCATGACCCATAGATCTGCGCCCTTGTCCTATGAGCCCAGAGAGCCCATAACCCCTAGGTACCAGCCTAGTACTAGTCCAGTTTTCCCTAGTCAGCTTGAACCCCATAGGATTAGTACCCCTAAATATGAGTCGAGTGATAAGCCACTACCCCTTAGGCAACCTGAATCCACTAGGAGTAGTGCCCATAATAAAAAATCAGGACCTAGCCAATTTTTCCTTAACCGACCTTCCCCTACCATCCCTTTGATTTACAAGGCTTATATTAAAGCGAAAGTGTATGAAGCTGATGTAAACTTAGTGGATGAGTATAAGGGAGAAGAAAAGACACCTCTAGAAGACCTAGAATTAGTTGACCCCATAGGTACCTAGGTAGAAGTCAATCTAGAGTTAGTTGACCCTGACTATACCCAGCCTGAAGCTATAGTGGAAGAATAATTAGAGGAAGAGAACCTAAAGACTACTGCTAGAACCTTACCAGAGGAAACCATAGAGGAGACCCAAATTACAGAGTCTAGTCCAAAAATACACGAACTAGAAGAATTTATTAAGGACCTGATCTCTTTAAATCAGTACCCTCAAGATGAGCCCCCTCCTATAGTTTCCATTAAGGACCTCTTTCCTGAGATTAGTAACCCAACCTTCCATTATACAAATCCTGTAGATATACCTCAACCTCGTAAGGTTAGCCTCATTAGTCTAGGATTAGTCTCTGACACCCCTTCTTGTATCCTACTATATCCAACTAATCCTGAACCTTTTTCCCTACCCTACCAGACTAATTCTGAACCCACTTCTTATTTTCTGCCATTTTCAGGCACTTCCAGCATTTTTAGGATCATTAGATTGCATTTAGTTGAGATTAGCATACTGTATACATTCATTACGCATGTTAGATTTGCATTTTACTTCTAGCATACTCTATGAAATTTGCTAGGAGCCCAATGTAAATTTTCATGTGCATGCTAAACTAGGATCAAACCTAGAGAACCTATGATCTATTAGGTTTAGGTCCAAAGAGTTCAATAAAATTTCCTTCAATAGGAATGCATAGTCGAGTCTGCTGGTATTAGTATGAGTCCTGTGTCACCTATTAGGGTCTGCATGTGCCCAGCATGTTCACCACTTGCACTAATTTTGAAACAAACTGGCTAATTCTCGGAAAAGGGCCAAGAAATTTAATATAGTGGATTCTATCATGATTAGGCTTAGGCCTGAGCAGTTTCCACCCGGGACCGTTAAGAAGCTTCATGCTCGCAGAGCCGGACCTTTTAAAGTGATAGAGAGGGTCGGACCAAATGCCTGTGTTAGATTTGCCTCCAGATTTGGGCATTAGTTATACCTTCAATATCGCAGACCTGGTTGAGTATAGGAAATCGACATCGATACCCAGTAAGACCTTTGGACCTACTTCTTCCATTGTGAGTAACCCTAACCCAGAGTATCCATTAATAAATTGGCCTGAGAGAAGAGAACGGATCGAGCATATCTTGGACGATCAAGCCATCATGACCCGGGGCCGCGGCTATCAACGCTACCCGGTCCGATGGCAAGGCTGGCCAGAGTCAGAAGATTCATGGATTTCTCGAGAGGACTTGTAGCACCTCGACCCAGACCTTCTCGAGAGATATGTGAGCCAGTGTGACCCTTACTCGACATGGTCGAGTTTCTCTCATCCCGAGAGAATTGGTGGGGACCCCAGAGGCACCAGAATAAGATAGAGGCTTCTCAACCCTCTGTGGATTACTTAGTAGCATTTGAGTCCATTTGTAATAAGGGCTTAGCCCATTTGAGTTGTCTTTTATTATTTGAGTCCTGTACTAGTCAGCTCATGTTGAGCTAGTCATCTTTCGGAGTTCAGTACATGTTAGTCCAAGTCTAGTGAAGACTTATACAAGTGAAGACCAAGCTAGTCCAAGTGAAGATCAACCCAACTGGAAGGCCTAGGAGAAGAAACTAGAAGCTTGAGAAACAAATCAAAAGCCCTGGAGCCGTGGACCGCAGCCTGAAGCAAAATGGGTCAACCAAGGCCCAGGAGGAAAACCAAGGGGTGCCAAGCCTTATGCTCACCACCCCTTGGTCGGCCACTAGGGTCACCTCCCTTGGCTGACTAAGGCAAGAGTGAGGAGAGAAATTTGAGGGATTTTTTCTACCTAAACCTACCAAGTATTCTAGCTAGGGTTTGGGTGGGATTCAGATTCCTAGGTAATGACTAATGTAACCTTACTTGGGGGCCAAGTTTAAGAGTCTATTTAAGAGACTCTACTCTCTTGTATGAAGCAACTTTTATTCATGAAATAATATTGAATTTCTCCAATTGCTGTGTGCTACCTGCTGTGTGCTAAAAGGGATTCTGTGTGAACCATTTTTCTCGGTGTTCTGCACCCTGCTTCCAGCCACCATCCTACTCTCCAAACCCTAGCCGCCCTCTTCAAACAACCTCTTCCCCTTGCTGTTTTCCCTTTCTTACTTCATCCCTACTGTGTTTTCTAATGCTTGGAAGGTTGTTTACAGGTCCCTCAACTTCTATGAATCCAACGACTCCAGCCGGGCCACAATCGGAGCACCGAGCAGAAAGTCGAGAATTTGCGGGTCTCCGGCTTGATTTTTCAGGCCGCATCCAGGAGTGAGAGCAATCCCTTAGCATACCATCTGCACTAGGCGCATCAACCATTATCAGGTACACCCCCTCTGCCTGCCAGATATTTATTGAGGAAGAACTAGCCCAACTAAGACTTCTTAGCCTCGGCGGTCCTCTTTCTTCTTGCTTTTAGGTTCTACTTTGCATGCTTTAGCTTCTTATTTTGCATAGTTTTCTCTACTTAGATTTATGGCTTATTGTTCGGGAATTAGATTCACAACTTAACCTAAAAAAATATAAAAATATATTTGCATGCAATTTTAGTTCCGCATCAACTTGGTATCAAAGCCCAGCGGATTAAGGTTTTCTTCTTCCTCACCAGCTCCATCCCCTTCCTCTCGATCGCAAATCCTGCCACCATCATGCAGATCTTCCCTCCCTATCATCGTCCATCCACTGTTGTGCTACCTTCAACCCATTCTCCTAGCCCATCAACGCTCGGTAGCCGATGGAACCCCGCGCCACAGATCAGGCAGCCCGTGGCCCCCCCACCGGAAGATCCCCCATCTCTGACTCCACCGTCTCCCTCATCGGATCCAAAGGAGAACCGCCGCAGCCCAGTGTCCATCATTTCCTCCGAACCTCGCCTTCGATCGACCTCATCCCATCCAGAACTCCTATGCCACAGATCCGTGTGACGCCGCCCTGTCGATCTCCTCCTCCAAAGCCCGTCCCCTGCTGGTCGATGCCCTCTTCCTGCTCACCGCTAGCAACCGACGCCCCACCCCCTGCCAAGCTCCTCCCACCGATCGGCACCGCCCCAGGCTGCTCGGATCGTGTCCGCCTCTGCCCATGAAGCCTTTGTCCACATCGCCTGCAACCGAGAACGCCACCGATTGTGCCTCCACCGAATCGCCCCCATCCTTGCCGATCGGACACTCGGGAAGACTCTCACCGGACCTCCGACCATCCTTGCGACATTCCTGATCGGAGCCCTACAACTGCTCCCTCCCGCTAGATCCTCCCTGCTCCTGTAGTCGCCGATAATGCCAGACTCCTCCGGACGCATGCCCAGGCCGAGCTTCATCATTCGCTGCCTTCCCTGATCTGAGAGGCCCACGATCGACTGAGATCACCGTTGCCAAATGCCGGAATGGAACTGTGCCTACTTCCCAATCGTGCCATCGTCTTCCTCCCCAACAACGTCGCCGGCCGCCGTCTTCACCCCAGGCACCGACTCCTTCGAGATCTCCAGCGAAGCCTTGTCGGATTCCCTCCGTGAAGGCCGCTGTTCTGGCACGGCATGAACATGAAGGCACCAAGGCCAACATAAATGTGAAAGCATACCTGCTTCTCACCGTCGACTTCAATGTTGTGCACGGATCTCAGCACTACACAATCTTCAAAGCTGCATAGATCTTAGAGCAGCCAATAAAAAAAAAAATTAGTGGAAGAAAATTCAGAAAAAAAGAAAAGAAAGAAAGGTGAAAAAAAAATTGAACCTAGCCTCTTTGCTTTGATTTAATTAGTTTCGGTTCTGTCAAACCCCCGCTAAGCCTGACTCGATGGAGTCGAGTTCTCTCCACTCCAGGAGAATGATGGGGACAGAAAGTCTATTTTATTTTATTTTATTTGAGTATTGTAATAAAGTGAGATAACTGAATCCAGTTGAGTCCACCTAGTTAGGTACAGTCTTTTAGTCCAGTCAGTCCAATCAAGTGAGTTAGATCGAGTCCTATAATTTTTATTCATACCAAGATCCAAGAGGAGAGTTAGCAGACCAGGAGATTCACCAGGCCCTCCCTAACCAGAACCGGATTCATGCACCTGGGCCCTTACATGCCTCCAAGCCTTAGCTATGTGACACCGAGCCAAAAATCCACAGATGTTCTGAATGCTATTCGGAGTCAACTGCGCAGGCATTACTTGGTACAGGCAAAAAATCTTGATGAAGAAAAGATGCAGGGAAAATCGAAGGCCAGCCTTCAAATGGTCTTCGTATTTGGCTAAGCACCCAGCAGGAGGTTTATTCACCCGTTCCTCAGATGTGGAAAGGATAAGAGGAAACCCTTCGGGAACATGATAGCATTCTCGAAGGTGGGCAACCTTTCCTGATGAAACAGAGCTGGAAACTAACTCCGGACTTACTACATCATCGGCCTTCGAGGGCCCGACGTTTTTCCTTTGGCTTCCTACAGACTCAGCCATGATAAAAGAATGAGGCAAAGAAGCAAAAGGGAAATTCTACCTGCGGAAGAGACTGATGGCCAAGAACAGGGAAAGCTGGGCCAAAACTGAAAGGGTGAGGTTGAAGAAGCTTCCTTGCCGGACCTTTTTTCCTTCTTAAAAAAAAAAGACAAAGAAGCTCCAAGGTGACATCTCGATAAACGGAATCATCTTCATAAACCCGCCACGGACGCTTGAGATAGCTGCACATCTCCAAAATGGCCCTAAGCTGATTTGACATAGAACATACCAAGGGTCATGATCCACGTAAATCAATGGCCAGGATAGAGCGCACCTCTCATCCCAAGGACAAGGAGAGACCACGACCACTGCTCGAATCCTAACCAAAAGATTGGTTAAACCATCGCACAACGAAAAGGGGAGAGATAGTCCCTGGACCGCCCACTCCTTTTTCACCCCCCAATTAGGGATTGACAGCTATCCGTCACCTGATTCTTGAATCAGCCGGTGGTTATGGCGGACGGCCCAATCAGAGATTTTGTAATCATCTATTACATCATCTCCCAGGAGGAAAATGACAAACCAGTGATACTCTCACTCTTTGAGGCAAATCTTCATCTCAAAAACTGAGAGTAGGGGGGCAACTGTTGGGATATGTCGATCCAAGTATGAGCCAACTACCGATTCGACCGATCGAAAATATTTCTTTCGAACCATGTACTTCAAACCAGGCAACCAACGGGCAAGCCAAAGCTCTTAACAAGTCTACAGCCCCTGAAGACAAGGCCCTCAGTCCGAACCGAAGAGTGACCCTCACTGACCCTCGAAGACACGCTCTTCGGTTTATGTCGAAGACATAGTTTTCGGCCTAAGTCAAAGACCAGGTCCTTGACCTATGCCGAAGACATAATCTCAGATATGTCTCGAAAGGGTCCGAGGACGAAGACATTTCTCCAATTCGGCTACAGATCCTCTCCCAAGAGGGAAACCTAAAGACAGATTCTCGATCTGTCTCAGGCCTCTACAAGCACGATGAGTAACGGTTACCATCGACTATATCCAGAGCGCAATCATGGCGCGCGACTCCAGCAACAACGCTCCCGGTCTATGTGGAACCGTTTAGTAACTGTCCACGATTGCGAATCAAAGGGAAGGAGCTAACTCCTCCATCGTAATCGCTGGAGGAAAGACGGAACCGCAAGCCGGGCAATTCATTATAAATAATAGTAAGAGGGGATGCTCAAGGTAAGGCACAAGATATCCCTGAAAATCTCGGAGTCTTTTTCTTCTCCATTCGATCTTTCACATAATATTTCTCATTCTGTGGCTGAAACCCGTCTCTGACTTAGACATCGAAGTGTCCCCCGTCGGAGCAACTCCGGCGAGAAATTTATTTTGCAGGTGAACCAGAGAACGATCCTGCGATCCAGTAACTTGGCCTGATTGAAAAAGAAATTCTATGCCAATAATTTAATTACGAAAATATGATTATGCGAAAGCATGTGAATTTGATATCGACCAGGCTTGGACCGTCCTGGATGAATATCTCCCGGACATCACTTATCCTCGTATGGTGACAAGAAGCAACATAATATCAAACTCTAATCATTACGTGGCATAGCAATATTTATCCCAACTAAAATAATTAAATATATATAAATTCTCTCACCTAAATATAATATCAGCAGTATCTATCTGGGATAACAGTTACTTGTCAAATTGTGCCCGAGTAGAAAATGAAGACCTCCAATTCAAGTAAGCTGGTTCTCGTTGTAGCAGAGATATTGCCTCTTTGGCTCAGCTTATCGATACGTGGAACGATGCAGTCCGGACCCTCTATTCTAACACAAACTAATATCATTATAATTATTTATTTTAATATATATATATATATATATATATATATATATATATATATATATATAAAGACTAACTTGATGAAATGTCATCCATCAGTCATCCATTCCAATAAATCGTGGGTACCATGGGAAAAATAAAAAAAATGAAACAGTGACATCTTCATATAGTCAAATGACGTCATCAAAAAATCCTCCCATGGCTTTTTTAAAATCTCCCATTTCTTGATGTATCTGCATACACGTGGAACGTGTCGTCGGCATGGTCTTTGCGTTCTCTTTAATGTATCCGTAGACTTCCGAAACAAGTGTCGATATGGTCTTCGCGTTCTGCATCTTATCAGATTAAGTGCGGTACTCTTAGATTTCTTTTTGTTCTTTTGTTTTTGATCTTTCTTTTTGTAGTAAGGCAGCATACCTCCATGGCGGCCGGAGCAGTGGCAGTCAATGTTGTAAGTTCTGCCATCACTGGTTCGTTGGAACAGCTCTTCCTCCTCATCAAGGATCAAAAGGAGTATCAGACGGGTGCCAAGGGTCTGCTGAAAACTCTCAAACAACACCTCACAGAGATTCAAGCTGCCATCAATTCAGCTTCCAAGCTGCAGATCAACAACCCAGGCTTACAACACTGGCTGAAGGATTTCGAGGATGCCGCTGAAGCT
Organism: Areca catechu; assembly: GCA_021397845.1. NCBI lineage: Eukaryota > Viridiplantae > Streptophyta > Magnoliopsida > Arecales > Arecaceae > Areca > Areca catechu. Next base: position 119,247,404 of record CM038044.1, on the reverse strand, counting down.
GCCAAGAAAGTGCTGGACAAATCCCCGGGTAAATTTGAACTATCTAAATTTTGTAAACGTCTTGTCTATCTGGATGAGGACCTAAATGAATTGAAGAATGTCGTGAAGAGATTTCAAAAGATTGCTGCTCATATGGGTGATTTCCTCAAAGGGGTTGAGTTAGATCTATTTGCAAGGACGCATCGTGAAATGCTTGGGTGGCAGCAGACAACCTCCATGCCGATGTCCAAGATGTTTGGTCACGGTGGAGAGAGAGAGAGAAGAAATGGTGACTTTTTGTTTGGCGACTACGGGTAACGACAATTATGTACGTGATAAAGATGAAAAGTTTTCTGTTATTTCCATAATTGGCAGCCAAGGGACTGGAAAAACAACTCTTGCTCGCTCTGTCTATAATGCTAGAAAAGTAAAGAAGCATTTTGACATCAAGGTATGGCTGTGCGTTTCTGAAAAGCTTGATGTAAAAAGTCTCATGATCGAGATCATAGAGTCTGCTTGCATCGATAGACCTCATGATCTGCATCGTCTAATAAACCTGGACACCATTCAACGAATTCTTAATCAAGAGCTTAAGGGCAAGAGGTTTTTGATCGTCTTTGACGACATAACGAGTGGTCAGATAAATTCAGGGTGGAAAACCCTGTGGCCATCATTTAAGCTCGGGAAAAAGGGAAGCAAAATTATACTGACAACATGCGATCAGGACGTGGAAAAGACTATGAAGATGGAAAAGATAAACTTGAAGAGCAAAGAAGAAGACGAAGACTACCGGAGATCGTTATCCGGTGGTGTGAACCCGACAGATTTGCCGACAAAGGAACCTCGTGGCAGGCACGTAGCTCCCAAATTGGGGGAATCTCCTTTGGCATCCGAGCCGGGGCGGAAGGTCATGCAAAGCAAATTATGACGAGAAAGAGAAGGTCATCTCGTGCCGAACTACTTACGAATTCTCCCTGGAATTGCATCCTTTAATTTGAAGATCAACGAGGCTTTCTGTAGCTTTTTAATGCATATCACGAATTGGAGAAGTCTTACGTACGTCTCTCTTCCTATGTTCAAAATTAATCTTTGTGTGCTACTAATATGAGTTTGAATTTGCCTTCTTTTACTTGTGATGGTTTTAACGTGTAATCCTACGTCTTTTATTAGTGGATTCGTAATTTGTGCATTTCTTCTTTTTCATATTCCAACTGAACATTTGCGGCCCATAATTTGGGGCTGCAATGCACATCCATCGAGATGAATTTTGGTAGGACCGTGTTCAAGAAGTTTGGCTGATTAAATAATTAGCAAAATCTCTGGTATCTACCGTTGCCATCTAAACCATCATAGCCTGTAGCTGAAGACAATCTCGGATTGTGCCCCTGTCGCTCAAGATCCTGCTAGGACGCCCGGACCTGCTAAATAGAGGAAACCCGGGGTGATCCTAGCAGGGGTACTCCGACGTTCAAGTCAGTGACGATCCAGGAAAACAGATCCTCACGGTCAAGCCCTGTAGGTGGACTCCATGCTAGGAGCAGAAACTTGTGAAATGAGAGAGAGTGAGTGGGTCGAGAGCAGAGCATGGGAGTGGCAGTGGAGGACAGCCCGAGCTAGGTGGCTGTGTCCGTCAAGGCCCTTCCTGTGGGTCTCCCGTAGCCTAGAGTGGTGGCTCTCCTGTGTACTGCCCCTTCTTGCCCGTTTGCTTGCTCGCCCCTTGAATTGACTTACCTTGTTTGAACCTTGGAGAATTCCTTTTAGCTAGGATCGTTGCACGCCGTTTACCTGGGGATTTTCCCCTCACTTGCAAGCGCATGCGGCGATGTCTGGTGCCGTGCATGAGGTGCCTTTTCCTATCCGTGATAAGAGACAGCACCGTGCACGTTGACATTCCTCCTGGTCGCTCCATTTCGGGAAGCATGGCAGAGCTTCGATCGACGGGTGGCCACCCCGTGGATTCGAATCCTCTAGGTTGACTTCCTCTTTCAGGTAGCGCAGACGGTCGGCCGGGAGCGTAGCACCTCAATCGGGGGATCCCTTCCTTTACGGTGTAAGTGGTAGTTGCTGCAGTTATTGCGACCTGGCGGGAACCCTTCTGTGGTCCTTGGACGGCTTGCCACCATCCAAGGAAGCGATGACGTCCTTCGGCTGCAAGTCTCCTCGTCCGAGATGGGGCGAGCTTAAGAAGCGGAGCTCGACTTCGGCCAAGGCGTCTCGACCCAAAGGAAGCCAGCCTAGCGAAGGAGGCGGAGCTCGACTTTGGCCACGGTGTCTCGACCCGAAGGGAGCCAGCCTCGCGAAGGAGGCGGAGCTTGACTTTGGCCATGGCGTCTCGACCCGAAGGGAGCCAACCTGGCGAATGAGTCTGGAGAGAGAATCTAATATGGTAGCTTCATTCGACGTGGCACGTGACAAGGTCTGACATGGGTTTCACGTCAGCAATCCTACCATATCATTTGCCCACCACTCTCGAGTCCCGTTGGCGCATGACGCTCGGGGCGAAGGGAGTAAATGCGGTGCTGACATAGAAAGGCAAAAATTCGGCACAATGATGGCCACGATCGCCGGTACTTCGCGAGGCGGTTCTCCAAACCACGCAGGGGAGCCACGTGGGCACGTCCGAGGAGCACTTATTGATGGCACAAAATTTAGAGTGATCATGGTCGAAGAGAGGCATCATCTTTATCGATTGCTGACACGTGGCGCAGATCCGGCGGTGGTGGCGCTGTAACGGTACGGTTAGGCATATGGTCACTTCGAAAGGAAAGGCAGTTTTTTCCAAAATACATCTCCTTTCAAATCTTGCATGCCCGCCATCGTACCAGAGCTCCTTCTTCTCCCCCGGCCACCCTTGTCTTTCCAAAGTTAGCTAGGTTCGTCTCCTTCTCCCTCTTCCAGCTGGGTAGAACTTTCTTCTAGGGCTAGGATCTTCCCGGACCTTGTCCGCTTTCTTTTTCTCCTCTGTCCTTCAACTTCGTCTTCTTCTTCCAAATGTCTTGCTTTGGTCCAAACTTCCGTCCTTCGACTTCATCTTCTTCCTCCAAATGTCTCGCTTTGGCCCAAACTTCCGTCTTTTGACCGACCAAAGTGAGGCTAGGCTTCTCGACCGAGGCTGCCTTCTTCCTTTGATGAGGAGGAGGAAGAGATGCGCTTTGAGATCAGTAGGAGGCCCTGCCCCATTGGGATCGTGATCAGGGAGCCTAGGGTCTGCCCTCCATCTCCTCCACCTGAACCCGCCCCCGAACCCTCTCGGTCGACAGGTCCCGGCGGGGTTGCTTCGGTGATCACCGTCGAGGAACTTGCGGCCATCCGGGAGACCTACTATGTCCTGGACTCCATCCGGCTCTCGGTCCCTCGACTAGGGGAACGGGTCTCCTCCAATGGCCCATGCCGGATCGCTCTCTACGAGGAAACCCTCGCAGGGGGCATTTGATTTCCTTTCCACCCATTCTTTCTCTCCGTGCTGAGCAACTATCATCTTGTTCCTACTCAGCTAGTCCCCAATGCCGTCAGGACAATTTTCTGCTTCATAGTTCTTTGCCATTTCCACGGGATTGTTGCCCGTTTCTCCCTGTTTAGGATCTTCTTCACCCTGAAACGCCACCCTTTTGAGGAGGGGTGGTGGTCTATCTCCTCTCGCCCAAAGGGTATCAAATTTGAGCTCCCCTCTTCCATCAAAGGATGGAAGAATAAATATTTCTTCGCCTCGGTCGAAGTGGTCGACTGGGTTTAGAGCGACCCAGATCGATCCCCAAATCAGACTTCAGCAATCGAAGCGGCTGATCGAGAGATCTATGACCAGCTCCGTACCGACTAGGTCCTCTCCCTCGAGGTTCTACTGTCAAAGCAAAACCTATTCGAAGCCGGGATCAGCCTAATGCGGGAGTTGGATAAGTTCGGCTCGAGCTTTACCTTCTTGTACTTTCTCTTTGACTTCCTAAGCTCGGAGTTAACATTTTTCTTCTTTGTGCAGGCATGAAGTTCTCCTTGGATGACCTCCTCACACTCTCCCAAAAGGGGGTTCAGCAGCGGGGGTCAGTGAGTCCCCCTCAAAGAGAGCCCGTGACGAGAGCGGCGTGAGGGCCGCACCTGTCACACCAACCGAGCCAAGCGGGAGGAGGGCAAAACTTGCCCTCGAGCAGGACAGGAGGGCGATCAAACCCACTCCCGAGCCGAGTAGGAGGGTTGCCGAGCTCGCTCCTGAGCCACCAAGGCATCACGATCCGCTCCTGGCCTGAGAGTCTGAGGTGGTCGTTCAGGCCAAATCTGCTGCCACTGCCGCCGTCGTGGCGTCTCCTCCACCAGAGATCGTCAAGGTCAAAGATGATGGAAAGCAAGAAAGAGTAGAGCCGGCATCGACGGCGCCTTCTGGAGTGGTGCTGAACCACTAGCATGCTCCCGATGCTCCCTCAGCCAGAGGAGTGGGTGACTCCACACCGGCAGTGAATAAGAGGGAGAGGGACTACAGAAAGGTGCCCTTCAAGCTGGCGCTGAACGTTTCCTTGGTTCAGGACCAAAATCTCGTCGAGCGTATGATGGACTTCGCCGTCCAGTCATGCGATCGGTGGGAGAAGGCGGGGAAGCTCCTGGGCGATGCCATCAGAGGCACCTTTCCCCAACTCTTCTCGGTAAGTGCTTCTTTCCTTCTCCTCGCCTCATTCCTTTCTTCTTATCTCTATGGCTGACGTCTTCTTTGGAACAGCTCGATGCTGAACTCCTACTCATTAGGACTACTATAGAAATTGGGCCAGGAGGGACAGGGAGTGAGGAGCGCAGCTTGGCTCCCTGATGGTCAAGTTGAGGCAGAAGAGCGACGAGACCTGGGAGGCCAATTTGAAGAATAAAGAGCTCCGAGGTGAGGTCGTAAGCGCTGAAAGGCGCGTAAAGGAGCTCGAGGAGTCTTTGGATCGGGAGAGGAGCCGGTCCAAGAGCAGGGCGGAAGAGCTCAAGGCCAAGGAGGCCAGACTGAAAGAGCTTAGCGCCGAAGACACCCGAGAGAAGGAACAGGCCCAGTCTCTTCGAGCAGAGCTGGGGACGGCGGAGGAGCTGGCCACCATCGCCGAGAAGAAAACCGTCGTTGCTAAGAAGAGAGCCACCACTGTCAAGAAGAAGGCCGCAAGCACCGAAGAGAAAGCCGCGGCGGTAGTCAACTCGATGGAGGCTGCAAAGAAGGAGGCTGCTGAGGTGGTGGAGAGGTACAAGGCCTTCGAGAAGTTCGCCGCCAAGTTCCTTGAGGTTGCAACGGACTCCTTTCTCAAGGGGTTCATGCATTGCCGGTCCAGGGTGGAGGACCTTGTCCCAGACAAGAACAAAGACAGGCTCATACTTTCGGGTGCTGCAGGTGCAAGCCCGGCCCCTGACCTGGGCGAGGCGGAGGAACCAGCTGCTGTCGCCGACCCAGCTCTACCGGTGGTGGTTGCCGAAGACGAAGCCCCGCCGTAGAAGGCCCTAGAAGGCGACACCCCACCCGAGCACCGTCTTGGGAAGGAGCCGGTCAGGTAGCATAGGGGCCCATTGTAGTAGTTTTTTTTTTATCTGGGCTGCCTGGCATGTCGGGGCCCAGCAACAATGCATAACTTCACCAAGTATTAATGAAATTTCTTTTCAGTCATCTCAACTTGTGTTTCTTTTCAGTTCTTGCACCTTGTCAATCTTCTTCCCTTCACTTCTCGACTACCTATGTGCATGTACTTGGTAGGCACTTGGCCTTGAGGTACCAAGTGATATGACAACATCGCTGACGTGGAGTATACGTCAGACCCAGCCGGCCGCCAGCTGGGCCACGTGGATTTTTTCTTCCAAGCTCTCCGGCCAGCTGGCTTGACAGATGATCATTCCCACCTCAGTCTGAGCTCGACACCTCTACCACTTCGCCTGGTGTCGGTCCAGGCAGGGTCCACCTCAACCGAAGTGGGCGTGCCTCTGCTCCTTCATCGGGTGGAGCCCCTTGATGGGTCCACCTCATCGAAGTTGAGTCTAGCACTTCTACTCCTTAGCCAGGTGGCACGTCCAGATGGGTCCACCTTGATCGAAGTCGAGCTTGTCCCCGCCACTTCGCCAGGTGTCGACCCAGGTAGGGTCCACCTCGACTGAAGTGGGCGTGCCTCTACTCCTTCGCCAGGTGGTGCCCCTTGATGGGTCCACCTCGCCGAAGTCGAGCCTGTCTCTGCCACTTCACCAGGTGTCGACCCAGGCGGGGTCCACCTCGCCGAAGTGGGCGTGCCTCTGCTTCTTCGCCAGGTGGCGCCCCCTGATGAGTCCACCTCGCCGAAGTCAAGCCTGGCACTCCTGCTCCTTCACCAGGTGGTGCCCCCTGATGGGTCCACCTTGTCGAAGTCGAGCTTGGCACTCCTGCTCCTTCGCCAAGTGGCGCCCCCTGATAGGTCCGCCTCGTTGAAGTCGAGCCTGGCACTCCTGCTCCTTCACCAGGTGGCACCCCCAAATGGGTCCACCTCGATCGAAGTCGAGCATGTCGCTGCCACTTCGCCAGGTGTCGACCTAGGCGGGGCCCACCTCGATCGAAGTGGGCGTGCCTCTACTCCTTCGTCAGGTAGCACCCCCTGATGGGTCCACCTCGTCGAAGTCGAGCCTGGCACTCTTGCTCCTTCGCCAGGTGGCACCCCTAGATGGGCCATCTCGGTCAAAGTAGAGCCTGTCTTTACCACTTCGCCAGGTGTTGACCTACGCGGGGTCCATCTCGGTCGAAGTGGGCGTGCCTCAGCTCCTTCACCAGGTGGCACCCCATGATGGGTCCACCTCGCTAAAGTCGAGCTTGGCACTCCTGCTGCTTCGCTAGGTGGCACCCCCAGATGGGTCCACCTCAGTCAAAGTTGAGCCTGTCACTCCTGCTCCTTCGCCAGGTAGCACCCCAAGATGGGGCCACCTCGGTCGAAGTTGAGCCTGCCTCTACCACTTCGCCAGGTGTCAACTCAAGCGGGGTCCACCTCGGCTGAAGTGGGCTTGCCTCTGCTCCTTCACTAGGTGGCACCCCCAGATGGATCCACCTTGGTCGAAGTATGACCTACTCTGCGGGACCTCAGGGAGACCGAAGGTATGAGCCCCGAGAATGCTACTGAGGCCGGCACACAGTGCAGCGCGCCCGTATGGCATCTACAGGCCTGTAACGGTGCGCGGAACCTCGTTTGCACCAATTTAGGAGGGGCATCTTGACCGAGGTGCCAGATCCTGTGACCAGTGGCCTGGAACCCCCCGAAGAGGGGCTTCGTGATCAATGCTAGGGTCCAAGGGCTCCCGCACCTGGATTGAGGTCCCGCCAAGTTTCCCCTTTCGTGACAGCGTGGAGGACGAGGCGAGCTCGCCTCTGACCTCCCAACCATAAGGAGAGACGACGGAAGGGGGGAGCGGGGAAGAGAGCTATTGACCTCCAAGGACCTCGGGATGAGGGTAAGCAAGGTAATGGGGCATCCAACGATATCAAAAGGGGGCCACGGGCGAGAAAAAGGTAAGCAAGCAAGAGGGCAAAGGCATGCATGGAGTAAAGAGACGACTCTAAGGCCCCGGAGAAACTCTCAGGAGCGAGCTCGGCGAGTCCAGTCGCCAGAAGCCAAGTACCGAACCCTCTCGTTCTTATACATCTTTTCATCCAAGATTCCCCTAAGCACGGAGACTCATCAAGGATCCGTCTTAGTGGATCTGTTCCACTTTGCCACTCGCTAACTTGACCATCGGAGTGCCCTCGCTAGAATCCCCAGCCCGGGTCTCTGACCTTGTTTTGTAGGTCCAGGTCCCTTAGGATCTCGAGGTAAAGGAGACTGAAATCCGGTGTCAGCTCAAAGCTACAGGCCACAGCGGTAAGGTCGGCAACACCAAGTATACAGGCCCTTCTCTACCGAGTCCCGAACATGCGAGGAGGTTGGGAAGGAGTTCTTAGCTTGCTGAATCAATCCCACCTCGCGAGCAAAGTGGTTGTAGGGCTCCGAGCACATTGCTTGAGGAGGTCTGTTGTCCAGAGATGGAGCCTAAGAGGGGGGGTGATTTGGGTCTTTTAGAGAATTTAAAACAATAATGAGAGGGACTAGTGGTGCTAGTGAAAAATGATGAATTCAATGCAAGATATTTAAAGCAGTAGCAATAATCAAAGAGCAAGAGAGGAAGAGAGCAATCACACACAAACATAAGGTTTATAGTGGTTCGGTGCAAACCTAGCACCTACATCCACTCCCCAAGCCATCCTTGGAAATTTCACTATAATCCAAACAAGATTATAGTTAACTTGTTTTTCACAAGGCTCACAAGTCAAAACCTAAGTTGGTTTTGTCACATAGGCTTACCAACAAACCTTAACACATGTTTTGTCTTCGGGCTCACAAGTTAACCCTAGTTGGTTTTATCCCTTTGGCTCACCAACAAACCACAATAACCTTCTTTCAAGACACCCTTGAAAGCAAGGTCAAATCACAATGTAAAAACAGATATACAATTTTAAAAGTAAAACAAACTCTCTTCAAGAGTAGAATGGAATCTTTGAAGCTCAAGTGTCTTGAAAGCAAGGTCAAATCACAATGTAAAAACAGATATATAATTTTAAAAGTAAAACAAACTCTCTTCAAGAGTAGAATGGAATCTTTGAAGCTCAAGTTGATGCTTTGTCTTGACTCTTCCTTGGAATCTCCTTCAAAGTGCCTCTTTTGGAATGAAGTAAGGATGAGCTTGTAGGCTTTTCAAGGAATCAAACTATAAGAGGCTTTTGATGTGAAGTATTTGAGAGAATATAGGCTTTTTGGCTTTTGAGTAGACTTGAATACACTTTAATACACTTCCTTGTCTTTAAAATGAGGTTGGTGGAGGTTAAATACACCAAGAACCATCCAAAAATGGTTTGTGACCGTTGGAACCTCGGAAATAGCTGTTTGGAGCTTGAAAAGCAAGTTCTGCAAGCTAGAAAAATAGATCCGTTAGAGCTGTCAAGCTGCAAGTGTCGACACTTGGCTGTCAGGTGTCGACACTTGGCTGTCAAGTGTCGACACTTGATCTCTAGGTGTCGACACTTGAATTGTCAAGTGTCGACACTTGATGCACAAGTGTCGACACTTGACACAAAAATCCTCAAATGACAAAGTTCTATATTTTCAAAATTCTCAGGCCTTGAGTCGACACTTGGAAACCTAAGTGTCGACACTTGGTGTCGACACTTGGTTCTGGGTGTCAACACTTGGCGTGCCAAGGATTTTTGTCCGTGCCAAATGCTGAAGTGTCGACACTTGACTTTCCAAGTGTCGACACTTGAGACTGAAAAGCTCAGATTCAAGTGTAAACAACCTTAAAAACATAAATATAAATCTTGAAACTCAAATGAATCATAAACACAAAATATTTAATCATTTAGATGCCCTTTTTCCATGAAGAGGATGTCCGGATTCATGAGAAATGCTCCGTGCCATTACGTGCCATGAACCATAAGTTTTTGAGATTTTGAGGTGCCTTTTTCCTAAAAACTCATAACTTGAAATCCACATTAGTATACAATATGCACTCAATATTTTGTTATTCATCAAAATCACTGGGTGGAGCCAACAATCTCCCCCTTTTTGATGATGACAAAATCTTGAGTAAAATAGCAATACATTTCAAACTTTAACTATTATAATTCATGAATATGAATTTAAGTCCATATGAGAGGCAAAAACTTCATAGTTAGGAAGAATCAATCTCCCCCTTAATTAGATATTTCTTATTAAAGTAAATTTCAAAGATTCACAAGGTGAAACCACAAAAATTATGCATCAACACAATCAATACTATTTCTCCCCCTTTTTGTCAATCATTAGAAAAGGGAATAACCTCCCCCTCACAATGAGCATGGAGACAAAAAGATGGTAGAGAATCAAATAAGATAGGTATCAGAGCCAAAAAGATAAAAGAGTATCAGAGCTAAAGAAGGTAAATTGAACCATTCAAACATAAATAATGAGCACTAAACTGAAATATATATATAGATAAGACAAGTTTTCAGTACAAAAATTTGCCGAGTCATCAGCAAGAACTGAAACATACAAATATCATCAGAGTCATACAAATATCAGAAACATACAACATATGAACCATAACAGACATCTATGAGGCTAATCCTCATCAGACGGAATCTCAAGACTAAATGGGGCACTGATCCTAGATCTAGTGGCTAAGGCCCTAGGAGGCACTAAAGCTCGACGACTCCTAGTGCGGCCAGAAGGACCAAAGGCGGGTACAACCCTAGATGATCTAGTGGAAGGGGGGGAAAGAAGATCAGCTGGTGTAATAAAGTCTGGTGTGGAATCAACCAAGTCAGTAGGATCAGCTGGTGTAGTGGGAAGATCGCGACTGACCACCTCATAATCATCAGCACTGTCATCATTGTCACTGTCATGGCCCACAACCTCTGTAGCTCTGTCATCATCCATATCTGCCCGATCACCACCCTCAACAGTATTAGCATGGTCGCTCTGGTGATCGCCACCACCATCATCATCATCATCATCATCATCAGCATCATCATCATCAGAGGATACAACTACAGGGGCTGCAGGAGGTATAAGGGATCTCAACAGATCCTCAATACGAGAGAATCCCTCATCCATAGATCTATGGATCTCAGCATGCTCCGAGGTAGTATGTGCTCGAAGAAGCTCAACCTCGCTGCGTAGCTGAGTCAACTCACCCCTGATCTCAGTGAACTGCTCTCTGGTGTGCTCCTCAAAGGATAGTCCAGTATAAAGTGGCGGAGGAGCTAAAGTATCAGGAGTCGAATGCTCTGCCTGTGTCGATGGGATATCAATGGGAGGAAAAACTGCTGGCTCAGATGGTCCTGCCTCTACCTCTCGAAGCTCGTCCTGCTCATCTGGCTCCTGGCCAGACTCTCTACGCACCCATCAACCTGCAACTAGTCTATATCTCATACGGTGCAAAGACCTCTCATCATATACATCTGTGTGTAGTATCTCCTTGGGGATCTCCCCCTCTAGTGATACTCCACAAGCTCTAAATAATCTGGTTAGTGCCATGCCGTAAGGTAAACAGTGACGGCGCTGAGTCACAGCATCATGCATCTGAACTAGCATCAAGGAAGGAAGATCAATCTGTCTCCTCTCTATCAGACTCGTCATCACCATCAACTCCCTCTCAGTAATGAAGTCAAATCTCCCAGTCTTCGGAGTAGTATACGTGCCGTGATGTGGTGCAATAGGCGCATCTCCAGAGATAACTGGTTCGCGGTAACTATGGATATACCACGAACATCCTCTCTCTCAAGAATACACCTAAAGGCAGCCTCTCTGTCATCTACCGAAAAGACACAGATTCCCCTATGGGGGATCTCCCATACTCTGCTCAATAGCTCTGCTGTTGGTGAAATCTGAATGCCTCTGACTGTCGTAGTCCATAGAAGTCGTCGACAATCCAACGCACCATAGAACTCTCTCACTAGATGAGGATAGTACTTCTCCTGCATAGTACAGAATGGTACTAATCCTGCATCAGTGAGCACCTGTCGTAAACTGAAATGGTGCCTATCAAAACACTCCAGGTCGACTCTCCTCCAGAGGCTACTAACTTCCCTGCCATCCTCTCTGCAGGGGGGAACTCGGTGTGGCTGAACTGCTAGCCTGTGCAGGGTCAAATCTGGCCTTCGACCTCCTCTCTACACCACGACTAAGTCTCTCCCTAACTGCAAGTCTCTTCCTGGGACCCATTACAGCAAGCTGACCAGGAAAGAAGGAAGATAGGTTTAGAGCTATGGGACTGGCTACAGGCTGAGATAAGGAGAGTTTTATTTCTTAAAAAGTGTGTTCAAACAGGTTTTGAAAACCAGAATTAAACCAATTTTGGGTTGAAAAATACCTCAAACAAAGTTTGAAAAAACTGTCAATCAGTTTAAAGGTGAGATTTTTACAACCTATACATTGATTAAATGACAATATTCCGAACATATAATTATAGAAAATATTTTTGTTCGTTAAAACACATTTGAACTTTTATAAAATACTTTTTGTAAGGCCAAAACATCAAAACCCATGGAATTTGGGTCTAAATCACTTAGGGTTTTATCAAAGTGGTGAAAATGTCGTAAGAACATCATGAAAAACCTTTCTAAAACAATAATAAATGGATTTAGTATACTTAATTTAGATGAAAACCAAATTATTTCGGCCAAAAATTAATCAAACAGTGTTTTTCCGAAAAACGGGTGAGATAAGCGTGAAAATGACCAAAAAATGCGGGAAATCCGAGAAAAATATCTTTAAACCACCATTCCCTCAAATGGAGCTTTAGAAATCCATTAAAACACATGAAAATCTGGTTAAAATTCCTAAAAAGTTTCGAAAAAACCCTAATATGGGTTGCACGGTTCGAAAACGTCAAAATAAAATGAAAATGAGGGGAAATAAAGTGAAAATAGAAGGAGGAAATACCTGAATTTAGTTGGGATAAACGGGAAAAAGAAGATTTGGAGTGATGGGGGACCACTGTTGCTCGAAAGAGATGGGGGAAGACAAAAAACAAAACCCTCGGTCTGTCGGTTAAAAACAGATTTTTCTCGCAAGTGTCGATACTTAGTATTTGTCAAGTGTCGACACTTGGTCAGGTGTCGACACTTGACGATTTCCAAGTGCCGACACTTGGCCAAAAAAATTGAAAAAACTCAAAAAAATCTTTAGAAAAATAGGAAACAAATTAATCAGATTTTTGGGGCTTTAAGCAAGTGGTTTTGAGCGAAAAGATTTAGGTATAATTAAAACTAAGAGAGTTCTAGGAGAAGGGATCAATGACACCTAACTCTCTTCTAATCAGACAGAACCTATCCTCACACAAAGGCTTGGTAAACACATCTACTAATTGATCATCAGTATATACAAAATCAAGAATAATATTAGAGTTTTGTACATGATCTCTTATGAAATGATGTCTTATTTCAATGTGTTTACTTCTTAAATGTTCCACAGGATTTTTAGATAGATTGATTGCACTAGTGTTGTCACATCTTATGGGTGTCTTAGTTAGTTTAATGCCAAAATCTTCGAGTTGTTGTTTGATCCAAAGAATTTGAGCACAATAGCTTCCAGCTGCTATATATTTGGCTTCCGCCGTAAATAAAGCAACTGAGTTCTGTTTTTTGCTACTCCAAAAGATCAAATTTACTCCAAGAAACTGACAGGTTCCACTAGTACTTTTACGATCAAGTTTACACCCAGCAAAGTAAGCATCAGAATAAGCAATTAATTCAAATGAAGAATCTCTAGAGTACCATAAACCAATTTCAATTGAACCAGATAGATATCTAAGTATGCGTTTAACAGCCAAAAGATGAGACTCTTTAGGATTAGACTGATATCTAGCACACATACAGATGCTAAACATGATATCTGGCCTACTAGCAGTAAGATATAATAATGAACCGATCATGCCATGATATAATTTTTGGTCAATATATTTACCTGATTCATCCTTGTCAAGTCTACAAGTAGAGCTCATAGGAGTACCTAAAGGCTTAGTGTTCTCCATCCCAAACTTCTTGAGTATTTCTTTTGTGTATTTTGTTTGGTTGATGAAGATCCCCTCTTTAGTTTGCTTTATTTGGAGTCTGAGAAAAAAACTCAGTTCTCCCATCATGCTCATCTCGAACTCACCCTGCATTAACTTTGCAAAATCTTGACAAAGAGATTCATTAGTAGCACCAAATATTATATCATCTACATAGATTTGTACTACCAAGAGATCATCATTCTTTTTCTTTAAAAACAAAGTTTTTCTACATTACCTCTAGTAAAATCATTTTTGAGCAAAAAAGAGCTTAAACGATCATACCAAGCTCTTGGAGCTTGTTTCAATCCATACAAAGCTTTATGAAGTTTGTAAACATGATTTGGAAATTCAGAGTTTTCAAAACCAGGGGGTTGCTCAACGTAAACCTCTTCTTCAATTAGACCATTTAAAAAGGCACTTTTAACATCCATTTATACAATTTAAAATTCATAAAGCAAGCAAAAGCCAACAATAGCCTAATTGCCTCAAGTCTAGCTACAGGAGCAAAGATTTCATCAAAATCTATTCCTTCCTCCTGATTGTATCCTTTGGCAACTAGTCTAGCCTTATTTCTAGTAACTACTCCATTTTCATCAAGTTTATTTCGAAAAACCGACTTTGTACCAATAATCGAAGTGTTTGAAGGCCTATCTACTAATGTCCAAACATTGTTTCTTTTAAATTGGTTGAGTTCATCTTGCATAGCATTTATCCAATTACTATCACATTCAGCTTCCTCAATAGTTTTAGGTTCAATTTGAGACACAAAAGCTAAGTAATCACAGATATTTCTAAGGGATGATCGAGTACTTACACCTTTAGATGGATCACCGATAATTAGTTCTTTTGGGTGTCCATGAGCATACCTCCATTCTTTTGGTAATGGATCAACTGTTGACGTGTTTTCATCACCTTGTGCTTGATCCCCTTCAGTGTTTTGATCATCGTTCTGTTCCTTGGTAAGCCCTTCATTGTTGTTTATTCCTTCGATTTTCTTGCTACCTGTTTCATCAGAAAGTACATCTTCTTTTCTTGAAGATTTTTGGTTAGATTCATCAAATACCACATGTATGGATTCTTCAAAAATAAGTGTTCTTCTGTTGAAGACCCTGTATTCCTTACTAGATATGGAGTAGCCTAGAAAGACTCCCTCATCTGATTTGGCATCAAATTTACTTAAATTATCCTTCATTGTTTAAGATGAAACAACGGCATCCAAAAACATGAAAATAACGAATTGAGGGTTTTCTACCCTTCCAAAGCTCATAAAGTGTTTTCTTTAGAATCGGTCGAATTAAAACTCGATTTAAAACATATCATGCAGTATTTATGGCTTCTGCCCAAAAATATCTAGGTAAATTATTTTCACAAAGCATGGTGTGTGCCATTTTTTCAAGAGTTCAATTTTTTCTTTCTACTACCCCATTTTGTTGAGGTGTCCTAGGTGCAGAAAAATTGTGATGAATGCCATTTTCAATACAAAATTTATCAAAATCAGCATTTTCAAATTTGGTTCCATGATCACTTCTCAAAGATACGACTGAAACACCTTTTTCATTCAAAACTCTTTTATGAAATCTAATGAATTCAGAAAAAGTTTCATCTTTATGTGCTAAAAACATGACCCATGTAAATCGTGAGAAATCATCTACAATGACTAGACCATACTTCTTACCTCCCAGACTAGATGTTCTAGTTGGCCCAAAGAGGTCCATGTGAAGCATTTCCAAAGGTCTAGATGTAGAGATTACTCCTTTTGGTTTGAAAGAGGATTTGGTTTGTTTTCCAAGTTGACATGCACTGCAGATCTTGTCTTTTTCAAAATTGAGTTTAGGCAAATCTTTTACCAAGTTCTTTTTGCTAAGTTTTGAAATTAAATGCATTCTTGCATGTCCTAGTCTGCGATGCCAAAGCCAACTAGTTTCATCGATCTTGGCTTACATTACCACTAGGCATTGACCTTTTTGAATTGGGAGATTATCAAGATCAACCATATAAATATTGCCATGCCTATGACCAATGAACTTAATGCCATTGTCATCTAGACTAGAAACAATGCACAAAGAAGATTCAAAAACAATTTTAAAATTTTTGTCGCAAAACTGATTAATGCTAAGCAAGTTATGTTTCAAACCATCAACATATAAGACATTATCAATATAAGAAGAAGGGGTGATATGGACTTTACCAATACCGATAATTTTGCCCTTTCCATTATCACCAAAAGTTACATTGCCACCATTTTGATATTCGAGTGATGAGAACTGCTCCACATCTCCTGTCATATGCTTTGAGCAACCGCTATCAAGGTACCACATCCTTTTCTTATTGGTTCCAAGGCATACCTGCAATAAAGATCAAGTGGAGACTTTAGGTACCCAAGCCATCTTGGGTCCTTTTTGGTTAGTGGCATTGGTTCCTTTCGGAACCCAAACTTTCTTAGTGTTACTTAACTTTCTTTTGTTACACATATAAGATTTGTGTCCTTTAGTACCACAAGTATAGCAAGTATTGGATGAAGATGCAGGCACAAAGAAATTTTTAAAAAGTTTTTGTTTCTTATGAGTTCTGAATCCTAAACCTGCTTTATCAAATACTGCTCTTTGGTTATTTAAAAGCAAATTCAATTTTTCAGAACTATAAGTAAATCTTTCTACAAAAGGTTTTAATTTTTCAATTTCTTCTTTATATCTTTTGTTTTCATTTAAAATTTCTTTGCTTTGTTTTGACAAATTTTCATTTGAAAGTGAGTCACTTTTCTTTTTCAAGACATCTTTTTCTTTTTTAAGTGCTACAATCTTCTCATTTAATTTTTTATTTTGAATAATAAGGCATTCATTTTCATTTGAAAGCTTGTTATTTGTTTTGGCTAGATCCAAATTTTGCTTCTTTAACTCTTTATGTTTTGATTTTAATTTTTAAAATTCTATGACTAATTCGTCAAAAACTTCATGAAGCTCATCAAAAGTAAATTCATTTTCTGTTTCAGAACATACCTCATCATGATCAGCCATCAGACAGAAGTTTGCCACCTCCTACTGTTCTTCCTCAGAACTGGAGTCTTCACTTTCACTCCAAGTTGCCATCATGGCTTTCTTTCTCAGCTTTCTTCTACTTTTCTTTAGCAAGGGGCAGTCTACCTTGAAATGGCCAGGTTTTTTGCACTCAAAACATGTAGGCTGCTCCTCCTTTTCTTTATCCTTCTCTTTACTTGGCTCACCTTTTAGAGGTTTCTTTTTGAAGTTAAACTTTTTCTTCCTCATGAACCTTCTAAATTTTCTTGCCAATAGAGCCGTCTCATCTTCTTCATCATCTTCTTCAGAGTCTTCGCTTGATTCCTCTCTCACAGTAGATTTGAACGCGATTACCTTCTTCTTTTTGTCGACCTCTCCATTCTTTTATTTGAGGGAGAGCTCATAGGTCATTAGAGAACCCAACAGTTGTTCCAGTGGGAGAGTGTTGGCATCCTTAGCTTCTTCAATAGCTGTTACTTTTGCATCCCACGAAGCTGGTAGAGACCTAAGAAGTTTGTTCACAAGTTCACCGTTAGAAATAATTTTTCCTAGGCTTCTCATGCCATTCACAATATTTGTGAACCTAGTATACATCTCACTAATAGACTCAGTAGGTTCAATTTTAAACATTTCATATGTGTGAATAAGCATGTTGACCTTGGTGGTTTTCACTTGGTGTGTACCCTCATGGATAACCTCAAGTATATCCCAAATCTCCTTGGCAGAGAGACAATTAGATATTCTATTAAATTCACTTGGTCAAGAGAGCAAAATAATAGATTCATAGCCTTCGCATTAAGCTCAATTTCTTAATGTCATTCTCATCCCAATCATCTTCCATCTTTGGAGTGAGAATGCCATTAATCAACATCGTAGGCTGATGAGGACCTTTTACAATTGTTCTCCATAAATTATAATCAAGAGCTTAAATAAATATACGCATGCGTGTCTTCCAGTATGTGTAATTCGTGCCATTAAAAAGTGGGGGACGATTTGAAGCTTGACCTTCAACAATACCCATTCCTATTGGGGCTGCCATGATCTTTTACTCAAGATCCTTGGACCTACAAGAGAGTACCGATGCTCTGATACCACTTGTTTCCTAGAGATGGAGCCCAAGAGGGGGGGTGAATTGGGTCTTTTAGAGAATTTAAAACAATAGTGAGAGGGACTAGTGGTGCTAGTGAAAAATGATGAATTCAATGCAAGATATTTAAAGCAGTAGCAATAATCAAAGAGCAAGAGAGGAAGAGAGCAATCATACACAAACACAAGGTTTATAGTGGTTCGGTGCAAACCTAGCACCTACATCCACTCCCCAAGCCACCCTTGGGAATTTCACTATAATCCAAACAAGATTACAGTTGACTTGTTTTTCACAAGGCTCACAAATCAAAACCTAAGTTGGTTTTGTCACTTAGGCTTACCAACAAATCTTAACACTTGTTTTATCTTCGGGCTCACAAGTTAACCCTACTTGGTTTTATCCCTTTGGCTCGCCAACAAACTACAATAACCTTCTTTCAAGACACCCTTGAAAGCAAGGTCAAATCACAATGTAAAAATAGATATACAATTTTAAAAGTAAAACAAACTCTCTTCAAGAGTAGAATGGAATCTTTGAAGCTCAAGTTGATGCTTTGTCTTGACTCTTCCTTGGAATCTCCTTCAAAGTGCCTCTTTTGGAATGAAGTAAGGATGAGCTTGTAGGCTTTTCAAGGAATCAAACTATAAGAGGCTTTTGATGTGAAGTATTTGAGAGAATATAGGCTTTTTGGCTTTTGAGTAGACTTGAATACACTTCAATACACTTCCTTGTCTTTAAAATGAGGTTGGTGGAGGTTAAATACACCAAGAACCTTCCAAAAAATGGTTTGTGATCGTTGGAACCTCGGAAATAGCTGTTTGGAGCTTGAAAAGCAAGTTTTGCAAGCCAGAAAAATAGATCCGTTAGAGCTGTCAGGCTGCAAGTGTCGACACTTGGCTGTCAGGTGTCGACACTTGGCTGTCAAGTGTCGACACTTGATCTCTAGGTGTCGATACTTGAACTGTCAAGTATCGACACTTGATGCACAGGTGTCGACACTTGACACAAAAATCCTCAAATAACAAAGTTCTGTATTTTCAAAATTCTCAGGCCTTGAGTCGATACTTGGAAACCTAAGTGTCGACACTTGGCGTGCCAAGGATTTTTGTCCGTGCCAAATGCTGAAGTGTCGACACTTGACTTTCCAAGTATCGACACTTAAGACTGAAAAGCTCAGATTCAAGTGTAAACAACCTTAAAAACATAAATATAAATTTTGAAACTCAAATGAATCATAAACACAAAATATTTAATCATTTAGATGCCCTTTTTCCATGAAGAGGATGTCCGGATTCGTGAGAAATGCTCCGTGCCATTACATGCCATGAACCATAAATTTTTGAGATTTTGAGGTGCTTTCTTCTTGAAAACTCATAACTTGAAATCCACATTAGTATACAATACGCACTCAATGTTTTGTTATTCATCAAAATCACTGGGTGGAGCCAACAAGGTCTATTTGACCTCGGCTGGGACCAGCTCCAGGTGTGTGTAGCAAGGCCGAGCTCGGATGTTGCACTCGTTGGACCCGCTAGGTGACCGTGAGGTGCCGGGCTTCAGGGTTTCCGGGCTTAAGGGTGCTGAGCTATGAGTCAAGCGATAAATGGTGGAGCTTCTGGAGTGCCCTGCTAACATCTCTGGACTGTGAGGATAGCAGCAGATGCCAGGCTTTAGGAGTTTTCGGGCTTAAGTACCGGGCTTCAAGAGTTTCCGGGCTTAAGGGTACTGAGTTATGAGTCAACCGATAGATGGTGGAGCTTCTAGAGTGCCCCACTGACATCTCCAGATTGTGAGGACAAAGCAGGTGCCGGGCTTCAAGAGTTTCCAGGCTTAAGTGTTGAGCTTTAGGAGTTTCCGGGCTTAGTGCATGCTGAGCTATGAGTCAAGCGATAGATGGCAAAACTTCTGGAGTGCCCCACTGACATCTCTGGATTGTGAGGACAGCAGTCGGTGCCAGGCTTTAGGAGTTTCCTAGCTTAAGTGCCAGGCTTCAGGAGTTTCTGGGCTTAAGTACTGGGCTTCAGGAGTTTCCGAGCTTGAGTACTGGGCTTCATGAGTTTTTGGGCTTAGGTGCCGGGCTTCAGGAGTTTCCGGGCTTGAGTGCCAGGCTTCAGGAGTTTCCGAACTTGAGTGTCGTGCTTCAAGAGTTTCCGGGCTTGAGTGTGCCAGACCTGGGGCCGGGCAACGATGTTCCTGCAAGGCAAAAGTGATTTGCACAAAGAGGATCTTTATTATTAATAGGGGAAAGCCTTACATTACTAATAGTACATTCTTAGGTTGTCAACATTCCATGTTCGCGGGAATCTGGTGCCATCCAACTCTGCTAGGTAGTAGCTCCATAAGAAAGGGCTTCGATCATCTTATAGGGGCCCTCTCAGTTTGATGAAAGCTTGCCGCATTCCCGGGATTGGGAGGCTTCAGCTTGGCGTAGCACCAGGTCGCCTGGGCGAAAGACCTTTGGCTTCACCCGGGTGTTGTAGTACCGAGCTACTTGCTGCCTGTAAGCCGCCATCCAAAGTCGAGCCTTGTCTCTAGTTTCCTCGAGAAGGTCTAAGTTGAGAAGAAGGCGGGCCGAATTCTCTGCCTCATCGTACCGCTGCACCCATAGAGTGGGCACACCGAGTTCAACTGGGACGACGGCCTCTATGCTGAAGACGAAACTGAAAGGCATCTCACTCGTGGCCGTCCTGGGTGTGGTGTGGTAGGCCCAAAGAATGCTAGGGAGTTCTTCTGCTCACCTACCATTGGCCTGGTCTAGCCTGGTTTTGAGTCATTGGAGGATAGTCCGGTTGGTTACCTCGACCTTTCCGTTGGTCTGGAGGTGAGCCATTGAGGTGAAGCGGTGTTGGATGCCGAGATCAGCACAGAACTCTTCAAACTCCCGGTTGTCGAACTGTCATCCGTTATCGGTGATGATGTCGTGGGGGAGCCCAAAGTGATAGATGATCGACTTCCAGAAGAACTGGCGGACCTTGGCTTCTATGATCTATGCTAGTGGCTCTACTTTTACCCACTTGGTGAAGTAGTCAATAGCCATTATCAGGAATTTCTGTTGCCTTGATGCAGGAGGGAATGGACCTAGGATGTCCATTCCCCACTGGACGAACGGCCAAGGGGTAGAGAGTTGGGAGAGCGGTGCTGCTGGTCGACGCTGTATGTGGTCGTGGTGCTGGCACTGGTCACATTTTCTCACAAAGTTGGCAGCGTCCTCCCTCATGGTCTCCTAGTAGTATCTTTGGCGAAGGGCCTTGTATGCTAGCATCCTTCCTCCAACGAGATTCCCGCAGAGGTCTTTGTGTATCTCTTGAAGTATAAAAGCTGCCTCTGCGAGTCTCAGGCACTTCAGGAGCGGATAGGAGTAGGATCGGTGGTAGAGCTGCCCTTCCATCAAGATGAACCGCGATGCCTTCTTCTTGACAAGGCTGGTCTCTGTACGATCTTCTGGTAGGGTGCTGTCAGTGATGTATCTGACATACCTGTCCATCCAGCTCAGCTCTGGGGTGACTTGCTGCACCTCTCCGGGAGCTTCGTAGCTTGGACTTTCCAAGTATTCATTGTGGGCATGTCCCAGTGACCAATCCGGCAAGGTCGCGAGCCTTGATAGCGTGTCGGTGCGAGCATTCTTTCCACGGGGGATGTCGGAGATGCTGAAGCATTGGAATCCTATCGTGCTCGAGTGGACCCACTCCAGGTACTTTATCATCTGGGGATCTCTGGCTTCATACTCTCTGGAGACATGTCCGACCACTAGCTGGGAGTCAATGAAGACCTTCAAGTTTTATACACCTAGCTCGCGGGATACCCTTAGGCCCGCGAGGAGTGCCTCGTACTCTGCCTAGTTGTTTGTAGTGGCAAACTTGAAGCGGAGTGCACATTCAGCTACAATCCCGTCGTTGTTGGCGAGGATGAGACCTGCTCCGCTTCCGCCCGTGTTGGACGCGCCATCGATGTGGAGGACCCAAACTCCTCCATGCCTCCGGGCTCCATTTGGTTCTCCAGCATGGTCTGCTCTGGCTCTTCGACAAATCCCGCGCACTCGACCAGGAAATCGACCAGTACCTGAGCCTTTTGAGATGACCTTGGCCAGTAGGAAATGTCGAACTCACTGAGCTTCAATGCCCACTTGGCCAATCCTTTGGATGTGTTGGGGCAACTGAGCACAGCCCTCAAGGGTTGGTCCGTCAGGACCACGATCGGATGCGCTTGGAAGTACGGCCTGAGATGCTGGGCAAACATGATAAGAGCAAAAATTAGCTTGTTGGATTGGGTGTACTTGATCTTCATATCCTGGAGGATTTTGCTGGCATAGTACACTGGCTTCTAGGATCTATCCTGATCCGTGAGGACAAGAATCGAGCTGACGGCCCCCGGGGTGACCGCCAGGTATAGTAGGAGTTATTCTCCCTCCTCCGGCCTGGAGAGCAGGGGTGGTGTTGCCAAGAAGTCTTTCAGCTCCTCGAAGGCCACTCTGCATTCTTCGATCTAGATGAAGTCATGCATTTGCGCAGCACCTTGAAGAAAGGGAGACAGTGGTCTGCCGACCTTAAGATGAACCAGCTCAGTGTTGCGATTCTACCCATCAGGTGCTGGACCTACTTCTTCGAGGTCAAATGCTCCATGTCAACAATTGCTAGGACTTTCTCCAGGTTCGCCTCGATTCTCCTCTGCATCACCATGAAGCCAAGGAACTTCCTTGTTGCTACGTCGAAGGTGCACTTCGCTGGTTCAGCTTCATCTTTTGCTCTCGGAGGTTGTAGAAGGCTTCTGCCAGGTCGGCGACATGTTCCGAGCTCGGCTTGCTCATGACGAGCATGTCATCCACATATACTTGCATGTTACTGCCAATCTGGTCCTTGAAGACCCGATTGACCAGTCGCTGGTACGTGGCGCCAGCATTCTTTAGACCGAACAGCATCATCCGGTAGCAGTACGTCCCTCAATCGGTGATAAAGGCAATGTGCTCCTCGTCCTCTGGATGCATCCGGATCTGGTTGTATTCGGAGAATGCATCCATAAAGGAGAACAAGCGGGGCCCTGAGGTGGTGTCCACTAACTGGTCGATCTTCAATAGAAAGAAATTGTCATTCGGACAGGCTCGGTTGAGGTCGGTGTAGTCCACACAGATCCTCCACTTTTCATTATTCTTCTTGACCATAACTACATTCGCCAACCAGTTCAAATATTATACTTTTTGGATAAAGTCGGCTGCGAGGAGTTTATCCACCTCCTCATTGATCGCCCGTTGCCTCTCCAGGATGAAACTTCTTTTCTTCTGTCGAACAGGATGATACTTCGGGTCTATGCTCAGCTTGTGGGTGATGACTTCAGGGGGAATCCCGGGCATATCGACCGCCGTCCAAGCGAACACGTCTGCGTTCGCTCGAAGAAACTCCAATAGGTGGGCTCGCTCATCCTCTTGTAGTTGTGCCCTAATCTACACCATCTTCGCCGGGTTGGCTGCGAGCAGGTAAGACAGCAAGCGCTCGACCGGGCCATCTCTGGGATCCTACGCCCTTTGGTCGAGGTCGTTTATGCTGGGGTCATCCTCGAAGGCTTTGACCCCAGGAATAGCTTGGAGACAATGCCAGATCGGCTGAGGTGCCCCTCTCATTTCACTAACAATATAGGGAATAGGAAACTACACCAATAGCCGCTTCATAGAAATGATCGCATTGAGCAAGTTGAGCCCGGGTCGGCTAAGAATCACATTGTAGGCTGAGGGGAGCCTAACAACCATGAAGGTTATCATGACGGTGCTCTGCCGAGGCGGCATCCCGGTAGTGACAGGGAGAGTAATTTCTCTCTCGACTCCTATGGAGTTCCCTGTGAAACCGACAAGGGGTGTGTGCACAGATCTAAGCTGAGCGGAGGATAGATTCATCCTGAAGAAAGCATCGTAAAAAAGGATATCAGTCTAACTTCCACTATCGACCATAATCTATTTTACAGGATGCTTCGCGATCATCATCTCGACAATCACAGCATTATTGTTTACATTTCCATTTTCAACCTCCCTCTCCCTTACAAAGAGAAGTATATTTTCAGAACTTTCTCCCCCTCGGGCCCTCTTGGGAGCACTCGATTTTCCAACATATCATCCCCACAGGCTTCTTGGTGGGGCGATTGTCGATTGCAGAGACCGGAGGGAGAGCAGCGAGCGCCTGAGATTTCACCGAGGTCTTGCCCCCCATGAACTGTCCGAGGTAGCCCCTCCTTATGAGTTCTTCAATCTCCCTCTTAAGGTGCTCGCATTCCTTAGTGTTGTAGCCGTGGTCGCAGTGGAACTGGCAGTACTTCATCTTGTCATGACCATTAGACGATTTCAGTGGAGGTGGGTGCTTCAAGTAGTGCTCGCCCTCAATCTCCATGAGGATCTTTGTCCTCGAGGCAAGGAGAGGTGTGTATCTTTTTTTTGGAATGGGGCCGCTCTTCAGCTTCAACCTCTAGCAGAAGTTTGGTGTGGCTGGTCCGATCTTCCGCACCCCAGACGTCTTGCCAGGAGCTGGCTTCTTCAGCGGCTTCCCGTCCAGCTCCCTCCTCGTACGATCTGCCTTCTTAGCGCGAATGTACTTTTGAACATGGAGGAGGAGTTCGGAGTATATCTTGGAGGGTTTCTTGTCTAGGAAGTAGGTCAGGCGGGAAGTCCTGAGCCCTCCCTTCATGCTAGCATAGCAACTGGCTCGTCCAAGTTATAGATCTCCAACGTGACGACCTTGAAGTGGGCCACGTAGTCCCGTAGGAGCTCGTGGTCCTGTTGCTTAATAGAGAAGAGGCTATCTGCCTCTCGTGGCACCTTCTAACAGGCATCGAAGTGGACCACAAACTTTTGCTCCAGCTGAGCGAAAGAGTTGATACACTTTGACTCAAGGTGGGTAAATCATACCCGAGCTGCCTTCCGAAGAGTGGCAGGAAAGGCAACGCAAGGAGAGCATCGGTTGTGCCCTGGACTCTCATAAGGGCCTTGTAGTTCTTGAGGTGGTCCAGGAGATCGGTGGTCCCGTCGTAAGGATCCACCTGCGGCATGCGGAACCGACTTGGGATCAGTTCCTCTTGGATCTCTCGGGAGAAAGGGGGACGGGCGTTATAGCCCACTGGCTCGTTAGTGGAGCCCTGCAGATTGGCGAACTGGCGAGATAGTTCCGCTAGCTTGCGCTCCTGTTTCTCTAGGCGCTTCTCTGCTATGCGCCTGATGGCTTCATCAGTTGAACCCTCCGTTGAGACCGACGGAGGAGGTGAAGGTGGCAGCTGAGGGGGGTCACGACGGGAGGCCTTGCCCCTGCGACATTGATGGTGCTGGGCAGCATCCCGCTCATAGGTCGGAGATCGGCTTTCCCGGTCGGCTGACCCAGTCTAGTGTCTCTTTACCGGGGTCTTGTGGCTTCCCCGGCGGTCTGTTGCGGCTCGCGGCAGCGAAGGCCTTCCTTGGAAGGACCATAGGCTATCGCGGGATGCGGTAGCTTGGGCCACGAGATTCCCTGGCTGCTGGTGGGTGGCCAAGGATCGGAGCTAGTGCTGCAACTGGCGCACTGCTGCAATGAGAAGTTGCATCTCCTGGACAAGTGCGGCCAGCTGAGCGTCCACTGGAGGTGGTTGAGGTGGAGCGAGGAGCTCCCTTTCTGGACTGTGCTGGTCCCCATGGGAAGGGGGATCTCTCGCACGGCTGGTGGAGACTTCTCTGGCTTGCATCGTCACCATCCTTCCAGTGGGCTGCTTGCAAGGGGATCGAGTTGGATCAGAATGTGTCCTGCCCCCCTACCTGGCGTGCCAATCTGTTGCTGCCTAAACCGCCATGGCCTGTAGCTGAAGACGATCTCGACTGCACCCCTGTCGCTCAGGATCCTGCTAGGGCACCCAGACCTGCAAAATAGAGGAGATCCAGGCCGGTGATCCCGGTGGGGGCACTCCGATGTTCAAGTCAGTGATGATCCAGGGAAACAAGTCCTCCCGGTCAAGCCCCGTAGGTGGACTCCATGCTAGGAGGAGAAACTTATGAAATAAGAGAGAGTGAGTGGGTCGAGAGCAGAGCGTGGGAGTGGCAGTGGAGGAGAGCCCGAGCTAGGTGGCTATGTTCGTCAAGGCTCTTCCTGTGGATCTCCGGTAGCCACGTCAAGGCCCTTCTTGTGGATCTCCGGTAGCCTGGAGTGGTCACTCTCCTGTGTACTGCCCCTTCTTGCCCGTTTGCTTACTCACCCCTTGAATTGACTTACCTTGTTCGAACCTTGGAGAATTCTTTTTAGCTAGGATCGTTGTGTGCCGCTTACCTCGAGATTTTCCCGTCACTTACAAGCACGTGCGGCGATGTCTGGTGCCGTGCACAAGGTGCCTTTCCCTATCCGTGATAGGAGACATCACCGTGCACAATGACATTCCTTCTGGTCACTTTATTTCGGGAAGCATGGCGGAGCTTCAATCGGCGGGTGGCCACCCCTAGATTCGAATCCTCTGGGTTGACTTTCTCTTTTAGGTGGCGCAGACGGTCGGCCGGGAGTGTAGCACCTCGATCGGGGGACCCCTTCCTTTCTGGTGTAAGTGATAGTTGGAGCAATTATTGCGGCTTGGCGGGCACCCCTCTATGGTCCTTGGACGGCTCACCGCCATCCAAGGAAGCGATGACGTCCTTCGGCTGTAGGTCTCTTCGTCCGAGGTGGGGCGAGCTCAAGAAGGTGGAGCTCGACTTCGGCCAAGGCGTCTCGACTCGAAGGGAGCCAGCCTGGCGAAGGAGACGGAGCTCGACTTCGGCCATGGCATCTCGACCGGAATGGAGCCAGCCTAGCGAAGAAGGCGGAGCTCGACTTCGGCCACAGCATCTCGACCCGAAGGGAGCCAGCCTGGCGAAGAAGGCGGAGCTCGACTTCGGCCACGGTATCTCGACCCGAAGGGAGCTCGACTTCGGTCATGGCGAAGGAAACCAGCCTGGCGAAGGAGGCGGAGCTCGACTTCGGTCATGGCGTCTCAACCCGAAGGGAGCCAGCATAGCGAAGGAGTCCGGAGAGAGAATATGATGCGATAGCTTTATCTGACGTGGCATGTGACAAGATTTGACATAGGTTCCATATCAGCGATCCCACCACATCACCAACCATAACTACTTTTCTTCATCCTAACGGGCATAAAGAGGAAGTTGGAGGACCGATAGCCATAATTCAATGCTGGGAGCAAGAAATCAAAAACTATGTTTGACTTCTTGCCCCAAAGGTCCAAATGCCTGGCCCATGAGATGCAAAGCGAGACATTCCATGAAAATTATGCTATTTTTTATGAGAAAGTCTTTTCACACCATGTCCGGTGGAAAAAAAATATATTACATAATCTGATTGGACCACGTAAACCTTATTTTTTAATACATATTTAATACCCATAGTTTTACTTTTTTTTAAAAAAAATTTGAATGTTGAAAATGCCCTTCTTTTTTTTAAAAAAAATTATGGCACCCCTTGACCTGCATTATGACATCTCGTGACCTGGTTATGACATCCCCTATCATAAGGTCGAGGAGTATTTTCATCATTAAAAAAAGTTTAAAAATTTTTCAATGGTGAAAATATCCTCGATCTTATAATATCTTGTGAGCAGGGTTATGATACCCTGTTCACAAAGGTATGTCATGACTTGAAAGCATTTTTATCATTCAAATATGTATTTAATGCCTGTAGTTTACTTTTTCATTAAAAAATTTGAGCAACGAAAATATCATTCTCCTATGACATTCATTTATGAATATAATATCATAATCCTATTCACAGGATATCATGAAGCCAAGAACATTTTCATCATTAAAATAATTTTAAGCTTTCTAATAATAAAAATATTTCTTAATCTTATGACATTACATGTTCAGAGGGATGTCATAATCCAAGCACGAGATGTCATAATCCAAGCTAGCAGGTATTATATTTTTTTATAACGGAGGGACATTTTTATCATTCAAAATTTTTTATGAAAAAATAAAGCTACAGGTATTAAATATACATTGAAAAACCATATTTACATGACCTAATCATATTTGACAGTGTATTTTTTTATGCCGCCCCCGGTAAGTAAAGATTTACACTTTTTATATATATGTTCTTGTGTTCTTGGAATTACTAATTACCATATGGTAGAATTCTTTATATGTAACAAACATGCTTCTTTTTTTTTCTTCTTTTTTTTTTTTTTTTTTGTGAGAGAGAGATGATGAAGAAGAAGAAGAAGAAGAAGAAGAAGAAGAAGAAGAAGAAATATGAATAACACATTTTTCTTTTTTCTTTCTCTCTCTCTCTTTTTTTTTTTTTTTTTTTTTTTTTTTTTTTTTTTCTTTTCCAGGGAGGGGGTGATTGGAAAAATAAAAGTTAAATAAGCTTAGGGTCTTATATTTCGGAGTCCAACTTTAGCGTGATTTTCTCTCTCCCCTACTTCAGCACGGGGTTTTGCATCGAAGCTAGATCCATGTGCCGCTTCAAGAACGTGATTCCAACATCATAACTTAGAATATTAATAGGCCACAAATTATTGTGATAACTGGAATTGGATTTTATTCTTAGATATATTCATATTGATATTTGATGTCATTCCGGACTGTATATGTTAGTGCCAAAATTCATAGAGCATCGAAAGAGTTGCTGGAGCCGGTACCAGAGAAGCTATACGTAGATAGGCCGATCAATACTGGAAAGGTGGTACCAACAAAAAAAATCTTGCCGGATTGGTTCTAGCATAGGCATTCCGACGTTCAAGTCAATATCAAGACCAATAATATAAGGAGTGCAAGCAAGAGAGCTCGCATATCTTGAAAAATTGCATGAGATCTCTTTTATAAATGAAAATTCAGGAATACTTAAAGGATAATAGAGATCCCGATGGATCCGATAAAAGATGACAAGAAGATGATAAGATTCTCTGCCCGTCGCCCGGGATTTATTTGTTGACCGGGAATGTTTCGTCCTCTTAAATATAATTTTGCCGTTAGCTCTAGACATGTCATGTCTCATCATGAAGATAAGGGCTGCACGTTTCCCCTGATCATCCGGATATGGCGATGATCAGGGATCCTGAGGTATGATGGGAAGATCGGCCGCATGGTGGGAGCCACGACAGTAGGTATCAGGGTACCGTGCCATGAAGATTTTGGTGAGGCATTTCGCTTGAGGCTCCATTGACGTGGGAGTTCTCAAAGTGTTATAGAATTGGTCAACCGGGAGAAATTGTCATGCATAGTACTTACCATGTTTTCTACGATAATGTGATTAGATAATTAATTAGTTTTCATACCAATTAATAAAGAAAATCTTTTAACTTACCAATGCACAACGAGGATTCTGAACCGAGGAATCCAAGGAAGTTAATTTTATTAACTAGAACACCATTTAGCAATCATTCTACTGCTTTGCATATTTTTAACATGTTCCTCGGTGTTCTCTTGGTTATATAGACATTAATTAATAAAAATCAAAGGTATATTTGAATGCACATGCAACCTGGCATGCGAATTGCTAGCCATGGATAATATAAACCGTATGTTTCTTGGTACAAACATTATATGACAGCTAATCATTATACTTACACTACTATTGGACAAGAAACCACCATGCCTATTTCCTCATGTCTTCAATGGATTCCTTATTCTTCTTCATCATAAGATCTTATAAGGTAATCTTAATGCACGTGCGACTTTGCATAGGAATTGCTAACATTGGATGCTTAAATATCTTGCACTTTATTTTCTATTTATAATGGGGATATATAATTTGAGGGCTGATATGCATACTTGCTTATTGTTGAATAGACCCATCATAACTATATATTGTCATGTGTTCAATATGTCTCTAATTTTTTTTTCCTTGGTTAAATATAAATCGATAATAAATAATAATTATGATCGATTTACATTTACATGGTACTTTGTGCATGAATAGATGTCATTGGATGCTCGGATACCATGTTATTTCTTGATAGCTAGGGATACAATTTGATGGTTCATGAGTATGATTCTTCTTCGAGATAAATGGATTGTGATTTTGTCTCTCAAGGCAATACCTATGAGAAAAAATAGATGGAAGGGTGTCTTTTTAATACATTTAAAAGTATAAAGAAGTGAAAATGTTTTCTAACCATGATTTGGTGGTACGTGCCACACATAATGCATAAGCATTTGATATATGATAAAATTGTAAACTATGATTGATGATGTATATTTCGAATTCACTATTGCATGCATTCTCCAATTTGCATGGATGTGGAAAATGATGGCCAGTCCTAAACTTTCTCTTAGTTCATGCATTTTTTATTCTTTTTTAAGTACATGTACTTTAAGTTAATACTTTTTTCCAACCTGCATGAGTCATTGGTGATATTCTACTCCAAGACACTAGTCTGGTCCATAAAGGTACATTAACTATTGAATACCTAATAGAAATCATTAACATAACTTCCTTATTGATCATTAGATGTCTGGGGTCTTCAATTAATCCAATATTTAATCATAGTTGTGGTGGTGTTGGGTCTAGACTTGGACTTGAGATGAATTACAATTTAAAAGAGGGCTAACTAAAAGGCTAAACCTAGACCAAATCACAGAAGAAACAGTTTATATACACCCTGTTGCTGCAACTTCTCTCGGACTGGGCTCGGACGGCTGGGTTGGAGTGCTCTCCTCTCGGTTCCTGCAACATAGTCCCCAAAGACCGGTAGTGTTCCGGCGGGGGACACTCTGATGCTTAAGTTAGCGGGAGCTTGAGGGCAACAGAATGGAGGAATCAAAGAGACAGCGTATGGAGAAGGAAGAGTGTCTGAGTTAGCCTCAGCTTGCTTACTGCCCTGTGTCCCCCAGTTTACCTTATATAGGCACAGAACATTGCCAAAATTCATTAGGGGTGAAGCCTGCAAAGACTGATCTGCCCCTACAAGAATTCGGTGAGTAGCCACGTGGCGCCAAGATAGAGCGACATCGTGGGAGTAGTGGAGTAGTGGTACTGATGTGGCAGGATTCTATTATAACATAATTCTGGTACCACTGTAATAAGCTTCTGGAGTTATTGAGATCCTTGGAGTGGTTCAGTCGGACCTCGACTGGAGAACGTCCGTCGGAGCTTCAGCAGGAAAAGGTTGGCCGGGCCTCAACTGAAGTGGATCGTTCGGATCTCTACTTCAGTAGGTCAGTCGGACCTCGACTGGAGAACGTCCGTCGAAGCTTCAGCAGGAAAAGGTTGGCCGAACCTCAGCTGAAGTGGGTCGTTCGGACCTTTACTTCAGTGGGTCGGTCGTATCCCAAAAAAAAGGTTGACCGGACCTCAGCTGAAGCGGATCGTTCGGACCTCCACTTCAGTGGGTCGATCGGACCTCGAAGGAGAATGTCTGTCAGATCTTCGGACTTCAGAAGAACGGTGCGGTCGGACCTCGGCAAGAGTGGCGGTCCGGTTTGGTGGTGAGCCGGTTGGGTATGACAGTTGCCCCCCTTGCTCTTGGCCTTCGAGCAGTTCTGCGGCTTCGAAGGACGAGAACATTACTTGACAATTAATGCGCCAGTCCCTGAGATGATTACGAATCCGATCCAACGTGCTACGACCGGCCATCTTCCGCTCTGAATTTTTGTCCCCTGGACAGGTGTCAGCACTGCATTGGGGGTGGTGGTAAGGGTAGTTATTGCAGGTGGTGAGGTTAAATAATGGGCTACCAGCCTGAAATGCATGTCCGTTGGACTCCTGACGCGACGTGAGCGACGTGGCAAAATTTGAGCAGTTGGCACAACTCCCGGAGTTGCTTATCCATTGCTGGTTGGGTTGTCATGCGGATCGCGGGTGGATGCAATCCGGTACATCCCATCGACTTCCCCGTCGGATCGGGAGGTCACGTCGTCTGACGGTGGATCGCGGCGCTCGAGGGGTGCTGGGAAGCCACCCTCATTGCTTATAAAAGAGGGGTGAAATCTCGGAGGGAGTCTTCTGCTGCACTTGCATTTGGAGAGAAACAGCCTTCTTCTTCCGCCACTCTTGACTCCTTTAGGAATTTCAACCATCAAATTAGCTTCACACCTGTCCCTTCTTTCTTCTGCAATTCCTGTTAGAATGGCTTCCGGTGGCTGGAGCTCCGCCCATGGAAATAGGGAACCAGGTCCTCATGATATTCCATCAGTCATGACCTGAGAGAAGGTAGAGAATCTTAGGGTCATGTATAACATTCTTTCTACATTGCACCTGACTATTCCCAATTGAGAGGGGAGGGTGAATGGCCCGTTGAACTTAGGAGCCCTCCCCGTATATGTAGACCACCTTAAGGCTGGCCTTCGGTTTCCTCTTCCTAATTTCTTTGTTCAGATCTTCAATTCCTACAAAATTACTCCCTCGCAGCTGACCCCGAATAGTATTTGGGTGATCAGCTACTTCATGGTCCTTTGTCAGAGGGCCGGGGCCAAGCCGAGGGTCCCTCTCTTTGCAGATTTCTTCCTTCTTAAGAGGGATTTTTGGAGCCAGGAGTGGTGGATGTTCAGTCCCCACCCTGGCCGGAGGATCTTGGGGGGTCTTCCATTTGCCATTCACGGGTGGAAATCCTGTTTCTTCTTTATAGATAGCCTGGAGCCTTGGGATTTTGAGCCGGCATGGAGAGAACCAAGGCCGAAGACTGTCGATGGGAGGAAGGTTCCGAGGGCCGATGAGACCGACTTTAACAAATTGGATCAGGACAACCCCGCCTTTGCGAAAGAACTACTCCGGGAGGAAAATCTCCACTCGACCGGAGTCAGCCAACACTAATATTTGGGCAGGGTAGAGGTCCCCATCGAAGATCTTCTCTCCTCCTCCGTTAGCTTTATTATTATTATTGCTAACTTTATCTTTGCTTTCTAGCAGGAAGAAAAATGAAGCCGAATAGAGCGATCATTTCGGCACTAGCGGCCCAAAGAAGGGGCATCCGGATTACTGAGCTAGTGACCCAAAGACCGAAGAGGCAGTGGACGGAGGAGCCGATGTCCGAGATGCCAACAAAGCAACGGGCAAAGGAGCAGACCGCCACCGTTGTTTCCAAGAGTCCGACGATGATGACATGCCGTTGTCGAAATGCCTAGCGGCGAAGGTGGCGGAGCGCTCATCTTCGGTCGGGCAGTCGGTTGCCCAGACAGGAGAAGGCCGATCATCCCCAGCGGATCCAGAGATAGTTCCGGCCTCATCTCACATTGAGCCGATCGAGGAGGTTTCCCCCAAGGTCGGAGTGGAAAGAGTGGCCGAAGGACAAGCTGCCGATAGGGGGAGGCCGGCGAAGCCAATGACGAGGAGCATCAGAAGTGGCGTGACATTCACGATGCCGAGCAGGTCAAAGGCTTGCTCAAAAGGGCCATCACGGACGTCGATCGGCGATCGGTAAATGAGGCCGCCAGGAGTTCCCTTCATCACATGTTGGGGGTAAGTCACCCGTATCCGAGCTTTTAGCCTTTGCATATGAGACACTAATGCTGTTTTGTTGTCTTCAGCTTCTTCAAGACATGTTGTTAATGGACGACGGCCTGGTCGAGCTACTGGACCTGAAGGAGCACTCGACCAAGAGGGCCGAGGTAGCCAAGGCGGCCAGAGATGCCGCGGAAGTAGTACTGATGGCCACCAGAGCAAAGTTATCCGTTCTACGGGCCACCAAAGAAGAGCTGCCTGCTTTGCAAGCCCAAGCTGAAGCTCAAAAAAAGCATGTGGAGGACTTGCTGACTTAGCAGGCTGATCGAGAGGCCAAGCTGAAAGGTAAGAGAAAGAGGGAGAAATCCCTGGCCCGTTGGTTGGCCGAAGAGAGGGGCCGCTTGGTTGAGTCCGAAAGGCGCTCAAGGGGCCACCAGGTCGAGGCGAAAAGATATAAGGGTTTGTTGAAGAAAACCTAAGAGTTGAAGAAGATGGCAGTCAAAGTGGCCGTAAAGGAATATAAGGCCTCCGAAGACTTCAAGGGGGAGATGAACGAGGCCGGCTTGTACAGCTTCGACTATGGGTATGAGGAGTGCCTGGGGAAGGTCAATGCTGCCTTCCCGGAGCTCGACTTCTCCTTTCTACAACTGCTGAAGCGGGTTGAAAAGGAAGGTGCCAAAGAAGAGGCGGGCCCATCTGACAGAGGGGTCGAACCCCATACTGAAGCCAATGTAGAGGAGGCCGGACCGGATGTCCAGTTCGGAGACAACGTGGAGGTGGCGGATACACCAGTGGGTGCTTCGATTGTACCGGATGGGGCCAGGGCCGAAGTCATGGATGTACCTTCGGTGGGTCAGATCTAAGTTGTTTGTAAAGGTCCGACCTTCCTTTTTGTAAAGAACTTCCTTTATAATATAATGGAATTTTTTGTCATATCTCAATGTGCATGGAGGTCGGTCAGATTTGACCGAAGCTCTTTTCTTTGAAAATATTTCTAAGTATTGCCGGTCGGCTTGGTAGGACCGTAAGGGATAGACACTGAATAGTAGCTTAGTCTAAGACCAATAGCTTAGAAATCTTTCAAAGTGCGGGTCAGTCGGCTTGTCTGAAGCTGAAGACCCCTGAGGTAGCTACCGGACAGTAGCTCAGTAAGAACCAAGATACTTAGGAATCTTTCTAAGTGTTGGTTTGTCGGCTCATCTGAAGCTGAAGACCCCTGAGATAGCTGCCGGACAGTAGCTCAGTAAGAACCAAGATACTCAGGAATCTTTCTAAGTGTTGGTCCATCGGCTCGTCCGAACCCGAAGTCGGATTTTTGGAAGTGGGCTACCCTAGTGCCTTTACCGACCGGAATCGGACTTTCGAAAATGGGCTAGCCTAGAGCCTTTGCCGACCGGAGTCGGACTTTCAAAAATGGGCTGTCCTAGAGCCTTTGCCGACCAGAGTCGGACTTACGAAAGTGGGCTATCCTAGAGCCTATGCCGACCGGAGTCGGACTTTCAGAAGTGGGCTGCCCTAGAGCCTTTACCAACTAGAGTCGGACTTACGAAAGTGGACAGCCCTAGAGCCTTTGCCGACCGGAGTCAGACTTTTAGAAGTGGGTCATAGAAGAAGTTATGGCCTTTATTGATAATACTTGCGAAGGTTGTCTACATTCCACGGACGTGCCACTTATCGTCCGTCCAAATACTCGAGTATGTAGGTTTCGGCTTGAATAACTTTAATGACTCGATAAAGGCCTTCCCAATTGAGAGAAAGTTTCCCTTGCTCGGTCGGTCTTGATATTTCTGTCCTTCACAAAACTAGATCCCCAACCTAGAAAGTTTGAGCCTTGACTCATGAGTTGTAATATCTGGCCATCTTCTGATGGTAGGTCACCATCTTCAAGCTCGTCTAGAACCTGGTCTCTTCAAGTAGATCTAGGTCAGCCCTCCATTGCTCTGAGTTGTTCGACTCGACGAAGTGATCAATCCATAGAGATTGCAAAGAGACTTCCACAGGGATGACTGCTTCACTTCCATAAGTCAGATTGAATGGGGTCTCCCTAGTCATCGTTCGGGCGGTTGTCCGGTAAGCCTAGAGCACTGAGTGAAGTTCTTCTGCCTAAAGTCCTTTGGCTTCATTCAATCGAGTCTTCAGTCCATGCAGGATTGTCTGATTGGTTACTTCGGCTTTTCCGTTGGACTGGGGATGGTCGACCGATGTGAGCTGATGAGAGATGTAATATTGCTGGCAGAAGTCCCAGAATTTGGGATCGTCGAACTGCCTTCCATTATCGATGATGATTATCTGTGGAATACCGAATCGGAAGATGATGCAGTTCCGGACAAAGTTTTCTACCTTGGCTTCTATAATCTGTGCCAGCGGTTCGGCCTCCACCCACTTGGTGAAGTAATCAATGGCCACAATAAGAAATTTCTACTGGTCAAATACCGGGGGGAAGGGTCTCAGGATGTCCATCCCCCACTATACGAATAGCCAAGGTGCAGTGAGCGAGGTCAGCTGGCTGGCGGGCCTTCTTTGAATATTGGAGTACCTTTAACACGCGTCGCACCTTCGGACGAAGTCCAATGTGTCCTTCTGAATTGTAAGCCAATAGTATCCCTGTCGGATGATCTTGTATGCCATGGATCTTCCTCTAAGATGGTCGCTGCAGATGCCTTCATGTACTTCTCTGAGTGCATAATCTACATCTGTCAGCCCCAAGCACTTCAGCAGCGATTGTGAGAACAACCGCTTGTAGAGGATGCCATCAAGGATGACATACTTAGAAGCCATTCAGCGTACACGCTTGGCCTCAGTCGGATCTTCTGGGAGAATCCCTCTGACAAGAAATGCAAGAATTTGGTCTACCTAAGAGGCTTCCTGTCCGACTTAGTGGACCTTAGTCGGCTCTTCAGCAATACTTGGGCGCTGTAGATACTCCATGAAAGTTCAGTCGGAGGTGTTGGTGACGGTCGTAACCAATCATGACAAAGCATCCGCCCGGGAGTTCTGCAACTGAGGTATATGGAGAATTTCGAAGAATTTAAGTCGAGATATGAGGCTTTGTACCTTATTTAAGTACTTGGCCAGGGTCTGATCTCTTGCTTCGAATTTTCCTTTCACCTGATTTACCACCAGCTGAGAGTCAGAGAAGGCCCTAATTCGGCCGATGCCCAGTTCATTGGCAATTCTTAGCCCCTCAAGAAGGGCTTCGTACTCTGCTTGATTGTTTGACACCTGAAATGAAAAGTGTAGAGCATATTCCAAGCTTTATCCGTCGAGGTCAGCTAGTATCAGACCCTCCCCGTAGCCTAGAAGGTTGGATGCTCTGTCCACATGAAGGGTCCAAGCGGGCTCGGCTTCCTCAATGGGGTCAGCTTTAGGTGTGCTTGCTGCTTGTGAGGGCACTTCCGACTTCCATGTACATTCTGCGATGAAGTCAGTGATTACCTGAGCCTTCATGGCCGATTGGGGCTGGAAAGAGATGTCGAACTCGCCAAGTTTGACGGCCCACTTTGCGAGCTGACCGGAAGTGTCCGGGCTTCGGAGGATCACCTTAAGGGGTTGGTGGGACAACATGACGATCGGATGCGCCTGGAAGTAGGGTCGGAGTTTCTTGGCTGCTATAACCAAGGAATAGACAAGCTTTTGCATTTTTGGATATGTTGCTTCAGCATCATGGAGGACTTTACTAATGTAATAGACGGGTTTCTGCTGACCATCTTCTCCCATCCGCACGAGGATGGAACTGACCGCCTCATCCGACACTGACAGGTATAGATACAAAGGCTCTCCCTCCGTCGGCTTGGCCAATAACAGAGGGTTCTTCAAATAATCTTTCAAGGCTTCAAAAGCTGACCGACACTCGTCGATCCAGTGGAAGGGGTCCAACTGACGCAGGGTCTTGAAAAATGGTAGGGACTTCTCAGCCGACCGAGAGATGAAACGATTGAGGGAAGCTATCCAGCCTGTAAGCTCTTGCACTTGCTTCTTATTGGTCGGATGTCCTATCTCTATAACAGCTCTGATCTTGTCAGGGTTGACTTCAATTCCTCTTTGTGTGACTAAGAAGTTGAGGAACTTTTTAGAAGTCACCCCAAAGGTACACTTGGCAGGATTCAGCTTCATCCGATGGCGTATTAGTGCATCAAAGGAGTCCTGCAAGTCTTTGATGTGGTCGGCTTTGTGAAGGCTCTTGACTATCATATCATCTACATACACCTCCATGTTTCTCCTGAGCTATCCTTCGAAAACCCGGTTGATCAGCCTTTGGAAGGTGGCACCGGTATTTTTCAGGTTGAAGGGCATCATCTTGTAACAGTACAATCCTTTGTCAGTGACAAAAGCTGTCTTCTCCTCATCCTCCGGGTGCATCCTGATCTAATTGTAGCTGGAGAAGGCATCCATGAAGCTTAGAAGCTGATGGCCGGCCGTGGCATCCACCAGCTGATCAATCTTAGGCAAGGGGAAGCTGTCATTCGGACAGGCTTTGTTGAGGTTGGTGTAGTCCACACAGATCCTCCACTTTTCATTAGCCTTCTTCACCATTACAATATTTGCTAGCCAGTTAGGGTAATGGGCTTCCCTGATGAAGCCAGTATCAGAGAGCTTCTTCACTTCGTCATGAAAAGCCCTTTGTCTTTCGAGAGTGAAACTCCTCTTTTTCTATCGGACAGGCTTGTAGGTCAGATCCACCATAAGCTGGTGAGTGATGACATCCGATGGAATGTCCGGCATGTCCGACGTTGACCAAGCAAAGATCTCGGCATTATTCCTCAGGAAGTCGATCAGCTCTGACTTGACTTCTTCACTGATGGTGCTTCCAATTTGGAGGACTTTGGTGGGGTCGTTTTCTCGAAGGAAAACAAACAAAATTCTTTCAACTGGTTAGCAATGGCCGTCGGCTTCGGCCCTTGGGTCAAGTTGCTCCAAAGTAGGATGACCATCCGACTGTCGGTCTTGGATAGTTAGGCACTGCCTAGCCATCCTGCGATCTCCCCTCATAACTCTGACCCCGCTCCTGGTCGAAAACTTTACCAACAGATGGTAGGTAGAGACGATGGCTCGAAACTTGTTGAGGGCCGGTCGGCCCAAAATGGCA
The DNA here is from genome assembly GCA_021397845.1 of Areca catechu. Classification (NCBI taxonomy): domain Eukaryota; kingdom Viridiplantae; phylum Streptophyta; class Magnoliopsida; order Arecales; family Arecaceae; genus Areca; species Areca catechu. The sequence continues at coordinate 119,209,367 of CM038044.1, read as the reverse complement.
TTATAAGCCGAGGTAATGCGTATGACCACAAAGTTGATGGAGAGAGTCTTCTAAAAAGGCTCTATCCCGATCGTCACAGGTAGGGTTATTTTCCCTTCAACTTCGACGGAGTTTCTCCCGAAGCCCGTCAGCGGTATAGGGGATTCTTGCAATCTTGACCTAGACAAGTTCATTCTTACGAAAGCATCATACAATAATACCTCTATGGAGCTTCCATTGTCTATAAGAATCCTTTTTACATCGTAGTTGGCAATCACTGCCAAAACAACTATAGGGTCATTTCCAGAAACATGGAATTCCAGGAGGTCTTCGTCAGAGAAGTTGATTACATTGGAACCTCTTGACCTATTGATAATGTCCGGGTCTTCTTCATATCCCAGTCATACCGTCGATGCAGCATACCGACATTCCCATCAGTTGGACGCTGGTTGGGAAGCTCTTCCTCCTTCGGAGGGTCTCTGGTAGCTGAGGCTTCGGCCCGATCCTTGCAAGGTCGGACGTATTTGTGTAGGTACCCCCTCCTGATGAGGTCTTCAATGGCATCCATCAGTTGGATGCACTCTTCAGTATTGTGTTTGTGGTCTCGGTGGAACCGGCAATATTTATCCCTATTTCTGGATGTAGAGGGGCCCCTCATCGGACAAGGCCTTTGCAGGAAGGTCTCATTCTCAATCTCCAAGAGGATCTTCTCCCTCGGAAGGGAGATGGGTGCATAGGTTTCGAACCTCCTGGGGAAGTCTTTCGGCTTCGGGCTGCGGCGTCGGGCCGAGTTGTTGCCATCGCTGGAAAGTCAGACTTCCAGAGCCTTGTCGCTCTACTTGTGCACCGACCTCCCTTCAGCTTGGCATCGGCTCGCTGCCTGTTCTTCTACCAGGACATATTTCTGCGCCCGGGCCAGCAACTCGGTGTAGCTTGTCAAAAATCTCTTGTCCAGGAAGAAAGTGAGCCTGGACGAGCATAGCCCTCTTTTGAAGGCCGACATATCTACATCCTCATTCAGATCCGAGATCTTCATGGCCGCTGAGTTGAAATGGGCCATGTAATCATGGAGGGTCTCTCCCTCCTTTTGCAGCACGACGAAGAGGCAGTCGGTGTTCCTCGGGATTTGACTGCAAGTCCTGAAATGGGAGAGAAAAAGGTTTTCAAGTTGAGGAAAGGAGTGGATTGTACCTGGTCGGATGGCTGAGAACCACATTCGAGTGGCCTTCTTCAGGGTTGCGAGGAAGGCAATGCAATGGAGGGCGTCGGAGGTACCCTGCACCATCATATATGCCTTGTAGGTGCCCAGATGGTCCAGCGGGTCGGTGGTACCGTCGTAGGGGTCCACCTATGAAATTTTGAAGTGACGGGGGATCGTCTCCCCCATGATTTCGGTAAAAAAAGGTGGGCGGGAGTCGTAGACCTGCCCCCTTTTGGCTTTTTGCCGATCAACCAGTTCAGCGATGCGCTCCTCCATGCACAGGATTTTGCTGATATGGTCCCTCGGGGCTTCAGTAGGGTTCCCATCGGGGATGGAGTCAGCGAAGGAGGGTGATGCCGACCTCACCCTCTTCTCGTCAGCGCGAACCCCCAAAGACCTTCGAGGCTCCGAAATAACGTAGGAAAGAGACTAAGGGACTTCTTGCCGTCGGCTTCCCTCAGCAACTATTGGTGGTTGGTGCAAGATGCAGCAGGCGACTGTTGCCGGTTGTTAGCCACCTCCTGAAGATGCTGAACCGCAGTAGTAAGTGTATCAATGTGGTTCAGCAGCGTTTGGAACTGCTGCAGCCCTAAAGTGACCGTGGGCTCGACGACAGCGGTGGCGTCGTTCTCCCTGGGAGGTCCTTCGAACCTGGACAGGGAGTGACCTCTTCTGGCAGAGGTGTTCTGGGCTCTTCCCTTCGCCATTTCAGTGCTTAGCAAGTGGATTCCTCCTTTTAAAGAAAGGACAAGAGTTGCGCCCTTCCTCTAGCACCAATCTGTTGCTGCAACTTCTCCCGGACCGAGCTCGGATGGTTGGGCTGGAGCGCTCTCTTCCCGGTTCTTGCAACAAAGTCCTCAAGGGCCGGTGGTGTTCCGGCAGGGGACACTCCGATGCTTAAGTTAGCGGAAGCTTGAGGGCAACAGAATGGAGGAATGAAAGAGACAGCGTATGGAGAAGGAAGAGTATCTGAGTTAGCCTTAGCTTGCTTACCATCTTGTGTCCCCCAGTTTACCTTATATAGGCACGGAACAGTGCCAAAATTCGTTAGGGATAAAGCCTGAAAAGACTGATCTGCCCCTAGGAGAATTCGGTGAGTGGCTACGTGGCGCCAAGATAGGGCGACGTCGTGGGAGTAGTGGAGTAGTGGTGCTGATATGGCAGGATTCTGTTATAACAGAATTCTGGTACAAGCTGGAAGAGGCTTCTGGAGTTATTGAGATCCTTGGAGTGGGTCAGTCGGACCTTGACTGGAGAACGTCCGTCGGAGCTTCAACATGAAAATGTTGGCCGGGCCTCAGCTGAAGTGGGTCGTTCGGACCTCTACTTCAGTGGGTCGGTCGAATCTCGACTGGAGAACGTCCATCGGAGCTTCAGCAAGAAAAGGTTGGCCGGACCTCGGCTGAAGTGGGTCGTTCGGACCTTTACTTCAGCGAGTCGATCGTACCTCAAAGAAAAGGTTGACCGGACCTCAGCTGAAGTGGGTCGTTTAGACCTCTACTTCAGTGGGTCGGTTGGACCTCGAAGGAGAATGTCCGTCATATCTTCAGACTTCAGAAGAACGGTGCGGTCGGACTTCAGCAAGAGTGGCGGTCCGATTTGGTGGTGAGCCGATCGGGTATAACACACCCACCTTAAGGTTTGATTCGAACTAATTTTGGCAAAGTTTCTCTCGTGAAAGGATTTGTTTTCAGAGAAGGATGAATCAAAGAGCAAGTTATTTCCACGTAAAAGCTTTGGATGAATCCTGTACCAAAAAGAAGAGAGCTTGGATGAATCTAGGACTCTTTTCTTTTGGTGGGTTGGTGATGCCAAGTCACCTATTTATCCCATTACCATGGCTCATTATGGTTTCTTCTTTCTGAAAAAATTTCACTGTCGCTTGGACTAGCAGAGATCATGTTGGAAATCCCCCCTGCAAGGATAGAAGTTCATGTAGGCCTACTTTTTTTTTTGGTAAAATGCAGGCCTACTTTTTAGAAAGCTGCCATAAACGTTTGATTTCTATTAAGGTGAAGAAGATTTGGGACTTCTCTCTCGTTCCTTTGTTCTAGCCTTTGATGGTATTTGATTAATGAATAAATTTTGAAGAGATACAAAAATTATCTAAATAGTGTGAAAGTATAAGATTTATTTTGTAGAATAGGAATTTTGTCATTTAATTAGAGGGATGAGTGTAAAGGATTTCGCATGTATTTAATATGAATCAGATCTTATGGTATTTAAATTTTACCATAAAACAAAATTTCCATCATATTTTTAAATATTTCAAAAAATATTTTAATCACCTTGCCATATAGGTGATATTTTTCTTTGATGTCTTGCCAAGCCATAACATTATCTTGCTAGCCCAAAGATCGTGTCTGGCAGTATAACCATGAAGCGAAGTGCCGTGGTCGTTATATCTACCTATTAAACACTGCATTAATCATCCAAGAATATTTGGAGGAGCATCCAAGGAATTAATTGATAAGATTTGTAGCACCAAAAGGGTCTAGCTTAGGGTGGACAAAGAAGAGAGACAAACATTATGGTACCTAACAATCTGAAAGGGAGAGAATCTCTCCAATATTTACTTTATAACTTCTAATGTTGGTTTTTATTTATTGGAAGCTTTAAAAAATTAAAAATGAAGAGAGGCATGAAAAGACACTGCATGGACTTGGATGGTAAAAGAGCTACTTAATCATCCATTTCATAAAGTAGTAGTTTGATTCTCGCATGACATAAATTTACCCTGGAGAACATATTGGATTTTCCTACTTTTCCTTAAAAGGTGGTTATGTAGTTCTTGAATGTTAATAAAGGAGAATACAGACCTCTAAGTTTTTTCAATTAATATTTTTTAATTTAGTCAACATTAATAATGTAACAAAATTTGGAATTAGCTAGGTATTGCTTGTAACTCGATTATGCATTAACAAGCTTTCGATCAAAAAAAAAAGTTATGCATTCACTAGCTTATCGGTTTGAATATTAAGCAATACATTTTTTTAATCTTCTATGGGTCAATATATGTTTGACTATTGGTTGGAATGAAACCTAAAACTAATTTACATTTTGCACTTTTTTTCAAGTTCATATCTCATCAAAGCACAAGTCTAATTTCCAACAAAAAAAAAAAAAAAAAAAAATCATTTTGAGATCAAGTGTGATACATGGTGGCATTCAAGTTTGTGATCCATGAAGATCGTTATATATATCCACCATAGACCACTTTGGCCAGTTCAAGTAGATTCGGATAGGGTTTAGAGGAAGTTCAATTATCTTATGAGAAGGGTGCTCAGAATCCTCCTCCTCTTCAACCTGGTAAAGCTGGAACTTGAATTGAGATACCTGTATATAATGGAGCTGCTGATGGGGAGAAACTAGACAACCTAGCTGGATCAATTATAAACTTATTTTACCATATATAGTTATATAATCATCTAAATTAAGATAGCTTTTGCACTCATAAAGCTTTCCTGTTATGTCTTTGGTAAAATTCTTGCAACAGGAATATTAATATTATTAATCTAATATGGAACAGATTTAAGAGTTTAATTAAGAAATAATTTTGTCAAATTAGCTATGAGAAATATCGATAGATCAAGTAGTAATACCTTCATTAAAAATATGATCAATTTGTCCGGACTACATTATCAACTTTGATAAGTAGAATCTCTCTCTCTATCTATCTATCTATCTATCTATTTAAATATATAAATATATATTCAATCAATAATGCACACATTAATCTTATCTTCATTTCAAGTTTGTCTAGAGAGAGGAAAACAATAAAAAAGCTATGAATATATAGGGAAAAGAAGCGCATCTAGAATCCTATAAGCAAGAAATTGTCTTCAAATTTGTCTCCTGGATTTTAATTAATATTTCCAGCTATTAAGGACACGAACACTTTTTATTTTCCTCTCTTTAAAGCTTGAAAAGAAAGAAAAAATGTTCAAAAATCCAAACTACAAGGCCGATATGTAGCTAATATAAAACTAGCATGAAAGCAAATGAATGACCTTGGAGAGCTGGAATTAATATCTAACTTCTATTTTACATGTAAGAGGGAACTCCATGCAGGACACTCACTAAAGAAGTTCTTCATAGTCATCTGCTTCCTTTTATTCCATGTAATTTAAGTTAGCATATCTTCCAAGAATGTAATAAAATTACATGTCCACCATCCATTATATATATATATATATATATATATATATATAGTTTTGGTACTTCCTATTTAAAACTGTCATCTATATATCAACACCCACGGATTGAAAACCAAGGTAGCAAACACTAGCACTTGCCAAATGCTAAAAACTAACGAGCCCTTGAGCCTACAAGATGGAGCCAGAGCCAGGAATCTTTGAAACACGGGATTGCTTAATTTTCTGGTATGCTGGCATGGCTTTGGCACCGTATCACGGATCCTCTCGGCTTTCGTGATGGCGAGCCCATCCTATAGGAATTTGCATGGTGCTTCCAAGCTTGAAAGAAACTTGGAAAAACATGGCAGGGATGCTGGAGACGATTCCTGGAGCCTGGGAGCGTGTCCCGAGCGGGTCCTGGAGGTGTTATAGGGATACTCCGAGTCCGAGGTTGAGAAAACATGTGAGACATGGATGTACATGGACTCGAGTTCGAGTGTTTTTGACTTGGAGGAGGGAGTTTGTTCAGGACTAGATCGGTTGTGACATAGAATTACATCAATTCTCTATATCTTCATCGTTGCATGATAATGAATCCGAAGAACATGTTGTTGGACTGTGTCCTTCAACGTTGCTTTTGCGATAATCTACTGCGTATAAGCACCGATCCGGACAGTGCCCGAAATTTTCCAATACACCCTTAACCTTTCTCGCACCACCGGAAGAATGCAGTCATATCCAACACCCTTCTATATAATATTGGCTCCTGTTAAGCAAGCTTCATTCATCGAGTGTCATCTACATAAAGATGGCACCTACTCCACTTGCCTAAAAAATGCCCATGTTCAAATATTCTAGATTCTTTGACGCCCAAACTTCCATCTCTTTGCGAGACCTATGATTGACCTAACTTCCATATCTCTTTGTACCAAGTAGATGGAGAATTTTTTTAAAAAAATAATATTTTTCAAATAAATAATTATGAAAATGGGGTTCTCTGAATTATATTTACCGATCTAGAATTAATTTGACGTTCGGTGGCCGCATGGCGTTGATAAATGAACACGTAGCAGGTGGGCTGGCATGACATGGAGAAGCCGTAGGTTTGCCCTGCGGCTTCTAATTGAAACTGCAGCTTTGTCCTGCAGTTTTAAATACAAAGCTGCAGGACGAACCCTTGGCTTTTCTTAGTATATCGTGGTACTGACTTTGCTACATTTTCTTATCCTAGATAATTTTTTTTAACAATGTGTATGCTCCATTTTTTATTTTACTTTTCTTTTCTTTTCTTTTTTTTTTTTTGGTAAGGATATGATTTTATTTTGTTAATATTGCTTAAATAGTATGTTTGTATGGTAGTGACTTAGTTCACCTGGATCAAACATTTTTTTTTAAAAAAAGAAGATGCAGTAAAATCTGGAGAAGCTATTTGTTTGTATGCTAGTGACTTAGTAAGGCTCATTTTTTATATAAAATAAAAAAAATTAGGGATGCTGTTTAAAAAAATTGGACATTCTTATTTAAAAAATTGGTTGTAAACCCTTAAAAAATATTATTATAAAAGAATTGTAGGGCAAGCTTTGCTTTTTTAAAAATATAGCATTTCTATTAAAAAATTATAGTACAGGACGTAATTAAACAAAAAATATTTTTATTAAAAAATGTAAGGCAAGCTGTCAAAAAAAAATTTAGGGCACATTGTTAAAAAAATAAAGGTATTTGTATTTTAAAAAATATATATATAGGAGATGCTTTTAAAGAAAGATTTCTATTAAAAAAATAAATCTGATACAAGTTATTTTAAAAATTATATTTGTATTCTAAAAAAATAGAGTAAGCCTTGTAAAACAAGACATTTGAATTAAAAAAATTCTGGCAACTTATGAAAAAATGGCACTCTTATTAAAAAAATTTAGTACAAGCTATAAAAAAATTTAGAAATAAAACAGGAATAAATATTCTCGAGCCGGAGGTCGGGCCAGTGTTTGGACTAGATTCAGGCCGAGTCGGGCCAAGCCACAGAAAAATCCGAGCATGGTCCAAAAATTGAATTGATTTTATTATTAGGCCAATACCCAACATGATCTATTTTGGACCGGCTTGAAGCCTCTCAGAGTGGTCAATAAACCTAATTGTTCTCGACATCATATATTGGGCCATTCAATTTTTATTAGATAGTCTATATATTTATGATAGATAAATTTTTGTTTCTTCTTCAATGTTTGTTCTGGTTTTAATAGAGATACACAACATGCATGTTTATAGTTTTTAATACATATGAAATATTATTATTGGTACGTACATATTATATAATTATATATTAATTTAATTAATTAATTATATTTATAAAATTTGTATTATATTGAACTGTAGACTTGTCAATTGATTGATATGCATATTCTATGGCATCTATATTGATGTGACGAGACCGCTGACATGGGTAGCTGGCAGGCGCCACATTAAAGGAGACCGCCATGTCAGATGCCAAGGCAACACCTCAGCCCAAACCACTTTGCCGAGCTGAGCTGAGCTTCTATAAGGCAGCGAGCCGAGCTCCGTCCACCGCCAGGTCGCGCCCGCAAGCTCGGGACGCCTAGGCCGGAGCCGTTCTCTACCCTCCAGAGCGAGACCCTCGGAGGTTGGAGCCCTGTAGTCGAGATCGAGCTCATCACTCACTCGCCAATGTGGAGCCTCTCTGAGTGCGCGCCCTCTGGACCGGGTCTATCCTCCGCCCTTCAGAGCGAGACCCTCGGAGTTTAAAGCCCTGTGGTCGAGGTCCAGCTCAGCGCTCACCCGCCAATGTGGAGCCTCTCAGAGCGCGCGCCCTCTGGACCGGGTCCCTCCTCCGCCCTCCATAACGAGACCCTCGGAGGTTAGAGACATGTGGTCGAGGTCGAGCTCAGCGCTCACCCGCCAATGTGGAGCCTCTCCGAGCACGCGCCCTCTGGACTAGGTCCGTCCTCCGCCCTCCAGAGCGAGCCCCTCAAAGGTTAGAGCCCTATGGTCGAGGTCGAGCTCAGCACTCACCCGCCAATGTGGAGCCTCTTCGAGCGCGCGCCCTCTGGATCGGGTCCGTCCTTCGCCATCCAGAGCGAGACCCTCGGAGGTTAGAGCCCTGTGGTCGAGGTCGAGCTCAGCGCTCACCCGCCAATATGGAGCCTCTCCGAGCACGAGCCCTCTGGACCGGGCCCGCACTCTCCATCAAGGTGATCGCAAGAGCTGGGAGCATCTAGACCGGAGCAAGCCCTGCCATCCCGGGACATCGGCAAGCCACCCGAGGACCACGGAACGGTGCCCCCCATGCCGCCATAACTACCTGTCCGGTCGTACTTCCAGGAGATGGGTCAGCCAGAAAGCACGAACCCCTAGGGCGGCGACCCCCGGATCGAGGCTCTGTCAAGCTTCCCGGAATGGAGCAACTGGAGAGGATGTCAGAATGAATGAAAGCTTCCCCTACCACCTGTCAGGAAAGGTATCTCGTCCACGGCACGGAACCCTGCTGCACGCACCTGCCAACCCAGCGAGGATCCCGAGGCAAGCGCCAAACAGCTAATGTTCAACTACAAAGAATAGTCGACACCCCCAAAGGGGGGGAGGTAACAGCAAAAAAAATGACAGTAACTATAAACAACAATAATCCACCACCAACACAAGTGCAAGCTCGACCAAGAGGGCGAAGCGCCATCACCAACACCACAGCTGAAGGAAAATGAGGGAAACAAGGAGAAGTAGAGGAATAGGGAAGCCCTCTATCCCCGCTATCATTCTCCTCCTGCTACATTTTCGCTCTCACTCACATCTTTCACTCCTCCTAGTGCGGAGTCCATCAAGAGGGGCCCGACCAGGAGGATCTGTTCCCCTGGATCGTCATTGACTTGATCATCGGAGTGCCCCCGCTGGAAATCCCGGCTCGGGTCCTGTTGGCTCCACCCAGTGATTTTGATGAATAACAAAACATTGAGTACATATTGTATTCTAATGTGAATTTCAAGTTGTGAGTTTTCAGGCAGAAAGCACCTCAAAATTCAAATATTTATGGTGTATGGCATGCAATGGCACGGAGCAAATCTCACATATCCGGGCAGCCTCTTCATTAAAAAAGGGCTAACAATTGCTTAATTATTATGTGTTTATGCTTTCATGAACATCATTTTTGATTTCAGGCTTTTACTCTTGATTCTGGATGTTTTCAGTCTCAAGTGTCGACACCTGGACAGTCAAGTGTCGACACTTCAGCATTTGGCACGGACAAAAATCCTTGACACGCCAAGTGTCGACACCTAGAATTTAAGTGTCGACACCAAGTGTCGACACTTAGGTTTCAAGTGTCGACTCAAGGCCTGAGAATTTTGAAAATACAGAACTTGTTGGTTCGAGAATTTTTGTGTCAAGTGTCGACACCTGTGCATCAAGTGTCGACACTTGAATGATCAAGTATCGACTCCCAGAATTCAAGTGTCGACACCTGACAGCCAAGTGTCGACACCTGACAGCCAAGTGTCGACACTTGCAGCCTGACAGCTCTAACGGATCTATTTTTTGGCTTGCAGAAATGGGTTTTCAAGCTCCAAACGGTATTTCCAATGCTCCAACGGTCACAAACCGTTTTTAGAAGGTTTTTGGTGTATTTAATCTCCACCAACCTCATTTTAAAAGAAGAGAAGTGAAGGGAAGTAAAGAAAAGAAGAGAGAGAAGTCTATTCAAGAGCATTCAAGTCCACTCAAAAGCCAAAAAGCCATTATTCTCTCCAAACTTCAAATCAAAAGCCTCTTCTAGCTTGATTCCACTGAAAAAGCCTACTTGCTCAACTTTACTACATTCCAAAAGGAGGCAACTTGAAGAAGAGTGAAGTCAAAGCATCCTTAGGCTTCAAAGATTCCAATCTACTCTTGAAGAGAGTTTGTTGTAGCATTTAAATTTTATATCTGATTTATTGTGCTTTAACCTTGTTTCAAGGGTGTCTTGAAAGAAGGTTATTGTGGTTTGTTGGTGAGCCAAAGTGTTAAAACAACTAGGGTTAACTTGTGAGCCCGAAGACAAAACAAGTAGTTAGGTTATTGGTGAGCCTAGGTGATAAAATCAACTTAGGTTTTGACTTGTGAGCCTTGTAAAAACAAGTCAACTGTAATCTGGTGTGGATTATAGTGAAATTCCCAAGGGTGGCTTGGGGAGTGGATGTAGGTGCTAGGTTTGCACCGAACCACTATATATCTTGTGTTTTTGCTCTTTTCTTTTGCATTCTTTAATTAAGTGCTATTCTTGCATCTAATTAATTGTTACTCACAAGCACCACTAGACCTTTTGTTTTATTGTGTTAAATTTTTTAAAAGACCCAATTCAACCCCCCCCCTCTTGGGCTCCATTTCTGGGCAACAAGTGGTATCAGAGCACCGGTACTCTCTTGTAGGTCCAAGGATCTTGAGTAAAAGATCATGGCAGCCCCAATAGGCATGGGTATTGTTGAAGGTCAAGCTTCAAACCGACTCCCACTGTTTAATGGCACAAATTACACATACTGGAAGACACGCATGCGCATATTTATACAAGCTCTTGATTATAATTTGTGGAGAACAATAGTAAAGGTCCTCATCAGCCTACAATGATGATTAATGGCATTCTCACCCCTAAAATGGAAGATGATTAGGATGAGAGTGACATTAAGCAAATTGAGCTTAATGCAAAGGCAATGAACCTTTTATTCTGTTCTCTTGATCCTAGTGAGTTTAACAGAATATCCAACTGTCTCTCCGCAAAGGAGATTTGGGATACACTTGAGGTTACCCATGAGGGTACACACCAAGTAAAGACCACCAAAGTTAACATGCTAATTCACACTTATGAAATGTTTAAAATGGAACCTACTGAGTCTATCAGTGAGATGTATACTAGGTTCACAAACATTATGAATGGCATGAGAAGTTTAGGTAAAATAATTTCTAATGGTGAACTTGTAAATAAACTTCTCAGGTCTCTACCAGCTTCATGGGATGCAAAGGTCACTGCAATTGAAGAAGCAAAAGATGTCAACACTCTCCCGCTGGAACAACTGTTGGGCTCCTAATGACATACGAACTATCTCTCAAACAGAAGAACGGAGAGGTGGACAAAAAGAAAAAGACAATAGCTTTCAAATTCTCTACCAAAGAAGACTCGAGTGAAGACTCTGAAGAGGATGACGAAGAAGATGAAACTGCTATGTTAGCAAGGAAATTCAGAAGGTTTATGAGGAAAAAGAAATTCAATTACAAAAAGAAACCTCTGAAGGGTGAGCCCAGTAAAGAAAAAGATAAGGGAAAAAGAGGAGCAGCCCACATGTTTGAGTGCAAAAAGCCAGGGCATTTCAAGGTAGACTGCCCCTTACTAAAGAAAAGCAGAAGAAAGTTAAGGAAAAAAGGCATGATGGCAACCTGGAGCGAAAGTGAAGACTCCAGCTCTGAGGAAGAACAACAGGAAGTAGCAAATTTCTGTCTAATGGCCGATCAAGAAGAGGTATGTTCTGAAGCCGAAAATGAATTATTTTTTGATGAGCTTCATGAAATTTGATGAACTAGTAATAGAATTTCAAAAATTAAAGTCAAAACATAAAAACTTAAAGAAGCAAAATCTGGAACTAGCTAAAATAAATAACAACCTTTCAAATGAGAATGAATATCTTCTAATACAAAATAAAAATCTAAATGATAAGATTATGGGTCTTGAAAATGAAAAGAATATACTTGAAAAGAAAAGTAACTTACTTTCAAATGAAAAATTGTCAAGACAACACAAAGAAATTTTAATGGAAAACAAAAAATATAAAGAGGAAATCGATAAACTAAAGCCTTTTGTCGAAAAATTTACTTACAGTTCTGAAAAATTGAATTTACTATTAAATAACCAAAGAGCAGTATTTGACAAAGCTGGATTAGGATTCAGAACTCATAAGAAACAGAAACTCCTTAAAAATTTCTTTGTACCTGCATCTTCTTCAATTACATGCTATACTTGTGGTGTTATAGGACATAAATTTTACATGTGCAACAAAAGAAAATTAAGAAAAACTAAGAAAGTTTGGGTTCCAAAAGGAACCAATGCCACTAACCAAAAAGGACCCAAGATGGCTTGGGTACCTAAAGTCTCCACTTGATCTTTATTGCAGGTAAGCCTTGCAACCAACAAGAAGAGAATGTGGTATCTTGATAGCGGTTGTTCAAGGCATATGACAGGAGATGTGGAGCAGTTCTCATCACTCACATATCAAAATGGTGGCAATGTAACTTTTGGTGATAATGAAAGGGAAAAATCATCGGTATTGGTAAAATCCATATCACCCCTACCTCTTATATTGATAATGTTTATATGTGATGGATTAAAACATAACTTGCTTAGTATTAGTCAATTTTGTGACAAAAATTTTAAAGTTATTTTGAATCTTCTTTGTGCATTGTTTCTAGTCTAGATGACAATGGTATTAAATTCATCGATCATAGGCATGGCAATATTTATATGGTTGATCTTGATGATCTCCCTATTCAAAAAGGTCAATGTCTAGTGGCAATGGAAGCCAAGATCGATGAAGCTAGTTGGCTTTGGCATCGTAGACTAGGACATGCTAGCATGCATTTAATTTCAAAACTTAGCAAAAAGAATTTAGTAAAAGATTTGCCTAAACTTAATTTTGAAAAAGATAAGATTTGCAGTGCATGTCAACTTGGAAAACAAACAAAATCTTCTTTCAAACCTAAAGGAGTAATCTCTACATCTAGACCTTTAGAATTGCTTCATATGGACCTCTTTGGGCCTACTAGAACATCTAGTTGGGAGGTAAGAAGTTTGGTCTAGTCATTGTAGATGATTTCTCACGTTTTACATGGGTCATATTTTTAGCACACAAAGATGAAACGTTTTCTGAATTCATAAGATTTCAAAAGAGTTTTAAATGAAAAAGGTGTTTCAGTAATTCCTTAAGAAGTGATCATGGAACTGAATTTGAAAATACGATTTTAATAAATTCTGTATTGAAAAGGAATTAATCACAATTTTTCTGCACCTAGGACACCTTAACAAAATGGGGTAGTAGAAAGAAAAAATAGAACTCTTGAAGAAATGGCACGCACCATGCTTTGTGAAAATGATTTACCTAGATACTTTGGACGGAAGCCATAAATACTGCATGCTATATCTTAAATCGTGTTTTAATTCGACGATTTTAAAGAAAACTCCTTATGAGCTTTGGAAGGGTAGAAAACCTTCAATCCGTTATTTCATGTTTTTGGTTGCCGTTGTTTCATCTTAAACAATGGTAAAGATAATCTAAGTAAATTGATGCCAAATCAGATGAGGGAGTCTTTCTAGACTACTCCACATCTAGTAAGGCATACAGGGTCTTCAACAGAAGGACACTTGTTGTTGAAGAATCCATTCATGTAGTATTTGACGAAACTAACCAAAAATCTTCAAGAAAAGAAGATGTACTTTTTGATGAATGAGGTAACAAGAAAACTGAAGAAAGAAACAACAATGAAGAACTTACAAGGAACAGAATGATGATCAGAACACTGACAAAGATCAAGCACAAGGTGATGAAGATACCTCAACTGTTGATCCTTTACCAAAAGAATGGAGGTATGCTCATGGACACCCAAAAGAACTAATTATAGGTGATCCATCTAAAGGTGTAAGTACTCGATCATCTCTTAGAAATATTTGTGACTACTTAGCTTTTGTGTCTCAAATTGAACCTAAAACTATTGAGGAAGCTGAATGTGATAGTAATTGGATAAATGCTATGCAAGATGAACTTAATCAATTTAAAAGGAACAATGTTTGGACACTAGTAGATAGGCCCTCAAACACATCAATTATTGGCACAAAATAGGTTTTTCGAAACAAACTTGATGAAAATGGAATAGTAATTAGAAATAAAGCTAGACTAGTTGCCAAAGGACAATCAGGAGGAAGGGATAGATTTTGATGAAACCTTTGCTCATGTGGCTAGACTTGAGGCAATTAGGCTATTATTGGCTTTTTCTGTTTCATGAACTTTAAATGTATCAGATGGATGTTAAAAGTGCTTTCTTGAATGGATTAATTGAAGAAGAGTTTATGTTGAACAACCCCTGGTTTTGAAAATTCTGAATTTATAAATCATGTTTATAAACTTCATAAAGCTTTATATGGATTAAAACAAGCTCCAAGAGCTTGGTATGATCGTTTAAGCTCTTTTCTGTTAAAAAATGATTTTACTAGAGGAATGTAGATAAAACAGTTTTTAAAGAAAAGAATGATGATCTCTTAGTAGTACAAATCTATGTTGATGATATAATATTTGGCGCTACTATGAATCTCTTTGTCAAGATTTTGCAAGTCTAATGCAGGGTGAGTTCGAGATGAGCTTGATGGGAGAACTAAATTTCTTCCTCGGACTCCAGATAAGGCAAACCAAAGAGGGAATCTTCATCAACCAAACAAAATACACAAGAGAAATACTCAAGAAGTTTGGGATGGAGAACACTAAGCCATTAGGTACCCCTATGAGCTTTACATGTAGACTTGACAAGGATGAATCAGGTAAATCAATTGATCAAAATTATATCGTGGCATGATTGGTTCGTTATTATATCTTACTGCCAGTAGGCCAGATATCATGTTTAGTGTCTGTATGTGTGCTAGATATCAGTCCAATCCTAAAGAGTCTCATCTTTTGGCTGTTAAACGCATATTTAGATATCTATGGCTCAATTAAAATTGGTTTATGGTACTCTAGAGATTCTTCATGTGATTTAATTGCTTATTCTATGCTGATTTTGCTGGATGTAAACTTGATCGTAAAAGTACTAGTGGAACCTGTCATTTCTTGGAGTAAATTTGATCTCCTGGAGTAGCAAGAAAACAGAACTCTGTTGCTCTATCTATGGCAGAAGCCGAATATATAGCAGCTGGGAGCTGTTGTGCTCAAATCCTCTGGATCAAACAACAACTCGAAGACTTGGCATTAAATTAACTAAGACACCCATAAGATGTGATAATACTAGTGCAATCAACTTATCTAAAAATCCAGTGCAACATTCAAGAAGTAAACACATTGAAATAAGACATCATTCATAAGAGATCATGTACAAAACTCAAATATAATTCTTGATTTGTCTGTACCAATGATCAATTAGCTGATGTGTTTACAAAGCCTTTGAGTGAGGATAGGTTCTGTCTGATTAGAAGAGAGTTAGGTGTAATTGATCCATTCTCCTAGGACTCTTAATATCTTTTTACCTAGTCCTAAAAGCTCAATACTTTTTGTTTAAAACCCCAAGAAATTTTTTATTTTTTCCGGATTTTCTCGAATTTTCTTGGCCAAGTGTCGACACTTGGAAAGTGTCAAGTGTCGACACCTGACCAAGTGTCGACACTTGCGAATCTGAACTATTTTAAACGGGCCGAACGAAGGGTTTTTTGAAAATTTTCCTTCCCCAAATTTCTTGGAACAGTGGTCCCCCCTCCAAACCCGTCTTTTCACCCTTCAATCCGTCTCAAATCAGGTATTTTCCCTCTCTAATTAGTTTTTATTTCTCTATGTTTTTAATTTTATTATTTTTAACCAAACGATCGTGTTTTAGGTTTTCCGAACATTTTTCTTCAATCTAACCGGATTTTTTTGTGTGTTTAGTAAATTTCTAAAACTCCATTTGAGGGAATCTTGTTTTAGATTTGTTTTTCTCGAATTTCCCTCATCTTTTAGGTATTTTCAACCCTTTTTCACAAAAATCACTGTTTCATCAATTTTGAGCAAAATAAATGGGTTTTCATCTAATTTAAGTGTAATAAATCTTTTATTGATGATTAGGAAGGATTTTTAGTAATGCATTTTGAATATTTTCGCCTATTTGCAAAAACCCTAAATGCTTAAAACCCAAATCCCATGGTTTTTGATTTTTTTTGGACCTTACAAAAATAATTCTTTTTGGGATTCAAATGTGCTCCACCCAACACAAATTTTACTCAAAATTTCTTATTTGATCAAAACTTATTGATTCTGGTTTTCGAAACCAATTGAACTCTAATCTCAACCTATGGCCAGTCCTTTGTTTCTGAACCTTTTTTTTTCCATTCTTCCTGGTCAGTTGGCTGATATGGGTCCTAGGAAGAGACTTGCAGTTAGAGCAAGGCCTAGTCAGGGTAGTGAGAGGAGGTCGAAGGCCAGATTCGATCCCGCTCCGCAGAGCAGTTCAGCCACTCGAGCTCCCCCCTGCAGAGAGGATGGCAGGGAAGTCAGTAGCTTCAGGGAGGAGAGTAGATCTACACTGTTTCGATAGGCACCATTTTGGCATTAGAGAGATACTCTTAGATGCAGGACTAGTACCCTTCTGCACCATGCAGGAGAGATACTATCCTCACCTGGTGAGGGAGTTTTACGGTGCGCTGGACTGTCGACGACTCTTATGGACGACATCCGTCAGAGGTACACATATTTCATTGACTGATGAGTTGCTGAGCGGAGTATGGGAGATACCCCGGAGAGGAGTCTGTGCTTCTCAGTTGATGATAGAGAGGCAGCTTTCAGATGCATCCTTGAGCGAGAGGATGTTCGCGGTATCTCAGTGGTTACCGCGAACCAGTTATCTTTAGAGATGCGACTGCTGCACCACATTACCGCACGGATCCTCTATCGAAGACTGGCAGATTCGATTTCATCACAGAGAGAGAGCTGATGTTGATGACCAGTCTGATCGAGAGGAGACCAGTTGATATACTCGCCTTGATGCTGTCACAGATGCATGATGCTGCTACTCAGCGCCGACACTGTTTGCATACGGGATGGCACTGACCCGTCTTTTCAGAGCTTGTGGAGTATCATTGGAGGGGGAGATCCCCAAGGAGATACTGCACACAGATGTATATGATGAGAGGTCATGCACCGCATGGGTTTCAGGATGGTTGGAGGTCGATGGGTTCGGAGAGAGTCTGGCCAGGAGCCAGATGAGGAGGATGAGATTCGAGAGGCTGAGGCGGACCATCTGAGCCAACAGTCCTTCCTCCAGTGAATGTACCATCGACACAGGCAGAGCACCTGTCCCCTGATGCTTCAGTTCCTCCAACACCATTCTACCGGATTATCCTTGAGGAGCATACCAGAGCACAGTTCACACAGATCAGAGGAGAGGTGACTCAGCTGCATAGCGAGGTCGAGCTTTACGAGCACAGATTACCTCAGAGCATGCTGAGATCCGCAGATCCATGGAGGAGGGATTTACACGTCTTGAGAGTCTTCTGAGATCACTTATAGCTCCTGCTGCACCTGCTCCTGCTCGATCTGATGATGATGATGATGATGATGATGATGATGACTGCGGCGATCACCAGAGCGACCATGCTGATATTGCTGACGGAGGTGATCAGGATGTTGACCGAGCCACTGAGGTGGTTGGCACTGACAGCGACAGTGTAGGCGGAGCTGATGCTTATGAGGTGGTCAGTCGAGATCCTCCTACTACACCTGCTCCTTCTACTGCTCTAGTTGACTTTGTTCCGGATCCTATTGAGCCAGCTGATCGTCTTTCGCCTCCTTCTACCAGATCTTCTAGGGTTGTACCTGCTTTTGGTCCTGCCGGCCGTACCAAGAGTCTTAGAGCTTTAGCACCTCCTAGGGCATTAGCCACCAGATCTAGGATTAGTGCTCCTTTTAGTCTTGATCTTTCATCTGATGAGGATTAGCCTCACAGATGACTGTTTCAGATCTCTTTTGTATGGTTGATATATGTATGTTTTTTTTTTACTGAAAACTTATCTCATATATATGTTTGTTATCTTAAACCTTTTGTACTTCAATTTATCATATTTTAGCTCTAATATAATGGGATATTTTAACTCTGATACAAGCACAATTTCAGCTATGATATTTGTTTCTATACTCTCTTTTTATATCCATGCAAATTGTAAAGGGGAGGTTATTTTTTTATGATTGACAAAAAGGGGGAGAAAAAGTAATGTTAAAAAGTGATGTTAATTGTTATGAAGAAAAAGAGTAATGATGGATGTTTAAGTAATGATGTTAATTGTTTTTGAGAATTTGAGAACAAGTTTTTTTTAAGAAAAAGATGCATTATATTGTTTTGAAGTTTACCTTAATAAGAAGTATCTAATTAAGGGGGAGATTGTTTAGAAAACTCTTGGTTATTAAAGTTTGAACTATATTGTCTCTTTTTCTCAAGGTTTTGTCATCATCAAAAAGGGGAGATTGTTGGCTCCACCTAGTGATTTTGATGAATAACAAAACATTGAGTACATATTGTATTCTAATGTGAATTTCAAGTTGTGAGTTTTCAGGCAGAAAGCACCTCAAAATTCCAAATATTTATGGTGTATGGCACGCAATGGCACGGAGCAAATCTCACATATCCGGGCAGCCTCTTCATTAAAAAAGGGCTAACAATTGCTTAATTATTATGTGTTTATGCTTTCATGAACATCATTTTTGATTTCAAGGCTTTTACTCTTGATTCTGGATATTTTCAGTCTCAAGTGTCGACACCTGGACACTTCAGCATTTGGCACGGACAAAAATCTTGGCACGCCAAGTGTCGACACCTAGAATTCAAGTGTCGACACCAAGTGTCGACACTTAGGTTTCAAGTGTCGACTCAAGGCCTGAGAATTTTGAAAATACAGAACTTGTTGGTTCGAGGATTTTTGTGTCAAGTGTCGACACCTGTGCATCAAGTGTCGACACCTGTGCATCAAGTGTCGACTCCCAGAATTCAAGTGTCGATACCTGACAGCCAAGTGTCGACACCTGACAGCCAAGTATCGACACTTGCAGCCTGACAGCTCTAACGGATCTATTTTTCTGGCTTGCAGAAATGGATTTTCAAGCTCCAAACGGCTATTTCCAATGCTCCAACGTTCACAAACCGTTTTTAGAAGGTTTTTGGTGTATTTAATCTCCACCAACCTCATTTTAAAAGAAGAGAAGTGAAGGGAAGTAAAGAAAAAGAAGAGAGAAGTCTATTCAAGAGCATTCAAGTCCACTCAAAAGCCAAAAAGCCATTATTCTCTCCAAACTTCAAATCAAAAGCCTCTTCTAGCTTGATTCCACTGAAAAGGCCTACTTGCTCAACTTTACTACATTCCAAAAGGAGGCAACTTGAAGAAGAGTGAAGTCAAAGCATTCCTTGGGCTTCAAAGATTCCAATCTACTCTTCAAGAGAGTTTGTTGTAGCATTTAAATTTTATATCTGATTTATTGTGCTTTAACTTTGCTTTCAAGGGTGTCTTGAAAGAAGGTTATTGTGGTTTGTTGGTGAGCCAAAGTGTTAAAACCAACTAGGGTTAACTTGTGAGCCCGAAGACAAAACAAGTAGTTAGGTTTGTTGGTGAGCCTAGGTGATAAAACCAACTTAGGTTTTTGACTTGTGAGCCTTGTAAAAACAAGTCAACTGTAATCTGGTGTGGATTATAGTGAAATTCCCAAGGGTGGCTTGGGGAGTGGATGTAGGTGCTAGGTTTGCACCGAACCACTATATATCTTGTGTTTTGCTCTTTTCTTTTTGCATTCTTTAATTAAGAGCTATTATCTTGCATCTAATTAATTGTTACTCACAAGCACCACTAGACCTTTTGTTTTATTGTGTTAAATTTTTAAAAGACCCAATTCACCCCCCCATCTTGGGCTCCATTTCTGGGCAATAGGGTCACTAACCCCTGTTTCGCAGATCCAGGAGCAGAGGACCGACAGGCAGTGAAGGGAGCGCACTCCGGTGCTGGCAGCAGCTACGGGCCATGACGGTCTTGGTGACAACAGATTGGCGTGCCAGGTAGGGGGCACAGACCCTCCACCTCTTCACAGACAAGCCAGGCAGGAAGATGGTGATGACAGGGCAAGGGAGGCTTCCACTAGCCGTGCGAGGGACTCCCCTTCTTGAGGGAACCCACACTGCCAAGAAGGGGAGCCACCTGTTCCGGTCCAGCCACCTCCACCGGAAGTCCAGATGGTTGCACTTGCCCAGCAAATGCAAGTCCTTGCCATGGCAGTGCGCCAGCTTCAACACCAGCATTGGTCCGTGGCTACCCACCAGTAGCCAGGAACCTCGGCGGCCCACACCGTAGCTCCCTGCGATAGCCTGCGCTCCTTCCAAGGAAGGCCGTCGCAACCACGGGCCACCACCGACAACCGAGGCAGCCATCAAGCTCCGGCGAAAAAACAACGAGCCGGCTCTGCCGACGGAGAGAGCCGCTCACCAAACCTTGGGCGGGAGGTGCCCAGACCCCACCGAGGCAAGAAAAGCAAGATCCCCCGCCACGGGTGCCATGCATCCATGTCACCTTCTCCGTCTCCTTCGGTGGAGGGGTCCACTGATGAATCTGTTAGGCGCGCAGTGGAAAGGTGCCTAGAGGAACATGAACGCAAGCTGGCGAAGTTCGCCCGCCGGTTTGCCAGCATACAGGGCTTTGCTAGTGAGCTAGTGGGCTACGACGCCCGTCCCCCATTCTTCCAAGAAATCCAAGCGGAGCTGACCCTGCATTAGTTCCGGATACCATAGGTGGATCCTTACGATGGGACCACCGACCCCCTGGACCACCTGGAAAGCTATCGGACCCTCATGAGGGTCCAGGGGGCCACTAACACTCTCCTCTGCATCGCTTTTCCAGCTACTCTCTGGAAGGTGGCCCGGGCATGGTTCACCCGTCTGGAGCCGAAGAGCATCAGCTCCTTCGCCCAGCTGGGGCAAAAGTTTGTGGCTCACTTCGATGCTTGCAGGAAGTTTCCATAAGAGGCAGACAGCCTCTTCTCCATTCGGCAACAGGATCGCGAGCCCCTGCGGGACTATGTGGCCCATTTCAAGGCCGCCTCATTACAGATCTACAATCTTGAAGAGCCAGTCGCCATGCTGGCACTAAAGTGAGGGCTCAAGACCTCCCGCCTGACCTACTCGCTAGACAAGAAGCCCCCAAGACCTACTCCGAGCTCCTTCTCTGGGCACAAAAGTACATCCGCACCGAGGAGGCGGACCGTACGAGGCGGGAGCTCGACAGAGGACCCATGAAGAAGTCGGCCCCTGTTGAAGCATCCGGGACCCGGAAACCAGCACCCCAGGCTTCGAGCTCCCGGAGGGACCGACCAAGACTGAGAGGGACCCCTGTCCCCGAGGAGAGCTATACCCCTCTCCTCGCCTCGATGACGATAATCCTTATGGAGATTGAGGGCGAGGACTACCTGAGATGCCCACCTCCGTTGAGGACCTCAACTGGCTGTGACAAGATGAAGTACTGTCACTTTCACCGCGACCACGGCCACGACACCAAGGAATGCCGCAACCTCAATTGGAAAATTGAGGAGCTCATCAAGAGAGGCTACCTCAAAAGGTTCATGGGGGGCAGACCTCAAGTGGAGTCCCAGGCGCTCATCGCTCTTCTGCCAGCTCCAACCATTGACAACTGCCCCACCGAGAAGCCAGTAAGCATGATCTCTTGGGGATCTGCCTGTGCATCTAAGAGGACCCGAGGGATAGGGGACTTTGAGAATGTACTCCCCTTTATGAGGGAGGGGGAAGACGGGAGAAAAAATGTAAATAATGATGCCGTGGTTGTCGAAATGACGATCGCGAAGCACCCTGTAAAGCGCATCATGGTTGATAGTGGAAGCTCCACAGACATGCTTTTTTATGATGCCTTCTCCAGGATGAATCTCTCTCCCGATCAGCTTAGGCCCGTGCACACACCTCTTGTTGGTTTCACGGGCGATTCCATAAGGGTAGAAGGAGAAATCACTCTCCCGGTCACTGCCGGAACCCCACCTCGGTAGAGCACCGTCATGATGACTTTCATGGTTGTAAGGCTTCCTTCCACCTACAACGTGATATTGGGTCGACCCAGGCTCAACCTGCTTGATGTCGTTGTCTCCACCAAGAGGCTACTTGTACAGTTCCCAACTCTCTATGGTGTCGGGGAGATGAGAAAAACGCCCCAGCCAGTGCAGCACTGTTTCCAAACCCTCCTTGGGGCCAAGGTCCCTCGGGACGACCCCAGTGCGGACGACCTCGACCAAAGGGCCCAAGACCCCAGGGGAGGCTCAGTCGAGCATTTACTTTCTTATCCGCTCGGAGAGGACCCCACAAAGACGGTGCAGATTAGAGCCCAGCTACCCGAGGAGGAGAGGGCCCAGCTGCTGGGATTCCTGCGGGCGAATGCGGATGTGTTCGCCTGGACGGCGGTGGACATGCCTGGTATCGCCCTAGACATCATTACTTATAAATTGAGTGTCGACCCAAAGCACAAGCCAGTTCGGCAGAAGAAGAGAAGGTTTGCCCCGGAGAGACAGGCAGCTATCAAAGAAGAAGTTGACAAACTCCTGGCTGCTGGTTTCGTCCGAGAGGTCCAATACCCGAGCAGGCTGGCGAATGTAGTGATGGTCAAGAAGAATAATGGCAAATGGAGGATCTGTGTGGACTACACCAACCTCAATAAAGCTTGCCCGAAGGATAGCTTCCCTCTCCCGAAGATCGACCAGCTGGTAAATGCCACCTCGAGCCACCGATTGCTCTCCTTCATGGATGCATTTTCCAGGTACAATCAAATTCACATGCATCCGGAAGACGAGGAGCACACCGCCTTTGTCACCGACCAAGGGATGTATTGCTACAGGATGATGCCTTTTGGCCTGAAGAATGGAGGAGCTACCTACCAGCGCCTGGTCAGTAGGGTCTTCAAAGACCAGATTGGCCGCAACATGCAGGTGTATGTGGACGACATGCTCGTCATGAGCAGGACGGGCTGGAGCCATGTAGCTGACCTCGTCGAGTCCTTCCACAACCTGCGGCAACATCAAATGAAGCTGAACCCGGTGAAGTGCACCTTCGGGGTGGTGGCCAGAAAATTCCTCGGCTTCATGGTCACCCAGAGGGCATCGAAGCGAACCCGGAGAAGGTGCAAGCCATCATCGACATGGAACACCCGACCTCCAAGAAGCAGGTCCAGCGCCTGACAGGACGAGTCGCCGCCCTCAGTAGATTTATCTCGAGGTCGGTTGATCGTTGCCTGCTATTTTTCAAGGCGCTGCGCAAGATGCACGACTTCACCTGGACCGAGGAGTGCAGGACAGCCTTCGAGGAGCTGAAGAACTTCCTCGCCTCCCCTCCATTGCTCTCCAGGCCGGAGGAGGTAGAGGAGCTCTTGCTGTACCTGGCGGTGACACCGGGAGCTGTCAGCTCAGTTCTCGTCCGCACAGACGAGGACAAATCTCAGAAGCAGATGTACTGTAGCAAAATCCTTCGCGATGCGAAGATCAGGTATACTCGCTCCGAGAAACTCATTTTTGTACTAATAATGTCTACTAAGCACCTCAGGCCCTATTTCCAAGCACACCCAATAGTGGTCATGACGGACCAGCCGCTGAGGACTATCCTCACCCGACCTGAGACATCCGGAAGGTTGGCCAAGTGGTCCCTGCTGCTCAGCGAATTCGACATAGCGTACCGACCGAGGTCATCACAAAAGACCCAAGTCCTAGCCAACTTCGTGGTCGAGTGCACTGGGTTCGTCGAGGAGCCAAAGCATACAACAAAGGAGCCCGGGCCAGGAGAAGAGCCCTGGATCCTCCACGTAGATGGAGCATCCAATTCCGGCGGGAGCGGAGCAGGCCTCATCCTAACCAACTATGATGGGGTCATGGCGGAATGCGCCCTTCGCTTCAAGTTCACCGCAACCAACAACCAGGCGGAGTACGAGGCACTCCTCGCGGGCCTCAGGGTCTCCCACGAGCTGGGTGTGCAGGACTTGAAAGTCTTCACCGACTCCCAACTGGTCACCGGACAAGTTTACGGAGAATATGAAGTAAGGGACGCCCAGATGATGAAGTACCTGGAGCAGGTCCGCGCGAGCACGGTAGGCCTCCAATGCTTCAGCATCTTCCACATCCCCTGAGGGGAGAATGCACACGCGGATGCGTTGTCCAAGCTCGCGACACTGCCGAACTTGTCTCTAGGACGCGCCTATATCGAGCACCTTGAAAGTCCCAGCTACGAGAGCCCGATGGAGGTGTATCAAGTCGCCCACGAGCCGAGCTGGATGAACAAGTATGTCCGGTATATCACTGATGGCACCCTGCGAGAAGACCGCGTAGAAGCCACCCTCGTCAAGAAGAAAGCCCCCCGGTTCGTCCTGATAGAGAGCCAACTCTACTATCGATCTTACTCCTACCCGCTCCTGAGATGCCTCAGGCCCGCCAAGGGTAAATAGCTCCAAAATATATTGTTCATGTTTTTTTTTTTCATTACTACTTTCTCGGATAAATTATTAAGATATATCCATATTTTTTATAACATCCTTTATTATATAAATATATATTATAATTTATATTATATTATATAGTTAGGGAGGCCCATAATTTTGTATTCCTTTTTTATCTCCCAGGCAATGATAGCTTTATGGTGCATTATGATAGGTTGCTCTTATTAGCTTGTAACCAATTGATCCATAGGTCGAATGGACCGAGGATTCCAAAGTTATATGCGATGCTGGCAATTCAGTTGATTCATTAGCTATGGTTCTACAATGCATGGTAATTGCTCATCAATTCATAATCTATGGTGCTTTAAAGGAGGTTTCAAATTCATGACATTGAAAGGATGTAATGTTTATTTATTTCTAATTCAAATGATTTACCTCAAATGATTATATTTATGATCAAAGCCCGTGCTTGTTTTGGATGACGTTCTTATGCGGGTGATAGCTGTAGCAAAATACCATTCCAATAACAATAATGCAGTGCCACATCATCATGGCTTGGCCATTCATGATATGTACATGTATCCCTCTCACCATGAGACCATGAGACTGTAAACGAGAACTCAGTAAAGCCATTCATGATATGTACATGTATCCCTCTCACCATGAGACTGTAAACGAGAACTCAGTTGTGGATGCTGTAACGAGGAAGCACGCTCTCGAAACAACAGGGGCATGTAAAAACTTACAAAGTGCACGTCTATAATTTCTTTAAATATCACATAAAGCAATGACGATTCTCTTTTAGTTATTTCATTAAAAAATATTCAGAATTTTAAAATCATAGACTTAATAATGAACCTATCCATATCGACCAACTCCTTGTTGATCAAATCATCACTCATTAGAGGTCTCAAGGTGAGCTATCAGCCTCACCCTCATTCTAGGTTAAGACCCCATCGATAAGGTAACTGCAAGCATCTATCTGACATTGCGCAACCATTGAGCAATCACTCAAGGTTCATTAAATATCAGAAATTTTTAAAGAGAAGAGAAAAGCTGCATAGTTTCCTTTAAAGATCACATATATTTGTACAACCCAAATTCTAACCCTAAGTGTTAAACTGAAATGCAGTCATCACAACATTTAAAGTTTCAGAAGAGGGAAGAGGGGACAGCGATGTTGTTATATTGAAGTACAATTGACTTCTACCAAATAGAGATGATAACACAAAGTGCTCTGATTTGAGAAGTGGTGGTGGCTTAAGAGAATGCAGGTGCACCGAATGCGGCACACCAGATAAGGTATACTAGCTGCAAAGTTCCACAAGATAAGATCACTATTTGCCAATAGCTGGGTGCTCTGTAATCATAACCTTGGTTACCCCAAGAACATGAAGATCGATCTTCTTCTGAAGTACTGATTTTTTTTTTTTTTTTTTTTTTTTTTAAATTTCATCGACCTGGAATGGTATTTATGACCGTACCAAACTCCATTGAAGCAAAGGTGCATTGGCTTTGGAAACTCTTTCCATTCAACGTAACAATTGGCCATGCACAAATTCATATCATTTGCATTGCTGATAACTCGCAAAATCAGCAGGTATGCCAGCCGTGTAGTCACACAGGCAGCAGAAGTGCCCTTTCAAGGCTATACCTGTTTATCAACAATTTCCAGCATCCAGATCCCTACAATACAGGAACTGGAATGCCTACCAGAAGAAAACGATTTGAAACTCTGATTCCAAACTATCGGTCTTGGCCAACCGATTGCTTGATAATTAACACAACATCATAGTCTGATACTAAACAAGATGTACTCATAGAAAGCCAAAGAATAACATCATCTATGTGCCTTGTAGGCAACCCAATTGGCTTCAGCTTTATATGACCTGCAAATGGTCTCAAAATCAAGGAAGCATGTCCCAAAAACTTGAATTTAAGCCTGCATCACCCTTACATAAATGTTCATGTTTCTGAATTTTCCATAAATGGGATCTCAAAGCTAATGCATGACTTTCCAAAGCAGTCATACTTCCCTTCGCTCTGCTAGTTAGACTGCGTTGGTGATCAGAACAAATTTCAATCTTATTATTTCTCTAACAAATTACATGTATACAAGAGACTACAATCTGGAAGCCAAAAAAATAATATAAACTTAGTGCTCAAAATCAAAGAAGTCTAAATCTTTAAAACTCTCCATCAGACAACCATCTAAGCAAAACTCCAAGATCGCATCTCTTGATAACACTGCCATATTTGCCAACAAGAATATCCACTGTTCACTTGCATGGCAGCAATCGGCATCCAGAATATACCTCACATGCAAAATTGTTTCCAAAGCGATGAGAACCACAACTATGCTGTACTTGCTTTTTTTCTAACAATTCTCTTTCGGCGTGCCTTTGAAGGTTTAGCCTCTGGTTCCCCACTGCCTTGCTTGATACCAAGTAATCCAAGGCCAGAAATAATGGTGTTCTTGGATATGAACCACTTTGAACTTGGACTATCGGTAGCCTCTGAGGGTCTGTTGTATGCTTTCAACAGATTGTCTGACTGCAGCAATGGGTCAGCTTCCACCCCGAGCCAAGCATGTCTGGATATCTCCCCAATCTGAACATTCAATATTCTGCGCACACAAATATGAAGAAAAAAAACAAATATTAGTCAATTCAGCTACCAAACAGGAAACCAATTTCACAGGAAGATACAACATCAAGCAGCAAAATTGATGCAAAATGCAGGGGTACATACTACATGTTAGGGTAAGCAAAGATTGAAACATGGAACATGCTTACCAAACAACGAAAAAAATGCAGTTCACTTTCTGCGACATATCAAGAAATTCTTTAGAGTTTAAAATTCAAAGCCTAATCAAGAACACAAAACGAAAAGAGAAGTGTTGTTTTCACTTTCTGTGACATATCAAGAAATTTGCAAAACCAGATTGGAAAGAAAATTCCTTTGATGATTATGACAATTCACTTTTCATGTACCCAAATAGGATAATTTTTGTACCACATAATATCCAACTTTAAATAATGAAACATGGATTCTTCAAATGGTCAGGACTCAGGACCACAGTTCACAATCCCAGTATCAGGACCCCCCCTACCATCAATACACTTGGTAGAGGGGTCGGTACAATGTACAAATGATACTCAATATGCCCTCCGTACCATGTACGGGTTTGGTACTAGAAGGTATAGTATGCTTGGTCTAGACCAGTACAGCATAATATTCACCCAAGACTCAAAGTTCCATGAAGCATATATCAAATCAAATTATTGAGCATCAAGCTGTGTTCGAATCACCTATTGCATGCATTATCGGGATAATAAAACAAGAAACAATGTGACAAAAGATAGATAAGACAAGGACATGGTGATGGTGGAATAGGAGTGGATTTGAAACTTTATTGGTTATTTCAGAGGTAAGAGCCAACCTATTTAGCAGAGGGAAAATATGTTTGACTCAAAAAGTTAGCACACCCTTGCAGTATCACGTTTGAAAATCCTAACATATAGACAACTTTTTTGAGACCTTCACCTCATTAAAACATGCTATATGCCTTTAGGTCAAGGAGAAAAATCTACTTCCCCGGTGTGCATAAAGGCAAGCCTAGGGTCTTCCGAAGATAGAAAATATAGGAGTTGCCAACTTCACTTTAAAAAAAAAAAAAATCAGAAAAAAGGGACTGAAGCCCCTTTTTCACGAAACAGGGACTCCACCCCTGTTCCAACACCATGGAGGAGAGAGGGTCCCCCTCCCTCTCTCTCTTTCCCCCCTCGTCACCCTCTCTCGCTTTGTCCCTGACTTCCTCTCTTTTCCTCTTTCTCTTTCTCTCTCTTGTCGATACATGCTAGATAGCATAGCATGATACTATACTGTACCATCAACCTATTGGCATGGGTACTGGTTCTAGTACTGCAGACTTTAGATGGTATCCATGCATCTTCATAGCCAAAAGTTATGTAGACTTGTCTTTGGGCGGTATGATTTTTTTTTTTTTTTTTTTAAAGTTGGGTGAATCAAATACTTGTTAGGCTGATCACAAAGGGACATCATTATGTTTCTTCGTTAGAAGTAGGGAATTGAGTATTGAACCTTTTGAGGCAAAGTTTTCAACTAAAAGGACTCATGGAAAATATATGAGCCTCTCAATCATTGAAGTTAAAGCCATAGTAATGAACTAAGACCAAAGATAATGTGAATAATCACAAGAAAGAAGATGATACAGGGTTTCATAGTAGTTATAGAAGACCACACTTTATGCATTAGAACAAATTAACATCAGAACAAATTAAGATTTAATCAGGCCAAGATTTTCTGAACCGATACCCATACTTATACTGGTTGTTGGCTGGTATAGTACGGTACCTGTTTGGTACCGTACCAACACAGTACAGGCAAACATGCTAGTCAAATAGGGAAGCTGATTTTTTTCTTTTTTTGTTTTCTATTTTTCTTTATTTTGTTTCTTGGGATATGTAATCAATTTTTTAGAATTTCTTGAATGATTTTAAATCCAAATTAATGCCTTTCCATCTTGTTATTTGTTTTTCTAAATATCTTGATGACTTTCCATCTTTATATAACGTGCTTTCCTCTAGTTTCACATGATAGCCATAGCTGAATTATCTGAATTATAAATGATTACTATGACATATGCTATTATGGTATGAAATGCCTAATATGTTTTTTTCTCATGCTATTCCTTTTTTTTTTCAAATATATTGAAGCCTTTCCATCTTTATTATAACATACTTTTCTCCATTTTTATATGATAGCACGAGAAAAAATATAGTTACTTGTTTTTCCAAATATCTATTATGATATGAAATGGCTAATGTGATTACTTGTTTTTTCAAATGTCTTGATACGTTTCTATCTTTATATAACATACTTTTCTCCATTTTCATATAATAATCATGGCTAAATTATCCTAAATTATAAATGATTACTATGAAATATACTATTTTGATATGAAATGGCTAATATGATTTTTTTTCTCGTGGTCCATTTTTTTTTCAAATATGTTGACAACTTTGCATCTTTATATAATACACTTTACTCCATTTTCATATGATAGCATAAGAAAAAAATGGTTACTTATTTTCTAAATATCTATTATGATATAAAATGACTAATATGGTTACTTGTTTCTCCAAATATCTTGATACTTTTTCATTTTTATATAATATGCTTTCCTTCATTTTCATATGATAACCATTGCTAAATCATCTTAAATTAAGGATTACTATGAAATATATTATTATGGTATAAAATGGCTAAATATGAATTTTTTCTAGTACTATCTTTTTTTTCAAATATATTGATGCTTTCTATCTTTATATAACCATAGTTATGCTTACCTCCATTTTCATTAAATAGTTATAGTGGTATATTACTTTCTAGAATAATGGTCAGGTTGGGATATTCGTGAATATCTACTGACCAATTCAAGCAAAAAATCCTATGCAAGCTAGTATTTTCCATTCAAAAAGCTTAGATAAATTTTGATAATTGCAGTACTTGTGATATTATTGGAAATTATAAATGAAAACAAGCAACAATTTATTGCAAATCCTTTCAGATGAGATGCATTGACCTTCATCAATATTGTCCCAAGAAAATAAGAAATAAATTTTCGTTTGATAAAAATCAACTTAAAAATAGGGTAGAATATGAAATCATTCATATTTTGATAGATTTAAATAAGGATATTATTGAAATTTTTGATAAATTGGTCATCCAAAATCAAGTACTTCAAAAGATTCATATACACGAAATAAGATATTTATAGGCTTTTACAAGGACAAAGTAGAAAAAAAGCTCTCCTATAATTAATCTTTGATTTCTCCATATTTTCCTTGCATTTTTTTCATTTTTTATTATAGAAATAAGTCAGAAGAGAAGAAGTCTTGGGCCTTCTCCTCTCATCCCAGCCATCCTAAAAGAAAAAAAATGGAACCTAGCCAAACCACCCGGTTTAGCCTGGAACCATGCTAAAACACTCGGTTCAATTCGGTTCTTGTTAGTTTGATGGTGGAACCAAATTTCACTTCCGAACCGAACAAGTTCAGGCATGATACAGTTTGATATGGGCTGAACCGGGTGATTCGGCATATGTCCAAAAACCATTGATAAGGCTATGAAAAGAAAATTTCAAAAAAAGAAAATGCTAACACTATAGAATGGTTACACCAATAGGATGGCAGCCTACCTCAATGCTGTGCTGAAAAAGATCGGCACTCCAAGAACATCAAAGCGATCGAACATAAACCTATCAATTCCACATAATAGCTGATAGCGAAGGTTTGCATAAAGCCCCAAGAAAGAACCATAGCCAAGAGCATTGGTACTGACAGATGGTATGGACACCGATAACCTACCACACAATTTAATTAGTTGAAGCACATGCTATCGGAGAAACTTGAAGCAACTTGCACAAGAGCAGTATTAAATATGGAGGCAAAAGGTGGTGTACACTAACCTCCCCTCCTTTTTTGCAGAGGAAACTTTTGACAAGATACCTTGAAGAGATCCAGCAGTTACACCAACTAGACATAACTCTGGAACCTTGTAAAGGAAGAAAGATTGAATTCTTTTCTGTATGTCAAACTCTCTGAGAGGATAGCTTTTTTCAAATATATTATTTGGAAGTTTCTGGATTGTATTTTGCAAGTCAAAACGGAATGTATTCCCATAGGAACGACATGGTGCAAGTGACCAGACAATAAATGCATTGCATGCCGATGCTGTCAGAACATTTATGAGTGCCAGATCCCATTCTTGTTTAATCCTGAAGACAACAAATCAAATTAATAAAATAAACAAAATAGTACAAATTAATCTTCTATCTCCAATGTAATGTAATAAACACCTTTCTTTGCGATTCTTCAACTCCCACCAAACAGCACAACCAATAGTAGCTGCCTGTTCAAGGATTAGCTTATATAGGAAAGAGGGATCTGCAAGCATCCTGCAATCAAAGTTATAGTTAACGACATTTGAAGTAGGTTGTGCTCATATAGGAGAGCGAAAGAAGGAATTAGCATCATCTACCAATATAAAGTTGTAAGAGATGGATTGCAGAATCATTCTAACCAATTTAGCAGTAGCAGACAAACAGAAATAAAGGTTATGTTTAGATGCTAGCATGGTAAAACATGAAAATCGAGTTTCATAATAAAGGAGCACAGGATGCAGTGGTAATAGTAATTGTGCGTGACATATTTCATATCTGAGAATGGTATATAACAGGTGCTTACAAATACACCTAATTTAAACGTATCATTATTGACCAGTCTCAAATGTTATCAGACCGGATCATTCCGACAAAACTCCTCGGGCACCATAATGCCCTAACCATACCAGGAATTATGAATAAATGCATTTCCTAGCATTCAAACGCTTCATCTACACAAAACAGAAACAGCCTACATCAAACTCTATGCATCATGCAAAAGGATTAGAGTACGGCCATAAACTGGCCTCAAAAGTCCTTTAAGTGGCACTTTTATCCCTTAGGTGTTATATTTAGGGCTGCAGATGAACTGGACCTGGGAAAGACCATCATAAGTGACCAGAATAAAAAAAAGCAGGCCTCGTCTATTATAGGCCCAAAATTTAAGATTTTATTTAGGCCTAGGGCTGGCACAAATTTGGCCCCAGGCTCAAACTCTATCATAAATAAGAATACATTTCCTTTCACAAGATTCACAGGGGAAACAAAAGAAAAAACAAACCTAAGCTACCACATCAAACCCTAACCTAAATCATGATGTCAAATCCAACCCTTAATGCTACCACCTATCCTTCCTCCATCGCTCAACCCTGCTCATCACATTCTCTACAGTTGCCACCATCCACTAAGTTCTCTCCTCCACTGCTCACTGTCTACCACTCATTATGTATTTTCCACAGCTCATCATCTCCCCCTGCCCATCAAGCCCTCTCCTCCTCGCCTCGCCATCCATGACACCATCCTTCCATCTCTCTAATAATGGAGAACATGGTGATCAAAATGGCATTGAATAGCAGAGGCAATGGATGAAAGATGGTGGTGGCAACTGAAGGCAGCAATGAAGGACTACGGCAGCAGACAATGGATGTTTGTGGTGACAAATGGTGGTGGCAAAGGTCTATGACAACAAATAGCAAGGGATGGGCAGTGACATCAAATGTGGGGAAGAGATGCAGGGGGAGGAGATGGAAAGATATTGAAGGAAAGTTAAGGTTTGATATTACAGGCCCGATTGGGAGGGGAGGGGACTCATCACCAGTCCTAACTATAATGTTAGAATCACAAAACTTCTCTTGGTGATAAGACTTTCTGATGAATGTGTCCACCACAATCAACCATGGTCCCCCGGGATACTAACTTAGCAAGTAGAAGGAAAAAAAAAAGAAAGTTGTATGCAAATTGGAATGAAAAGCACAGTACTAACTAAAAAAGCATAAGCCACTATCAACACAAACATCTCTCTGCTCATATGGTTTCACGTACAAATACATACACATATACTAAATATTCCTTTATACAAGTAAAGCATACAGAGAAAGTAACATAAATTTCAATGTATGTGAGCTAAGTGGTAAAGGTCATAGCGAGCATATCAGGGTAATTCACTTTGCATCCCAACTAAGCATTATGCAAGAGACATCAAATAGATTTTTGCATCCCAATTACATAATTACTACATGCCTGGATTAAAAATATAACATAAGAATCACAAACCTATATATATTTTACTAATTAGTGGGTGTAAATTCCAAAAACAATGGGATTCTTATGGCTATATAATAAGTTGACAGTCAAGTCAGTCATGTATAAAGAATACTAAATATGACCACTTCCAAAATCCAATTCTGCATGTGATTAATATCAGGTTACAAACATCACTTGTAAGAGAACTTAAAAATCAAGAATTTTTAAAATTCCATAGAAAGTCATATTCAAACAACAAATTTAGGAGCAATTGGTCCATTGTCATCTAGGTGTAGATTTATAATTACTGACTATTTAGTCATGATTAAATCTCTACCATGCAAAAGGGATGGGCTTATTAATGCAATGTCCAAGGTAACAATATATTCTACCAAATTAGAGGCCATTTTATTTTACGTAACCACCCATTCTCTGGTCAAGTGAAATTAGAACTATAACTTGTGTTATCATCAAGTTCTCAATAGACCAATAAAAGTTTTAAGCTAAATTATTAAGATGGATGATGATATTCTACACAATAATTTAATGAAAGTGTTAGAATACAATTCATGCAGATTTATAATTACCAACCAATTGATCATGATTAAATCTCTACTGTGCAAAAGGGATGGCCTCATTAATGCAGTGCTCAAGGTTACAACATTTCTAGCAAGTCAGAGGCCATCTTCTTTTATGTAACCAACCACCCTACTAGTCTAGTCACATGAAATTAGAACTATAATTTGTGTTATCATCAAGTTCAAGAGAGAACAACACAAGTTTTAAATTAAATTATTGAGATGGATGATGATATTCTACAAAATAAGTTAATGGAAGTTGTGCCGATGGTATGCTTGATGATAGGATGGTAGGATTGATGGTATGCCTGAGATGGCAGTCTTTCTCCTTGGCTTGTACTGAAGATTGCCTTTTTGTTTGAAATCGATATCTTCCTATTGCCGGATGCTATTGGATTATTAAAGAATTTAAAAAACCTTGGAATTTAATCTCCTATACAGGGCAAACTTAAAACATGCTGAGACAAAACTACCACCTCTAAGGCTATGTGAACAAAAGTTTAACTAGATTTACACTAATGACTATGAAGGTTGAGATTATCAAACCTCTCAAAATTCTGTCATCAATACAAAGTATTCTTATAGTGGCTAGAATGTGGTGTTGATAGTAAAATATATTTTCCCTTAAGAAGTTCCAAATAGAAAAACATACCTTCTTCCCTTAAAAGAAAAAAGATGGATGATTTCATGAAGACATTTTATGGGTGATTGAAGTGCAACAGAAATTGCCTAATTTGGAAGAATAACATAAAGTTTAACATAAACTTAGGTGCCTCCAAAGGGCTTCTGTTATATAGATGCAGACTAGAAACTTCAGTAAGCCCAAGGCAAAAGGCTCCTCATAAGACAGGTAGGAAGCCTAGTAAAATGTATTTACAATGTTGAGGTATGCCACACCAATTTCATTTAATGAAACAAAAGAAGAGATCATTGATCAACATACTGTTTGAAATGTCTGAAAAATTGTAGGTAGTAAATGAGTGGCTAGGGAGCTGTTAGGTCCCTAGGCACCAACAAATGCCTAAGTAACACAGGTCAGGGTGGCAGATCCAGAAAAATTAAAAAAGACTAGGCATCAAACAAACAAATAAATAAATAAAGTCAGCATCTCAACCTCTAGGATAGAAAGACTAGCATAATTACATGTAGATAAAGAGAGAGAGATAGCATAGGGCCCTTTACAAGTGAATGAAAATCAAATGTAAGCCTACAAGCCTGGAATATGTGGAGTCATCAATCAGATGCATTTAAATATCTTTCTCCAAAAACTAAAACCTTCCTATTACTTTACCTTCCAATGAAAGCCCTAGATAGGGATTGTGGAAGAGCCCGAGAAATGAACCTAGATGTTGTTGGCCTTGCATTAATTGACAAGAATCGTACCATTTGTGCAGAGCTCACCAAACCCTATAATGCAGGTCATATTTGTTTAGTGGCCACGAATTCTAGTTTAACAAGATAAATAAAGACAAGGATACCATTTCATAAGCTTGACGCAGCCCAGCAGGCAAGTTTATCATAGTTTTGTACCACTCTTGGAGCACCGCATCCACAAACTTCCTATCAAAGAGCTGCCAAAAGTACAGAAATGATTACTGCAGATAAAGGTATATGTTTTCACCTTCATTTTGCTTTTGACAATAGAATAAAACCACCAACCTCTTCAAGGACAAGGCGCCTTCTAAATAATCCACCTTCATCTCCTTCATCATCTTCGTCAAAGTCATCAAAGTAATCATCATCGTCACCATCATCATCGCCACCATCGCCTCCACCATGAAAATTTTTCTTTCCAATATCTCCACCTCCTCCACCAGTTGCTAACTGCACCAATAAAATAAAAGTAGACAATATTGGTTGAAAAACATTCGAAGATATAAGACATTATCAGGGTAAAACTTTTAAAGTTCAGCACACAAGTAAGGGGACTCTCCATTCTACTCATTAGAAGTGGAACAAACTCTGAACAAATACAGAAGGGAGAAAAGGAAGTTTAACTATTTAGGTCACAAGGGCAAAGGTGACTTAAAGAAAAAAAGGGAGAATTCATTAAGTAATATATTTTAACTCCAACAGAAAAAGACCAATTAAACAAACAAATCGCAAAGAGAATGGCAAATGCTAAGACACTGAAAGATATATGAAAGCAGTATTGCTATAAACAAATTTCCAACTCCTGTCTATTGTTTTTAGCCTCACACATATACAAACAGTTCACTTTACCTACAGACCTTTATTAACTCAAAAATGACTGCAAGAAACCAACAACTCCCTGCATTTTCAGTTCAATAGAAACAAAGTAATTCTCCTAAACAGTGCATGAGAACTCATAGCATGGTAGGAGAAGGAAGCCCACTCCCTAGAACACAACCATGCACACACCATCCAAAATATAGACACCTCAAAATGAGTTTCATGTAAATATCCTCTAAAAGTCGCACTTAGAATGTATGTCAATGGAGGTGCCTAGACTTTAAAAGGAATGAATAGGTCATGCATGTTTCATGTGCAAAAGACCTCTCCAACCACAACTAAGGCTTTGTTTGGCAAAGCTTTGGGGGAGCCAAAAAGCACCTTCTAGCCTTCCAAAATCACTTTTCAATGGTATAATGGTATTTGGTATAAAATAGGGAAGTTGTTTTGGCTTTGCTAGAAAGTTGAAAAGATCTACTTCGAAGAAGCTCTATTTTGGAGCTTCTCCCAAAAAGTGATTTTTGATGGATATCAAAAATCTATGTGGCTTTAATAAGTTTTTTGTGGTGACCAAAATGCCCACAAACAAATCTCATATTTAATACTAAAATTATAATACTATATTACATTATATCACAATAATATTATATTATATCATATTATATTATTATACTATACCATATAATTTTATATTACATAATGTTACATTATAATAATATTATACTACACGATAACTTAATGTATTATATCATATTATGTTATATAATTATGCTATAGTATACATTATTATATTACACCATATTATAATAATATTATACTATGTAATAATATTTCTATATTCAATAATATGTTTATGTTATACTCTATTGTACAATAAAAATGCAATATTTTGTCATTTTGTCATTTTGTCATACCAAAAGTGCTTTTTTAGTTTGATTATTAAATATATATTAAAATTCGTCAACACTTAAGAAATATAGTTACTAAATAGTAATAGCTTTTCAAAAGCTCTACTATAGTAATCCTAAACACAACTTAAGTCAGATATGAAACAAAAATCAGCTTCTCTAATTCTACATCATATAAGTTCATTTAGTAGGTAACCTCACTTTCAAGAAATAACTTCTCCCTCCCATCCCAAAATGAAGGACAAAAGTAAGATAAAATTTCCCTAGTAGATACCCTCCTTCCTCCACCAAGAGTTGAACCACCAAGTTAACAAACATCTGGCAGTCAATACATCGGACAGGAAGAAGAGCCTTGATAGCATATGTCCATCCAGTGCTTCATCATAGGATCAATCTTCAAAGAAAAGTTATACTTGCATCATCTTATTCTTGTTCATCATTTCAACTTCTCTAGTAATTCACACGGGTTAAAAACCCTTCAAATATCCATTTGACAAAACAAAACGACCAAATTTACAAACTTTCCTGGTGCAATTCTTATTCCCCTAATGATCATTTCTTCAAGATTAAATGTATGAAGTAGGGTATCCTGAACACTTTGTAAACTCAAAAGTTCATAATCATATTTCAAACTTAGCAAAATTCAATAGGAAACCATAAGTCTCCATTAATCCAACTGAAACGATAGAGTCAAATAAGCATAAAGAGAGCAAAAAGCTAGCAAAAGTGACTAATTTTTCTTTAGCTAATCAATAGACAAACAAAATGTCATCTTTTAAGGGTTTCAACAATATCATATAAAATAAATCAAAATCCATGGAGAGACAGCTATTACCAAATTTCCTTCATCTCATACACACGAACTAGAAACGAATCAAAAGCCTCAGTAACAAACGCAAGAACGATGAAAAGAAACTATGATAAATCCAAATTCGAATCGCAAAACATTTCTCCTCTTACCTCAGGGCTCGACTTCGTAGTCTTCTGGGAAAGATCGAGCTTGGACTTCTCCAGAGTCACTGCCCCAAACGCCCCGTACTGCCCCTTCATCACCGGGGCCATCATGCCGGACGCCAGCCAAGACGACGACGAAGAGGAACAGGAGGGCGGATCGGAGTCCTGGGAGGCGGCGAAGCAGCGCTCGAGGGCCTCCCACTGGCCCGACTCCACGGCTCCCGGCATGGCCTCGGGGGCGGCGGCGGCCCTGACGACAAGGCAGTGCTTCCGCGGGCCGACGTAGCCAGCTGGCGGGAGGAGGAGGAGGCCGTGGCGGCGGCGGGGACGCGGATTAGGGTTTTGGGAGAGGTAGGGTTGATTGGGGGAGAGGCGAGAGCGGCGGTGGAGGGCGATGAGAGGCTGCGGGGTCGCAGCTTGGAAGACGGCGTGGCAACCCATCTCTCTCCCTTCCTCCCTCTCTCTCTCCTTAGATAGCTTGCGGCCTTTCTCTCTGGCTCTCCGGGCCTCGTTCCATCATCTCCAGGCTGTGGGTTGCTGCCCTCTGTGCCACGCTCGTTTGCAATGCGGTTGTGGAAACGCTTTCCAGCGTGCCATTTTGACAGGATTGGCAGTGCGGCCCGTCTACCTTGACCAGGATGTCGCGTGGTTATGGGCACGGGGGCTGCAAGGGGATTGCGGCTGTAGCATTGCAACAGGGATGGCAATGGACCATTGGGTGCATAACTATTCAAATTTAAATTTAAATATTTAATATATTATTTAAATTCGGTTCAAATATTATCGGGATTAAATTTTTTATTCAAATCCATACTAATTAGGTATCGAATAATTAGGTTTATCCGGTCCGAACCAAACTGAGTCATATTAAATATTTTTTCATTTTTATCAATTTTAAAATCATCTATAATTTTATAAATTATACATACATTAAATAAATAAAATTTAACTACATTTTTAGTTCAACAACATTTAATTTCATATTCAATCAAAATTTATATTATGAAGTTGGTAAACTATTAATTAGATCTTGTTTTGAATTCATCCTGAATAGAATAGGATAAAAAAAATTTCAATATATATATAATGATTAGGGTATAGGATTCAAGTATTTTAAAATTTAATAACTAATAATTATAATTAATAAAATATATATTAATTATATATATATATTTGAATATTAAAATAATTCGGGTCGGGTTCGGATCGGGTGTACATCTACCTAGTCCCGGCTCAAATCCAAAGTTAAGCATTCGGGTTTTATCCAAACCTGGCTCAAACCCAGTCAAAGCGTTGACTACCCGGCCCGATCGGGTCGGATACCCGTGGGTTTGGGTTTTATTGCCATCCCTAGTAGCTTGTGGCGATTGTAGCATCTCAACCTGCACTCTTTGAGCACCCGTGTTTCCTGTTTGCCTTCTTTTATTTCGATTCACGGATTTTAATTTAATTCGCTTTTTCTCCCTCGGATGCATTTTTGTTGCTTTTTATGGTTGCTACATGGAATAGTTCCAGGTTTTTCTCGAGATGCATACACATTTCAAAACCTATAAAAATAAAAGAAAAAGATCACCATGAAAATTTCTTGATAGTAAATTCTTCGATATTTAAGTCAGTCTTTCGTAAAAGTAAATAAAAGAAAAGCTATGTAGCTTCTAAATAGATGATATAATTGTGAAAAAATATCGAGACGGAGTGAAAGGTGAAAGTGACGGATGGATATAACAAAATATAAACAAAGTATAAGGGGAGAGTAGGCGAGACTTGTAAGAGAGAAAGCGAGGCTTTTGGAAGGTTTGACGAAGGTTGCAAGCACGCGAGGGAAACTCCATGTGTTTCCCATTAAGATTCTCTCAACTTTGCCTCCTCACTTTACCTTATCTAGGATCTTGTTGTCCTACCCTTCATCCAGACTTAGGCCTAAGATTTTGGATGGTATTGAGAGAACTTTTGAAACTCTCCAAAGACTTGTACCCGAAAGCAGAATGAACTTGGAAAAAACTTACCCTTCCAGAAAAACTTATCTAAAGAATTTTAAGGAACGGTTTTTTATAGATAGGTATATAAAGTACCTGATGCAAAAGGACATTTTGCGGTACAGGAAGTACTGGTTGGTACAGGGAGTACTGGTTGGTACATTTCTGCAGAGCGCATGCTCTTAGAAGAGAGCGATTGGGGATCACACGGAGCTCGTCTTCATGGCAAGCGTGCTTTTATAGTGCACCTGCATTAATGAAAGTGATCGATGTTAGGGAGTCATATTGCTAAATCACCTGCCTTCTTATAGAAGAAAGACATGTCAGGCTTCCTACACGATCTCTGAGGATCACATAGCTAGTTCTAAGAAGTATGCTTCTTGTATTGAGTTGGCATGTGATATGGTAAGCCATGCTGGAGTCAACGTAGACTTGATCATTTTCTGACTGTATCAAATAATAATAATAATAATAATAATAATAATAATAATAATAATAATAATAATAATAATATAATAGTTATTGCTAGACTAAATACAATAAAATAAATAAAAATTAGAAGACATTTAAAAATATGAATTAAATTTAAAAACTCATAAATACAAAGAATTAAGAAATAATAGATCAATAAAAATATACTATCAATTAAAAATATGATAAGCAACCATAAAGTTAAACTCTTAAACAATAATTTTAAGCTTGTTTTGCTGGTACATACTTGATTCATTTATGTTTGAAATAAGTTTGATTTCAAATTCTTTTCAAATGGAGCTCAAGCTACTTAGTTGGGTTGATAGTCTTAAATATATTCTTGCAGCAACCATGAGCCCAGACCGTCCTGTTTCAAATTAATAAGATCATATATACGAATTTTCAAATGAGAGAGAAATGTATCATTTTAGATTACATATGCAAAATTTTATAATCAAAATATCTTTAGTGTCTCTCGCAGTCATGACAAAATAATTGAATTGGCTAAATTGGCAAAGGATCGAAGAATAGAAGGCTAAAAATATAAAAGTCCAATCAACTCATCTCTAAAAAATAAAGTTAACAAGTCAATGACCAAAATCTACTGGCCGATTAAGAAGAAACATCCAATAAAATTGACAAGTGAAAAGAACAGCTGCTATAACAAGAATAT
Source organism: Areca catechu (assembly GCA_021397845.1). Lineage (NCBI taxonomy): Eukaryota > Viridiplantae > Streptophyta > Magnoliopsida > Arecales > Arecaceae > Areca > Areca catechu. Next base: position 119,168,390 of record CM038044.1, on the reverse strand, counting down.
TATTATAACAACTATCCATTACGATAAGAATAAGTTAATTTTAACAAAATGGCATTGAGGTTAACTGAAAAAAGTTTCTCCTAACAGAATTCTGTTACCATAAATGTTTATAAATACGGATAAGAGGGGACATCTAAGGGTAAGTGAGAAAAAAAAAGTAGATATACACTTGGAAGAACTCCTAATATCAATACTTCTCTACAATTTTTCATATGTTTACTAGAATCCTACTGACTTAAGTATCCGTTGGTCCTCCACTAGAAAATTTCTGGTATGGAGCTTATTTTGCAGGAATTCCAAATGGCCAGCCGATGATTTCTATCAATGAAGGTTGATCATCAGAGTTCGACATCAAGACACTCCATAAATATCTGCCTTTATTCTTCATCTACATAGTTTCTCCTAGACATCTCAAACCAATTAGATTCTATTTAAAAAAAATCTCTTTCCATTTCTTATCCACATAATCAATTTGACTCTTTAAAATTTTGAAGCAAATAAAATTGATATTCTTTCTCTATTCTACATATCTCTATTACATCTCCATCTCTTAATTTTTTTAATACATATTTTTTAATATATATTGTACATGCTGAGTTGCTAGTATACTTTTAATTAAATCCAATATAATAGAGATAAAAAATATCATAAACTTAAAAGCTAAAACATAATACAAATTAGAGTAGAAATAGAAATATGAAATATCAAAAGTAGATTTTGCTTAGATAGACAATCTAAGAAAGGGATAAATTAGATTTTTCAAAAGTTTAAAATAATTATATGCTAAATTTTTAAACAATGTAAAGTAATATTACCGTGAGAATAATGTATAATACCTAAAAGACTAAGATGTAAATGAAAGTAAAGAGGAGAGCAATCAAAGCATAAGCAAACACAAGTTTTGTAGTGGTCCGGCACCAAACTTAGCATTTACGTCTACTCTCCGAGCACACTTTTAAAAATTTTGCTGTAATCTCTTCAAAATTATAGTTTGATTATTTTTCTAGACTCAAAATCAAAATTTAGTTGTCTTTTTTAGTGGAAATCAACCAAAACCATCCCTTAAGCAACTCGTGGACTCACACAATAATACACTTCTAATTTAAGACTTGGATGGGCATTTTCTTAAGTTTTAATCTTAATTAAAACTTGCTTATAGTAGAAAAACAAAAGTATAATTAAGCATAAAAGAAAAGCTTCTAAAGAGGAAAAAAGAATATCATTGAAGCATGTGAGAATCTTGTTGAGAAAGCTTGCAATAAATGCACTCTTCTTCTTCTTCTTTAAATCCTTTGCAATCTCAAGATTGGAATGGTTAAGAAGTTAGACTTTTTCTTGATGAACACTTAGTGTTTCTTGGATTTTTCTCTTTAATTTTTTTCTTGTCTTGCTTCTTCAATATATTTGTAGGTATTTAAGACTTTTTGAACATTTCAAAATAGGTTTTTGTCATTGGAGATCCTAAACTAGCCATTATAGTTGTCCTATACAATTTTGCAACTTCTATAACCATCCGTTACAATTGTTAGTCACGGTCAAGTCAATTTGGATCAAGTTGGGGTCAAGTTGAGATGACTTGGAGTCGATTTGAATGTGATGCCAACTCAAGTTTCAGTCTAAAAAATATAGGTTTTTATTTTTTCTAAGAGAGTCGACTGAGCTATTGAATGTTGACTCAAAATTGGCCAGGGGTCGACTTGACATCACTTAAGGTCGAATCAAACTCCTGGCTAAAATTTCTAACTTTCTATCTTACTTGAGAGAGTTGACTCGGGAGACACTGGGATTGACTCATAGACCAGGTCACTTGACATTTATTTTTTAAAGTCATCTCTTTGAAGCTTGGGATTGACTCTTGTCCTCTCTGCTTGGTTTTTTATGATGTGGCTTTCCAAACTTACTTTCTTTGACTCCTAACTTGAGTAATTGAATATATCTTCTTGAAAATAATTTTAGCTTCTTGAAGCTTTCTTAATATACACTTAAATAAATCTTTGTATTCATCAAAATCATTCCTTAGATCAACATGGACAAAATGGATAGTACACATGAATGTTCTATTTGGTATTACTTCCTATTTCTAATTTTTAGTTTTCATGACAATCAAACTAGTTTCTATTTATTGAAAATCAAAACCTAAAACTTATTTCGTAGTACTCATATTAGATTTGGTAATGGTAGATGGAGATGGTGCCAACAATAGCTTTGGTTGGCAATTGATGATCGATAGTAATAGCTAGAGGGGCCGATGGTAGGTGGTGATGGTGGTGGTGGGCAGTGATAATCACCAATGGCGGACGATTGCTGGTGATGGTGGGTGGAGTGGTGATCATAGTAGTGTTGACTTTAGAATAACAATTTCTAGAAATTAAAAGATTTTTCAAAAAACAAAAATGGAAACTGAGATGCTAAATGCATTTCTATATTGATTTTTATGACTTTTTGAATATAAAAGTTGAAACTCAAAAAATAGGTAAGAGAAATATCAAACTTTCCTTGTTAAAAAAGAAAACATGAGGCAAGGATAGCTTATACATGAAGGACCCTACGAGTGAACCATCTAGTCACCGAGGGATATTCTGCTATAGTGGTAGCATGGATATAGGGATGTACATGAGGAAGTGCTGCCCTCCCCCTCTTGTAGGATATCGTGACTTTGTTGATAAGGTGTGTAGCTTAAACGATCAAGCATGTCTTTCGGGAGGTGAACACTGCAATTGACTAGGTGGTTTTCATTGTGGATCACTTGGAGAATTTTTTATGGACAAACGTGAGGGTGGTTCTAAAGCTTGTGATACCCCAACCCAATATAACCCAAATTTGAATTAGGCTTGATCCACTCATTCGACCAAGCCACTAAGGAAAGAGTCCAAAGAAGGATTTGCATGATTTTTAAAGCAGCAAAAAAGAAGCGATGAAGATGACTCCTTATGGAGTCTTCTTCCTCTTGGATTTCTGATGGAAATCAAAGCTTGGGGGGATTATAACTCCACCATCTAACTCTATTTAAAGAAAAGAGGGTTTTCCTCTTCTTATCAAAGATCAAGGCCACAAGCTAGATGTTTGCTAGAGTTCTTCTCCTTTTCTTCTTCTTGAAAACCATTTATTGTGCTTGTTAGATTCATGGGCAAATTATCACTGAAAACTAAGTATGATTATTCAATCTTCAAGATTATTTTGTTTGCCATCCTCCTTAGCCTTCAAAGCTCAATTTATGGTCAACAATCACCAAAAGATTTTGAGAAAATGGAACCCCTGTTTTAGCTTGGTTTTAGCCTATTTTTTAATTATTTTATGGCCATCTTCACCATCGATCGCCAGTGGCAGACTTCTTGGTAACACCATCGTCAACCTAGCCACTATCGATCATAGCCATGGCTGGTGGCAAGTCTTTGATTTTGGGAAAAGAATAGGGAATGGGAGGTCCCCTATTCTACTAAAGAGAAAAAGAGGAAGAAGAAGGAAACAAAAAAGAAAAAAAAAAAGAAAGAGAGTTTCTCTCTCCTCTCTCTTCCCTCTTCCCTTTCTCGTTACAAGAAATATTATTAGTAATGGCTAATTACCATTGCTAATTATGAAATTGTGGTCACTAATACCATTAGTGACGAAATATTGTTGCTAATAGTAGGTTAGAAAAAACCTTATTGTTAATATCTATTATCAGCGATGGAAAAATGCTATCACTCATAATAGATATTAGCAACAGCTTGAGCGATGGTAAGGCCATCGCTAATACTTTTTTCTAGATTTTTAAAAAAATAAAAAATAGTGAAAAATTTTACTATCGCTAATACTTGCCATCTCTAATAACTTATTACTGGTGGCATTAGCTATCACTAATACCGTTGATAAAAATTTTAATTTTTTTTAAAAAAAACATAATTATAATTTTAAAATTATAATAACAAATAATTATAGTAAATTAAAACTAAACTATCATAATCATAAATAAAAAATAATTATATTATGTTAACAGTATAAATTATATAATTTTATAAATTAACATTACTTTGCAAATATCAAAAGTAAATACATAATATCATAAAAAAATCATGTGAGATATATACTCATCGTCGTCATCATGCTCCTACTGCTCTTGTACATTCTTTCCAGTAGTCGATGGATGAGAACCAGATATTCCAGCATCCTGTAACAATAAAACAAAACATTATTAATAAGTTTTGATATGAAAACATATATTGATACAGAGATATATATTTCAATATACTCCTTTGATTCTCGAACATATTGTTCCTAGACATTCTATTCGATGATACAAAGCTATAGACACTTCCGGCCCATCGATTGGATGGTTAGATTAAATTTTTACCTCCTCGATCCCCTTTTCTGAATCTAGCCCAAATATGTGAAGTTTCTAATTATAAAATTTTAAAATAAGTAAAGAAAATTATTCATAGGCTTACTATTGTGATGGTTGTGATAATGAGGCCAGCTAATCACACATATGCAGGTCTTAAAAAATCTCTACAACCATATCGCATACATCATCCTAGAAGCTTTTGAAGTCGTTGGGCAAAAAGATGAGTCATGACATCCTTGACATGCGCATCACCCTATGTTTGGATCGTCGAGGCCCGAGAGGAGGATGCTAAAGACCAACAAGTAGTTGGAGGGTCGAAACTATGCCCGAATCCTATGACCTGGCTTTTACTCATCCCTTTGGTGGCCCTGAACCATTCCTCGAAGTCAAGGAGGGCCTGAGAGGGTGGGTCCTTACCATACCGTAAAAAGATGTACTCCATGTAATCCACCTATACAGTTTATAAATTTATTAGTCTAATTATACATATTAGTATATATAAAAACTTGTAAATAATGTTTTAAGTTGTTACCGTGATACATTAAGATCTAGGATCTAAGTAATCACTAGTCCTCCTGGACCGGTGTATGGCCTTCCACAACTGTAGCACCTCGATGCACGATCCAACTATTATGTATATACTAAATAAATAATAAAAATTAATTAATTAATATCTATGATTAGTTTAATATGAAATTAATATAAGCATAAAATCTTACTAATCTATCTACCACCACATGTATGCCAATGGAGCCACTGGTATACTTGATCAGATCCTACCGGTGGTATGATTCTACCATGCCCTCTATTATCTATTAGAGTACTCTTCACTACTCCACTAGTCATAAGGGCTTTCCATATATGCATTTGCATCTAGTGATCCCCGAAAGACTTCCAGTTTGATGGTGACTTAAAATTAGAGTACTCTACGGTAGACTGCTTGAGACTGTATAGTCTATCTCGGAGCCTACATGTGGTCACCTTCTCAAAGGTCGGATGGCCAGCCTCCTGATCCTAAGGAGTCTCGAATTGATAGTACTATTATAAGTAAAAACAAGCTTGTATTAAATAAAATAGAATATAAATGTATCGTGGATTTAAAAATTAAATATATTTGACTTACCAGGAATATCTTTTAAGCTACATCACGATCCCTTGATGGCCAACTAGAGAACTTATTCACCGACCCAAGCATTAATCAGCAAATGATCCTAGTAACCACTTGAGATACTTCAGGCTCTCTGAATGAACTATAAAATTCAAATTTATAATAAGCGCTAATTGTAAAATGACTAAAATTTAAACATATTAGTTGAAGATGTATATATTATGAGCAACTCTAAATATGAATGAGCTTTCTATCTTATGGCTGAGTCAGAGGTGCCATGAGCCGGGTAAAGATCCTCGACTATAGCATTGAGTCTGAGAGTCGATCGCTGCTGCGTATGACTGTGGAGTCAATGGTGACAAGATTTAATATAAAGAATATTATATTAAATAATAAAATAAACTAATAAAAAAAATTTAAAGTATTGGAGTTTACCGTGTGGTATGAGTGGCGTAGAACCATATGAGCTGGCAATATGATTGCTCTTTCCTCAGCTGGTATAGCTCCATCTCTAGAAGATATGATATATAATCTCTTAAAATAAAAATTAATAGATAATTCACCAAATTAATCACATAATTATAGTTAGCGATGCAAGATTTAAAATGATGCAAGATAGTATTTAAAATGATTCAATGATTATATATTTAGCATTATTCGTTCATCATTTTAGATATTTGGTATCCTTCGAATTCTTCTTCTGATTCTTCCTCTTCATCCACTTCTTCAACTTCTTTTTCTTCTTGGATAGGATTGTCCCTTAAACAAACTCAGTATGATCTATCTCCTCATGCTGGCCATCACATAAATGAATTCCTAGAGCATCCAACTCTGCATCTATCAAGGACTGATAAACTCCTAATATTTCATCCTTCTGAAAATATTTTAATAAATGGAACTCTTTTTCTCTCTCGAGTGTGTAATGAATCCTGGATAGAATTGTCCCATAAAACAATCAGTATGATTTATCTCCTTATGCTGGCCATCACATAAATGAATTTCTAGAGCATCCAACTCTGCATCTATCAAGGACCGATAACTCCTAATATTTTATCCTCTTGAGAATATTTTGGTAAATAGAGCTCTTTTTCTTCTTCGAGTGTGTAAGAATGTGTTGACCCCTGGAATGATTTTGATGATCATAAAATATTGGAGCATGTATATATTACCATTCTTTCAATTACTTGAGAAGTTTTTGCAGGAAAATATTTATCTTTAGTTTAATTGGTTTTCAAATTGGTTGAAAGGTAATTCAATTTGTATAGACTCTTATGTACTTTAAATTGTAAAAGCCCTAATTTTTCAACTATTAATCTTGTAAAGGGCCGTAAAATTATAAAAATAAGAGTAAATAGATTAGCTCTTGTTGGATTCACATGTTGAAGAATTATGGAGAAGTTTGAAGCCTTAAATAAAGTTTTGGGTAAGAGCCGACTCATGGATCAAGAGCTGACTCCTTCTGGCACGGCACAAAAAATTTCAGAGATTCAGTACCTCGAGCTGACTCATGGAAGAACACATGTGTTTGAAGTATGAGACCTCGAGCTGACTCAAGCTCGGAAGAGCCGACTCATCCAGAGTTATGTTTTGGTGACTGAGACCTTGAGCCGACTCTGATCTAAAGAGCCGACCCAAGGAAAATGTTGATTTGTACTTATTGAAGTTCGAGCCAACTCGCACAAAATTTTTGTTTGGACTATTTGAGACCTCGAGCCGACTTGTGGACCTCGAGCTGACTCGAGTGATCGTTTCTGTACTCTAACAGCTAGTCGCTGAAAGTGGAGTTTGAACTCCAAATTATCTTCAACGGCTCTTTTTCAAATCCCCAAGCCCTACAACGGCTATATCTCATGAAAAACTATAAAATGGAGTATTTTTGATGGGTTAAATATTTTTTTGAGAGATTATTCATTGATTTATCTTGAGAATTTGAAAAGTCTTCAAGTTTTTCACCAACCCACTTCAAGAGCATTCAAGATAGGATTCAAAGCTTCACCAAGTCTTCTTCATCATTGAATCCACTTTTTGAAGAAGCAAAGTAGCTTGAAGAGCATTAAAAAAGCATTCAAGGCTAGGCTTCACCTTGATCTTCATCGACAACATTTAAACAAACTCGGTTTATTGTGTAGTTGCTTTATATTTTTGACATATCTTGTTTTTCTCTAAGAACAGCAAGGGGCTGTGTCTTAAGAAAGGGTTAAAGATTTTAGGTGAACCTTGTGAAAATCTAAGTTAGGTTCTTGGTGATCCCGGTATAAAACCAAGTATTGGGTTTTCTTTGGTGATCCCGTTTAAAACCAAAAGAAGTTGGATTTTCTTTGATGATCCCGGTAAAACCAAAGTGTATAGGTTTGGATTATGAGCCTATTAAAATAATCCGACCGTATTCCGGTTGGGGGATATAGTAGAAATTCCAAGTGATCCTTGGGTAGTGGACGTAGGAGCCGGTTGCTCCAAACCACTCTAAATTTCCTTGTGTTTGTATTTGTGCTTATTTTATCTTATTGCATTTACTTAATTGCTTCCGCATTGAATATTGCACCATAATACCAAAAGGACTTTAAATTGTACATACTTGTCAAAATTTTTATAATCCCAATTCACCCCCCTCTTGGGAAGCCACCTGGGCAATAAGTGGTATCAAAGTGGAGTCTCTAAAATTACTTAGAGTAAAGATAGATGGAACATCCCATGAACACTTCTTTGGTCGAAGGCCAATCCACAAATCGACCTCCACTTTTCACCGGAACCAAAACACATATTGGAAGGCTAGGATGAAAATATATATTCAAGATGTAGATTTTCATTTATAGAAAATTATTTTGAAAAGACCTCACACACCCACTATTAGAATTAATGATATTGAGATTCCCAAACCGGAAGAGGAATGAGACGAAAATGATATGAAATTAGCAAAGCTGAATGCCAAAGCTATGAATTTGCTTTATCGTGCTTTGGATCCAAATGAGTTTAACAGAATCTCACCTTGTAATTCTGCTAAAGAAATTTGGAATAAGCTTGAGATTACACATGAGGCACATCACAAGTTAAAACTTCAAAAATCAATCTTCTTGTGCATAACTATGAATTATATAAGATGGATCCTAGTGAAACTATATCTGCTATGTATACATATTTTACTGATATTATCAATGATCTTAAAAGTCTTGGTAGGACTTACACTAATACTGATATTGTTTAAAAAATTTTGAGATCCTTACCAGATAAATGGGAAGCTAAAGTGACAGCTATTCAAGAGGTAAAGGACCTGAACCACTCTACCACTGGATGAGTTGCTTGATCATTAATTATACATGAATTAGCCATGCAACAAAGAACTGATGAAGATTCTAAGAGAAAGAAAGATATAGCATTTAAAGCTACTGAAGAAGATAAGAATGAAGATTCAGATTCATATGATGATGATGATCTTGAAAATGATGAGATAGCCCTAGTAATGAGAAAATTAAAAGGTTTTTGGATAGAAGAAGACAAATAGATGGAGGAAGCAATTTAGAAAGGAGATTTTGGAAAAAAAAGAGAAATGACAAAGAAAAGAAAGGATAAAGATAAAGATCAAATTTCAATCTGTTATGAGTGCAAGAAATCGGGTCATATACGCCCTGACTGTCCAGAAATTAGAAAAAGATGATAAGAGAAAGAAGAAGAAGGCAAAGCTTGCAGCATAGAGTGACACCGATGAATCTACATCCACTGAAGATGATGAAGAAATAACAAAACTGCTCAGATCTGTCTTATGGGTTTAGAAGATGAGGTAACTACTTCTGAACCTAATTTAGAATTTATATGATGAGCTTCACAATGCTTTTTGTGAATTATTAGTAGAATATAAAAAACGGGTTTGAAAATAAAAATTTAAAAAACCATTGTGATATGATTGAAAAAGATAAAAATGAAACTTGGTGAAAGAAATAAGATTTTACAAAGGAAATTAAGTCTAGTTTGTGAAAGACTTAAGATTGCTCAATTGAAAAAGAAGAGTTCTTGAGAAAAACAAAAGTTTGCAAAATGAAAATGATGATTTGAAAAAGGAAGTTCAAAAGCTTAAGCCCTTGGTTGAAAATTAACCTTAAGTTCCAACAAGCTTGAACTAATTTTAAAAATCATGAGCGATAAATAACACGTTTAGAATTAGTTACAAGGTTCAATTTTAATGAATTTTCTGCATCTATATCAAATGCTCCTAAGTTCATTACCTCAAATAATTTAGACCTAAATTTGCATCATCATATACTTTTTATTCAAAGCCAAGAATTGTATGCTATGCTTGCAATAATGTTGGTCATAAAGCATTTGAGTGTCATTTGAAATATAATGGCAAAAAAAATCAAGAAAATTTGGGTTCCAAAATGAACTGATTCTACTAACTTGCAAGGATCCAAGAAAGCTTGGGTACCTAAATCTATACCTGATTGTTTTGCAGGGATGTCTTGCAACCACAATACAAGAAAAGATGTTACCTTGATAGCGGCTATTCAGATACATGACGGTGATATCGATCAATTCTTCACCCTAAACAAAAGATGGTGGAATGGTAACCTTTGGCGATAATTGCAAAGGAAGGATAATTGGTATTGGTAAAATCAAATTACTCCTTCTACATTTATCGAGAATGTGATACTTGTAGAAAAGTTAAAACATAATCTTTTGAGTATTAGTCAGCTTTGTGATATTGGTTTTAATATTTTCTTCAAGTCTTCAATGTGTATAGTAGTTGATCCACTTGACTCTAGTACAAATTTCATTGAACATAGACTTGGTAATATTTATATAGTAGATCTTAATGATCTGGCTATGTCAGCAATACAAATCTTGTAGCAATGAATGATAAGAGCAAGGAATCAGTTTACTATGGCATAGGCGACTTAGACATGCTAGTATGGATACTATAGGAAAACTAATTTCAAAATATTTAGTTAAAGGTTTGCCAAGTTTAAAGTTAACTTTGATTATGTTTGCGATGCTTGTCAATTAGGAAAGCAAGTGAGGAGGAGTTTTAAATTCAAAAATATTGTTTCTACTACTAGATCCTTAGAGCTACTTCACATTGACCTATTTGGACCTACTAGGACTACAAGCCTAGGTGGTATGTGTTGCCCGATCTTACCGCGGTGGCTTGTAGCTCATGAGCTGGCACCGGTTCTCGGACTCTACTACCTTGAGATTTCCAAGCCTCCGGTCCTGCAAAACAAGGTCAGAGACCCAGCCAGGGATTCCGGCGGGGATACTCCGATAATCAAGTTAGAGAGCGGCAAGATGGAACAGGTCCACTAAGACGGGTTCTTGAAGGATCCCTGTGCTTAGAGGAGATTTTTAAATGAAGGAGTGTGAGGAAGAGAGGGGTTGAAGCCCATTCCTGCGCTGGGTTAACCGAGCTTGCGCCTAGGATTTCTTGGGGTCCCGGATCGTTCTCTCGTATTCTTTCCTCCTATCGACTTACCTTTTCATTTGCTTTTACCGTCCCTTTTATACCATCGGACAGCCTTTGGTCTTCGTCCGCTCCCCCGGAGGCTCTCGAGGATCTCTGGATCCCTTCCTCCCCTTTCCCCTTTAGGTCCGAGAGTTAAGTGGCCAGCACGCCTCGTCCGTCGTGTGTCATGAAAGGAAAAACTGGCGAGACCTCGAGCCAAGCACGTGAGCCCTCCTTTCGAGGCGTTGACGTGGGCTTCCTGTGTGGACACCTGGCGGAGTGGCAAAGAGAGGCTCGACTTCGGTCGAGGTGGACCCGTCTTGGGGTGCCACCTAGCGAAGGAGCAAGAGGGCCTGGCTCGACCTCGGCAGAGGTTGACCCGTCTTGGGGCGCCACCTGGCGAGGGAGCAGAAGGCCGCCACTTCGCCGAGGTGGATCCCTATTGGTGTACACCTGGCGGAGTGGCAAAGAGAGTCTTGACTTCGACCGAGGTGGACCTGTCTTGGGGTGCCACCTGGTGAAGGAGCAGGAGGGCTTGGCTCGACCTCGACAAGGTGGACCCATTTTGGGGTGCCACCTGGCGAGGGAGCAGAAGGTCGCCAGCTTCGGTCGAGGTGGACCCCTCCTGGTAGACACCTGGCAGAGTGGCAGAGAGAGGCTCGACTTTGATCGAGGTGGACCCGTCTGGGGTGCCTGGTGAAGGGGCAGGAGCGCCATTTCGCGAGCGAGGAATTTTGAAAGAAAATCCACGTGCACCGGCGGCATCCAGCTGGATCTGACACACGTTCCAAGTCAGCGATGTAGCCATATTAGTGAAATATGGTCTTGTGATTGTAGATGATTTTTCAAGATACACATGGATTTTGTTTATGCACATAAGATGAGACTTTTAAAGTATTCAAAAAGTTTTATAAAAAATTTTAAATTTAAAAAATCTTTCCGTTATTTGTATCCATAGTGATCACGGTACTGAATTTGAAAATTAATATTTTGATCACTTTTGCACAAAGCATGGGATTGATCACGACTTCTCAGCTCCTAGAATACCACAAAATGGTGTTATAAAAAGAAAGAATCAAACTTTAGAAGAGATATCCAGAACAATGATTATGAAGGAAATCTTACAAAATACTTTTGGACAGAAGCTGTAAATACCGCTTGCTATATTTTGAACAGAGTTTTAATTAGACCTATCATTAGAAAATTCCCTATGAACTGTGGAACAATAGAAAGCCTAATATCAATTATTTTTCATATTTTCGGATGTAAATGTTTTGTTCTTAATATGGTAAAGATAACCTTAGTAAATTTGAAGCAAAATCCGATGAGACTATTTTTCTTGGATATTCTTTAAATAGAGTTTTCAACAGAAGAACTTTGACTGTGGAAGATTAATATATTTATCTTTAATGAATCTGATATTACATCTTCTAGAATAGAAGATCGTACTGATGATGATGCAGATACACTAGAACATGGACTGAAGGATTTGACTCTCAAATAAACAAACAGTGAACAACTGAAGAAGAGGTAAGCAAAAATCATGAGTATATACTCAAAGAATGGAGGTATGTCACTCACATCCCAAGAACTAATTATAGGAGCCATCTCAAGGTGTCAGAACTAGAGCTGCACATAGAGATGCACACGACTTGATTGCTTTTGTTTATCATGTAGAACCACACACTATAGAAGAAGCCGAAATTGATCCTAATTGGATGTTAGCTATGCATGATGATTTAAACCAATTTAGGAGAAATAATATTTAGACTCTAGTAGAAAGACCTAATACTACCCTATTATGGTACTATATGGTTTATAGAAATAAACTTGATGAGCAAAGTAATGTAATTAGGAATAAGGCTAGACTGGTAGCTCAGGTTATAATCAAGAAGAAGGAATAGATTTTGATGAGACGTATGCACCAGTAGCTAGGCTAGAAGCCATTAGATTACTACTAGCATATGCATGCTTTTTGAATTTCAAATTATTTCAAATGGATGTAAAGAGTGCATTTTTAAATGGTTTTCTATATGGAAGTTTTTGTCGAACAACTGTCGGGTTTTATTGATCACACATTTCCAAATCATGTTTTTAAATTAAATAAAGCTTTGTATGGTCTTAAACAGGCACCTAGAGCCTGGTATGACAGATTAAGTAAGTTTTTATTAGAAATGATTTGTAAGAGGTAGTGTTGATACCATACTGTTTATTCAAGAAAAGACAATGATATTTTAGTTGTTCAAATTTATATTGATGATATATATTTGGATCTACTGATGATCTTTGTGTCAAGATTTTGCTAAATTAATGTAGGATGAATTCGAAATGAGTTTGATGGGTGAGCTGAGTTACTTCCTCGGACTTCAGATCAAACAATCTAAGGAAGTATTCTGATCAACCAGCCAAATATATCAAAGAGATTATCAAAAAGTTTGGCATGGAATCAAGCAAAGAAATTGGAACACCCATAAATCTTGCATGTAGACTTGATAAAGATGAAAATGGCACAAATGTTGATCAAAAGTTATATAGAGGTATGATCGGTTCCTTACTTTATTTAACAGCCAGTAGACCTGATATTTTATTTAGTGTTTGTATTTGCACATTTTCAATCTAATCCAAAGAGTCACACATCATAGCTGTTAAAGAATCATTAAATTCTTAAAGGCACATGCAATCTAGGATTATGGTATTCTAAGTATACATTTTAAAATAATTTAGTTATTCTGATGCTGATTATATAGGCTATAAAATTGATAAAAAAAGTACAACTAGCACTTGTCCATTTCTAGGTGTCAACTTTATTTCATTGCACTGTCATAAATAGAACTATGTAGCACTGTCTACTGCTGAGACAGAATATATGGCTACGAGGAGCTGTTGTTTTTCAAGTGTTATGGATCAAGCAATAACTAGAAGATTATGGTGTTATCCAATCTAAATTCCTATTAAATGTGATAACAATAGTGCTATTAATTTATCTAGAAATCCAATTCAGCATTCTCAAACTAAGCATATAGAAATTAGGCATCATTTCATTCATTCGATCATGTTTTAAAATATGTTGTTGAATTAGAATTTGTACCCACTGAATATCAACTTGCTGACATTTTTACTAAACCCCTTAGTCAAGATAGATTTGAAAAGATTAAAGGCAAATTAGGCCTATGTGACCAATTCTGATAGTTTTGACCTAATTTCTTAAAAAGGAAAAATTATCTAGGCATTTCAAAATTCCTTCTAGAGCTTATGACAACCTCTTTTAGTATTTAGAAATCCATAAAAACTTATTTTATCTTTTTTTGAGTTTCAACCCTAAATTTGGGCTCAAGCTGACTCGAGCCACCTGCTGTTTCGGCGAGCCGACTCGAGAGTCGGGCCGAGGCTTTTTACATAGGGCATCATAGGTTTGAATCTTTAATTTCTTTCTGCCCTTCTTATTTTTTCTTAGCCGTTCCCTTTCCCTAACCTAAGAAAAACCTTTAGAACACCTCTACACCCTTCCAAAATCCTAATCTAACCTAGATGGCTCCTATGAAAGCCATGGCAAAGAAGGCTGGGAGGGTTGTTCGGTCAGTGGCAAAGGAAAGGAGGACCAAGCGAAGGTTGGATACTTCAAATCCGTCAAAGGAACATCAGAAGAGCATGAAAAACCACGAAGTTCCAAGGCAGGTAATTTCGATGGTAAATAGGCAAGTAACCCCAGGTAGATGCATAGACTTCACATTTTTATAACAAGGGAATTTAAAGATTGGTGATTGGTTGATTGGACAAGGTTGGAAGGATTTTTGCATGCTTATCTTCCTACATATCCTAACCTTGTTATACATTTTTTTTGCGAATATGTCTTTGGGTGCATTTCATATTGAATCTACTGTGAAGGGGAAACACATTGAATCAGTGAGCAAAAATTATCTAGTGTTCTTCAAATACCAAAAGAGGGTGAGAGCTACTTAGTATTGAAGGACAAACAGAAAACATTGAAATTGTACTGGAAAGGACAAATGTGACTGGAGTGATTCATGTTAGAGCCAACCAACTCTCATTGAAGATGAGGTTGTTACATGTTACAGCCGTGACAGTGACGTGGCCAGGCTCAGGTATTGCCGAATGCGAGCGAGCCACGTGTGAGTTTTAATGCCGGAATCAGCGCCACGTCCTCAAGGCTGGGGTCGGCAAGACCGCACCGCCCGATACTGTCTGAAGCAAACGGCCCCCGCGAGGTCGAGTTCGGCCCGAAGTCCCCCACCAACTCATCTGCGCCCGGGCTCGGAGGAGCCCGCCCGTGTGAGGTCGGCCGAGGTCGGCTGACCCTCCGCCTTGCGCCAGGTGGCCGCCCGGAGACGGCTCCACCTCGGCCGAAGCCAGGCGATCTTCTGCCACCTCGCAGGTGTCCACCCAGGAGGGGTCCACCTTGGCCGAGGTCGGCTGACCCTCCGCCTTGCGCCAGGTGGCCGCCCGGAGACGGGTCCACCTCGGCCGAAGCCAGGCGATCTTCTGCCACCTCGCCAGGTGTCCACCCAGGAGGGGTCCACCTTGGCCGAGGTCGGCTGACCCTCCGCCTTGCGCCAGGTGGCCGCCCGGAGACGGGTCCACCTCGACCGAAGCCAGGCGATCTTCTGCCACCTCGCCAGGTGTCCACCCAGGAGGGGTCCACCTAGGCCGAGTCGGCTGACCCCCGCCTTGCGCCAGGTGGCCGCCGGAGATGGGTCCACCTCGGCCGAAGCCAGGCGATCTTCTGCCACCTCGCCAGGTGTCCACCCAGGAGGGGTCCACCTAGGCCGAGGTCGACTGACCCCCCGCCTTGCGCCAGGTGGCCGCCCGGAGACGGGTCCACCTCGGCCGAAGCCAGGCGATCTTCTGCCACCTCGTCAGGTGTCCACCCCGGAGGGGTCCACCTAAGCCGAGGTCGGCCGATCTCTCGCCTCTCGCCAGTCGGCCCCCGGAGACAGGGCCAACTCAGCCGAAGCCAGACCGCTCGTACGGAGAGGCCCCCGGGGGAAAGCGACGGGTCCTGAGGCCATCCCTCGGGCCGTACCGACCCCAGACGGCGTCCCGTACGGAGGGCGGCGGCACGCGGAACGTGACTTACACTGGCCCGACAGGTCCCGCAGTCGAGAGATCCGATCCTGACGGAACAGGCCCCGTAAACGGATGGCGCCCACGCTCGGGGAAAAGAGCACTCTCACGAAGCCCGAGGCCTGACGACTGGCCGCTCTGCTAGCGCCGCCCTCCCTCCTTCTCTCTTCTGTCCTTGCCTTCTCCCTGCTGGGCCCGGCGGACGAGGTCGGAAAGCCGCCTGGCCTCCTTCGCCAAAAAGGGAAAGGAAAGGAAGACAGGGGGGAGGAGTTTTCGAGGAGGAAAAGGACAAGCACACGACGGAAAGCACACGACGGAGGGAGATAAAGAAGGAAGAATCCAAAGACTGCAAGGTAAGCCAACTAGCCTGGGGACAAGAAGGAAGCACCGGCACAAGGCCTCGCTCCGAGAAAGAAGCCAGAGATCCCGAGAGGGAATACTGGACGCGAGCTCGGCAGGCAGGCCCAGCCGAGATTCCGGTCCCCGGCGCTTCCCCTTCACTAGTTAACTCTCCAAACCTGGGACCCTTTAGAGGGCCTGGGAGCGAGAGTCTGTTCCCCCTCGTCGTCTACTGACTTGACCGTCGGAGCCCCCTCGCCGGAATCCCCGGCCAGGGTCCTCTAACCCCTTTGTTGCAGGTTTCTCGCAGGAAGGGAGGCTCCCTTGCCAGGCGGTCAGGGAGGATCGGCTGATCCTCGGCACGGGCGCGGCGACGAGGACGGCAACATTACATAATATCATTAGCTGCATCTTTCTACCCCGGATTGGGAGATTCGACTGGGTGAGCGAGAGAGACCTAGTCTTCATGAGATGTTTAGTTGAGGGGGAGGCCCTCAACTTACCCTTTATCACGTTATCACAGATGAGGGAAGCTGCTCGTAGGGCACAAGCATGTCTTCCGTATGGGATGATTTTTACCCTACTATTTCAGGATGCCCAGGTTGATTTGTCTGTAGAGGACAGTAGACCACTATTACTACAGACAAATACAACTTGAAATCTTTGACTAGGATGGGGTTCTTAAAGGTAGAAGGTCACTGGATTAGGAAGAGTTCAGGACTTCTAGTGACTCATTCTGATGATGATTCAGGAGAGGATGATCAGAGAGCACAGGGACAGGATGCTGAGGCAGAGCCACATACTGTGAGGCTAGACCTTCAGAGCCAGCTCCTTCTACTCGATCACCTGTCAGAGGATTGACTGCTGTTGGACCAGGTGATGATGATAGACTGCAGCGTATACTGGATGAGATCTATAGTCTTCAAAGAGGGAGATCAGATACTAATGCCACGATATCTGCACTTCAGTCAGAGATGCACCAGGGTTTTCAGGACATCATGACTATTCTTCAGTAGATTATAGCAACCAGTCACTCTGTACCTACTCCTTCTACAGCAGCACCAGATATTGGCACAAATTGTCGACAGGGAGAGGCAGGACACTTCACTAACATTCCTTCAGTTGCTACTCCTATTAAGGCTGGGACTGGTACTGAGATTCTGAGTTTTGATGTTGGAGACACTCCGGTGACAGAGATTTTGTCTACTACCAGCACTCTTGCCTTTTCTGTTGATCCTCCTACTGCTCGACCTACTCCTATTATGATTTCTTCTGAGCCTAAAGCTAAAGCTAAACCTAGAACCTCTAAGACTACTACTCCTGTTAGGACCAGACTTAGGGACCTTAGGCCTAGGTTCCCTAAATTCAAGCCTATTCCAGGTATTTTAGAGGTTGGTTCCACCTCTAGTGAGGAAGAGCTTAGTGATGATGACCCTAGTCCTTCATTTTGATGTTTTAGGACTTGATGTTTTTAGCCTTTTTTGTTGTATGTGATATTACTTCTATCATGCCGAGGCACTTTTATATTGTATCACTCTAGTACTGACACTTTTCATATATATATATATATATATATTTATGATACATGTTGTGAATGACTTCATTTGTGAATGAATGTTCTCCTTATTGCATATTTTTTTTTGTTGATGACAAAAAGGGGGAGAAGGAAGAGAGAGAAGGAAGAGAAATGAGAGAAGAGTGTGCATGAAAGTGTGAATATATACATGAAAGTGTGAATATGAAAGTAAATATGAAGAAAATATTATTACATTAGTAAGGGGGAGCTTGTGTTAAGTTTTCATTAAACTCACTTCAAATATAAGTTAATTTTGTGATACATATGATCATATGATACATTGTGATACATTGTGTTGATACTTTTCAGTTTAACAATTTGATACTCAATTTGGTTTGATACACACTATGTTAAATGTTATTTGATACATACGATACATAATAATTGTAAAGTGTTTTAAATCCTGTTCATGTCCAGTGTTTTGTCATCATCAAAAAAGGGAAGATTGTTGACCCCTGAAATGATTTTGATGATCACAAAATATTAGAGCAATATGTAATCTTGTAAAAGGGTTTGTAAAATTGTAAAAATAAGAGCGAGTAAATTAGCTCTTGTTGGATTCACATGTTGAAGAATTTTGGAAAAGTTTGAAGCCTTAAATGAAGTTTTGGCAAGAGCTAACTCATGGATCAAGAGCCGACTCATGGATCAAGAGCCGACTCTTTCTGGCACAGTACAAAAAATCTCAGAGTTTCAGTACCTCGAGCCGACTCAAGCCCCAAAAGCCGACTCATGGAAGAATACATGTTTTTGAAGTCTGAGACCTCGAGCAGACTCAAGCCTAGAAGAGCCGACTCGTCCAGAGTTATGTTTGTTGGTGACTGAGACCTCGAGCCGACTCTGATCTGAAGAGCCGACTCAAGAAAATGTTGATTTGTACTGATTGAAGGTTCGAGCCGACTCTAGCTTCAAGAGCCGACTCGCATAGAATTTTGTTTGGGCTATTTGAGACTTCGAGCTAACTCGTGGACCTCGAGCCGACTAGAGTGACCGTTTTCTGCACTCTAACAGCTAGTTACTGAAAGTGGATTTTGAACTCCAAATTGTCTCCAACAGCTCTTTTTTAAATCCCTAGGCCCTATAACGGCTATATCTCATGGAAAACTATAAAAGGGAGTATTTTTGATGGATTAAATAATTTTTTAAGGGATTATTCATTGGTTTATCTTTAGAATTTGAAAAGTCTTCAAGTTTTTCACCAACCCACTTCAAGAGCATTCAAGATAGGATTCAAAGCTTCACCAACTCTTCTTCATCATTGAATCCACTTTTTGAAGGAGCAAAGAAGTAGCTTGAACAACATTAAAAGAGCATTCAAGGCTAGGCTTCACCTTGATCTTCATCGGCAACATTTAAACAAACTCGGTTTGTTGTGTAGTTGCTTTATATTTTTGACATATCTTGTTTTCTCTCTAAGAACAGCAAAGGGCTATGTCTTGAGAGAGGGTTAAAGATTTTTAGGTGAACCTTGTGAAAACCTAAGTTGGGTTCTTAGTGATCCCGGTATAAAACCAAGTGATGGGTTTTCTTTGGTGATCCCATTTAAAACCAAAGGGAGTTGGATTTTCTTTGATGGTCCCGGTAAAACCAAAGTATATAGGTTTGGATTGTGAGCCTGTTTAAAATAATCCGACTGTATTCCGATTAGGGGATATAGTGAAAATTCCAAGTGGTCCTTAGGTAGTGGACGTAGGAGCCGGTTGCTCCGAACCACTCTAAATTTTCTTGTGTTTGTGCTTATTTTATCTTATTGCATTTACTTAATTGCTTCCGCATTGAATATTGCACCACAACACCAAAAGGACTTTAAATTGCATATACTTGTCAAAAATTTTTATAATCCCAATTCACCCCCCTCTTAGGAAGCCACTTGGGCAACAGAACGACTAGAGATTTAATCTTGCATACAGCCCACTAATATTTCCTTACTCTCTTCTTTGATAGAAAAGGAATATAAGATACTTGAATAGCTTATTGAGCTAGCATAAATAACTTGTTGATATACGCTTTAGATCCATATTTAATTTCAATAAGACTATACCATGGATCAACCTTCATATCTTTGACATTATCAAATTATTGGCACTTAAATCGAATAACACTATTACCTCTAATGTAGGTCAACTTAATTACTACTTTGAAGATTCCATAATAGTTACTCTCTGCATCTTTTTACTAGTTGCCCTTTATACATACATTACTATTTATTTTGCTCTTTGATATCTATATTGCCGGGTGTAAAATTTAAAATCATTTACGTTATAACCATTATAACCTGTCACATATTTTGTTAGCCTATAACCTAATAGTCTTAGCTTTTTAGGTATTTGTTTGCCCCCTTGCATGACCTACATATTATCAAAAAAAATAATTGGGAGAAATTAAAATATATGAAATGATAATTGACTCTTACCGGTTGATGGAACTAATCAGCAAAGTTTTGTGAGTTCCATGTAGAAATTTATTACTTATCTTCGGATTGTCCCCGAAGGAAATTGCCTAAGATTTTATGCATATTTTTTTATAATTTACAATAAAATTAAACCTATTTTAAAACTATTTTAAATAGAAAATCATGTATATAGATCAAATCTAAAAAACTAACATGATATGCAACATAGAAAATAAAATCAGCATGCATTGATCTAATCAATGCATACTATAGATCATATCTACCAAGACTATGAGATCAAATCTTTTACCAGATCATGGGTCAATGATCATCATTGTCGATGATATATGATAAGGGCTCTCCACATCACTTCATAGCCGCACAGAATTTTAGTATTATGAATCGTCCATACAAAACTCCCGAATGTAATCAGCCCTTCCTAAAATGCTATCTCTATGTAAAGGCCGGAAGATGGCTGATTTGACCTCTTTTTTGAAACTTCTTGGACCTTTCAAGAAGATTAAGAAGAGGTATTCTTGGAGGACTTAATGGTAGAAGAGAACAAAGGAGACTCCTCTCTTTTATTTTTCTTTCTCTTCCCTCTAAAAACCTAGAACTAGAACCCCACACCCTTGGATTTCACACCTCCTTTCTCTTCCATGCTTTTTCAGTAATGTATCTCTTAGATTACATGATGAAAAGGCCTTTTTAATCTTGCACAACATCAGAAAAAACTAAATAAAAATATGGCATAGAGATTAGGATAAGGAGAAATAGAGTTAGGATAAGACTAGGAGTTCTATTCCCAAAAGGACTCCACATTAAATTCAAATAAGTTCAGATTTAATTCAAACCAATCCTAATCTAAAAGAGAATGAAAGAGATGAAAAAAATAATTTTTTTATGAAGAATTCATGAAAAATATTCTTAGAAGGCATGGAAAACTTTTAGAAAAGAAAATAAGTTGGACTAGGTTAGGGTTTGACTAAGATTTGATCAAAATTAGTTTGGAACCAAAACTAATTTGGTTATAACTAATTTAACAAACTTGAACCTAATCTAATTAGGTTTCAATTAGTTTAATTAAATCTCAATTAAATCTAGAATTAATTAAATTCATATCTGAATTAAATCAAAATTAAAATTTCTTAGCAATTAGATCATTGTATAACTAATCAGGTAAGATCGAATTGAACTAATTTTAATTAGACTTAACCTAATCCTCTTTGCTTAATCAAATTGAGGCAATTAGCAATATAATTACTAATTAATTATCTTATAATTAATATTTATTTATTTATTTATAATATTTGTATAGGTTTGATTATTAATTATATTTATAATTTTGTCACTGAATGATTTTTAATCATTAGTCAGCCATCATGATTGGTCAGAAACTTCTATTATGTGTGACCTCATAGGTTCAAATACTAAGTCGATAGCCAAGGAACCAATTTTTGAACTAATCAATGTGACCATCTAGTAATAGTACTCGATGTCCAGATAGGTCAAATATTCATGAAGCAACATTCAAGAATCCAGGCATATAGTTTTCATATAATTCATTTTTTTGACCTAATGCTCAGGATTATTTCAGAGTCAACTATCAACTCTTAAATAGTGCATTCAGATGTATCTCAATCTAATAAATCCTGTGACTCCTCACAAGGATTGCCTTGACCAAGGTCTTACTAAATTGAAACATGGCAGAGTATTTTCTCCAATACTTTAGAGTGGTCAATTCCATCTTGACTCACACACTAACTTAACAAGTACTTGACCATATTTAGTAACCTTCCATCGCTAGATTAAAAACCCAAATAGCTTGGCACCTAAGTATAGTAAGTTGCTTGCAAGTCATTATGGTGATCTCAGATCGGAGGGATATTTATACTCATATCCTTCTAAGAGAAACTCTCGATAATAGAGTTCTCTACAGAGTTGTCATGTTCAATGCAGTATACTCCTAAACTCACTTGCATGCCATACCAGTGTCTCCATACTTCTTGGTTATAAGGATAACTAATTCATATGGCATATAATAATCTATGCTCGATAAACATTGTCGTCCTAAGTAATAGCATAATATTTGGTCGCAAACATGTTTAAGAACTACTCCATAAATCTTTCTTTATCAAATTGAAGTAGTTCTAAGGACTTCATTTCAAAAGAGTTCAAAAAAAGATGCAAAAAAAGATGAACTACTAAAAATAATTTTTATTTTATTAATGATTCATATATAAATTTATAATGAGCACAACCATCTATGATCTAGATGATTGGCTTTAGGATATATTTCTTAACAACTCCTACTTGGACTAGAGCCAATTAGAACAATATCAAATACCCACCTTCCACTTGTGGTTATCAAACTCTTTGATTTCGAGGGATTTAGTAAATAGGTCAGCCAAGTTCTCCTTTTCGCCGATCTTCTGAAGGTCAGCGTCACCTCGATCCATTATCTCTTGGACAAGGTGGTAGCGACGTAAAATGTGCTTGGTCCACTGATGAGCCTTTGGTTCCTTCATTTAAGCTATGGCCCCAGTGCTATCATAATATATGAGAACTGGACCTTCAATCGAGGGTACCACTCCAAGCTCGGTGATAAACTTTCATAGCCAAACATCTTCCTTTACAGTATCGGATGCTGCAATATACTCCATCTCGTATACAGAATCAGCCACTATGTGCTGCCTAGAACTTTTTTAATAGATTGCTTCTCCATTCAGGATAAAAATATAACCTAAGACACTCTTGCTATCATTTTTATCTGACTGAAAACTCGAATCAATATAATTGACTAGTTTTAGCTTAGAATTTTCATAAATAAGCCACTAGTCCTTAGTATTTCTTAAATACTTAAGGATGGTTTTTACCCTTCCAATGGTTCTCTTTGGATTAGATTGGTATCTACTCACTACTCCTAGTGAGTATGCCACATCTGGTCTCATACATGTCATAGCATACATTATAGATTTCACTACCAAAGCATATGGAATCTTACTCATATACACTCTTTCTTGAAGAGTTATCGGACAATCCTTCTTAAAGAGAGTTAATTCATGGTCTATCAAAAAATAACTTTTTTGGAATTCACCATACTGAACCACTTTAGTACAGTCTCAATGTACAAAGACTGGGTTAATCCTAGCAACCTTGTAGATCTATCCCTATAGATCTTCATCCCTAGGATATAGAATGCTTCTCCTAAGTCCTTCATGGAGAATTGAGAAAATAGCCATACTTTAATTCCTTGCAACGTAGGAATGTCATTCCCGATTAAGAGAATGTCATCCATATACAAAATAAGAAATACTACTACTAAACTATCATCCCATTTGTAAATGTAGGGTTCTTCTCTATTCCTAATGAAGCCATACATTCTGAACACGTTATCAAAATACATGTTCCAACTTCAAGATGCTTGCTTCAATCCATAAATAGATCTTTGAAGCTTGCGCACCTTTGATTCATCCATGAATGTGAACCCTTCATGTTGTATTATATACACATCTTCTTCTAGCTCTCTATTTAGGAAAGTGATTTTCACATCAATTTGCCAGATCTCAAAATCAAGATGTATCGCTATTGTGAGCATGATCCGAATGGATTTGAGTATTACCATAAGCAAAAGTGACTCGTCATAGTCAATACCATAATGCTGATGATATCCCTTGGCAACTAGATGAGCTTTATAGGTCTCCACCTTTCCATCTGTGCCTCTTTTTCTTTAAAAATTTACTTGCATCCTATGGATTTTACCCTTTCATGTGGATTAACGAGTGTCCATATATCATTGACTTTCATGGACATTTTGGATTTCATGACTTTTAGCCATTTCTCAAAATCAATACTCTGCATTGCATCCATATAGGTGCTCGTATCCTTGTTATTTTCATCAAGTTCAATAAAATCACCATCCCCGACCAAGAAACTATAGTATCGGTTTGGCTGATGCGATACTCTATCGTTCTTCTTAATGGTGCATCTATAATGAGCTCCGGGTTTGATCCAATCAAATCTGGTTTTGTGGTTCAGTCAATGGTATCAGTTTTTCTACCTATCGAACTTCTTCGAGTTCAACTTTAGAGGCGTTAGTTCCTTCTTCAATTCCTTTTTAAAAAGACTGCTCTATTACTAACAAACACCTTTTGTTCATAAATATGGTAAAAGTAATATCCCTTAATCTTTTTTAGGTATCCCATGAAAATTTACTTGTCAGACTTAGGTTTGAGCTTGTCCATTTTTAAACATTTGATATAAGTCGGACATTCCCAGATCCTAAGGTATGAGAGCCCCATCTTATGCCTTGACTATATCTCATATGTTATTTATCTACAGACTTGCTGGAAACTCTATTTAGAATGTAGCAAGCCGACTCAAGTGTATATCTCCAAAAGGAGATCTATAAACTCGTAAACCCCATCATGGACCAAACCATGTCTAACAAGGTTTGATTCCTCCATTTAAATACTCCATTATGATGAGGTATCCCAGGAGGTGTCCATTATAAGAGAATCACATTCTCTTCTAAATATGCTAACAACTCACTTGTGAGGTATTCACCTCCTCGATCGGATCGAAGAGTTTAAATACTCTTTCCAGTCTATTTATCTACTTCATTACAGAATTATTTGAATATTTAAATGATTTAGACTTATACTTAATAAGGTAGACACACCCATACCTCGATAGATCATTTGCGAATGGATGAAGTGGTGATATCCACCTATGGCTGAAGATTCATGGGTCTACATACATCACTATGTACTAGACTCAGAATCTCAATAGCTCTTTCACCTTTTTCAATAAAAGGTGATTTAGTCATTTTACCAAAAAACAGGATTCACAGGTCAGCAATGATTTAAATTCATTGAGCTCGAGGGAACCCTCTTTAATTAATATATTTATCTTATTCTTATTAAGATGATCTAGCTTGCAGTGTTGAAGGTAAATATCAAATACATGCTCTAATCTAGGACATTTAATATACGTATACACTATACTAATAGGCTATGATAAAATATGAATATTATTTTTTAATCCACATATCATAGTAGCACTATTCAAAATAATATCATAATAATTATCTTTTATTGATAAATGAAAATTGTTCTTGACCAAAAGGTCTATAAAAATAGCATTCATCATAAAACTAGGACAAAATGACAATCATCTAAAATAATGATATTTCATTGAATATAAGCTTGATAATTCCTAAAGCTAGAACTAGAACTACTCTTCCATCTCCAACATTCAGGAATCTCTTATCATCTTTAAATCTTCTACTAACCTAAAGTCCCTACGATGAATTAAAAATATCAATAGGACTTCAGTATCTAATATCCAGATAATAGTATCACAAATGAAAAAAATTCAAGGTATTATTATAAGTACCTTGTCCAGCAATTGCTTGTTTGTTGATCTTCTTTTCTAACCTATTCGGGTCCAATGAGATAATGTAAAGAGGATGATTCCTTTTTTAGTTTTCTGCTTCTTATAAAAGAATCACTCTACCTGACTTTGGTCAGACTTCATCTCCTTAGTCTGACTTGGCTGAGCACATTGCACCTTCTTCTTATTTTTCTCCTTTCATTTCTTAAAGGGATGCCGCCTTGTCGAAGTAGATCATTTCACTACATTTACTAGCCCCTTGTGGAGCTAATGATCATTTTTATAAGTCTATAGTAACCCCAGCATATCGTAGTAGTTTACTACAGGCTTAGTCATTCTGTAATGACTAAGAAAGTCAAGGTTGGACTTTGACAAGGAATTCAAGATTGCATCCTTCCTAAGCTACTCATGTAAGGAAAATCCAAGTTTGTTAAGGTGCTGGATCAGTTCGACCATATACAATATATAATCAATGCCGATGCCCATTTCCTCATCTTAGCATTGAAGATGGCATAAGATGTTTTGTACTTTTCAACATCATTAGGAGTGTCAAAAGATTCTTCAACACTTGAAGCATATCCTACAACTGAGCATCCTCGAATTTGTGATTGAGTTCATCATTCATGGATGCCTGCATAATGTATCAAACTGTGGTTCAATCATTGAGCCACTTCTAGTAAGTATCTTGGACCAAACCTTGGACATTAAGAGAGAGCTCCTCAGGTGTCAGATCTATTAGCATGTACAAGATCCGTTCATGCTCCAAGACTATTTTTAGCTTTTGATACTAATTATCAAAATTGGATCCTATCAGCTTTTCATTATCTAATAATGAATGGAGCGATAATATATTGGCCCTTTTTAACTAAAAAAAAGAGAATAAGACCTTTTAGTACATGAATCATTTAATTCTAAAGATTTAGACTTTAGTCTAAAGATCCTTCCACTATTTTATTCAAATTGGTAGTCTCTATCTCTAATTTGAGGAATTACATTAATTTCCTAGCGGGTACTAAAATTTTATAGACTATACATGAGCCTGAGTGTGGCTCGACCCATCTATGTGAATCTAAAGATAAGTTCTCTACCAATTATTTCTTCAAATAACTTATAGTATTTAATTTTGCTCTAGGCACCTCTTCAGTAGGCATGTGGCACCTCTACTGAAAGTCTTGGTTAGATCCAATCATTAACATGACAAAATTCAGTATTTTTAACTAACGAATGACCAAGCTTGAGTGTGGCTTGGCCTACCTGATCACCGTTAAGAAAGTCACACCTGAATCATCATAATATGAATGATAACTCTAATTACCAGATGAGCACCAGGTCTTTGGACCTTCAATAATCATCTTAACTATTGAACCCATTACCATCCTCTTAATGGGAGGTTATGACTTGGTTATTTCCATAACTTAATTATTTTATGAACCTAATAATTTAAAGGTTTTATTAAAAATTCAAAAGAGAGAAGAAGAAAGACCAATCCTCCCACTGACTTCATCAAGTTTGTGACGAGGGTCGAAGACATAATTGATCTAAGGGCACCTAGATCAGTCAAGTTGATCATCCTTACTGGCATGGGTTAACTCGAATCAATGAGCTATCTAATTGAAAACTAACTGATCACATTGGCCAGGTAAGTGAGATCAATGAAAGGATTTCAGTATTAACCTCTTTTCTTAGACACCAACCAAGTTGGCCATGTAAGAGGTAGCTCTAATTAATGACCATGATTAAATACCAACTTATCTTAGACACCAATTAGTTTTTTAGATTTGATTAGACTAGTCTAAGGAATCGAGTCTGACCATTAAGCCATAAACAGGTCCATTTGTTATAATACGAACTTGATCAAACTATCACAATAGATTTGATCTAGAGAAAACTTGACATAATCCTAATTAATTTTTGGTTAAATTAAATCCAATTCTTTATTAAGTCTCTATTATTCAAAATTCTAACCTTAGGTCTAACCCAATTAAATGACCTGATTCAAGCTAACCTAAAGTCCATGATTTATGAAATATGATTAGATCATTAATTCACAATTCTATATCTAATCTTAGATATTTTAATTCCAATAATTAATTAAGATTAATTTTTATAAAATTTAGATTTAAATAATTTATATGCATATTATATATATTAAATATTTTTAGATCTAAACTATATGATATAGTCATGTGCTAAAATTAATATTATGTTTCATATTCTAAATATAAAATCAAGTCATAATAAATTTATTTCAGATAAAAAATAGTAAACTAAATAATATTTAAATCATTAAAAAATAGATTTAATAATTGTTGCCCAGGTGGCTTTCCCGAGAGGGGGTGAATAGGAAATTTAAAAAATTTAATCAGATATGTGCTCTTTTAAATCTACTTTAGTATGGAGGTTCTGTGTTTCAAATAATTAAGAGCGAAAGTAAACACAAATAGAGAAAGTACAATGCAAACACAACAAATTTATAGTGGTTCGGAGCATCCTCGCTCCTACGTCCACTATCCAAGATACTACTTAGGATTTTCACTATATTCACTACCGGAATACAATCGGATTGTTTTACCGAGCTCACAATCCAAAACCCAACTTGGTTTTTCAACCGGGTTCATCAAAAATCCAACACTTGATTTTGAATAATGTTGTTGTCATCTTCATCTAATCTGCAGGTAGGACTCATGGGTGTGCTTGCTTCTTTGCTTGTTTCCATACTAAACTTTTTGATGATTTTTTTGATGTATTTGGCTTGGTTTATGAAGATCATTTCCTTTGTTTGTTTCACTTGAAGTCTAAGAAAGTAATTTAGTTCACCCATAAGGCTCATTTCAAACTTACCCTGCATCAACTCAACAAATTCTCTACAAAGAGTTTCTTTAGTTGCACCAAATATAATATCATCAACATAAATTTGTACAACTAACATATCATTATTTTTTTTGATAAACAAAGTTTTATCAACATTTCCTCTTGCAAAATTATTTTCAATTAAGAATTTGCTCAATCTATCATACCAGGCTCTAGGTGCTTGTTTAAGTCCACATAATGCTTAATTGAGCTTAAAAATATGTTTTGGAAAAGCATGACTTTCAAAACCTGGTGGCTGTTCTACAAAAACTTGTTTTGATATAAAACTATTTAAAAAAGCACTCTTTACATTCATTTGAAAAAGTTTAAAATTCATGTAGTAAGCAAATGCAAGTAGTAATCTTATGGCCTCTAGTCTTGCTACGAATGCATAGGTTTCATCAAAGTCTATTCCTTCCTCTTGGTTGTACCCCTTGGCTACTAATCTAGCTTTATTTCTAACTATATTATCTTATTCATCTAGTTTATTTCTATAGATCCATTTGGTTCCTATAATGGGATGGTCTGATGGTCTATCAACTAAAATCCACACTTATTTCTTTCAAACTGGTTTAGTTCTTTATGCATGGCCATCATCCAGTTTGGGTCATTTTTAGCTTCTTCTAAACTATGTGGCTCTATTTATGATACAAAGCTACGTAATCATGTGCATCTCTATGTGATGACCTAGTCCTAACACCTTGAAAGGGATCATCAATGATTAAATCTCTTGGATGAGAAGTTACATAACTTAATTCCCTTGATAGATCAACATGATCCTTACTTACCATTTCTTTTCCTTCTTGAGTTTGTCTCTCTTGTATGCTCATATCTTCCATCTCTTTTCAAGTATATCTGCATCATTATCTATGCACTCTTCTTTCTTTGAAGGTGAGGGATTAGTTTCATCAAATATAACATGTACCGATTCTTCCACAATCACTGTTCTTTTATTAAATACTCTATATGCTTTGTTATGTATTGAATAACCAAGAAAAATTGCTTCATTAGATTTAGCATCAAATTTCCTAGATTATCCTTTCCATTATTCAATACAAAGCATTTACAACCAAAAACATGAAAATAATTAATATTTGGTTTCTTTTCATTCCAAAGCTCATAAGAGATTTTCTTTAAAATTGGGTGAATCAAAACACTGTTTAAAATATAACAAGTAGTGTTCACCGCTTCTGTCTAAAAGTACATTGAAAGATTACCTTCACATATCCAAAGTCTTAATTTTTCTCTCTACAATACCATTTTGTTGTGGTGTTCTAGGAGTGGAGAAGTTGTGATCAATGCCGTTTTCTATGCAATAATTATTGAAAAATTAATTCTCAAATTTCGTGCCGTGATCACTTCTAATAGAAACAATTGAAATGTTTTTCTGGTTTGAAACTTTTTTGTGAAATTTTCGAAAGACTTTAAAAGTTTCATCTTTATGTGCAATAAACAAGATCCAAGTAAATCTTGAAAAATCATCTACTATCACAAGAGCATATTTTACCACCTAGGATTGTGGTCCTAGTTGGTCCAAATAAGTCCATGTGAAGTAGCTCAAGAGATCTAAAAATTGAAATCATATTTTTGGATTTAAAACTTCCCTAGTTTGTTTACCCATTTTGCAAGCATCGCAAACATGTTCAAAATCTACTTTAAATTTGGACAAACCTCTAACAAGATTCTTGGAAATCAATTTGGCAATAGTATGCATGCTAGTATGACCTAATCATCTATGCCAAAGTAAATAAGACTCCTTGGTCTTAACATTCATTGCTACTAGATTAGAACTACTGGACTTTGCTAGATTATTCAGATCTACCACATAAATGTTTCCAAGTCTATGTCCAATGAATTTGTTGCTAGAATCAAGTGAGTTTGTTGCTATATATATGGATGATTCAAAGACAACTTTGAAGCCTTTATCACATAATTGACTAATACTTAACAAATTATGCTTCAATTTATCTACTAGCAATACATTTTCAATAAAAGTAGAGGGGATTAATTTGATCTTACCAATACCGATTATTTTTTCCTTGACATTTCTCCAAAGATTACCAAACCTCCTTCTTTCATCTCTAGGATGATGAACTGATCATTGTCATCCATCATATGTCTTGAGCAGTCACTATCGAGATACCATCTTTTCTTTAATTTTTGGACTGCATGACATTCCTGCAAAATAATCAACAAAATCTTTTAGGTACCCAAGCTACCTTGGGTCCTTGCAGGTTAGTAGAGGTGGTTCCTTTGGCAACTCAAATATTTCTAATTTTATTCTTTCCATTTTCATTTTTCTTTAACAAATTGCATTGGAAAAATTTATGTCCAACCCCATGACATGCATAACAAACAATTATAGTATTTTGAAAAGAAGTAAACTTTGAAGTTCTAGATGTAGAAGCATGTGATGCAGATGTAGAACTATGTGACACAAAAGCATTTTGAGAAACAGATTTTGGTACAAATCCTTTCGAAGATATAAATCTAGTAGCTGAAACTCCATTTGAATTCAAAAAATTATAACCAATTCCAGCCTCATTACTTGAGATTCTTTTCTCTTTCAAGATTAACTCAAGCTTATTTGAACTTAAGGTAAGCTTTTCAACCAAAGGCTTGAATTTTTCCATCTCCTTTTTCAAATCAGAATTTTCATCAACTAAAGCTTTGTTTTTCTCAAGATAAAGATTTTTCTTAATTTCCAAATTTTTGTTATTTTTAGAAAAGACAGTTAATTTCTTTTGCAATAATTTATTCTTTTATGAAATCTCTTCCTTTTCTTTTACTAAACAATCATTAATATTCTTTAAAGCTCTAATTTTTGTTCTAACCTTTTTAAATTCAGAAAGCAAATCATGGAATGCAGAATATAGTTCATCGAAAGTAAATTCAGCTTAAGGTTCATGGGACATTACCTCACCTTCGAGACCCATAAGACATAGATT
Organism: Areca catechu; assembly: GCA_021397845.1. NCBI lineage: Eukaryota > Viridiplantae > Streptophyta > Magnoliopsida > Arecales > Arecaceae > Areca > Areca catechu. The sequence continues at coordinate 119,136,949 of CM038044.1, read as the reverse complement.
GGTAGTTTTTGTGGTCTCTTCCTCTTTTGTTGAAGTCGACTCCTCATTGTCGCTCCAAGTTGCAACCATCGCTTTCTTTTTCTTTTTCTTCAATGTTTTCTTTAGTAACGGATAATCGGGATGGATATGCCCTGATTTCTTACACTCATAGTATGTGGGCATTTGTTCATTCTCTTTTTCTCTTTTTCTCTTTTCTTGCCCTTGCTGTGTTCACCTTTCTTGTGAAACTTTCTGAAGTATCTTCCTTTCTTCTTCCATAAACCTTCTAAATCTCCTTATGACCATAGCTATATCTTCATCCTCTAAGTCATCTTCAGAGGAGGAGCATTCATCTTCCGATTTCTCATCTTGTTTCTTTGATTCTGATGCAGCTTTAAAGGCAATAGTTTTCTTCTTTTTCTGATCATCTTCAGTCTTATGCTGCATGGCCAGTTCATGTATGATGAGAGAACCTAGCAGTTCATCCAGAGTTAGTGTATTTAAATCTTTTGCTTCCTAGATGGCAGTTACTTTAGGGTCCCATTTGTTTGGAAGTGATCTTAGAATCTTTTGTACTAAATCAGCATTAGAATAAACCCTGCCAAGACTTTTCAAATCATTAATAATATCTGTAAACCATGAGAACATAGCAGAGATAGTTTCAGTTTGCTCCATCTTAAATAATTCATAGCTATGTATTAGAAGATTGATTTTTGAGGTCTTCGCTTGGGAAGTTCCATCATGGGTCACTTCGAGTTTATCCTAGATTTTTTTTGCAGATGAGCAAATAGAAATTCGGTTGAACTCATTTGCATCCAAAGCATAATATAGTAAGTTCATGGCTTTGGCATTCAATTCTCCCATTTTTATATCGTGTTCATCCCAATCATCTTCAAGTTTTGGGACATCCAGCCATCAACTTTAATCATGGGTATTTGTTGACCCTTAAGAATGACCTTCCACAAATAAAAATCAACAGCTTGAATGTATATCTTCATTATAGCTTTCTAGTATAAATAATTCGTGCCAGTGAATAGTAGAGGTCTATTAGTAGATTGGCCTTCGGCCAAGAAGTACTCGTGGGATGAGCCATCAATCTTTACTCTAATTAAGTTCAGAGACTCTGCTCTGATACCAGTTATTGCCTAGGTGACTTTCCCAAGAGGGGGTGAATTGGTAATTTAAAAAATTTAGTCAGATTTGTTCTCTTTTAAATCTACTTTAGTGTGGAGGTGCTATGTTTCAAATAATTAAGAGCGAAAGTAAACACAAACAGAGAAAGTACAATGCAAACATAGCAAATTTATAGTGGTTAGGAGCACCCTCGTTCCTACGTCTATTATCCAAGATACCACTTGGGATTTCCACTATAGTCACTATCGCAATACAATCAGATTGTTTTACCGAGCTCACAATCCAAAATCCAACTTGATTTTTCAATTGGGCTCACCAAAAAACTCAACACTTGGTTTTGAACAGGATCACCAAGAACCTAACCTTGGTTTTGACCAGGCTCACCAAAAATCCTTACACTGTTAGTTTTAAAATGGGATCACTAACAATCCAACTTAGTTTTTAAACCGGGCTCACCAATAACCCACAAACTCATAAAGAGTTAAAGAAAGTAAGCAACTAATGACAAATCCAAGTTGTCTGATGGTTGCAGTTGTAACTTAAGAGAAGCCTTCTTAAATACGCTTTAATGCACTTCAATGACTTCTTCTTCTTCAATAAATGCTTCAAGCTTCTGATTGAAGTTGGTGAAGACTTGAAGGCTGACTTGAATATTCTTTTAGTGCTCTCTTGCTCACAAGCTCTTTTTGAAAGGAAATGCTAGGCAGAAATAAGTATTTTAAAAAAAATTAAAATGAATAGCGGAAGGCTTGGTAGATCGATCAAAACGATCTACCAATCTGCCAGTAATAGGACTAGTAAGATAATGCAGCATGAAATATATATCAAGAGCAAGAAAAATAATCAAAGATATAAAAGTACCTTACCGTTATACCTTTGAAATACCGTGGAAAAGGGTAAAGTGCTCGAGCCACACACGTGTCTGGCCTCTATAGGTAATCCACACCGAGGCTCGACTCTGATCAACTCCCTCGGAGTGCTAGCTCCTTGGGATCCTTCGGGCCGATCTTCTTCTTCTTGGAAGACAAGGAGGAGAGGTGGAATCCTTCCCAAGTTTCTCTCTTCTCCAGGACCTAGCTTGAATGCTAGGTATTCTCACACCCAATCCCAAGTCCTCACAAAACTTCTTTTTCCTTCTAGTTCATCGACCAACCAGCAGCCCCTAAAACAACCTTCATTTATAGAAGTAGCCATAAGAAGGAAAAAGAGGAAGGATGAGTGATTGGGGGAGAAGGTCAAGGGTATACCAATTTGGCTCTAACCACATTAGGAAGGAATGACAATCATTTCATGAAAGTTTGGAGCCAAAATAACTTAATTTCAAAATTCAAACCAAGTCAAAACCTTCTCAAAAAGCTTCTCATAAAATCCATTCAGGATTTTCTGGTCGAGCAAAGGTCGAGTCGGCTCATACATAACACAAAACAGTCAGACTATTCTTTTCAGTAGGAACGAGTCGACTCGAGCAGGGATCGAGTCGGCTTGTCCAGAAAAGACTTTCGAAAATACTTTTTGTCATAGCCAAGTGCCAAACCCTCAAGTGTCGATACATGATCAATCATATTGACCGCCAGTGATAGCAAACGATTCTTAATCGTCGATCAGCCTTTAGATCAGATAGAACCCCTATGGTGTGTGACCCCATAGGTTCAAACACTAAACCGGTAGCACTGGAATACTTCCAGTACCAGTCCAAGTCCTCATCTAGCAATGATACCTGACATCCGGATAAGTCAAAAATTGCAGAGCAACTTTCAAAAACCTTTGGCATATGGTTACCGCATAATTCATCTCTTTGACCTCATAATGCTCAGGATGACCTAGAATTTGACTGCCAACCCTAATTTGGTTCATCCAGATCGTGTCTTAACTTTACAAGTTTTGTGACTCCTCATAAGAACTACCCTGACCAAGGTTTTGCTAAATTGAGACACAGTGAGTCATTCACTCCAAACTATTTGAAGGGATCAATTCCATCTTGATCCACCACCGCTCCATAAGTACTTGACTGCATCCAGAAATCTTTTATCACTGAATTAGAAATCCAGGTAGTTCAGCACCAAAGTATTGTGAGTTGTTTGCAAGCTACCATGATGACCTCAGGTCTGAGGGACACATATATCCATATCCCTTCGCGAGCAACCCTTTGATAGAAGGGAGCTCCGTAGATAGTCACGTTCAGTGAAATGTCACACGTTTCACTTGCATGTCATACCAGTATCTCCACACTCCTTGGTTAAGAGGACAACCAACAAATGTGATATACAACAACCTATACTTGATATATTATTGTCCTAACAATGTATCGTTTGGTTGTAAATCAGTTTAAGAACTACTTGATATATCCTCTCTATATCAAATAATGTAGTTCTAATGACTCCATCATACAAGAGTTCATTTCAGGAAAATGTAAATATGATGAACAACCAAAGAATAACTTTTATTAAAAATTCATATACAATTACAAAATAAGCACAACCGTTTACAACCTAGATGATTGGCTTAGGGACACAATTTCCAATAACTCCCACTTGGACTAAAGCCAATTAGTACAGAATTTTATTCCCATTTTTCATTTACAAGTATCGAACTCTTGAACTCGACGGCTTTAGTGAAAAGGTCAGCTAGGTTTTCCTTTCAATCGATCTTCTGAAGGTCAATATCATCTTATTCTACGATCTCTCGTACAAGGTGATAGCACTGCAGAATGTGCTTTGTGCGGTGATGAGACTTCGGCTCTTTGGCTTGAGCAATGGTTCCAGTGTAGTCACAATACACTGGAATAGGACTATCCAGGGAAGGTGCCACTCCCAGCTCGCCAAGGAACTTCCGCAACTGATGGGGAACGGGGGTAGGATCGTTGGTGAGCCTAGAAGTCACCTAGATTAGGGTACCATTTTTTTTAAAATTTTTTTTCTAGGGATGGCGAAGGAATAGTGGGGCTGGAAGACAGGGATTTGAATCTCATGAATTTTGGGACTCACCCCAACGAAGAGACCTCTCACCTCTAAGGCATTACACCCTCAATACTTGGAGACGCTAGGTTGAATCTCAAAGGTCATGGAGGGTTAAAGAAAATGGGTTGGGAAGGGGGATAACTAGGGCCTCACGCCCATGCCCGAAGGCAAGAAGAATCATTCTTTTAAAAACTCAATTTTTTTTTTCAAAAACTATTTCTTACAAAGGACCGAGGGTGATATTTATAGACCTGTCCAACCCTCATTTGAATTTGAATACAGGATAAAAAGATAGAGATGATTCAAATTCAAACACAAGATAGGATAAGATAAGCCTATCCATATCTCAATCCTAACCAACCAAATCCTAATTCAAATTTTAAATAAAAGATAAATCCTAAATTTATTCCGGATATGCTCCGAGATTCGCGTGGCTCCAAGATTCGTGCTTGTTCCAGGATCTATATTGGCGATGTCCCCATCATTCCCCTGAGATGGGGAAACTCGACTCCGTCGAGTGTGGATCAGCAGGGACTTAGTGAACGCATCCAATCAAAGAGGATCGCTCCGAAAATGATGTAGCTTTGAGAATGGTACAGCTTCGAGAACCGTGCACTTTGAAATCCGTGCAAAGGAATAAATCAGCAACAGGAACTGAAATCGGCATATTCATTTTTCAAAGAGCTCTCGCACTCTTTAGAAATCTTTGAAAGAACCTTCAGAATACCTTGCCTATCCTTCTCAGTTTTCATCTTTTCATCATTGATGATAGATCGAATCTCCGAAGCTACACTCGTTCCCGTGGCTTTTTGTTTGTTTTCCCCTCATAGGAACTGTTGTATGTGTCATTTGCAGAGCTACATTGTCGAGCAGAGCGTTGTGAGATGGAATCTTCAGCTTGGAGGCAGTTTCCTTTGGAAGCTTATTTGGGAAGATACTTCAAGCATATGGGTATTTTTCCAACAAAAAAGTTGTGTGAAAAATCTGCAACTTCTAGCTGACGTAGTTGACATAAGCCAGTGCCATTAGCATACGAGACAGACTTGTTTAAATTGTTGCTTCCAGGAATGTCTCCATAAGCTTGTTTCTGTCTCTGAACAAGCCTCACCAGCTTACCAAGCTCAGGGGCAAAGTACCAATCAACCCATTAGACTGAATATTTATTTTCACAATTCTATTCAACTTTCCAATCTCAGAAGGAATCGGTCCAGATAGTTGATTGAAACTCAAATCTAACTCAGTAAGGCTTTTCAACATACTTTGTTTAGGTATCAATCCATGAAAAGAATTGTTACTCAAAACTAGTTTCTGCAAAGAATTTAGAGAGCAAAGTGCTCGGGAGTGAGGAATCCTTTCAACGATGAATTGGAAATGTTTAATGCAACCACGCGAGAATCCAAGCATGAGATGCCGAACCAGCCACATGGATTTCCATTTTGGATATTCCAATCCGATAATCTCGACAGAGGGTCATCATATATGGCCCTCTTGAAAGCTTGCAATGCCGAAATCTCATCATCTGTAACAAGATTCAGACGGCACAAAGAGAGATTCCCCCCAATTGAAAGCAAGAAGAAGAAGCAACAAAAATGCTGGAAATCTGATCACATTCACCGCTCTCTACCTTCCAAACTTCTCAGAAATCCACGTGACACTTGAGGGCAAAATAATCAAATATTTGCGAAGAATAAGAGTCCAGGAGATCCGGGAGGGGAGTTTAGAGAACCGACTTGGGAGCGAAGGAGTTGGTCGACGAGGTTGGTCGGCGGTAGCAGGGACTGAGGGGCAAGTTGGGGCTAAGGTGCGTCGTTGGTGGCCATGAGGTAGCGATCGGTGGCTGAGGGGCAAGTCGAGGGGGGAATGTTGCTCTGGGGCTCTCCGGTGACTGTGGAGATGGCGTCCGAGGTCGTTATGATGGGAGGTGGCTGGCGGCACGGGCGGAGACGACCGGCGAAACAGTGAGGGCGGCGATCCGACGTAGGGAAGGCAGTCACCGTGGCAGCAGGGGTGGGATGGGCATCGGCGGGCTCAGCTGGTGTCGGTGGATGGTGGATCTGCTGCACAGGGGGCATCGGCGGTGTCGGGGCGTCGATTTGCAGGGAAGGGCTTCTGTGGGTGGGCGGAATGGTACGAAGAGAAGGTGACGTTGGCTGAATCGGTGGAAGGCTGGGTCGATGGCTTCTGGCAATGATCAGGACCAACAAGATGGACAGTGGTGCAGGAACAGGGAAGAGAGAATGGGGTCTCGGATGAATCGAGAGTTACCGGTGGGGTTTGGTGGAATTGGATAAGAGGTGAGGGGATCAGCAACGAAAAAGTGGAGGGACTCGTTGGGACTAATGAAAGAGAAATAAGAATTTGGGATACCGACTTTGATACTAAAATTGATCGGGATGGAGGGGTGGGATCATTGATGAGTCTAGAAGTTATCTAGATTAGGGATCATTTTTTTAAATTTTTTTTTCTATGGATGGTGAAAGAATAGTGGGGCTGGAAGACAGGGATTTGAATCTCATGAGCTTTGGGACTCACCCTAATGAAGAGAAGAACCTCTCATATCTAAGATATTATATCATCGATACTTGGATAAGATAAGCCTATCCATATCTCAATCATAACCAACCAAATCCTAATTCAAATTTTAAATAAAAGATAAATCCTAAATTTATTCTGGATATGCTCCGAGATTCGCATGGCTCCAAGATTCGTGCTTGCTCCGGGATCTGTGCTGGCGATGTCCCTATTAGCAACCACACAGCTTTCTTCGTTGTATCTGATATTGCAATGTGTTTTGCTTGGCATACTGAGTCCGTCATAGTAGGTTGCTTGGAACTTTTCCAGCATATCGCTCCTCCATTTAGGATAAAGATAAATCCTGACACACTCTTGCTGTTATCCTTATCTGACTAGAAACTGGAGTCAGTATATCCCACAAGTTTCAAATCAGGTTATTCATAAATCAGCCATTGGTCCTTAGTATTTCATAAATACTTAAGGATGATTTTTGCCACCTTCCAATGAGCTTCACCTGGGTCAGGCTGGAATCTGCTCACCACGCCTAGTGAGTATGCCACGTCTGGTCTAGTACATGTCATAGCATACATGATAGAACCCACTACCGAAGTATACGTGATTATACTCATACGCTCTCCTCAGGAGTTGTCGCAGAATCCTTCTTGGAGATAGTAATTCCAGTACCTATCGGGAGATACCCTTTCTTAGAATTTTTCATGCTGAACTGCTTCAACACAGTATCGATGTACGTAGACTAGGACAGTGCCAGAGCCTCTTAGACCTATCTCTATAGATCTTCATACTCAGTATGTAAGAGGCTTCATCCAAGTCCTTCATAGAGAACTGAGATGACAACCAAACCTTTATTCCTTGCAGTGATGGGATGTCATTCCCGATCAAGAGAATGTTATTCACATACAACACAAGAAATACAATCACAGAACTATTAGCCCATTTGTAAATGCAAGATTCTTCTTCATTCCTAACGAAGCCATATGACTTGATACACTTATCAAATCGCATGTTCCAACTCCTTGATGCTTGCTTCAGTCCATAAATAGACTTTTAAAGCTTGCACACCTTTGACTCATCTATGGATATGAATCCTTCAAGTTGTATCATATACACCTCCTCTTCCAACTCACCATTCAAGAAAGCTGTTCAGACATCCATTTGCTAGATTTCATAATCAAAGTGTACCGCTAAAGCAAGCATGATCCGAATGGGCTTGAGCATTGTCACAGGAGAGAATGTCTCGTCATAGTCATTACCATAATGTTGACAATCTCCCTTGGCAACCAGATGGGCTTTATAGATCTCCACCTGCCCGTCTGCACCCCTTTTCCTCTTGAAAATTCATTTACACCCAATGGATTTTATCCCTTCAGGTGGATCAACCAATGTCCATACATTGTTGATTTCTATAGATTCCATTTCGGGTTTCATGGCTCCTAGCCATTTTTCAGAGTTGGACCTCTGCAACGCATCATATAGGTGATCAGATCCTCATTGTTCTCATCAAGTTCAATGGGATCACCATCCCGACTAAGAAATTATAGTATTTGTCTAATCAACTCGGTACCCTACCGGATCTCCTTAATGGTTTCTGTGTGGGCTCTAGGTGTAATCTAATCACAACCGTATCTATGTTGTCCCTTAAGTGTGTCAGTTCTTCTACTTGTTGAACTTCAGTAAGTTCAATTTTAGCGGCTACAGTTCTTTTACCAAGGAACTCCTTTTCCAAAAATATAGCCCTAAGACTGACCAACAACTTTTGTTCCTCAGCCAAGTAGAAGTAGTATCCTTAGACTCTTTTGGATACCCAACAAATAGGCACCGGTCAGACCTAGGTCCAAGTTTGTCCATTTCCAAACATTTTACATAAGCCGGGCAACCCCAGACCCGAAGGTGTGAGAGCGTCGGCTTACGTCTAGTCCATATCTCATATGGGATTTTGTTAATGGATTTACTCAGAGCCCTATTCAAAAGATAACCGGCTGATTCCAGAGCATATCCCAAAAAAGATAGCGGTAGAGAAGCAAAGCCCATCATGGATCGAACCATGTCTAACAGGGTTCGATTCCTCCTTTCAAACACTCCATTTAACCGAGATGTCCCTGGAGGTGTCCATTGAGAGAGAATCCCATTCTCCTCGATATGTGTCAGAAATACCTTGGAAAGATATTCACTGTCTCGATCTGATCGAAGGGTTTTAATACATCTTCCAGTTTGTTTTTCTACTTCATTACAAATATTTAAACATTTCAACAACTCAGACTTATGTCTCATCAAGAAGAAACAACTCGATATTATGATCTCATCAAGAAGACATAACCATACTTCGAAAGGTCGTCTGTAAATGTAATGAAATAACTGTACCCACCTATAGCACTAATATTCATAGGTCCGTATACATCAGTATGTACCAGACTTAGAATTTCTTTGGCTCGTTCACCTTTTTCAGTAAAAGATGATTTTGTCATCTTTCCAAAAAGACAGGACTCACAGGTTGGAAGTGAACCACTTTTACTAAAGTCGAGGAGACCCTCGCACTTCAACCTGTTTATCCTGCTCTTGTTAATATGATCTAGCCTACAATGCCATAAGTACGTATCACTGATATTATCTATCCTAGAATGTTTGCTAGACATGTACACTACACTGACAGGTCACGATAGTACATAAATACCATTATTCATATATCCATTCATTACAACAGAACCATTCCAAATAATTTTCCAAATGTCATTCTTTATTGATAGTTCATAACTATACATGGCCAATTGGCCTACAGAAATGATATTTAAAATAAAAGATGGACAATAATGACATTCATCCAAAATGATTATACAGGACTCGAAAACTAGTTTAAAGACTCCCAACGCCAGGACTGAAACTTGGCTTCCATTTTCCACGTTCAAGAATCTCTTGCCATCCTCGAATCTTTTACTAACTTGAAGTCCCTACAAAGAATTTCAAATATGGATTGGACTTTCAGTATCCATTTCCCAGTTATTAGTATCATAGATAGAGAAACTACAAGGTGTTATCATATAAATACCTTGTCCAGCACCTTCTGACTGCTTCCTCTTCTTGGACCTGTTCAGGTCAAGGGACACAATGTAAAGAGGACAGTTCCTCTTTCAATGTCTCCGCTTCTTGTAGAAGAAGCACTCCGCTTGGCTCTTATTAGCCTTCTCCTTCTTGGCCTGACTGGGCCAAGAAGCATTCTACACCTGTTTCCCTTTTTTTTTCTTTTTTTCTTTTTTAAAGGGATGACGCCCTGTCGAAGATCCTTCCATTAGATTTATCACCCCTTTGTTCAGATGGTGGTCTTTCTTATAAGTTTGCAGCAACCCCAACAGACCGTGGTAGTTAACTACAGGCTTATTCATTCTATAATGATTAAGTAAATCTAGATAGGAAGAGGGCAAGGAATTCAGAATCGCATCCTTCCCAAGCTGTTTATGCAAGGGACATCTGAGCTTGCCCAGGCGTTCAATCATCTCGATCATGTATAATACATGATCAGTGACTGAGGCCCGATCATTTATCCATGCATTATAAATAGCACAGGAGACCCTATACCTTTCAATGTCATCTGGTGTGCCAAAGGACTCCTTCAACCTTTAAAGGATTTCCTCTGGCTAGGCTTTCTCGAACTTGCGACTGAACTCGTCATTCATCGCTGCCAACATTATGCATCGGACAATGGTCCTATCAGAGAGCCACTTCTGATAAGTGTCTCTGACCGAACCCCAAGCATTGGGAGCAGGGGTTTCAAGTGCCAGATCCGATATCACATACAGGATCCGTTCATGCTCCAGGATAATCCCGAGTCTTCGATACCAGCTATCGAAGTTGGGACTCTTAAGCTTCTCGTTATCGAGAAGAGACCGGAGTGACAGGTTGAAAGACATCTGAAAGGAAAACCAAAGCTAATTAGTGTATATGAATTATTATTCTATAGACATGGACTTTAGTCTAAAGGCCCTCCCATTATTTTGTTCAGACTGGTAGCCTCTACCTCCAATGAGGAATCACTTTGATTCCTAAATGGGTACTAGAGTCCAATAGACAACACATGAGCCTGACTTTTGCCGGCCTATCCATGCGCGTCTAAAGGTAGGTTCTTCAACCGATTATTTATTCAAGTAACCTCTATTATTTAGGTTTTTGCTCCAAGGTGTGCTTCAATCAACCTTTGGGCCTCCTATTGAAGGTCCCGGTTAGGTCCAACCATTAACATGAAAAAATTCAATGCTTCTAGCTAACGAATAGTCAAGCTCGACTTTGACTGGCCCACCAGACCACCGTTAAGAGAATCGCACTGAGCCATCATATTAGAAACATCAATTCCAATAGCCCGATGAACATCCAATCTTTGGATCTACAGACGAACACCCAACTATTGGACCCATTACCATCCCACTTAATGGAAGGCTAGGACTTGGTTATCCTTATAACTTCATCCTTTTATGGACCTAATAATTTAGAAGATTTAATTTTAATGTGATAGAAGAAGAGATGAGAAGACATGGATCAACCTTCACTGACCACATCAGCAATCAAGGAGGGTTACATATAACTAATGATCCATGGGCACCTAAAATCAGTCAGGACTAATTAATCTTGGGTGACATGGGTTAACACGAGTCAATGAGCTATCCAATCAATTCTGATCGAACCACATTAGCCAGGTAAGTGAGATCATGGGTTGGGTTCCGCCATTAACTGTCTTGCCTTAGACACACAACCGAGTTGGCCAGGTAAGAGATAGCCCCAAAGAATCATGATCAAACAGCCAAACTTACCTAGACACCAATTGGTTCATCAAAATCGATTAGACTAGCCTAAACACTCGGGCTGACCACTGAGCCACAAATTAGGTCCATTTAGATCTATGGACTAATCAATCTAACTATTAGAGAGATATATAGAGAAGAAATCCTAACTCAACATTTGATTAGATTAGTTCTCTATTTAGTCCAATGCATCTAAACTTAGGTCTAACCCAATTAAGGATCCAAAAGAAGCTAACCCATGATCCTTAAGGTTTATTGAAATGACTTAAAATCTTTGAATTATATTCCTAGAGTTATTATCATTCAATATAACTTAAGTCCCAATTAAGTTCAATAGCCTTAATTTATCGAAACAATTTCAATAAGAATGTAAAATAATTTTACAAGCAAACTTTAATTCATTGTTTAGGGCTTTCTGGTCGAGTCGACTCATATAGAATGTGAGTTGGCTTGTCCAGAACCAAAAACTGATAGATTCATTTGTTAGCAGAGATGAGTCGGCTCGAGCAGGGGTCGAGTTGGCTCGTCCAGAACCAGAACAGACAGACTGTTCTGCCTGCATAAACGAGTCAGCTCGAGCAAGATTCGAGTCGGCTCGTCTACGAGGGCAGAAAACAGTGACTTCAATTTCATGCATCTTACTTGAACTATTCAAAGTTAGAGATAAAACACGATCAAAACAAAACTCTTAGATCTTATCTAAATTTATTTTATGATCATAACATTAGATTAAAACAATTTTAATCTACATTTTCTCTTATTTTTTTTCATGAGTCAATCACAAGCGGCACCCCTACATGCCATAGGAAATTCCATTGAATGGGAAGAGAGGGTATTATAGCCCTACTTCTCTCCTATGACCGGACGACCATGGTGAAGCACTCAATCCAAATACTTAAAAGAAAACAATGATGTTAAAGCATGCTAGTATTATAATACTATGAAGAAAACATGGCTCTAATATTATTTGAAGGGAAAACATACTAGGCAGAAAAAAAGTATTTTAAAATAATTTTAAAATAAACAGTGGAAGGCTTGGTAGATCGATCAAAATGATCTACCAACCTGCCAGCAACAAGATCTAGTAAGATAATGCAGCATGTAATATACATCAAGAGCAAGAAAAATAATCAAAGATATAAAAGTACCTTACCATTATACCTTTGAAATACTGTGGAAAAGGATAAAGCACTCGAGCCACACACATGTCTGGCCTCTACAGATAATCCACATCGGGGCTCGACTATGATTAACTCCCTCGAAGTGCTAGCTCCTGGGATCCTTCGGGCTAATCTTCTTTTTTTCTCGGAAGACAAAGAGAAAAGGTGGAACCCTTTCCAAGTTTCTCTCTTCCCAAGACCTAGCTTGAATGCTAGGTATTCTCACACCCAATCCCAAGTCCTCACAAAATCCCTTTTTCCTTCTAGTTCATCGACCAACCAGCAGCCCCTAAAACAACCTTTATTTATAGAGGTAGCCACAAAAGGGAGAAAGAGGAGGAGGAGTGATTGGGGGAGAAGGTCAAGGGCATACCAATTTGGCTCTAACCATATTAGGAAGGAATGATAATCATTCCATGAAAGTTTGGAGCCAAAATATCTTGAGTTTGAAATTCAAGCCAAGTCAAAACCTTCTCAAAAAGCTTCTCAGAAAATCCGTTTAGGATTTTCTGGTCGAGCAAAGACAAGTCGACTCGAGAAAGGGTCGAGTCGGCTGTACAAAATACAGAACAATCAGACTGTTCTTTTTAGTAGGAACGAGTCAGCTCGAGCAGGGATCGAGTCGGCTCATCCAGAACACAGAATGAGTCGACTTGAGCAGAGGTCGAGTCAGCTCATCCAGAACACAGAATGAGTCAGCTCGAGCAGGGGTCGAGTCGACTCATCCAGAAAAGACTTTCGAAAATACTTCTTGTCACAGCCAAGTGTCGACCCCTCAACTATTGATACATGGTCAATCATATTGACCACCAGTGATAGCAAATGATTCTTAATCATCGATCGGCCTTTAGATCGGATAAAAATCCCTATGGTGTGTGATCCCATAGGTTCTAACACTAAGCCGGTAGCACCGGAACACTTCCAGTACCAGTCCAAGTCCTCATCTAGCAATGATACTCGACGTCCGGATAGGTTGAAGATTGCAGAGCAACTTTCAAGAACCTCTAGCATATGGACTTGACATTTGACCGTTGAAGCACTTTTTCAATTTAAAAATGAAGTTTTGGAACTAGTCGTTACATGCCTGGAATCGACGTTCGAGTCGGCTCGGATGCCTCGAGTCAGCTCGGATCCTTAGAGAGTTGATTCTTCACTCTAGTCAAGTCAGCTCGGATCCTCAGTGTCGATGATTCCTCACTCTAGTTGAGTCAGCTCGGATTCTCAGGTCTTCAAAGTTATACTCTGGAGGAGTTGGCTCGGGTTCCTTTAAGTTGGCTCTCCTGGCTGTTCCCTCATAACTAATTTTCAAGGACTTTGGAGGAGTCGGCTCGGATGCCTGACTGAGTAGTTGAGTCGGCTCGGACTGCCTTCGAGTCGACTCGCCTATCTGACTCAAGAAATGATGCTCTGGATGAGTCAGCTCGGATCTCTACGTGCCAGAATCCTTCAACTGTGCCATGGATTAGAGTCGGCTCTCTTCATGCGAGTCGACTCGAGTGAATTTCTAATAAAAATTAACTCTTCTCCAGAATTCATCCAGCAACTTTTCAGCACTTAAAATTCTTCCCAACTCAACTAACAATAAATTCTAAAGGAATTTAAGCTTGAAAAACACAAAGAAGTAACCCTTTTTTATGAATATTGCATCAATCTTTCTTTGGGTTCTTTTTTACATGAAACATTTACAACGCAACACATAACAAATAATAAGGTTGTAGGAGTTGCAATTGGGCATTAAGAACATCCTACAAAAACTTGTAATTCACTTGAAGAGTTGTTAGTAAGATAAATACATGCTCCAATATTTTGTTATCATCAAAATCACTCAAGGGGTCAACAATAATCAAAATAGTTTTAATAAAAAAAATTTTACCTTACTTGTTTATGGGATATAACTACAAGCAGCATCCCTACACACCATAGGAGACCCTATGAAATAGAAAGAGAGGGTCTTTAAATCCTACTTTTTTTCTATGACTGGATAACCATGGTAATCAACTCAACCCAAAATAATTACTCGGATTAAAATTTCATCTAACATTTAAGATTCTGCATATACATCATGTTATAAAAATCAATTGCTTTGATACCATTGAAGAAAATTACATAGGATTTAATGCATATTTTTTTTTATAATTTATAGTAGAAGTAAACTTATTTTAAATACAAAATCATGCATATACATAAATTCTAAAAAACTTTACAAGAATTGTAACATGATATGCAAAATGAAAAATAAAATCAATATATATTGATCTAACCAATGCACGCTATATATCATATCTACCAAGATTATGAGATCCAATCTCATACCTGATTATAGGTCGATGATTGCCACTATTGATGGCATGTGGTAAGCATTCACTTTCTATGTCGCTTCATAGCTGCATAAGATGTCTGGTCTCGCAAATCATCTACATGAAACTCCCGAACACAATCAGCCTCCCTAGAGTGTGCTAGCTCTGTGCGAAGGCCGAAAGATGACTGATTTTGACCTCTTCTTTGAAACTTTTTGAACCTTTTAAGAAGATCAAGAAGAGGTATTCTTGGAGGATTTAATGCTGGAAGAGAACATAGGAGACTCCTTTCTCTTTTATTTTTCTTTCTCTCCCTTTAAAAATCTAGAACTAGACTCCCCACACCCTTTTGGATTCATGCCTCCTTTTCCTTCCATGTTTTTTCAGCGATATATCTCTTAGATTACATATGAAAAGGCCTTCTTAATCTTGCACAACATCAGAAAAACCAAATAAAAATATGGCATGGAGATCAGGATAAGGAGAAATAGAGTCAGGATAAGACTAAGAGTTTTATTCCCAATAGGACTCCTCCAAATTGAATTCAAATAAATCTAGATTTAATTCAAACTAATTCTAATCTAAAAGGAATGAGGGACGATAAAAAAATTAATTTTTATACACAGTTGTTATGTACTATTGACTAAGTATTTAAACCTATAGGATCACACATAATAAAAATTTATAACTGACTTGATGGCTGATCAATGATTATGAATCATCCCAGGGTTTAATCATCAAAATGGTTGATGATTAACCTTGAATCAACTCATATATCTATCAACTCATCAGTGAGTTCACTCGTCAATGATTGATAATTTATTAATAGTTAGTGAATTATAAGACAGTTTATTAGTAATTGGATTGTTGATTAGCTCAAGTTGATTGAGCAATGAGGATTGGTTCAAGTCTGATTGAATTAGATTCAATAAGATTTGGCCTAATTGGGTTATGAGATAACCTAATCACTAAGAAAGTTTGATTTCTGATTTGATCAGGACTTGGACATAATTTATTCCTAATTGGATTAGGATTTAATAAATAGGATTAGGTTTCTAATTAGATTAGGTTCACTCATCTCTTTGGTCTAACCAAATGTGATTTTGTTTGAGTTCAAACTTCATGAATAAGGATCCAATTGAATTGGATCACAACCAAGCACCCAAATCCCATGTACCTTGTAAATTCATATTTTGAATTTAAATTTTAAATCCGATTTTGAATTTGAATTTGAACTTGAACTTGAATTTTGAATTCAAGTTGTTCTTAGTTTTGATTTTGAATTAAAACCACCTCATCTCATCCTAACTACTAACCTCCTTGGACTCCCGCTTGATGGTGCTAGATCTGTCTGAGTATCAATGTGAGTTGAAGATGGGATGCCAGTGACTGTACCTATAAAAGAAGCCCTGGCTGGAGGGGCTCGATGAAGGCCCTCTGATGCTCAAGTCAATATCTTAGACCATGGAATAAAAATGGAGTGGAGCAGTGAGTGAGAACACATGCATACCTCTGGGGGGTTCATGGAGAACCCCCTTTATATTCAAGCTTCAAGAGCAATCTTGGGATACCTATACATAGCAACAGGTAGTCAAGAAGTGATTGGATTTTGATCCTTATCAAGATTTTCAGAAGGAAATCGTCCTTTATCTAGAGTATCATTCTTCTATTAGTGAAAGATTTTATCTTTTGTGCCTTCCCGTCATTTTCCTTAATGGCTCCTGGAGTTATGGTCCAAAAGAAAGGCAATGTTTCTTTAATAACCAAGATCTGCTCTTGATTATGAGATTTGATTGTTTGTCTATTATAGAAGACATATTTGGATGAGCATTGGTAGGCTTTTCCTTCAATCATTTATAGGGCATCCTTATGGGGTCTTATTTGCTTTAGCTTTGATTCTAAGTGTTAAGGGTCGGTAGACCTAAGACCCCTTTAAAACTTGGAGATTCATAGAATATACGGGCTGGAGAGGCTAGATGATAATTATGCTGAGGGGGGTATGAAAGAATTTAGCCTCTCCTACAGATTGTATTGTAGGAGGAAGCTTTTGTCTCTATCAGGGAGTATGCACATCAGTAAATCCTTTCTTCTATTTAGTCTAATAAGGCATCTGTGAAGATTTTGATTAAGCCAGAGATCTATGAAATAGTGGCTCAAACGGCTTAATGTTTATCCGAACAAGATCTAAAAGGCCAAAGATTTAGCATGGTAGAGATTCCGGAGACTGAAGGTTTATCCTAATAGGAAGCTAGAAGGTTGAAGGTTTGGCCTGGCAAATATTTGGGAGACAAAGGTACTTTAGTATGATGATTGGTAGGACCGGGAGTTTTAAAATATTGGTCCTAGCTTCTACTTTCATGGAGTAGGGTCAAATGACTGATGACGTGCCTTGGAGAAATATCCTAAGGCAAAAGTTATTATTTTGGATGATTTAGTAGCTTGACTTACATTATTCTGGTTGTAGAGGGTCGGTCATCTCTGGGTTGTCTAGGTGATTGTTCTTTGTATACATACATTCATAATGCCATGGCCCAACATCAGAATTAGTATTAATCGAAGGGCACCAAGTGTAGTTCCAACTTATCCCAAAATAGATTTGGTTAGCCCATTCCTGGTTCTAGGACCTTCAGGATCTCGAGGGTGGGGGGTTTCCTCCACATTATTGGCCCAATATCAAAAGTAGAAATAATTGAAGGGCACCTAGTGTAGTTCCAACTTATCCTGAAATAGAGTTGGTCAACCCATTCCTGGTTTTAGGGACCTTTAGGATCCTAAGGGTGGGGTGTTTCCCCCACATCACCATCTATTAATATGATTGATAGGTGGCATGTGGAAAGAGGGATAAGAGAAAATTTTGATCAAATAGAGATAGAGGGGTCTTGCGGTTTCTTAGCAAATAGGTTTGCCTTTGGGCATGGGGATCCTAGTATCCTTCTAGGTTTTGGGAAGAAAGGAAAACAATTTCTAGTCTCCTCTTCTACTTCATTCTCCACCTCATTTCCTCTAAGATCTCTTGCTTCACATTCTAGAGAGGCCAAAGGATTGAAGGAAGGAGCTTTGGTTAGCCATCAAAGGTCTTTGTAAGGAGTTAGTACTCCAGGGAGGTCGGTTAGCGCAAAGCTTTGTGTGGATGTCCTATAGAGGCCATACACATGTGTGGCTTGAAGACTTTTATTCCACGGTTATCAGTTATGGAGTTGGATGCATGTCACTCGTACCAATTTAATACCTTAATTCTACTATTCTTATATAGAGTAGTGAGAGTAAGGGTCGAATCCACAGGAACCTTTGAATTATTTCAAAAGTAAAATGCACAATAGAAAAGAGAATTAATAGGAAATTAGCAGTGAAAATAATCCAAATATGATCTATCCTAACGAAAGTATGGCCCATACCCGTAGATCACGGCCCATCCCTTTTAGGAATAAAATATTAGCAGTAAAATAATCCATATATGATCTATCTTAACGAAAGTACGGCCTGTACCCATAGATCACGATTCGTTCCTTTTAGGAATAGATTAGTCAAAATTATATTCATATAGAGAAATTTACCTCAAAAGATAAACCCCCTTTCCCAAATTTGATGGAGATCAGGCTTCCAGAGTGAAGTTGCAGCATATCCGAGGGTATCAGAAGATGGAGCAGTTCGGTGATGTGGTGGAGAGCGGAGAGTGGGAACTAGGGCCAGTGTAATGGGAGTTGGAACAATGCCAGTGCAATGGAAATGGGAACCAGTCAGGATGAAGGGGGTCAGAAAGATGGAAGAGAGTGGAAGCAAGGAAGAGGACTTGGAGTAGAGAAGGAATTGAGAGAAGTGGAGGGCTATATGCTTCCTCCCCCTCCGTGATTGAGAGGTCGAAGGCTTTTAAAGGCACAACCCACCCAAATTCTGCTCTACCGATCAACTAAGCTTCAACAATCCCAATAAATTTCAACTGAATTCCGTTTCCAATAACCCAACTGAGCTCCAACGATATTCAATTCCCAACCTCCAACTGATCTCTAACGATCTCTGTGGCTATTCCAATGATCTCCGAACTCCAACAATCTCCGAACTCCAATAATCTTCTTGGTTCAGACGATCTCCATGGCTCCAATTCACATGGGAATTGCCGGCGAGTAGGAGTCCAAACAGGGAACAAAGAGGAAAGGGGCACTGTGAAAGTGTTCAATGGCTTGGATCTTGGATGGCTCGGATGGCAATCGAAAATTGATGATTTGACAGGTGGTTTGGTTTTTCCGACCTTGGGAACCTTCTCGGTGGCAAAGGAGAGGTGTCGGCAGCTTCGCCGGTGCCAATCAGCTTGGGAAGTAGCGAAGAAGAAGAAGGAGAACAGTGGCTTTTCCAACCATTTTTCTGACCATGGGAGGCTTCTCCGACCGGCAAGGTGCTGGAGGCTTGGGCGGCAATGGGACAGCAAATTCGATAATTTTGGCTCAAAATGGGCTTTGCGGTCCATGACTCTATTTTGTGGACCGCAACCATGGCATCCATGGACCACGGGCGAACTGTAGACCAAGCGACTAGTCCATAGTAGACTGGCTGCTCCAAAATTTGTGCATTCCTTGTTTAATTCTTTGAAATTCATTTCTGAGCTCGTTTCAAGTCTGATTTGAGTGCCGTTTATGCCGTTAGACTCCTAAAATCAAGTTCTTCACATTCATAGAATCATTTTCTATAAAATACTATATAAAAGTATCAATTTTAATTACATAAATTTGGGTTAATTAAAATATTTTTTAATAACTATCACATCCCCCAACTTGAACTTTGCTCGTCTTCGAGTAAAGTCGATGAATTAGTCATATGTATTAACTTATCCAGGAAGTGAAAATTATCTTACTAATTCTAAAGTTGGTTGATACTTGGTTAAACCATTAAAGAGGTACTTTATCAGATTACCAATTCTACCCATTTAGTGGCGAGTGAAGTCCATGAAAATTTCAAGAGTTCTTCTTTTTTCAACTTCCTATCTCACTCTTTAAATCTTCTAACTTACTTTGGTTATGGTGTAGTATCAATTTATTTAGTCCTCTTTTTTTTCTTTTTTTTTTTGATTACTGTAGAGTTAGTGCAATGCGCTAACATCTTGCTTCTAAATGACGCTTGTAGCGAGCTTTAAGCCATTGACTTCCAAACCAGTTGGCTTTAGGGCATTAGGCATAAAATACCCTTTAGGCTTACTAACTCGAGTCAAAAAGGCTACATGTTAAGACCGTCTCTATAAATAATTTTTTTACATCCTCACCTTTTAATGCGAACAACAATACTTGCTTAAACGAAGGGGCACAGTTACTCGGTTAGAGATGCTAGAAACCTTATATTTATTACACTTTAAATAGGACTTTTTAAGATATTTCTACCTATACCAGTATAAGGTAGAGTCTTAATTGAGATCAATAGGCAAAAGGTTCTGGAATTACTTAAAAATTTGTTTGGTCTAAACTTTATCATTAATTGGGTTTCCTTGATAATTTATCCCTCAGTATCTCTAAAATTATCTAAACCGTTAATCATTCACCATTTAGTAAGCTTGACTATTTTTAAATCTAGACAAAGTTTGGTATACAAAGATTGATTAAAATTTTACTCGAGGATTTAATTATTCTCCCTAATTTAATTTTCATTATCCCTAATGGAAGGAGATATTAAATGACAAAAAAAGATACCACCTAGAAGGGTACTTGAACTGGATGTTTTTTTGTTGCTATACTCCCCTTACTTTATTGTTCTTCTAAAAAAAAGGAAAGTAACTGGTTAAAAATAAAAGTATAAATTGGGTTGTCTCCCAAGAGTGCTAAGTTTAATGTCTTCAGCTAGACACTAAGAGGGAGTATTACTGATATTGAACTTAGGTATGTCCCATAAGATTTTTAGAAAACAGGACCAATCAGGGGGCCTTTCACCATGGAAGAAAAATGTTCGTAAAGTTTTTAACGATAATTATCCCTAATCCAAAGAGTGCACCGGGTAAGCATGCTAGACCAAGATTTAAAAATTTTATAATACTTTGGTTGAAGATTAGGAAGGGATTGTGTGTGTGGGTTAAGAATGGAGGTGGGGGCTTGAAAATTTTTCTATCTCTAAAAAGGTCTACCGTAATCCCATTCTCGGGTATGGTCTGTCTTGACATTATCCCTTCCTGATAGCACTTTGTCCAAGTTAATTGTAAGTCTATCTCCATACATCATTTTAGAATAAAAGATAGATTTTGGAGACGATTCTTGAAAGTAGTGCCAAATATAGAGAAATCAGTTATAAAATCTTTAAGATTATTATCCCTCATTTCATAAACATCCCTTTCAATAGCTTTTTTATGCATCTTTAGAACACCAACTATTTAGTCTTCATGATTAGAGATCACTGGTAGGGTGTCAATAGGTGTGACAGGAAGTGGCTTCAATTCTAGATCTGGTGGTGATTCTAACGGAGGAGCTATTGGAGCTAGGTGGCTTATATTGTTCCAACAAAAGTGGTGTAGGTTTAAAATGCGGTATATCAAATAGGTTATCCCTCCATGTGATATATCCATCTATATTAAAATTATCTACCTCACAATGAGCTATATAGGGAGCTAATGACTTCTGGGGATGAATTGGAGGTATGGCTTTCCTTGTTGTGTTATTTTGTTGTGGTTCCTGGGGATCCTCAATTAATTTCATCATGTCATCAATTTCTTCTTCCATCCCATAAAAAGGAGTTGATGATTCTAGGGCACTTGGAAAGGGAGCCATCAATGAGTATGATGATGATGGATGTGGTTCGTCCCACAATTTGTTTTCTCTACCTCAGTCGAATCATCTATATGGGTCTTCATGATGATGCAAGGTTGTTCCGTGACCAATTTATTTCTGAGAGTTATGGTTGATTATTTAGAAAAAATTAGAAGGTCATTAAAATCTTTATCTTGGTAGTATCCCTCTAAGTTATTATTAAATTTTTGAGCCAGGTAATATCCCTCTAAGTTACTCTCGAACTGACTAGGCAATATTCCTACCTCCTCCCTATCAATTTCAATTAATAATCGATCGGTCTGATTTATAAGCTCATCGATAGATTGCTACTGAGGCATGATTGGTTGTTGATATTGGACAAATCTATCGACTTCTAGGTTAGTCTAAGGGAGAGATGGTTTCTGACTAATTTTTTCGATCCGGTCTATTGCTTGTAAAACCTTCTCTTGAAAAGATAGGCTATAAGGAGTAGGAAAAGGTTGATAATCTGAATATGGCTGATCGTAATAAAATGCATCTACGAACAGAGGTCTTGAGATACCGGGGTAACCACTAGGTGTGGTTGCCATGAAATTTTAGTTGAACCCCCCAACCTAGGTTGTAAGTATCAAAATTTAAATTTTTTCCAGGTCTATAGGCCATATGAGTTTGATCTTGATAAATTTGGTCATACCTAGACTCAGAGAATTGGTACATGATTGGATGTTTTATTTATTTATTTATTTTGAAGGGGAGAGATTTTTTTTTGAATTAATAGAAAATTGGAAGAATGAGAGGAGATCTAAAAGAAAGACTCTTAAGAAAATCCTAGACTAGACAGAAAAGAGAGTTATGTTATTATTATTATTATTATTATTATTATTATTATTATTATTATTATTATTTTCAAATAATTAACACAAATAAAATCAAATTTATCCTAGGGTTAACCTGGGTCTAGACAGCTCCTAACTGTTCCAAGGTTACCTTCGAGCACTCCAAGCCCAAGATCAATCAACTGACCCAGCCAGGTAAGTGTAAGGTTGGTGGGGATCCCCCCGTTGCTTGCCTTAAACACCAATTAAAATTGGCCAGGTAAGCGAATGGAACCAATTAAAGAACCACCTTCTTTCGGGCTCTTATTCCTGAACCACTTGTTTTAGATACCGAGCAACTAATGATCTGAACCTAATCCAACTCTGGGATTTCCTTGTCCTATTGAGCTCGAATTTTCTAGGGCTAGCATCAATTAATTTTTAAGTTAAGATTTGGGTCAATGCACATGCAGGAGAATGATTTATGGACTAAAGAAGGAATGAACTCCCTACCTTATCTGATTAATGAGGTTAAATGCCCTTAAGCCAGTTATGAAAAGATGAATGTAGCAAGCAAGGTGTCCAAATCTTGAAGTTATCAAACAAACAAAATTATACTAATTACTTTTTTTTTAATTTGATGGTTAAGTTTCTAATCTCCTACCAAGTTATGAAGATGTCAAGATTTTTTTAAAAAAATTAGATTTTCATTTTTTTAAATTTTTAAGTTTTTTTAAGTTTGTTCAATCGTACGTAGAAAAATACTAACTACCATTTTTTTATTTTTTTATTTTTTTAAAAAATAATGCCAAAAGGTCCTCGATAATGGTGCCAAAAATTTGATGCACGTTTCTATACACCAATTTAATACCTTAATTCCACTATTCTTATATAGAATAGTGAGAGTAAGGGTCTAATCCACAGGGATCTATGAGTTATTTCAAAAGTAAAATGCATAATAGAAAAAAGAATTAACAAGAAATTAGTAGTGAAAATAATCTAGATATGATCATCCTAATGAGAGTACGGCCCATACCCATAGATTACAGCCTATCCCTTTTAGGAATAAGAAAATTAGCAATAAAAATAATCCATATATGATCTATCTTAATGAGAGTATGGCCCATACCCGTAGATCACAGCCCATCCCTTTTAGGAATAGATCAGTCAAAATTATATTCACATAGAGAATCTTACCTCAAAAACTTATTACTACTCATGAATTTGCTTCAAACAAGATAGAAAAAATATGAATTAATCAAAAGCTCTTTTCATTTCATAAAATGAGGAGTATATTAAATGAACACATCTAAAATATAAACCTCTTTTCCTAAATTTGATGGAGACCAGGCTTCCAGAGTGAAGCTGCAGCATATCCAAGGGTATCAGAAGATGGAGCAGTCTGGTGATGTGGTGGAGAGCGAAGAGTGGGACCAAGGCCAGTGTAGTGAAAGTGGGAACCAGTGCCAGTGCAATGGGAATGGGAACCAGTCAGGATAAAGGGGGTCAGAAAGATGGAAGAGAGTGGAAGCAAGGAAGAGGACTTGGAGAAGAGAAGGAAATGACAGAAGTGGAGGGCTATATGCTTTCTCCCCCTCCGTGATCGAGAGGTCGATAGCTTTATAGGCACAACCCACCTGAATTCTGTTCCACCGATCAACTGAGCTTCAACAGTCTCACAAATTCCAACTGAATTCTATTCCCAACAACCCAACTGAGTTCCAATGATATTCAGTTCCCAACCTCCAATTGATCTCTAACGATCTTCATGGCTATTCCAACGATCTCCAAACTCTAATGATCTCCATGGCTCGAAAAATCTCCGTGGCTCCAATTCACATAGGAATGGCTGGCAAGGAATCAAACAAAGAACAAAGAAAAGAGGGACGCTGTAGAAGTGTCCGATGGCTTGGATCTCGGATGGCTCATATGGCGGCCGAAAACTAGCAGTTTGGGAGGTGGTTTGGTTTTTTCAGCCTTGGAAACCTTCTCGGCGGTGAAGGGAGGGGCACCGGCGGCTTCTCCAGTGCCAAATCGGCTTGGGAAGTAGCAAAGAAGAAGGAGAACATCAACTTTTCTGGCCATTTTTTTGGCCATGGGAGGCTTCTCCGATCGGTAAGGAAGGTGCCAGAGGCTTAGGCGGCGATGGGACAGCAAATCTGGCGATTTTGGCTCAAAATGGGATTCGCGATCCATGACTCTATTTCGTGGACCATGGCCATGGCATTTCGTGGACCACCGGGCGAACTGTAGACCAAGCAGCCGGTCCATGGTAGACTAGTTGCTCCAAAATTTGTGCTTCCTTGTTTAATTTTTTAAAATTCATTTTTGAGCTCATTTCAAGTCTGATTTGAGTATCGTTTATGCCGTTGAACTCCTAAAATCAAGTTCTTCATTCATATAATCATTTGCTAAAACACTATATAAAAGTATCAATTTAATTTCATAAAGTTGAATAATTAAAATATTTTTAATAACTATCAGAGTTCTTCGACCCGCTCTCAGGTAAAGAGTTTTGAAGTCTTACATGCGGTAGATGTGATCTACTACATTGTTTTAATATTATAGATATAATCTATATTTGTTATCTCTTGTTTTCAGATTTTATATACATGCATCATCATCATCATGTCATAGATCTTGTTGTAGGGAGTTTTTAGATTAGATCTTATGCATATTTTGATTAATATGATTAATCTTTATATCTTCCACTGCTTAATTATTGAAAAAAATAAAAAGTATGTATGAAACCCCTTACAATTTATAATAGCTGCAACATAGTTAGATATTGTCCTATCAAAAGCCAATGTGAACTTATCGTCATATACTTTCAAACTGAATTGAGTGAATCACTTCAAACTTGGAAGTAGGGAATAAGTGTTACAAGATAAATGACTTGTCTAAATCTCTTCTAGTTTTGTTATGATCAATTGCTAATGAGCAAAAAAGTATTTGGCCAGGCTTTGATATCTAATTAAGGTGCAAAATACCTGATGGCTAAAGTCTGATCTCTAACTAAGGTATGAAATACTTATCGATCAGGAGCCAATATCTTATGGAGGTATAGGATACCTATGACCAGGAGCCAATATCTTCTTGCAGCAGTAGGTATGGCATCTAGAGTGGTTGATGGAGGGGTTTCAGTAGGTGCATCAACATCTTCTTGCACCTCCATTATCTCCTCTTTCTATCGGGTTGGGATGCTTGGGATGATGAGAGATACATTAACATCTAAAAAGAGTTCCTTCACTTCATTTTTGCAATCCTTGAATCCTCATGGAGGGTGCTCATTGACCCCTCAGCCACGTCATCCAAAAAGTCCTCGGATGACTTGTATTCCTTCATTGCTTTCTTTTTGACTTTTTTTAGCTCCTTCTCTAGTTTCTCCTTCTCCTCTCTGAGTTTTTGAAGAAAAGCTCATCTTGTCTCAACCTCTTTATTGGCTGTTGTGGCTTTGACTCCTTAGTTTTGATGATCAACAAAAGGTTGAGTATATGTTTGGACTAATGTTTAATCTCAAGATAAAGTTTCAGGACTTAGGTATTCAAAAAGAGTATCAAAAGGACATGATGAAACAAAGCTTACCTGATTTGAAAAGAGCTCTTCTACCTTGGACAAGATCAAAATTCTCATAATGGACCTTCTTGTAAGAAATATTTGACAAAAGAAACAAAGGCTAAAGAAACTCAAGCATGGCACGCATATCTCAAGAGTTTCAAAAAAATTCAGATCAGAGGTCGACCCCAGAGGTCGACACCTTGTCAAAGGTCGACCACCAGAGGTCGACTCATGAAAAAAGGAAAGTTCAGCATGGCCGGCACGGCAAAGTCTCAGTGGCATGCTTCAGAGGTCGACCACCAGAGGTCAACACCTGTCCAGAGGTCGACACAGAGTCGACTCATAGCCTGAGAATTCAAAATGGGCAGAACTATGGTATTCTGAACTTTTGCCTAAATTTTACTGGAGGTCGACTCATGAGGTCGACACTTGATCCAGAGGTCAACTCATGAGGTCGACTCATGGCATAACGGCTAGTTTTCTGAACTTCTGATTTGATTTCCAACGGCCATAAACGGCCATATTTTGAATCTAACGGTCTTGTGGAGTTGTTTCAGCATGAATGAGGTATTTAACCTCCACCAAACTTCAAAAAAGACAAGGAGACAAAGTGAAAAAGTGTTGATTCAAAGTACAAAGCCTTCAATCACTTCCAAGCCAAAAGAGTGAGAAAAACAAGAGATTCCCTAGCCA
This sequence comes from Areca catechu, assembly GCA_021397845.1. Classification (NCBI taxonomy): domain Eukaryota; kingdom Viridiplantae; phylum Streptophyta; class Magnoliopsida; order Arecales; family Arecaceae; genus Areca; species Areca catechu. The sequence goes on along the minus strand of CM038044.1, from coordinate 119,110,321 downwards.
AAAAGTCTTCCATCTTTGAGGAATCCAACATTCAAGTGTGGCATTTAGTGAGGTCCAAAGATTCTAAGGGAAAAGGCTTGAAGAGTCTCCATCAAGAGCTTCAACGAATATTATTGCTCAAAAGGAGTTTGTTTAGTTTTAATTCATTGTATTCATACTCTTTTGTCTTTAGCTAGTTTCAAGGGAATTTGAAACTAGAGTGAGGTTTGTTGGTGAGCCAATTGATAAAACCAACTAGGGTTGCTTGTTAGCCCGAAGCCAAAACAAGTGAGTAAGGTTTGTTGGTGATCCAATTGATAAAACCAACTAGGGTTGCTTGTTAGCCCGAAGCCAAAACAAGTGTGTAAGGTTTTGAGAAGAAGGGCTTCTACAAGAAAAGGATGATGATGAGACAGCCCTAATTACAAGAAATTTAAAAGATTCATGAGAAAAAAGAAGGGCTTCTACAAGAAAAGGCCACAAAAAGGTGATCACAACAAGGAGAAGGAGAAAGAGAAAGAAAGGGATCCACCCATCTGCTTCGAGTGCAAGAAGCCTGGACATTACAAAACGGATTGCCCTTTGCTTAAAAGAGTAGAAGGATGTTGAGAAAGAAGACCATGATGGCTACCTGGAGTGAGAGTGAGGACTCCAGCAGTGAAGAAGAGCAGCAGGTAGTCGCCAACTTATGTTTCATGGCCAACGAGGATAATGAGGTAAATTCTGAACCTGAAATTGAATTCACTTTCAATGAATTGCATGATGCTTTTGATGACTTAGTAATGGAATATGAAAAATTAAAATTGAAAAATAAGAAATTAAGAAAGCAAAATTTTGAGCTTACCAAAATTCAGAAAGGTTTTCAAGTGAAATTGAAAATTTAACTCAAGAAAACAAGAAATTAAAAGAACATGTAAAAACTTTGACAAATGATAAAGATAATCTTTTAAAAGAAAATGATTCCTTGAAAAATAATAGAAATCTTAAAACTAATGAGAACTTTGAGAAACAAAATAAAGAACTAATGCTTCAAAATAAGAATTACAAGGAAGAGTTAGAAAAAGTAAAACCTTTTGTAGAAAAGTTTACTTTTAGCTCAGAAAAACTAAATATGCTTTAAATAGTCAACATGCAGTATTTAATAAAGCTGGACTTGGATTTAAGCCACACAATCAACAAAAACTTTACAAAAACTTTTTCATACCAGCATCTTCTAATATTACCTGCTATGCATGTGGTAAAGTAGGTCATAAATCATATGTTTGTAATAGAAGGAAATTAAATACCTTTAAAAGGATTTGGGTTCCAAAAGGAACCAATTTGACTAACCCTAAAGGACCCAAGATGACTTGGGTACCTAAAGTTTCAACTTGATCAATTTTTGCAGGTGTGCCTTGCAACCAAAAATAAAAGAAGAATGTAGTATCTGGATAGTGTTGCTCAAGCACATGACTGGGGATGTGAAGCAATTCTCATCACTAGCTGCTATTGATGGTGGAAACGTTACCTTTGGTGATAATGGAAAAGGCAAATCGTCGGAATTGGTAAAATCCATATCACCCCTAATGCTTATAATAATGTATTATTTGTTGATGGCTTGAAGCATAATCTTTTTAGCATTAGTCAGTTTTGTGATAAAGGTTTTAAAGTAATTTTTGAATCATCTTTGTGCATGGTATCTAGTCTAGATGTCGATGGCATCAAGTTCACTGGTCTTAGGCATGGAAACATTTACATGGTTGATCTTGATGATCTAGCCATGGAAAGTGGTCAATGCCTAGTGGCTAAGGAAGCCAAGGCAAGTGAAACTAGTTGGCTTTGGCATCGTAGGCTAGGGCATGCTAGTATGCAGTTGATTTCAAAATTAAGCAAAAGAATCTTGTAAAAGAATTGCCAAAACTCACTTTTGAAAAAGATAAAATTTGTGCTGCATGTCAATTTGGAAAACAAACCAAATCTACTTTCAAACCTAAAGGAGTAGTATCTACTACTAGACCCCTTGAATTATTGCATATGGACCTCTTTGGACCAACCAGAACAACTAGTTTGGGAGGTAAAAAATATGGGCTAGTAATTGTAGATGATTACTCACGATTTACTTGGGTAATGTGTTTTAGCTCATAAAGATGAAACCTTTTCATTTTGTTAAATTTCATAAAAGGGTTTCAAACGAAAAAGATCTCACTATTGTTTCTTTGCGTAGTGATCATGGAACTGAATTTGAAAATCATGATTTTGAAACTTTTTGTAATGAAAATGGTATTAGTCTAATTTCTCTGCACCTAGGACACCTCAACAAAATGGGGTGGTAGAAAGAAAGAACATGACTCTTGAAGAAATGGCACGCACAATGCTTTGCGAAAATGATTTACCTAGATATTTTTGGGCAGAAGCCATTAATACTTCCTGTTACATTTTAAATCGTGTTTTAATTCGCCTATTTTGAAGAAAACACCATATGAGCTTTGGAAAAATCGAAAACCTAATCTCAAGTATTTTCGTGTATTTGGTTGCCGCTGTTCATATTAAACAATGGCAAAGATAATATCAGTAAATTTGATGCCAAGTCAGATGAGGGTATCTTCTTAGGATACTCTACTTCTAGCAAGGCATACAGGTCTTCAACAGAAGAACTCTTCTGGTGAAGAATCAATTCATGTAGTGTTTGATGAATCTAACGAAAAATCTTCTAGAAAAGAAGATTCTATTGATGTTGAAAAGGTACAAAGAAGCTTGAACAATTGACAATCAATGAAGATGAGCCCAAAGGATGATGATCAAGAAAGTCAAGATCAAATTCAAGAAATCAATGCAACTTCACCAAACCATTACCTAAAGAATGGAGGTATGCACATGGACACCCTAAAGAGCTAATAATAGGTGATCCATCAAAGGGGGTAAGTACACGCTCTTCTATTAGAAATATTTATGATTATTTAGCTTTTGTATCTCAGATAGAGCCTAAGTCAATAGAAGAAGCTGAAAAGATTGTAACTGGATTAATGCTATGCAAGATGAACTAAATCAATTAAAAAGAATAATGTTTGGACTTTAACTGAAAGACCCCTTAATGTTTCTGTAATTGGCACAAATGGGTTTTTAGAAATAAACTTGATGAACATGGTATTGTAATTAGGAACAAAACTAGACTTGTTGCTAAAGGCTACAACCAGGAAGAAGGGATTGACTTCGATGAAACTTTGCTCCTGTTGCTAGTCTAGAAGCAATTAGACTTTTACTTGCATTTGCTTGTTTTATGGATTTCAAGTTATTTCAAATGGATGTAAAGAGTACCTTTTTAAATGGATTTATTGAAGAGGAAGTTTATGTTGAACAACCTCCTGGTTTTGAAAATCATGAATTCCTAATCATGTCTTTAAATTGCATAAAGCATTGTATGGTTTAAAGCAAGCTCCTAGAGCTTGGTATGAGAGATTAAGTTCATTTTGATGAAAAATGATTTTTCTAGAGGTAATGTAGATAATACATTGTTTTTGAAAAAGAAAAATGATGATCTCTTAGTAGTACAAATATATGTAGATGATATTATTTTTGGTGTACTAACGAATGTCTTTGTCAAGAATTTGCGAAGTTAATGCAGAATGAGTTCGAGATGAGAGATGGGGAGAACTCAACTTCTTCCTCGGACTCCAAATTAAGCAAACCAAAGAGGGATCTCCATCAACCAAGCCAAGTACACAAGGGAAATTTTGAAAAAGTTTGGGATGGAGACCACAAACCAATAGGTACCCCTATGAGCTCTTCATGTAATTAGACAAAGATGAATGTGGTAAATCAGTAGACCAAAAATTATATAGAGGCATGATTGGTTCATTGCTATATTTAACTGCCAGTAGACCAGATATAATGTTTAGTGTTTGTATGTGTGCACGTTTTCAGTCTGCTCCTAAAGAATCACATCTCTTAGCTGTAAAACGTATACTTAGATACTTATCTGGGTCTATCGAAATTGGTCTTTGGTACTCTAGGGAGTCATCATATGAATTAATTGTATTCTGATGCTGATTTTGCTGGGTGTAAACTTGATCGAAAAGTACTAGTGGAACTTGTCAATTCCTAGGAGTTAATTTGATTTCATGGAGCAGTAAGAACAGAATTCGGTGCTCTATCTACGGCAGAAGCCGAATATATAGCAGCTGGAGCTGTGGCTCAGATTTTATGGATCAAACAACAACCGAGGACTTTGGCATCAAACTAACTAAGACACCCATAAGATGTGATAATACTAGTGCAATCAATTTAACGAAAAATCCTGTTCAACATTCAAGAAGCAAACATATTGAAATAAGACATCACTTCATAAGAGATCACGTTCAAAACTCTAATGTGTTGTTAGAATTTATAGTACTGATTGTCAATTGGCTGATATATTCACAAAACCATTGAATGAAGATAGATTTTGTAGATTAGAAGAGAACTGGGAGTCATTGATCCTTTTGCTTGAATCTCTTCAATTTCATCAAAATTTCTCAAAAATGATTTATAAATTCTCAAATATAGTTAAAAGTTTTTCTCTAAATTTTATCATTTTTTTCTCTTACAGAATTTTATGTTAAGTAATTAATTGTTGGAGGTCGACACTTGAGTTTTTCAGAGGTCGACACTTGAGGTCGACACCTAAGTTATGGAGGTCGACACTTGAGGTCGACCCCTGAAAATTCTCAAGGTCGACACTTGAACGAAAACCTGCTTTTTAAAAACCGTCCGCAAGCCTTTTTTCCCATTATTTTCTTTACCTCTCCTTCGTGTGGTCCCCCTACAACTTCTCTAAACCTCCAAATAGTGGATTTCCACCCCCTCCTCGATCTTTTGGGAAATCCTCACCTCCTCTCTTGCTTTTCTTGGAATCAACCTTCTTTTGACCCGTTTTCTTGATTTTAGACAACCAAAAGCCCTCGAATCTTTTACCCTCCCCAAATCGGCTGTTTTTCATTTGAAAACACGTATTTCTTTCATCTGTTTCTTACCTTTTCCTCATTTACTCTCGATTTTCTCCAATCTCACAAACCCTATTTCACTATTTCACATTCTCCTCTTTTTCCCAATCAGTGAACCTCTCTTAGTCTTACTTCCTAAGTTACCCCTCATCCTTACACATGGATCCGAGAAGACACCAGCAGTAGGAAAAGGAGATTGGAACAGGGGCAGGGTAGTACTGAGCGGCGAAGGAAAGTCAGACATGAGCGTGAGCCGACCCCAGAGCCACCTGCACCAGTGCCAGCCACCTAGTCGGAAGAGCATTGCTAGTGGTAGGCGCGTAGATATTCCATTCTGGGATCAGCATCACTTCTTCATTGGAGATGTACTGAGAGATGCAGGTCTGGTCCATTTTGTCGATGTCCGAGAGATTCTACCCAGACCTCATCAGGGAGTTTTATGGATCCATGGCCACTGATGGCATTGGATGGTCTGCTACAGTTCGAGGGATCGAGATTCCAGTGACACCTGAGGTCATCAGTCGCATCTGGAGGATTCCACTTCATGGCACTGCTGCCACTACGATCAACGACAGAGAGCACGCCTTCAGGTGTATCCTAAGGCGTGAGGATGTTAGCAGCATTTTCACAGTAGCCGCTAACCAGCTTTCACTGGAGAGAGAGTGCTGCATCACATCATCGCCCGTATCTTGATTCCGAAGAGCGGGAGATTTGATTTTATCACTGAGCGTGAGCTGGTGTTGATGGTGTCCCTAAGACAGCGGACTCCCATCAACCTCCCCAGGATCATGCTTCAGTAGATGGGTGAGGCAGCTTCTCACAGGAGACTCTTCAGCCGTACGGTATGGGACTGACTCAGATATTCAGAGAGCATGGTGTCTCATTCGACGGCATACCCTTCAGTCAGCTACACACACAGATACTTATGGAGAGAAATCCCTACATAGAATGGGATTTCGACTGATGGCGACTGATGGGTATGACGAGAGTCTGGCCAGGAGCCAGATGAGGAGGATGAGATCCGAGCTGCTGAGACAGGCCTTCAGGGCCTACTGATCATGGTACACCTCCTCGCCCAGCACCGAAGACAGAGACTGCGGAGCCTGAGCCATTCACGCCACCACCTTCATCAGCTCCGGCACCTACTATTACTGCTACATCACGGAGGACTTCATGAGGATATCGGACTTTCGAGCAGCGAGTGACTGATCAGATTTCAGAGGTCCGGACAGAGGTCACTGGTGTACGACAGGAGCTTCATGATCTGCGGATACACACAGACACACGCATTAGTGCTCTCTCAGCTAGTATGGATACAGGATTCAGACAGATCCTCAGCTTATTGAGATTAGCACTACCATTAGGGATGCAGATCCGACAGTATCTCCTCCACATGATGAGATGATGATATGATGATGATGATGATGACTCTGGTGGATACAGTGACAGTGATGGAGATCACCTGGAGCAGGTAGTTCTGATGTTCCACCTGCAGAGCCGATTCCAAAGTTTCCCCCTTCAGCTGATCCTCCTTCCACTGATCTTCCGAGTTCAGATCCTCCAGCCACAGCTGTGCCAGTTGATATTGAGCCTACAGAGTCACTATTTGAGACTATCACTGGGATTCCGGATGACATAGATGAGCATAAGAGATATTGATGATCCCACAGCTTATGAGCTAGTCAGCAGGCAGACCCCAGCTCAGTCTACTCAGCATGCTGATGTCCCACTCCTTCAGCTACTGCCTCTATCTCGACATCTGTGGAGCCCTTACCTAGGACATATAGATCTCGTAGGACTACCCCTAGGTCTGGTCCCTCTCTGAGGACTCGGAGTTCCTCTCATAGGACTCCAAAATCCTCATCTAAGATCATGGCTCCTGTATCTTTTGACATACCTTCTGATGAGGAGTAGCCTCATAGTTTTATTTGTTGTACTTAGTTTGCTTGTGTATGATCTGTTGTATCAGTATTTTGTGCCTACTTTGTAAGCAATTTTGTAACTGAATACATTTGTTTTTTTATCTACATTGTGATACTTTATCTATCTTGTGACATTTTATGATACCAGCTCTTACATTTATTTTTTAAACTCTCAAGTTAGAAATTTTATATATTGAATGCACAAATTGAGGGGGAGCATGTGTTTTATGCACCTAAATACTTCATTATAATTGATCATAAGTTTCATTAATATATCTTTCACAATGAACTTTTTGATTCCTGACAAAAAGGGGGAGTAAGTAGTAAAGTATATATGTATTATGAGATCAATTTAGTAAAGTATATATGTATTTATGAGATCTCCGTCTTATGAGTAGTAAAGTTTATAGTTCTTACCTTTTTGACTCATGAGAATGTTTTCACAAAAAGAAAGAAGTAAATAAAAAGTAACTCATGAAAATATTTTTCACAAAAAGAAGATGAAAAGTAAATTTTTATGATACACTCATGCATGTAAGGACTCTTTGAAAATATTTTATTATTGCTATATCTTGCTTTTGGACTTAATTGCATATATACTCAAGGTTTGTCATCATCAAAAAGGGGAAGATTGTTGGCTTTGACTCCTTAGTTTTGATGATCAACAAAAGGTTGAGTATATGTTTGGACTAATGTTTAATCTCAAGATAAAGTTTCAGGACTTAGGTTATTCAAAAAGAGTATCAAAAGGACAATGATGAAACAAAGCTTACCTGATTTGGAAAGAGCTCTTCTACCTTGGACAAGATCAAAATTCTCTAATGGACCTTCTTGTTAAGAAATATTTGACAAAAGAAATAAAGGCTTAAAGAACTCAAGCATGGCACGCATATCTCAAAGAGTTTCAGAAAAATTCAGATCAGAGGTCGACCCCCAGAGGTCGACACCTTGTCAAAGGCGACCACCAGAGGTCGACTCATGAAAAAAAGAAAAGTTCAGCATGGCCGGCACGGCAAAGTCTCAGTGGCACGCTTCAGAGGTCGACCCACCAGAGGTCAACACCTGTCCAGAGGTCGACACCAGAGGTCGACTCATAGCCTGAGAATTCAAAATGGGCAGAATAGGTATTCTGAACTTTTGCCTAATTTTACTGGAGGTCGACTCATGAGGTCGACACTTGATCCAGAGGTCGACTCATGAGGTCGACTCATGGCATAACGGCTAGTTTTTCTGAACTTCTGATTTGATTTCCAACGGCCATAAACGGCCATATTTTGAATCTAACGGTCTTGTGGAGTTGTTTCAGCATGAATGAGGTATTTAACCTCCACCAAACTTCAAAAAAGACAAGGAGACAAAGTGAAAAAGTGTTGATTCAAAGTACAAAGCCTTCAATCACTTCCAAGCCAAAAGAGTGAGAAAACCAAGAGATTCCCTAGCCAAAAAGTCTTCCATCTTTGAGGAATCCAACATTCAAGTGTTTGGCATTTAGTGAGGTCCAAGATTCCAAGGAAAAAGGCTTGAAGAGTCTCCATCAAGAGCTTCAACGAATTTATTATTGCTCAAAAGGAGTTTGTTTAGTTTTAATTCATTGTATTCATACTCTTTGTCTTTAGCTAGTTTCAAGGGAATTTGAAACTAGAGTGAGGTTTGTTGGTGAGCCAATTGAAAAACCAACTAGGGTTGCTTGTTAGCCCGAAGCCAAAACAACAGTGAGTAAGGTTGTTGGTGCCAATTGATAAACCAACTAGGGTGCTTGTTAGCCGACAAGCCAAAACAAGTGTGTAAGGTTTTGACTTGTGAGCCTGGTAAAACAAGTCGGCTGTAATCTAAAGATTATAGTGGAAATTCCCAAGTGAAGCTTGGGGAGTGGATGTAGGTGCTAGGTGCACCGAACTACTATATTTCGTGTGTGTTTGCATTGCCCTTCTTTAACTTTTTTTAGCTCTTTAATTGCCATTTTATTTCATTGCTTCGTTGCACAATTCTTAAAGCACTATCACTCTTCACCTTAAAACTTGATAGCACATATATTGCCTAAATTTTTAAATACCAATTCACCACCCCCTCTTGGCACCATATCTGGGCAACAGGCGTTAAAGAGGTCCATCTTCAAAAAATTATTTGAATGGAGGTAGTAACCTAAAATTCTATTTTCTGGGCTCTATAGCACTAATCGCTTGGTTGCCTTTTTGCTGCTTCATTGGCCACCAACAACTTTTTCTTCAAGTCATTCTTCACCCTATCATACTGATGAGGAAGTTCTTGAGCTGATGATATTGGAGATAAGATGAAGAAAAGTGAAGAAAAAATTTAGAAAAAAGAAAAAAAAAAGTAGAAAGAGAGAAAGAAAGGCAACAGCAAGATGAAGGAACAGTCATGTGGAAAAATCCAAGATAGCTATCGCTAAGCACTTGGAAAAGAGAATGTATGGTTATGCTTCTTCCGTGTTGCAGGAAGGAGCTCATCTCCAAGAGCTTTTGGCTGCGAGCTTGGATCTCTATGACCCTCATCATTTGTGCTTAGCCTCTTTTATAAAACGAGATGCTCTCCTTGAATGTTCGAGGATTGGGCGGCAATAGCAAGATGAGGTGGTCGGGCTATCTTCGACGACCTGGTCAGACTGACCATCAGAGAAGTAATTTTTAGCTCCTCGGTTGGAGCATGAGATCGGCTATTCTCTGATATGGGCATGCTTGATAAAGACATCAAAAGTGATGACTCATCGAGCTTCTTTTTCTTCTTGGCCTCCTCAGTAGTATCTGACCTCTTTCTCTTAGCCTTGTTCTAGAGCCTCTTTAAACCAAGATTCATTTTTGCAAACATAAAATTTAAATAGTGGTTAAGAGATCAGCAAAATTTGAAAACTATATAAAAACAAAAAAAGTAAAAGAAATTTAAAGTGGTCGACATACTGTAAGGATCGACCAAGCTGATGCCTGCATTGTACAAAGCTTGATCAGTTAAGAGAAGTATGAACTCCAGTACATGAACCTGAAGCAATTTATTGTAATGCTCCAAGTCTTCATTTAAAGGAGTTTCATTATGATTGTGCTCAGTCTAGGCCTTGCCCCAAAAGAACCTAATATCTAAAGGTAGATCAGAGAAAATGAAGAAAAATCTATTCTTCCACCCGTGGATGGATGTCGAGATACTCTCTACGAGTTTACAAGACTGTCTATTGGCAAAGTAATACCATTTTTTATCATATGAGTGGGACTTCAACATAAAAATAGCTCGAAATAAAGAGTACCTTGTTTCTATTTCGATCAAGTCACAGATAAGGATGAAGCTAATGATTATCTTGAAACTGTTGGGAGAAAATTGAGTTGGTTATAAAAATCTAAGACATTTCTAATAAAAGGATGAAGAGGGAACCAAACTCCAGCATCGAAAGCATCTTCATAGAAAGCAACGCATCTGAATGAAAGAGACAAAATCCATTCATTAGGACTTGGCACAGTCAATCTAATGCTATCAGGGATGAAATACTTATCTTTAAGTCTTCTAAAATCCGCTTCTCTAATCTCATATTTCTCTTGGTTAGGGCCGATGGAGGTCCTTCTATGGCATTGGATAGGGACATTAGAAGGAACCAGATGCTCCTCCTCGACTGGGTTCAGACTTGCTATGGGTTCGATAGAGCTACCCCTAGAACTTCTTATCTTCTTAATGGCCTTCTTCACCTTAGGGGCCATGACAACAAGTAGGGAGGATTGAAGGAAAAGGAAGCTAAGGTCTTTTACTAGAAGAGATGAAGTCCTAGACCTCCTACCCAAAACAAATGAACAAGACTTTGAAAGTAGTCACCTGTTAACGGGCTTGAAGATAAAGGCAAAAGAATAGGAAATGAAAGATCTAGATTGAAGAAAGAGACCTTTATTTATAATGGTATCCGATGGCCTGGATTAAATCGTCTCACCATTAGAATTTTGGCCATGTCACTTGATCTCTGGATGAAGGAATGAGCCACTCATTCTGCACCATGTGGGTCACTCTTATTGGCTAGGGGGCATACCTCATAGATCAAACAGTCGTTATCTTTTTGAAAACTATTCACTACCAGTTTAATGATTTTTTGTGAAAAGGTGCAAGCACGTATGATATTAAATGATGTACAGTGGAATGATAGTGCAACATAATTAGATGTTTTGTCCTACCAAAAGCCAATGAAAATTTATTATCATACTTTTGAATTGAATTGAGTGAATCACTTCAAACTCGAAAATGGGGGATAGTGTTACACGGCAAATAACTTGTCTAAATCTCTTCTGGTCTAGTTATGATAAATTATCGATGAGCAAAAAAGTATTCAACCAAGCTCCCATCTCTTATTAAGGTACAGAATACTTGGCAGCTAAATTTCAATCTTTTATTAAGGTGTGAAGTATTTATCGGTCAAAAGTCGATATCTTATGGAGGCACAGGATGCCCATAGCCAAGAGCCAATATCTTATGGAGGCACGGGATGCCTATGGCTAGGAGCCAATATCTTACTAAAGTATAGGATGCCTACGGCTAGGAGCCAATATCTTATTGAGGCATAGGATGCCTATAGCTAGGAGCCAATCTCCCACCGGGATGCAAGATGTCTATCTATCAAGAGACAATATCTTATTAAAGTACATGAAGCTTAACTTTTCATCAGACAGGTGCCGACTACTTACCTAAACCAGATAAGGAGTTCTATAACTTCATTTAACATGAAGCATATTTCTTTAAATTATTAGAGCCGTCACGACAAGATTGATAAATTGGTTATCAAGAAGTATAATAGATCACTTGGCAAATTACTTCACAAGTTGACCTCTTAATGGCCTAACCGATTTAACAACTCACTTATTGGCGTAACTGTCTTATAAACGGTTACAATCACTTAACCAACTCAATCCTAAACCTCTATAAATAGGGAATCAAGGAAACCTCCAGGAAGATTTTTTAGACTCTACTCACTCTTTTCATTTTCTTCTCACTATTCTCTCTCTAAACTAACTTAAGCATCGAAGGATTCCTCATTAGAAAAATCTCATTTTTCTAACAATAAAGACTACAGGTCTAAGAGCTGATCGGATCTACTTTTAAAGTCATCGACCAATTCCCTGAAGGACCTCAGCTTCCAAAAATTCGAAGCCATCTTAGTGCATCTAGTCTAGTCAGCTTAAAGAGGAGCAACAATAACCTTCGTATTTTTAGGAATTTAAATGCACGTGCTCTTAGGTGTGTAACAATTAGTTTGTGGAGTGACGCCCTCATTTATTGATTCCTTTTGTAACCAAACAAAGCCACTCTCGACCCGATCGTTAATATGAACAAGAATTAAAAATTTTGACCACTCAAAAAAGGGGAATAATTATTCCCATTCTTTATCAATTCCCAAATCAAATGCATCAAAGGTTGTGTTGTTGTTTGGGGAGTAAAGGCTCGGAATGGACATAATTTCTGCCAAACGTGTTTAAGAAAATAAGATCTAGGGACAACAGTGAATCTAATTACACTTTTTTTACTGCCGAACTAGTAATTCCAATACTCGTTAGAATGTTATTGTTCTCGAAATAATTTCTTCTTTTCTTCCTTTTTTTTGAGATAAACTATTATTAATATATTGTATTAATATTATTATTGTTAATATAGAATGTTATTATCTATATAATAAGGTTATGTGGAGGTATTTTTATTTTGCTTAATCATGTCATCAACGCAGTAAATGTAAGGCAATTATCGAAGCAATGATTCAGAAAAAAAAGGTTTACTGATGGTATTAATAAAATGACAAAAACATTCTCATGCATCTAAGACTTTCAAATTCCATACATGAAAGGCAAATCCATTAGTTGATTGCAAAAGCATTTCTATAAATTGCTAACATAAGTGTAGGAGAATTTATCATCCTCTACGCGAGGAAAAATTTCTTTGGCTCTAGAGATATTCATGACAAAACTGAAAAAGATTAATCAATTTAAAATAGAAAAAAGCTAATAAATAAAAAGGAACAACTTTTCGGGTTCCATTTTGTCCTGTTCTTGAACAAAACACCAAAATCAAAAAAGGGAAAGCAGTATTGAGACCCCCGTATCCACATGATGCATGCACCTAGAGTGCAGCTTTTTGTTTTTGTGTCCAAATCCATTGTATTAACCTTTAGATAGTGTTTGGACCCCCCCCCCCCCCCCCCCCGCCCGACCCCAAAAAAAAAAAGAAAAAAAGAAAAAAAAAGAAAAAGAAAAAGAAAAAGAATAGAAAAGAATACAAATTCATCATTGTTATTCTAGATTTTTATTTGACTAGAAATTTGAAATAATAACTTTATATTTCTATATAGAAGGACCTACTACATAGAAATAAAATGATATGGAATAAGCTATCCATGATTCACTATACAATAGCTATTCTAGAATATCAAAGATTGACCAAAAGAGTTTATTTAGGATTGCCAATCTTGATTTCCGAAGTTGTTTGAAGGAATAAATTGAAATAAGGATTTTTTTTGGATGGAATTAAGGCAACCAAACAATACCTCAATGTTGCATGTACACTAGCAACCGGCATTTGCAATTAAACCTATATTTGCAATTGAAATTATATTTGCACAACTAACCATATTCCCTGCATGACCCTTGCCACATACACCAATCATCATATGATCCATCCACGATAAAAACATGCATCATAAAGTTCATCCAGTCTAATTCTTTTTCTATTGCCTTCCATACTTTATGCACAATTGGCAATCACAATAAAGCTCCCCCCCTCCCCCGCTTAAAGAAAGCAGTATCCTAGAGGGGACATGAAACCACATGAACTTCAAAACTATCACATGTACCAATCATCATAACCATAATCTATGAAGGTCATGTCCCCCATAATCCATGTAGGTCATGTCCCCTTAAACTAGATTACAAAACCACAGTAAATATGTCCATGCATCTCACGACCCCACCTACCATCACAACACCACCTACCATCACAGCACCTAGTCTCATACCTTTTTTTTGATATAGAAGGGCGGTCACACAACTCTGGTATGAGAGCAACCCAGAAAGTCAAGAGAAAGTAAGCCCTGAAGAGGTTGAGAAATATAATTGCCCTGGTGCTAGGACCAATCTTCAGAATGCTCAGTAACGAATGAGCCAATCCAGCCAACCATACTGTTCACCTCCTAGTAGACATGATGAATCGACATCGTCATAGGTGGCCCAAGGGATCATCTAATGTCACGAATGAGAGGGTGGACCTCACGCTGCTTCGACCTATCCTGAATCCATCCAATGATAATGGTAGAATCTCTCTCAACGAGAATCCTCTCGGCATGCAACTCCTGCCTAACCCAGGTGATGCCTGTCCATGCAGCTCTAAGCTCAGCTTCTAGAACCGAAGGCTCATGGAGAAAAAGTCCCCCACCACCAGCAGCCTGCCATCAGCATCCCGGATAACAAACCCAGCACAGCCTGATGCACCATGAACGCCACCATCAAATTTCACTTTGATAAACCCCAAAGGAGGGGGCTTCCAAGAAATGTAGATAGCCCTCTAGGTCGCTGCCGAGACAGTATGGGAGTCCTAGGAATTTGGGGCCATAAGGGATATAGTAGTGTCAAAATGGTGAAACTCCATAGCCACGATCATGACTATCTGAAATACCCGGTGTGCCGGAGTGAGCACTGCCTTAAAGACCAAGCTATTCCTGGATAGCAAAATCTGATAAGTGATGTAGGCAAATTGGTGACCTACCTCGGCCAAACACTACTGAATTATGTTGAGGAAAGGACCTAACCATGACCCATCATCCTCTTCCCAAGACCATCTCCCAGCCAACCTCCAAATCAACCTTGCCCTAGGATAATGCATGATAGCATGCTTAGTGGACTCGTTCTCTAAACCACAAACAAGGCAAATCACTAGTAGGTCCATACCTCTATGCCTGAGCAACACCATTATAGAGAGGCGACCCCAAGCCACCTTCCAAAGGAAGAGGTACACTCTTAGGTAGATAGGCAGTCTCCAGATCCAGCCAGCCATGCTCCTCATATCAGAAGGGGTCTTGTATATATCAGATAGGATGGTAGAAGGGACCTTGGGACAACAAGAGTGGCCCCATACCTTTAGATCTTGGCTACAGTGAATTGGAATCGGGATGGCAATAATTTGATTAGCTAGCTAGCTCCCAAAGAGTCTGGTAACCTCCTGAGCTCTTCATGTCCTACCGTCGTCTGCTAGTAAGTCACAAACCCGAAGATTGTCGACCACCTCCATGCTAACATAAGTCAGCCACCTGGATAAGGATATGTTGGTGATCTATGTATCTTGACTCACATCAACTATGGACCCATTCCCAATCAAACATCTAACCTGGGCCAGCATAGCAAGACCATGGGCAAAAATCTCCCTCCAAATAAAAGAATGATTATGAGTGGTCTGAATATGGGACCCCTAGCTCTAGGCTCCATAGCAGCTCTAGGCTCCAAAGCAGGCCCTCATCACCCTGCTCCATAAATAGTCAGGTTGAAGAAGATATCTCACTGTATGCCTGGCAATCAACACCTCCCTCCTAACCAGAAGTAACTGGATCCTAAGTCCTCCATCCTTGACTAGATGATAGACTATATCCCAAGACACCAAGTGAAGCCAATGATTGTCATGTCTTAAACTCTACAAGTAGTTACGGATATTCGCTAAGGGATAAATAGGGATGGAACTCAAGATAGATCTAATAAGAGTAAGCCTGCCCATCATAAAGAGGGTAGTGGCCTACCAACCATCGAGACGATCTTGAACCTGCTATACCATGGGCCTACACTCTATCCTTCGGAGCCTCCCACTAGTCATAGGAACACCAAGGTAGGTAAAAGTCTCGACCTGCTAAAAAATTCCCAGGGTGGCAAGGATCACATGCTTCATCTAGGCCTTCATTCTAGGGATAAAAATAATAGTGGACTTCTGCAAATTTACCAACTAGCTAGACCCATGGTAATAAGACTCAATAATGGTGGTGGAGCATCTCGCATTCTGGAGTGAAGCCCACCCGATGAGAAGACAATCATATGCAAAGAGAAGATGAGAGAGAGGTTGGGCTTCAGGGGTAGGCCAGTAAGGCTCCAGTGATGATCCCTAGATCGCATCCCTCAAAGCATGAGAGAGAGCATCAGTACATATAATGAACAGGTAATGAGACAGAGGACAACCTTGGTGAAAGTACTCAGTCGATGCAAACATTAACCAGGATGGTGAAGCTAGGGGCTTCCACATGTCCATAACCTGTGTCCACTGACAAAGACACCTTGCTCAGGATTGATGAGGTGAGGCTCTATCAACTGTAGCTGCCTAACCAAAAGACTTACACAAACCTTATAGAGGGTGGTACAAAGACTGATCGATCTGAACTGCCTAGGAATAGAAGCATCAGGTCTCTTGAAAATAAGAGTAATCAAAGTTTTCTTCCACTCAGCAGAGATGCTAGAAAGAAAGACCACCTGTACTACCTCGATTACCTCACCCCCAATGATGGACCAGTATTGGTGAAAGAACAGGGGAGGGAAGCCATCCAGGCCTAGGGATTTGTTCTCCCTGAGGGACCAAAGGGCTTCCTGTACCTCCATGGAAGATACAGGGTGAGTTAGGTCTGAGTTTTCCTGATCAAAGATGCGGTCCACCGGATGAGATCCCTAGAGAGGAATATCCTCCCCCTGAAGAAGGGTCCACCTCGACTTAAAATACTAAAGAATTTGCCTCTTGATCTTATCACTATCAGTCAACAACATACCATCATCCTCTCTTAATTGCCTAATTTAGTTGGCTGACCTCTAGCTCATAGTAGACTGGTAGAAGAATCTGGTATTCCAGTTACCTTTCTTGATCTATTGAATCCTAGACTTTTGCCTCCACATAGTCTTTGGTTATCTCAGTAAAAAGTGGTGGATGAGAGGCTACGGCATAGCATCCCCAGGTCAACCTCCTAGAGACCCCACTCTTGATCCTCTCATCTCTGAAGATCAGCAATATCAGCCTCCACCTCCTCAACCCATCTGAAAATGTCACCGATCTCAATCTAGTTTCACCAAAGGAGCCTATGACTGGCTAACTCCAATCTCTGAGTCATTCGGTACCTCACATCTCCATGGATTGGCATCCTCCAAACTATCCTAATCAGATCCCAAGATCTTGGGTAGAAGGTCTAGAACTTCTCAAAATATAATGGTGGTTTGGGTAGACATGTACCATCAATAGTAATAAGGAGCAGGCAATGCCTGATGCAATCCTCGAGAGATGCTGAACATGGTGCCCAGGAAACCACTACATCTAGCCAATAGCACAAAGCATCTGATCAATCATCTCCCAAACTCTGGGTGTTTTAGATTGATTATTGCACCAGGTAAAGCGAGAACTAGAATAATCAAGATCAATCAGACAAGTATCATCCATAAACTTCCTAAATACTTTGGAGTCAATATTGTTCACAAATTGCCTACCTCTTATCTTCTCATGAGACCCTGTAATGCAATTGAAGTCACCAACAACAAGGAAAGGGATGCCTCGGGATACTAGCCTGGAAATCTCATACCAAAGCCTCCTTCGCTCTCTGTACTCAGTGCTCGCATACATGCCTAACAGGAAATAGGGGCCACCAATCTACTCAAAGATACCATGGCAACTTGTTGCTTACACCTTGAAAAGCATCCACTCTCATAGAGCCTTGCCTCCATATCACCAAAATCTTCCTTGTCAGGCCTCTGAACTCGATAGCATAGGTGCTCCACATCAACTGTAGCCACCACCTAACCTAGTCCAGGCTCCTCCCAGAAAGTCAAGTCTCAAGCAGTATGCAAATGTCAGGACAGTGCTATTGGATCAATTTGTCAAAGAAAGTCTAGAATGCAGGTTTCCCTACCTCTCAGGAGTTCTAAATCAATATCCTTATGAAGACACCTTGTATGGATGGGGGTCCACTCCCATACTCCTCTCAACTTGATCCACCTTAATCCCATTTGGTGATGCGACTATCACTAGAGTTCCATCCCCTACCCCCTGGATGGCCTGTCTAAGCCGACCAACAACATCCTTATGACTCAAATCCTAAGGCTCCACCATCATCTCTGGCACCTGTATAGGCGGGCCCACCTCTCCCATCGATGTCTCATGATGTCTCTTGAATCAATGTAGTTACCTCCTCCCCTGGATCACCCATTATGAAAACAAAGGTCTCCTAATAACCCCTGCCAACCGATGACAACTTCTTGGTCACGGGAGGTCTCGACTCCTTGGCTCAAGCTCTATTTCTCCTCCCTAGCCCTTTGCTGTCCCCAGCAATTTTAGATCTATTTAAACCAGGCTTCATCCCCGCCTGGCCCAATAGAAGATTAGGAGATCGGCACGCTTCGATTGGCCCAAGCCCATGCCCCCTCCCTTCTGGGCCCACCTTCCTCCTTGCCCAGGCCCAAGAATCGAATCTCATCTCTAATGGCCCAAAATGGCCCACCATCCTTGGTCCAGCACCAGAACCTCCTCCACCGAAAGAGACCAAAGGTCAGAGGGGGGACTACCATCGAGCAATCTTTGCTGGCTTGGACCATCCGTCGACCTCCGGTAAGATGTCAACCCACCCTCCACCCGAGCGCACCAGTTCCTTCCCTAGTCTCCTCGAGCATGAACCTGCATCCCCCCATTCGGCCTCCTTCCTCCTAGAGCCACCCAGCTTCTCCGACTATGGTAGACATTGCGGACTGTCACAAGCCAAGGCCCCAAGCGTTGCCCACTCACGCCATCCACCATCGCCCCCTTTTCAACTCCGACCATATTCGATGGTCGGAGCCCCGCCAGTTCACCGTCCCCACTTCCCGTACATGTCTTCCCTGAGCCATGGAAGAAGACACCCTGGAAGCACATGCCACCAAGGTTTTTGTAAATGAACCTTTACCACTGGTTTCCCTCTGAACCATTGATCAACACCTTGGGTCATAATGGTCGGGAGAAATCAATCCACATGCAGATCCAAGCAAAGCTGGCCCTTCTCCACTCTACCGTGCAGTCATTCACTACTGACCCTCAAAGCTCCCTGCCTCTTGAAATTGGAATAATAGGGACCCTTGTTTCAGGTTGTAGGCCGCAATGTCACCCTTGAGTCTGGCACATTGCCGAAACTCGTGCACCACTACCTTCACTGGGACTCTCCAGCCAAGACTCCTTGCCACCAGGCCCTTGGCCAGCTATTCTTTCGTTTCCCCCCTAACCTCATCCTCTAGAAGCCCTGCCACCTCCTGATAGCGTCGAGCTAGTTCAGTCACATCTTTTGATGATGGCTCATTCGAAACCTACATTACCTGACCACTCGAACCTTTCTTCTAGCTAGAACCCACCCGATCCATCATATCGAGGTCCCTCTGGAGTTCCCAGTGTTGGTCTCCATTCCAACCGGCAATAATAACCTCAGCACCGTCGATATTCACGGCAATCATGCAGGAAAGATAGAATACACGAATCTCCAAGCACACTAATAGAAAAAGCTCCCCACGGTAGCTTCATAGTATCACACTTCTTCACATGGTAGGATTGACCAACGTTGCCACGTGTGCATCGACAGTGATGCATGCCAACAACACCCACTTGTAACCGTAACCCCTTTCCTTATAAACATGCTTTCTTTTCCTCTCTTTTTACCTCGACGAAGTGAGAAGAAGCCATCAAGAGCAAGAGAGAAAGAAAGCAAACCAAATCACCTTCAATGCCAATCGAGCTTCTTACCCTATTCTAGCCAAGACAAGAAAGAGTCTTCCTCTCATTCTAGTGGAGATTTTTTGTTGGCATCTCTTTTGGTTCTCATGGTTAGTCTCGGAAGAAGCATCATCAATTCAGTATTTTTCTTTCCTTTTCCTACTTTTGATTCTTTTCAAATGACTTAAAAGCCGTTGCTCCTTTGATTGGTGATTCTTTTTATTTTTTCTCTCTGAAGTGTAGTACGTAAATTTATTATGTGGAGTGGATTTTGTTTGGTTGCTAGGCCACTGCCATGGCATCTCATAATGAAAGATTTGCTAAGGATTAGAAGAGGGAGGTACCAGCTGTGCTGGCATAGAATGTTGGAGTTTTTTCATTGTCAACGAGATCGCCAACTTCTTCAATTTCATATCAGCATCTTACAGTTGGCATCAAGCATGTCCGCACTCACTCGAGAAAGATTGAGCGAGTGACACTATGCAAGTTGATCTTTCTTTTTTATTTATTTGCCTTTTTTTTGGAAGATTTTATTGCTTTAGAGTAGTTTTATAGGTGTTTTTGCTCTAAATTGGCTTCTATTATTCATTCATGTCTTTTAGGTCCATATAACATAATAGTGAGGATGATGTTGATTTGAATACATCTATTACATATAATCCAATATAAATGTTCAACCTGCTAAAGATTTCAAATGTATATGTACTGTGGCTTTCTATAGATATTTCACTACCAAGATGCTTTTAGATGAGATCTTGAGACAAGCACTACTGTATTTCAACTCATATTGCTAAAATTTTGCTTTCACTATTAGGGATCCATCCAAGTATTTTAGAAAATACTAAATGTTGTAGTTAAATCCCCGCTCCTGCTCTTGGATGGTACTCAGTGGTCCCTACAAGAATTGCCATCAAATTACGGTCCCATTCCTAGGGATGCTCAATGGTTCCTGCAAGAGAAGTCCTGCTTGACTGGTAGTTTTTCGACGGGACCCTTTGACATTCAAGTTAATTAGAAATTTGGATAAATAGTAAAACTGAACAAAGTGATAGCTCATGGTGAGTATGAACATAAGTGTACTTTTAGAAGGCTCCCTTTTATCTATTTATAGTATTCAAAGATAATTATTTTTGGTTTGGAGATAATGTCTTTTGGTTAAAATAATTTATTTTGATTGAGAGAACCTTTTTTGGTTGAGATAAGTTCTTTCGATTGAGATAACAACTTTTTGTTATGACAACTGCTTTCCATTTGTCCCCATCTCTTGGTCGGGCATCTCGGATTATGGCATCAGTAGATGGTTTAACATCCCTGTTCATAACTTGTTTATTATCGATTATAATTTGATATCGTAGCCTTAATACTTGGAATCTCAACATTTTGGGCCATTTGTTGTCTTAGTCAAGTCCATCTAATTATTTGGTCCTAATGTATTAAGGGATGTCATGTTGATTTGGCTTATAGTTACTTAATCCCGAGAATCATAGTTACTCAGTTTTGTCAACAATTTGTAGTCTTTAACTTGGTTGTTAATCTAGACATTCCTCAAGACTAAGTATTCAAATAGTTATGACAAGTACCGTTGTCCTCTCACTCCCAAGCCTAAGATATCACTGATTAATTATTTCAACTTTTATCATTTTTTGGAGAAAAGGAGTAGAGTTATTTCCCTAGCCTTGTTAGTCGAGTAAGAGTTTTTCTACTACTATGGTATTCATTATCTCTTTGAAAACTATCACGGACCATTTTGCCATCTTGATGTTGACAAAAAAGTGAATCATTAGTGGTGTTGTACTTGAAAAGATTGTTCATTAATTTCTTAAAGAGCAAGATGATTTAATTGATCTTCCTTGGCTAGTCGAGCCTTGCAACATGGTTGATAGCTATTACATATTAATATTTACATGGATACCGGTGATATAAGTTAATCAACTGGTTAGAATTTCGAAGAAACACCACATTGCTCGGTGCAGGTTGTGTCGTGTGTCAAAATCTAGTAGCTTTGGCTAAAACAAGGTTGCAATCCTAGCCTTTCGAGTCGAGTATATATAGACCTTCCCTAGCACTTTCATAGAGATTTTGATTCTTGTAGACTGCCTTGGCAGAGTAGAGCATGTTCTTCCTCAAAGCTCTAGGTTTTCTTATGCTCCCAAGCCCCCTGGCATCCCTAAGTTGGTCTTCTCATTGCCTTATCTTCCATTAGAGGTTTTTAGAGCTTGCTTTTGTAACTTTTTTTGTAGTTTTTCTTGTAGCCTTTCCCTATAGCTTCTCTGCTTCACCTCCAACTTTTAGGTGATTTATCATTCATATTTTCTCTATTTTTTATTATCTTTTGATCTTTCTTTTTCCTATTTGAGAGATATCATCTTCCGAGGGTGAAAGCCACTCAGTAAGTTGAATCTCTCAACTTTAGCATTCCTAAGAGCCCTTTATGGAAGAGATGGATTCTCGAGTCCTAGAAGGGGTTGAAGTTTCTTCCCTCTGGGACAGTCTCTAGGCTAGTTGGTCTGACAGTCTGGATGTTGTCCCTTCCTTAGGCTCGATGAGCAAGTTCTCACTGATGACCTAATCCAAGGTTTTGTGACTCTAGAAACTGTATCATTTCTCGAACCGGTTGGCCATATTGATATCTATTAGGAGTTCCTTCATACTGGCCTTTGTTTTCCTTTCCAACATTTCATCTTGAACGTATTTGACCTATTTCAAGTCATTCCTGTTGGAATCGTAAGATGAAAGTAAGATGAAACTAGTTCATACAAAAACCTAGTTGCGGAAGCATAAATATGAAAAACTTTTTTCATAGTGCATGCATATTTAAAATTGATTAAATATTCATCTAAATTACAAACTAACATGCTTAGAATCATATAAAAACTTAGATTTAAATTTATAAAAATTAAATAAGAAAAAAATACTTACCTGAAGTTCAAATCATTTTTCTTCTTCTATTCGGATCCGGATCTGGCTGAATCCCGGAATTTCTATCGGAGTCACAAAAATACGTGACCTCTAATGGTATCCAATGGGACAAGATCCTGATTAAGTCCCCAACGGCCTCAGAGTACTAGCTCCTTTGCAGGCCCCTTTTATGGCTTGGATTTGTAGCCCCCTTCTAGAACTACAAATAGAAGGTTAAAATTGAACATTTTGCACTACGAAAGGGATTTCTCCTAGAACACTTAGAGAAAAAATCTAAGATTTTTTATTCTTAATACTCTCTTTATTATCTCTCTATTTCTCTAATTTACAGGGATTTTAGTCATGGAACAAAGAGAGAAGAGAGATGAAAAATCAAAACTTGGTGTAAGAAGGGAGAAGAAAAATTCTGATTCACATGCCCCAAGTTCCTCTCCTTTTAACATGGTATTTGTCACAAAAAATCTAGATAATTCATGCCTAAAAGAGATAAAATTTGTCTTATTTCAAATAGAATTAGATTAGGATGAGTCTTAATTAAATAGGAGTTCTAATAGAAAAGGAAACCTCATTAGCACCTCCTCCTCTCCAAAATGCACACCAAGAGAAAAAGGATGTGAAAAACTATCACACAAAGCTTCTTATGGTTAGCCAAAATGAGAGGATAAAGTTAAATCCAATTGAGTTGGTGTCTAGTTTAATAAGGTTCAAATTTAACTCAATTTAGACTTCAATGGAGCACGATTTGAATCAAATTCGAAAAGGCAAACTTTCCTATTCCAAATAAGATTCAATTTCTTAGTTGGATAATTAGTCATAATCATAATCGAGCATTATTCCTCTGAATATAGGAGTTGAACTTTCACCATTAGGACTTAGCATATTTGTAATTGTAGATAGTCGATCATCGCCTGAATATATCGGTGCTTCTCCTTAGATGATTGAATGCTAATTAATAATCATAGTCATGTGTTAATCTATTTGTTGTTATTATTGATCGACTAACTTTTTTGTTTTTCTTTTGATGATCGAGTGTTAATTAACCATCGTTGTTACTTTTTTTTAGGTGATCGGGTGCTAATCAATCGCCTTGATATCTTTTCATGGTCAGGTGTTAATCGACCATTTGTTGGGAATTGTATTCCAAAGTCAATCGTCTAGATTATAGACGGTTATGCTATTTTATAATTGTATATGAATTTTTTAATGAATAAAAGTTATTCTTTTGGCTGTTCATCATATATGTATTTTCCTGAAAAGAACTCTTGTGTGATGAAGTCCTTAGAACTATATTATATTTGATTTAGAGAGGATATATCGAGTAGTTCTTAAACTGGTTCATAACCAAAGAATACATTATTATAGGACAGCGTGTATCAAGTGTAGGTTATTGTATGTCACATTTGTTGGTTGTCCTCTTAACCAAGGAGTGTAGAGATACTGATGTGACATACAGGTAAAATGTATGACATCTCACTGAACGTGACCAACCGCGGAGCTCCCTTCTGTCAAAGGGTTGCTCACGAAGGGATATGGATATATGTGTCCCTCAGACCTGAGATCACCATGGTAACTTGCAAGCAACTCACTGTATTTTGGTACCGGACTACCTGGATTTCTAATCCAGTGATGAAAGATTTTTAGATACAGTCAAGTACTTGTGGAGCGGTAGTGGATCAAAATGAGATTGATCCCTCCAAATGGTTTGGAGTGAATGACTCACTATGTCTCAATGTAGCAAAATCTTGGCCAGAATAGTTCTTATGAGGAGTTACAGAACTTGTAAGGTTGAGACACGATCTAGATGTACCAGGTTAGGGTCGGCAGTCAAACCCTAGATCATCCTGAGTATTTTGAGATCAAATGGATGAATTATACGGTAACCATATGCCATAGGTTCTAGAAAGTTACTCTGCAATCTTCGACCTATCCGAACGTCGAGTATCATTGCTAGATGATGACTTTGACTGGTACTAGAAGTGTTCCAGTGCTACCGGCTTAGTATTCGAACCTATGGGGTCGCACACCATAAGAATTTTTATATGATCTAAAAGCTGATCGATGATTGAGAATTGTTTGCCATCACTGGAGGTCAATATGATTGACCATGTTCCAAGTGTCGATACTTCAAAGTGTCGACACTTGGAAGTGTCGGCAGTTAGCTATGACGAGCATAAATTTTGGAAAGAATTTTTGAAAGGTTTTGACTTCAATTCGGATTTTGAGTTCTTGTTGGTTTTGGCTCCAAGCCTTTATGGAATGATCATTCTTTGGAAGGTTTTGATCTCAATTTGAATTTCAAATTTTGGCTGGTTTTGGCTCCAAGCTTTCATGGAATGATGGTCATTCTTACCTTATGAGCTTAGAGCCAATTTAGTATGGCCCTTGATCTTCTCCCCCAATCACTCTTCCTTCTTCTTTCATCCTCTCATAGCTGTCTCTATAAATAAGGATTGTTTTAGGGACTGCTGAAAAAAAAAAAGTTTTCTTGTTGAATGAGATTGCTGAAATTCTGAGAGGAAAAAGAAAAGGGGCTTGGGAGGGCTAGGGTTTTGGGTGTGTGACCACCTAGCACTCAAGCTAGGTCTTGGGAAGAGAGCTAGTTAGGAAGGGTTCGACCTCTCCTCCTTGTCTTCCAAGAAGAAGTAGATCGACCTCAAAGATTCCAAGGAGCTAGCACTCTGAGGGAGTTGATCAAAATCGAGTCCTGGTGTGAACTATCCGTAGAGGCCAGACATGTGTGTGGCTCGAGAGCTTTTCACAACCTCCTCCCAAAGGTATAATGGTAAAGTATCATTATGCCTTTTGGTTCTTTTCCTGCTTATGATGTCTTTTACATGCTACATTATCATACTTGTTCTATTACAGGCATATTGGTAGATCGTTTTGTTTGATCTACCAAGCCTTTCGCTGTACTTATTTTAAAATTATTTTAAAATACATTTTTTCTGCTATGCATACTCGTTTTGCTTTTTCTTCAATGGTATCAGAGCAAGGTTCTTCATAGTATAATAATGCTAGCATGCTTTAACATCATAGTTTTCTTTTAAAGTACTTGGATTGAGTGCTTCACTATGGCCATCCGGTCATAGGAGAGAAGTAGGGCTGCAAGATCCTCTCTTTCCATTTCAATGGAGTCTTCTATGACGTATAGGGGTGCCGCTTATGATTGACTCATGAAGAAAAAAAAAAAAAAATATATAAATTAAAATATTTTAATATAATGTTATGATCATAAAATAAATTTAGATGAGATTTAAGAGTTTTGTTTTGATCGGTTTTGATTAAAAAAAAAATTTAAAAAAAAATGGATTTAAAATCATTATTTTTGCCTTGTGACAGACCTTGAGTCGACCCAAGTGTCGATACTTGAGTCGACTCATACGTGCATACAGAAAATATGACTTTCTGTTAACACTCTGTCACAGGTCTTGAGTCGACTTAGTAGGCATTTTTGCCTTGGAAGGTATTTCTAGAATATAGAAAGTCTTAGTAGGTTTGATGAGAGGTGATAGGGCATCAGATCCCGTAAAAGAATCTTGGCAGAAGATCATTTCATTTATCTAAGATGTCCATCTTCCATTAATTGAAACATTGTCTCCTCACGTTGCCAGCTGTGTTTCTTAATGGTGACAGGGACTATGGCTTGGAACAGATCACGCTCCCTTTAATTGAGAGGATTTATCGGAGATCACGAGTCATGGCCTCCTGGTCTTGCCATTAAATATGTGGAAATAAGTGTTGGATGATTCCTCCTTAGGCTTCCTGGAAGTACGTTGCTATGGGATTTTAATTTTTCCTGGGTGCAAGGGTCCTGGATCAGACTTGGTTTTTCTGCCATGGTTGAAGGTCGAGTAGGGCTGGGGGTTTCGAGGTGCTATACTGGTGCACCCAATAGCTACAGAGCTTAATTGCTGAAGGCAAGATGAACCTTCACCGAGGCTGAACGTCAGTTAAACCGAGGGTCTCAAAGTGCTATACTGGTCCACACGAAGGAGACCAAATCTTGGGCATCGGAGGGGCAATGGTCCTTCGTCAGGCCCGAAGGTCTATTAGACTAAAAGGGGCTCGGTGGCACAACTTCGTCCTGCTTGAAGGTTAGTCTGTCTCGAGTATTTAAGATGAGCCTCGGATGCTGGACCTTCAACACGCATCTTTTCATGTAAAGCTGTAGCAAGTAATACACTAGATGAAGCTTTACTCGTCAAAGATCCCATGCCTACTTACTATCTAAAGAACTATCATATACAGATATATGTCATGTAACTGGTGTTGTTCCATACATCAAAAATATCTAATTGATGTTTATTTAAAGCAAATGCTTTTTAAAAATTCCGAGGGCCGATGCCAAGGATTAGGAAGGTCGAGGGGGGCCCGAATACGACCTTATCTGGTCCAGGAGATAGTAAGTATCGCCTGTGCCAATGTCCGGCCTAAGAATTTTTGGGTTGTCGAGGATGGGGGATTAGTCCCCGTACCAACACTTATATTGTCAAATCTCTCTATGCATAATTGAATGTATGATTATCTATTTTATTATAGCATATACAACTAGCACCTCTCTTTTACCTAATCCATGAAGCATCTTTCATTACCCATGACTCAGACTCATCCACCGCTTCATTTGATATTTATTTATTTATTTTTTCTTCACTTTTTTTTCCATGTAAAGTATGAGACCATTGCATAGAAGTTACCATGGTCAGGGTTTAGGAAGGTTCTTAGCATATACCTAGCACTATCATGTGTCAATATTCCTACAAATCGTGTCACTATTCCATGATATCAACCATGATCTAGTCATCCTATAAAACATATGAAACTCCAAACTTCAATTAGCTTGCGAACTTATAGTATAAATCTGTTCAAAGTGTCTTATTTTTTTCCTAAACTATCCATTCATCTAAATTGCACCCCCTTCAAAACCTCAAATCCTGTTTTTATCCTTTGGGTCCGGACCCTGGAAAGCTGGACCCAAGCCGGGCCACTGAATCCCGGCCCAAATCATCTGCTCCAGTCCCGAGTACTTCTCGAGTCTCCCCGACCGTACTTGGTCCGCCGCTCCATCTCTATCCTCTCGGTGCTCTCGCCCCGCCCTACCATGCTTTCCGTTTAACCGCAGGTTTTAAATCCGTAATTCTAATAACCCCGTTACGAGCCCCTGCTGACGTGGCACTCTCACCTGCGTATAATTTCCGGAGACAACCGGAAGCCAACTCCGCCCCTCTCGCGGACACCACATCATCCCCCCTGCTCGCTTTATAAATAAACTTCGTCGTGACCCAAATGGAAGAAAAAGGAAAAAATAGGACGGGGAAGAACCAAAACTCCTCCCTTTCCTCTCCCCTCTCCCTTCCACCCCTTCGCCTTCTAAATTGGATCCTCTCTTCTCGATTCGCCCGATTTTAATCGATATCTGGATCGAATCCATAGAATTATAGTCTTCCCCTTCGATCCAGCTTCAACTCGGACGTTTTTTTGGCCTTTTTTTGGTGCAGAAAGGAGGAAATAAAGCACAAGCATCGGCCGGTGGTCCTTGGAATTCTTGGTCTCCGTGGACGTCCCGGCGCTTTAGATGATGTATTTCACCCTCATCAGTCTTTTGTTTCTTGATCTCCTCCGATCTGACCCTAAAAGAATGGATCTTTTACCCGCTCCGTATTCCCCTGATTTTGATCCTGTTTTAGTGGGGTTTTGAGGGGAAGGGAGGGTTGGATTGTGATGTTTGGTGCGGTTTTGATGTAAAAGATGTGATTTTGTTTTCCCATCTGGTTTAGTTTTTTTGATGAGGCCTTTTGTGGTCTGAAGTCGGAATTCACTGGCTCCTTTTCTTGTTTTCATGGTTTTGGTTTCGGAAAGTTTGTGAAAATATTGGATCTTCTTCATGGGGATCTGACCTCTTGCAGTTGTTTCTTTTTTTGAAATTTTGTGTTGATGGTGTATCTTTCCTCGGAATCTTCAATTGGATTGCGTTTTGGGTTTGTGAGTCAGCGTTGATGGATAATCGTCAGATGGATTAAGAAAAGTATTCTTTTTGAAGTGGAATTCTTTGCTTTATAGCTTTCCTTTGATCATTTGAGAATATGCTTTCTTTAGGAAGTGGCACTATTCATCTATAATCCGTTTTGCCCGTTCTGTTTGGTGTCTACTATTCGTTTATCTGATTTCTATGAAAATTTAACTGTATGGTTGGTGCAATAACTATTAGTTTTGAACAATGGTTTCAGAAATGGCTGTCTTTCTTTCATTCCTTTCGAGACGCGGGATTGTTGTTTTTTTTGGTTGAAAACGCGGGATTGTTGTTCATTCTCAATTTTTTTTTCTGTCAAATAAATGGTTTTTCTTTTTCCTTTCAAATTGTGAGAGTGTGTTACAAACATTCGTCTGCCATTGGTTAGATAGTTTTGTTCATTTAATATTATTATTTCTCTTGATTCATGGTTTTTGATTCTGGAAAGAAGATCCATCTCTATTCTGGATGGTCTGGATTTCTATTAGTGTCAATGAATGGCGGAACTGCAGAAATCCCTCATATTATCTGATAGCTCTCTCCCCTCTGTTTATGTTGAAAACATTTTGTGGTCTGTAGCTGAATTCTTGTTGCATATGATGAGAAAAATTGTAACATTGGCCCCTTTTGGTTTGTCTAGGTTTGAGTATCCAAACATATGGAGTTGATTTGTGCATCGAGAATCCCTCATCAGAAGACACACAATAGCCAATAATAGTAAGCGTTGCTACATCACTACAGGCACTTTGCAATTGTCTAGAATAGTGTTTTCATGATGTTGTTGCTGTCACAATGGACTGCAGCTTGAACTCCCTTTTCCTGCTTAAGCTTGGGGCACTGTGAGTTCGAGCAGTGCCCAATGGACACCACTACCAGTGAAGCCACTCCTTCAATAACCTTCCACGCTATCGTAGACCAGCCCCTCTCTCTTGTCTCTCCGTTGCAGCAAACCTTCCATCGTGTGCAGCGCCACTGCTTTGGTGACTCCACCCCAGGAGAATTCCCCTTGGCGGCAAACCCCTCCATTGTCCTTCATGTCCTCACTGCCTGCAATTTGGATCCCCAGGATCTTGCTAATCTGGAGGCAAGTAGTGTTTTTTTTCGTTATCTTGTTGCTGGAATTGATAATGCCGCGCTGATCGGTCTTTTGGTTGTGGCAGGCAACATGTACATTTTTCAGGAAGCCTGCCAATTTCGCTCCTGACTTCGAGTTATCTATATCGGAGCTCGCAGCATTGGATATGTGCCAGAAAAGGGCCATCTTTAAGCCTATGAAAAGTGAGGAAAGAGAATGTTTTAAGCAACTCTGCGGGGGCTCCTGGAAGTTAGTTCTTAGGTACTTGCTGGCAGGTGAGGCATGTTGCCGGAGAGAGAAGTCTCAGGCGATCGCTGGGCCTGGCCACAGCATTGCCGTGACTTCAAGCGGGGCAGTCTACTCCTTTGGATCCAACAGCTCTGGGCAACTTGGCCATGGCACGTCAGAAGAGGAGTGGAGGCCACGTCTTATCAGGTGCTTTTTAAAATTTCCAGTTGCTTCATACACTTGATGCAAATAAAAAGAGTAGTACCGAGAACACCAAATATTTGGTCCTTGGCAGATCTCTGCAAGGCATTCGAATCATACAGGCGGCAGCTGGAGCTGGACGGACAATGCTGATCAGTGATGCTGGACAGGTCTATGCATTTGGCAAAGACTCCTTTGGTGAATCAGAGTATGGAGTTCAAGGGTCGAAGGTTGTTGCAACACCACAGATAGTAGAATCATTGAAGGGCATATATATTGTTCAAGCGGCTATAGGGAACTTCTTCACTGCAGTCCTATCTCGAGAGGGAAGGGTTTACACATTCTCTTGGGGTAATGAGACAAAACTAGGTCACCAGACAGAACCAAATGACCATGAGCCCCATCTTCTCTCAGGCCCTCTCGAGAACATTCCAGTGGTGCAGATCGCTGCTGGCTACTGTTACCTGTTAGCATTGGCATGTCAACCGAGCGGCATGTAAGTTTTTCCTTTCTAGAAATACAAGTGCTATGAAGTCCAATTTCCAGTAGCATATCCTTTGGTCGTAAAGGTTTTGGGAGTGTAGGATATCTTGAAGCATATAATATCCAAATGCATGCACGCATACTGTTATCACATTGTTTCAGTGGAACAAGAGTATGTCGGATATTTATCCAGAGAGGTAGTATATATTGGCAAGTTCTAAATTGTCTAACCGTAACAAATAATTTTCATTAATAGTGCATTCTAATGACCGTAGATTTTGTCAAGGGAGTTTCAACATATCTACATTTTGTTAGATAGCCTGCTTAATCATTGCAATACAAGGTTTTCAGCATCTTGACAGTTCTCGTGATGAAGAATAATGCTCTGAGGTTGTCGAGAGACTCTTGACACCGTCTTTCCATGATGACGTGAAATGCTTTCCATCTAGCCTTGTGTCTTTCCTCTCATCTCATGGTTGCCAATGTATTGCAGGTCTGTGTACTCTGTTGGCTGTGGTTTAGGAGGGAAGCTTGGGCATGGATCCAGGACCGACGAAAAGTATCCAAAGTTGATCGAGCAATTTCGGGCCTTGAACCTCCAACCTATGGTGGTTGCAGCAGGTGCCTGGCATGCTGCTGTCGTGGGACGGGATGGACGGGTATGCACCTGGGGATGGGGACGTTATGGCTGCTTGGGCCATGGGAACGAGGAGTGCGAGTCTGTCCCCAAGGTGGTGGGAGCCTTGAGTAACATCAAAGCCGTCCATGTTGCAACCGGCGATTACACCACCTTCGTGGTTGCTGAAACAGGGGACGTCTACTCTTTTGGGTGCGGAGAATCCTCGAGTCTGGGACACTCCACCGGTGCTGATGGACAGGTTTGGCTTCCTTCCTCATGTTATCAACTTTTGATTTGTGAAAAAGAACGCAGGGCATACCATTTAAACCAGTTCTCGTCCAATACTTGCTCCCCCATTTAAGAAGTTCTACTATTTGACAATGATGCAAAGACTCATGGCAGTGGCTTAACCTTGAAACTCACTAGCCGGTGGGTTGCTCGGTTTGGCCATTATTGCCTGTGTACTTTTTTTAAACTATAATGTGGACGGTCAATGGAAAGGGAACTAACTCGCTATCTTCATGATGCAAAATTAACATCATCAGAGTTTAAAGCATGGATAAATTTCTCACTGGTTTGTGTACCCCTTGGATGACTGGCACTGTTCTTGATTCACATATTTTGCTTCTCATTGCTATCGATGAATTCTGAAAAATGTCTTGTTTGCAGGCCAACAGACATACAAATGTTCTCAGCCCAGAGTTGGTCACCTCACTAAAGAAGATCAATGAGAGGGTGGTGCAGATTAGTCTCACAAACTCGATATATTGGAATGCGCATACATTTGCTCTCACGGACTCTGGGAAACTGTATGCATTTGGAGCCGCAGACAAGGGACAGCTTGGCATCGAACTTGTCGGACAGCAGAACGAGAGAGGGACTCCAGAGCGCGTCGACATCGATCTTAGCTAGTTCCCATGGAATACCTGTTCATTCTAAAAGCTTCTTTCAATTTCATTCGGCACCATGGCTTCAAAAAAAAAAAAAAAAAAAAAAAACTGTCCTCCCATGCCGGTGCCAATACCCATGATCATGATCATCAAGGTGACTCATCAAAAGCATCTCGTGTTCATATGCCATGACAATTTAAAATTCCTGTCCATATGTAAATATGAAAAAAAAAAAAAAAAAAAAAAGAAAAAAAAACAACCCACCCAGTTCAATGCATGATCAAGCTAGAAGCATGGCCCAGGTGAAGCACTTGGATCCCTCGGACATTTATAGCTGACATGCAATTGATAGGTTTTAAATTCAAAGTGTGCAAATTAATTCAATGTCTTCATGTCATTGCCGGAAGGATGATGCCAATATGATCCCTGGAATGTGCGCACCATCGATAAAATCTTATGGCACAAAGTAGAACCTAGGTTTGACTTCAAAATTCGCAAATTAATTCATTGCCTGGGTGCAAGTGCTTGAAGGATGCCAATTTGGATCGCATTTTGTGGGAGATTAAAGGTATTTTGCGGTAGTTTGCATGCTTGTCGATGATGGCATAAAAACTAGTCTGCATTATCTGAATTTATTTACATTCGGCTGAATGGCAAGTCTTATTCTACTTTGTGCTTTAAAATGAGGTTCATGTGATTTGGAAGTCCATGTTAGCAGCAGCTAACAACAGCTACGTTGTAGGGGGGGGAAGACGTGCCAGAACTAGGGGAAAGACGTGCCAGAATGACCAAGATAAATGCTGGGTGGTCCTCGGTCCTTGCCTGCCTTGTCTTTTGGCATATCGTCCCTGGCCCCTTCTATGGCAGCGGTCCGTTCCCTGATGATTTAGTTTTATTATAAAAAAAAAAAAAAAAAGCCTTGCACCGCTTTGTACCTGCAACTGGCTCGGTTAAGGGTCCTGTGACGCTACGGTACGGCTGACTTGATTAAAAGATTGCTTTTCTGTCTCCTCGGATAAGGAGTTTGGGATCTAATTATTGAACGTTCTTATATTTTAATAAACCTGGAATTGCATACCATTTAGGTACGATCCTGAGAATGGTTGGATTATCTTTGTTATTGTTATAAATCAAATATTTTTTTTTTAGTAAAGTCGTTCTCTTCTTGTTTTTTTTTTCTACAAAAAAAAAAAAAAAAAAAAAAAAGTCTCATGACACCCATTGTAGGAGTAGCTCGGCTAGGTATATAAATATGGATCAAATTTTAAAAAATTATTAATTAAAATTTAATTTATTTATTGAGTAGATGAAAAGTTAATCCGATTTATTTATTAAACAGGTAATTTAATATAATTTCTGCAACATGTTTGCTAAACTAATCAAATTAGATTAAATGAATTAAGTAGGTTATATGAGCTTTAGTTAGATTAAATAGATTTAAAATGGCTAAGCAGGTCGAATTAGATGGTGCCATTTGAACAAGTTAAATAGATTTTAAATAGGTTAGAGCGTGATCTAATTATTAAATGGATCAAAAATTTAAACATTCACCCGATCTGCTTGATAAACGAGTCAGGAGGGATCGGTTCATTTATAATTCAAATCTATTTGAATTAAATCCGAGCCTGATCGAAGCAAATTGTTTGCGAATCCAATTGATAATTTAAGCCATAAATTACCATCCTTATATGGGTCTTTTTATTTTAGGTTTTGGATGATCCAGCATGTTAAAGTTTGTGGCAGGAAGCAGTCGTTCACAGGTTCCTTGTGGTGGAGGATTTGGGTCACAGATTCTTCGACGGCTTTTGTTGGACATTACAACATACCCATCGACACCGACTTTGTGATGAATAAAACGTACAGGCGGCCAATAATGGTGGCATCTTAATATAATATAATATGGTGCCAGCTACGAGATTGGGGGGAAAAGTCATAATTCCATGTCATTACGCATCTTTAACTTTCAGCCATGGAACTAATTTTCTTGAAAAATAGCCAGGGGGCGATGCGAGGTTACTTGTCCACAACATTTGCCTGGGGAAAGCCGTGGAGTGTGGGCTCTTGCAAAGCTCCATGTACGCACGTGCAAAGCGTGCTTGCGAGTTGAGCAAACTATTTCAAGAAATCTTCTTTATATATATATATATATATATATTATTCCTTATGGCATGGGGTTTGCTACCCCAAATATAGGATGAAGTACATGACGCGTCTTGGGTGCTCTTGTCGCTGCTTCCCGCTCGATCGGTCACCACAGATTGTACATGCAAGAAAAAGTTCTTATAGAGATGGATCTGATGAGGAGCCTTCGATGTTCAAATCAGATGATAGATAAAAAATTAAATAAATAAATAAATAAAGAAGAGTGAAGTGGAGTTAAGGGAGAGAGAGAGTAATAGACGTTTGTTAAAAAACGTAGCTTGGGGGGTTCTCAAGAGACCCCCTTTAATAGGCCAGAAGCTAGGGTATTTTTCAAAGCAAGGGGAACCTTCCATGCGTTGGGCGAGAAGTGATAGTTCTAAGGATTTTATCTTGTGATGTTAGAGAATCACGTTGCATTCTTGAAATATTTATTTTTCATTAATTAGGAATTTGTCTGTTCCGTACTGTCAATCACATTTTTTAATGGTGACATGCATCACTGCGTTGATCCAATCACGCTCTCCTTAACTACAAGGATTTGCTATAAATTACGGGATATGTCCACCTGATCGCATAATGAGGTGCATGGGAATGAACTTCGATTGATTCCACCTTAAGCTACCTTAAAGAGTAATGCTAAAGAGTTTTAATTGCCATTTGATGCAAAGGTTTAGAATCGGCTTGAGTACCTGCATCGAGGCTAAGGGTCTATAGAAAGACTTGGGGTACATTTTGGTCTTGTTGAAAGGTTATGCTGCTAGGAAGGAAGTGAGTCATTATGGTCTCTATTGATCTCATGAACCAAGGAGCTCTCCTTCTGGTGGCCGAGTATTGATCGATGATCGAGAGTCAATTAGATCAAGAGTAGCCAAAAAGTATTGTAGACGATGGATGACTGTCAAAGACAAAACCAAAACCCTATCTAGGAACTCTCGGGATGTCAAGAGCAAGGATTTAGCCCCCATATCAGGTGCAATTTACCTGGAGACATGTTTGTTATGAACATATCATGGCGTGCAAAATTGCAAAGGCCTACCGACCATATAATAACTCTTAAAAACTATAGGATCGGAGTTTGGCAAGATTGCTTTATTATTTTTTAATTAATTAGTAAGAACTGATTTTGTTAGAGAGAAGATTTTTTTTTTTTTTTTTTCACAATATGTTTAACTCAAATTGCACATAATTCGACTTCCTGATTCAGCAGGTCTTGAAGCCTTCAAGATCCTATGATACGAGTTCTTTTATTTTAGCATAATTTTCTATTTTACTATTGCTTAGGAGTAATTTTAAGGATTTTTTATTCAATACCCTCAAATGCACCATGTCGACTACTCCTATACTAGATCATCACAGCCTCAAGTACTTAAAAAGGAGCAGCGGTTCTCATCTGAAGTGCAGCGCAAAGTGGGTAGCAAAATTGATGGGTTATGATTATGAGATCAATCATAATCGTGGCACCGATAATTCGGCAAATGATGCCTTGTCACGTCAAATGGAGGGACCAATGCTGCTATTTCTGGTCCTTTATCTAATGGCAAGAGATAGTACAAGCTATTACTATTTAAATAGCATCGGTAGCTTGGTTAGCAGAGATTTTATCCCGCAACTAATAAATCATGGATCTGAGATAGGATCCACGAATCATATTTTGGGATCATAATTGATGTGAGTAAGAAATTAAGATTCTTCTTTATGATTTTGTTCTACCAGCTGATTAGTGTTGATGTGAATGAGAGATCAATATTTTTTTTTATTTTTTTTTTGATCGACATCTTAGTGATGTCAGGTTGACGTACTTATTTTTTAGTAAAAAAATACTATGAAAATTTAAATATCTTGAATCGAACATAACCTGACAGGATGAAAATCCGTGGGAAAGCTACATTGGGTTTAACCCCTTCTATTTTTTTTAAAAAAATGTAGTACGTGCTGAAACTAAAGTAGATGGTGCACTGTAAGCAATTATTCGGGCTATTTAAGACCAGCCAGCAGGTCGATCGCATTTATACTTGTGCAAATGGATTGCTATGCTATAAAAATAGAGTTGAACTTGATGCAAATTCCATGTGGCCTAGCAAGTTATTGGATTTTTTGCATGAGTCTCCTGAAGGTAGACATTTGGGGTACGCAAAGGCATGTGCAAGATGATTTTGAGAAGTTTCGATTGGAAGGGGACGAAGCGATATATCAAGCAATGTGTTGTTGCTTGTGATGTTTGTCGAAGGATCAAAGAGTGACCGCTAAGACGGTAGTTCGGTTAGTAGCGATTTAGCTCATCTCTTTCCGATCACGAATTCGAGGCATGAACCTGCATGTGACTCGATTAAATCCAGGAATAAAATCCTGAAGCACGTAACTGGGAGATGAGAGAGCACACACTCCCGTAGCTTAGCGGGGCCAGGCTGACGTACTTATCTTTACAAATGGATGAGAAAGTTATGCGAAAATATGCGACCAGTATCGAACATTATTTGACGGGATGGGTCCAGTGGGGGAGCTACGCTAGGAGATTTAACAGCACCCCCCCCCCCCCCCCCTCTCTTTCTTCTTTTTTTTTTTTTTTTTTTTTTTTTCATTATATATATTAATTTTTTCCTCTACCCATTACCTGTGGGTGTTTGGACAAACATCTCCATGGATCTTGGTGGAGGTTTGCCTCCCTCCCGTGGAAAGCCTACCATCATGATGGTTGTAGGTCGACTCTCTAAATACGCCCATTTCATTTCATTCATGTGGCTTATCTTTGCACTGCTTCCCAAGTTGCCCGGTTATTTATAGAATTTGTTTTTATGTTGCGTAGCATGCCTAACTCAGCTGGTTTTAGTGACAGGGATAAAGTGTTTGTGAGTGCTCCTTGGAAGGGGTGAAGGGGTTACTTAGTTTATAAGTGATTAAATTAGGACTAAAATTAGATCCGTTATAGATCGGATATCAATATATTCATATCTATATTTTTTTTATCCGATAAATATAAATATAAATATAAATATTATCCGGATGCAAAAATTTATATTCATATTTATTTTAAATGGATGCAGATATAAATTAGATACTAAAAGTATGAATATAAATCTGATAATTAAATTTTATAACTACAAACTTGAAAATATTATTAAATGGATGATAAATTAAATTTAATACAGTCGTATATTTTTTTTGTAAAATTATCGAGTACTGTATAGAATTATATAAGATTACATGTAGAATTATGATATTCAAATATGGATCGAATAGTTGTCCATCTACAATTTTTTTTTTTTTATATATATATAGATATAAATATGAATACGAATATTAGTCGGATGCTCAAGTTTTTGTCCACGTCCAAATAGATTTGGATATGTAAATAGATCCGATCGGATATTATCCATACTACTTTTGTTCTTAGATTGAATTATGCATGAATTCTTCTTATCATCCCTAAACTAATGGACAGGTGAAAGTGGTCAACAGATGTTTGGAGACGTATCTCAAGTGTTTTACAAGTCAATGGCCTAAGAATTGGTCTACATGACTTCCATGGGCTATGTTGGGATATGCGCAGTGGATTAAACCAGTTTAGGCCTCCAAATAATTCTTGTTTACTCACTTAGGCAATTAATCAATCATAACATACGCAGATATCAAATCAAAAGAAGACGAGATTCACGTGATTCGGCAAAATATTGCCTACGTCCACCAAGAGGAAAGGAGTAATCCACTATAATCTGACCCAAATCTAGATACAAAAGGAATACAAATATCCAGATAATAAGTGCTAGATTAAAAACAAAGAGACATAATAAATAAACAAAAGATGATGAAAGAAGCATGAAAAAAATCCCAAATACCAGGCCTCTAGCTTTTCTTGGTGCCTGGATCGAAGAAGAAATCTCTCTGAAATTTCTCTGGATTTTTCTCTCTCTTTTTTCTCTCTTTGTATTAAAGACCGCAGGCTCTCTGTGGTTAAATAACCATCTGAAACAGTGTCCAAAACATACCTAAAATGAGTCCAGAAGGTCCTAAACACTCCTAAGCCGTCAGATCAAAGAACAAAGGCTCAGATCGTGCCAAAATCCATACAAGATACCCTCAGATCAAGCCTAATCAAGCTCGGATTAATCTCAGCCATCCGATTGATCGATCGAATGGTCCAGAATGCGAGAAATCACATGGACCACGCGTACACCGTGAGAAACCAAGGGGAAACCGCACGGGAAACCGGGGAAACGCCCCAAGGGGGCGCCGCAAGCGGCTGGGCCGAGCCCACGCACGTGCCAGCGCGCTACGCATGGGCCTGGGCTGCGCGCGCGCCTGCGCACAGGGCCGAGCGCCTGCCTGCACCGCACATCGCGCATGGGCTCGGGGTTCATGGGTTTTCGTGGCTGGGTTTTAAGGGAGCATACGTAACAATCCTCCTCCTTGCGACTAAAAAAGAAATGCCTCTATCAAATATGGATTATAAAGCCTCCTCCTCATCAAAAGATCCCAAAGGGGATTATCAAGTGCTCAAACCAATCAAGTTCTGGAATGTCCTGAACTTGACTACTGGAATTGGTTTAGTGAGCATATCAGCCGGATTATTAGCAGTGTCAATTTTTGAAGTTGAATATCACCATCCTCTACTAAATCTCTAATAAAGTGATACCTGACATCAACATGCTTAGTGCGCTCATGATACATCTGATCTCTGGCGAGATGTAACGCACTCTGACTGTCACAGTGAATAACCAAAGAATTTTGCTTGAGATACAAATCTTGTACTAACCCTCTTAGCCAGATTGCTTCCTTTGCTGCCTCTGTCAAAGCCATATACTCTGCCTCTGTAATAGACAAAGCAACTGTAGATTGCAAAGTAGCCTTCCAACTAATTGCACGACCAGAGAGAGTAAATACATATGAGGTCAATGACCTCCTCCTATCCAAGTCACAAGCATAATCTGAATCACAGAATCCTGTAACAGTGCAACCACTCTTTCTGGAGAATACCAATCCCAAATCAGAAGTACCTTTCAAATATCGAAGAATCCATTTCACAGCTGACCAGTGAGCTTTTCCAGGTTTATCCATATATCTGCTCATTACACTAACTGCCTGTGTAATATCAGGACGAGTGCAGACCATTGCATACATGATACCGCCAACTGTACTTGCATAAGGTACTTTAGATATATACTTCTCCTCATCATCAGTCTGAGGAGAATCCCTGGCAGATAAATGAAAGTGACTGGCAAAGGGCATAGTGACTGGCTTAGCTGTAGACATACAAAATCTTTCCAAGACTTTCATAATATAACTGTGCTGAGTAACAAATAGTCTACATATTGCCTGTCACGAATAATCACCATCCCAAGTATCTTCTTTGCCGGTCCAAGGTCCATCTCAAATGCAGTACTAAGTTCAGCTTTTAGCTTCTGGATGACTGACATATCCCTGGATGCAATCATCATGTCATCAACATATAATAACAAATAATAAAAGGACCCGTATGAAAGCTGCTGATGATACACGCAACTATTATATGGAGATCTATCAAATTCATGGTCAACTATAAATTTATCAAATTTGCGGTACCATTATCTTTGAGACTACTTCAAACCATACAAAGATCTTTTGAGCAAGCATACATGATCTTCTTTATCTGGAGCCTTAAAACCAGGTGGCTGTTGCATATAAATCTGCTCCTCCATGTCACCATGTAGAAAAGCTGTCTTGACATCCAACTGTTCTAACTCCAAATTCTGAGAAGCAACTAAAGCAAGGAACACACGAATAGAAGAGTGTTTAACTATAGGAGAAAATACCTCCTTGTAATCAATACCCTCTCGTTGACTGTAACCCTTAGCCACCAACCTTGCCTTATATTTCAAATCTTGAGGGGTGGGTCCTTCCTTTTTCTTGAAGATCCATTTGCAGCCAATTTTCTTCTTTTCCTTAGGTAATCTGACTATCCCAAGTCTGATTCTTTTCCAAAGACTGAAGCTCTTCTACCATAGCCATGGTCCATTGCTCAGCCTGTGAACTACCAATTGCTTCTTGAAATATGGTCGGCTTATTACCTATAGTGTCTGCAGTATTCAGAGCATAATATACTAACTCAGCACAAGCAGAATCCTCAAAACCATACCTTTGAGGTGCTCTGATATATCGCCTGGTTCTTCGAGTGGCAATACTATCATCTTGAACTTGACCACGTATAATAACCTCCTCCTGAGTCTGTAACTCTGGATCTGTTTGCTGATGCTGTTCATTCTGAATATCACCTGTAGACTGCAACTGCTGTGATCTAACAATCTGATTAATATTAACAACAGTCATATCCTGCTGATCCTGAACCTGATCTCCCAGTGAAGAACTTGGCTGTAACTGCCATGAAGGAGTGGGTGACTCATCAAAAATCACATCCCTGCTGACTAGAAAATCCTGGGATCCAGGCTCTGTGCACCATAATCTGTAGCCCTTCACCCCATATGCATATCCAAGAAATATGCATTTCTTAGCCCTAGGATTCAGCTTTCCATCTTTGACATGTGCATATGCTGAACACCTAAATACTCTAAGAACTGAATAATCTGCAGGTCTACCTGTCCACATTTCTTCCGGAGTCTTCATATTCAATGCAGATGCTGGAGATCGATTTATAATAAAGCAGGCTGTATGTGCAGCCTCTGCCCAGAAGTCTCTAATCAATCCAAAACTTGACAGCATAGATCTGA
The DNA here is from genome assembly GCA_021397845.1 of Areca catechu. Classification (NCBI taxonomy): domain Eukaryota; kingdom Viridiplantae; phylum Streptophyta; class Magnoliopsida; order Arecales; family Arecaceae; genus Areca; species Areca catechu. The sequence goes on along the minus strand of CM038044.1, from coordinate 119,069,498 downwards.
CTCTTTCCAATAGTATGCGATTCATGCGTTCCGCAACACCATTTTGCTGAGGAGTATATACTATGGTCCTATGCCTGACAATGCCCTCTGACTTGCAAAAGTCATTAAACTCTGTAGAACAGAATTCTAATCCATTGTCAGTCCGAAAGGTTTTCACCTTCCTCTTAGTTTGCCTCTCGACCATAGCCTTCCACCCTTTAAAAGTGTAAAGCACATCACTTTTATTTTTGATAGTATAAATCCAGACTTTACGGGAATAATCATCAATCAAAGAGAGCAAATACCTAGATCCACCCTTGGATGTAACTGGGGCAGGTCCCCATAGGTCAGAATGTATGTAATCCAATATACTTGCTGTCCTGTGCACGCATGTAGTAAAGCTGACTCTGTGTTGTTTTCCAAATATAAAATGCTTACAGAATCCAAGTGCACCAACTTTCTGATCTCCTAGCAGACCACGTCTGTTCAGCTCCTGTAAACCTTTATATGACATGTGGCCTAATCTTTGATGCCATAACTGTATCAATTAAATAATAGAGGAATGTGCTGAAGAAGCCTTACCAACCACTGTAGTGCCATCCAAATAATAAAGAGTGCCACTCAATTTATCTCTTAACAAAGTCAATGTACCTTTAATAATTGTAATAGATCCTCTACCCCATCTGTCCTCAAAACCTGCAATATCAAGAGCATTTACTGAGAGAAGATTTCTTTTCAATTGGGAAACATATCTGACATCATCCAAAGTCACCATAGTATTTGCATGAGATTTGATCTGAACTGTACCAATTCCTTCCACTTTACAGATGGCGTCATCCCCAAGAAGAACAGAGCCTCCATCACAGGATCTAAAAGAAGTGAACCATTCTTTATGGGGTGTCATATGAAAAGATGCTCCAGAGTCCACGATCCAGGTATTAGGCTGACTGATACTGCATGCAGCTGTAAATACTGCATCATCTGCAATACTGCTATGATCTACAGAAGAAACTGCTACTGATACCGAATCTGAGATTGTTCCTTTATTTTTCTGTTCCCTCTCTTTCTTGGACTGTAGAAGTCTACACTAATTTTTTCAGTGGCCTGGCTTCTTGCAGTAATGACAAACACCAGGTCTTTTAGACCTAGACTTTGATCTAGTCTTGGACTTATTTCTACCTTGTCTAACTGTTCTTTGCTCATCTCTACCTCTGACAGTAAGTCCTTGTGCCAGATTTGGAGCCTGATGCTCTAACTGTACTTTCAACCTTAAGCTCTTTGGATAACAAAGTGGCTTCAACCTCATTAAGACTTATAGTCTCTCTTCCATAGAGCATGGTAATAGTAATATTTTCATAAGACTTAGACAAAGAATAAATCAGGATCAAAGCCTTGTCTTCCTCATCAACATTAACACCAATATTTGCCAAATCAAGCAGGAGCTTATTATAATCATCCAAGTGATCCTTGAGTGAGATCCCTTCCGCCATACGAAATGTGTGAAGCTTGCCCCTCAAATACAGCCTATTAGTGAGAGATTTTACCATATACAAAGCATCCAGTTTTTTCCATACACCTTTAGCTATATCAAGTTCCACTACATTGCGGAGGACTGTATCACTCAATCCCGAAAACAGAGTCCCAAGTACTCTCTCATTCATCTCCTATTTTTCAGCCTCTGTATCACTTGGAATTGCATCCATTCCTTTGAGAGCCGTTGCAACGCCATCCTTTACCAACAGATATCTCATTCTCACCTTCCATAGTGCAAAATCACCTGTGCCATCAAATATCGCTACCTCATGCCTAGAGGTAGTGGAATGAAAAATAACCGCCTCAGGAGCTAGAGAAGAACTTGGTTGCCCGTCAAATGCCATCCCTTTGCTCTGATACCAATTGTTGGGATGTGCGCAGCGGATTAAACCAGTTTAGGCCTCCAAATAATTCTTGTTTACTTAGGCAATTAACAAATCACAACACAGGCAGATATCAAATCAAAAGAAGACGAGATTTACGTGGTTCGGCAAAATATTGCCTACGTCCACCAAGAGGAAAGGAGTAATCCACTATAATCTGACCCAAATCTAGGTACAAAAGGAATACAAATATCTAGATAACAAATGCCAGATTAAAAACAAAGAGACATAATAAATAAACAAAAGAGGATGAAAGAAGCACGAGAAAAATCCCAAATACCAGGCCTCTAGCTTTTCCTGGTGCCTGGATCGAAGAAGAAATCTCTCTGAAATTTTTTCTGGATTTTTCTCTCTCTTTTTCTCTCTTTGTATCAAAGACCGCAGGCTCTCTGTGGTTAAATAACCATCTGAAACGGCGTCCAAAACAGACCTAAAATGAGTCCAGAAAGTTTAAAACACTCCCAAGCCATCAGATCAAAGAACAAAGACTCAGATCGCACCAAAATCCGTGCAAGATACCCTTAGATCAAGCCTAATTAAGCTCAGATTAATCTTAGCCATCCGATCGACCGATCGGATGGTCCAGAATGCAAGAAATCGTGTGGACCGATCGTACACTGCGAGAACCAAGAGGAAACCGCATGGGAAACTGGTGAAACGCCCCAAGAGAGGCGCCGCAAGCGGCTGGGCCGAGCCCACGCCCGAGTGCCCGTTCGCGCCGCGCGTGGGCCTGGGCCACGCGCGCTGGGCCGAGCGCCTGTTCGCACCGCGCGTCGCGCATGGGCTCAGGGTTCGTGGGTCTTCGTGGCTGGGTTTCAAGGGAGCATACGTAACAGGCCAAATGGTGGTACAACACCTCCTTTCTCTCGTAGCTCTACATGAATGACTCCCTGTAAAGCCATATATGGATGTATTGCTCTCATAAGTTCCAGGGTCTGCCAATGTCCACCAAGTTCTTTTGGCATTGCGAAGACAGAGATAAATGTCTTCACCCATTTAAAGGAGAATCTTCTTGTAGCACAAGCTCGTATGAAGCAGCAGACAAACAAACAAAGAAGTCAGCAACCATTTGAAGTTGGTGATCTGGTTTATTTCCATCCCTAAACTAAAATATTGGAGAAGATTGGCTTTTTGCTTATAATTAAGTTAGAGTTACTTGTTGAGTCCCAAGTGCATCCCTTCTTTCATGTCTCTAACTTGAAAAAAGAATTGGACCCAAGGTGATTATTTTTGACATTTTGCCCAATTTCTCTGCAATTGGAGTACTTTGCAGGGAGCCCGTTGCAATTTTAGACAGAGAAATGGTTAAGAAACATAACTATGCAGTTATTAAAGTGTTGGCCTACCACTACGGTGGTAGCGCGGTCGGTTAGTGCGCGGTCCCATCCTTGTATTTTATCCATTGATCTCGGGTTCAAGGAATGATCCATCGGATGACTCGATTAAATTCCAGAAATTCTGGACGTACGTGACTGGGGGGCGGAGCAGTTCTAACTCCGGCGCCGTAGTGGGGCCAGGCTGACGTACTCATCGGTTGGTGAGGAGGGTACACGAAAATTTACGATCCGAATCAAACAAAGACCTAGTGGGTTGGGGATCAGAATGGAGAGCGGATAATGGGCCTTACCCTTTTTTTTTCACCAAAAAAAAAAAAAAAAAAAATGTTGGTCCAATGGTCACACATACCTCCGGAGGATGCTACTTGGGAGTAGCTGCATGATCTTCAGGAGAAACTTCCTACTTTTCAACCTTGAGGACAAAGATTGATTTTGAAGAGGGATGGAATAATACAGGTCTTTTTATTTTAACATAATTTTCTATTTTATTGTTGATTAGGAGTAATTTTCAAGATAGACATAATTTGAATTATTTTACTTTTTTATTTTACTAGAGTCCTATAGAAGAATGCAGATGCCGTATGCCTAGTTATGCTGGATAAATCTATTTCCTTATGGCTATCTTGGAGGTCTAATCCCTTCGAAATGGTCAAGTTTTCTTTTTATCTTTCCCTCGATACGGTAGAACCATATGATCTTACACGTCGATTCAATTAGGGATAAGAAAAGATTTTCTTCCATCAATCCACTCTACATGAGTTTTTGAAAAATTAAAAATGATAGAAGCATAACGAAAGTAGAGCGCAAGTTTCATTTCCTCCATATCATAAATTGAGATATAAAATTTTTATTTATGTTAGTGAAATATGTTATTTCACAATTTGGATCGAATTTCTCTTCTTATTATCTAGAAAAATATCAATTCTTGAATAATTCGAATCGAACTCCTTTTCTTTAGCTTAAATAGGACTACAATTCTAAAAAATATGATAAATATAAAAAATTATAAAAAAATACAAAAATTTTAAAGAAGATAGATATCGACTTCTATACTTCTATATTAACTTTGCCTTCCATTGCTTTGCCTAATTCTTCATGAATTGAATGATAATCTTCAGTTAAAATATTTTTCGAAAAAAAGAAGTTTTGATTTGACCAACTCATTTCAAGATCTAAACAATAAAATTTTGGTCCAAAGTTGTAGATCTTGAAAAGATACTTTATTTAAAAGAAAAATCATCTCGATTGAGCATTGTATAATCAAGTTATCGTCTTTTAAAATTTTGGCATATGGTTTGGCTTCTTGATATGGTAGATTTTATTCTTGGATTCTATCTAGATTTGCTCATAGTAGCCAATGTAATCCATATTGAGTCCTCATAGTAGTGAAGGAGGTCCATATCGAGTCCTCATAGTGATGATCCTCTTGGATATCCGTAATAATCAAAGTGATCTATATCGAATATTATGATCCACCTAAATCTAAGCTCTCCTTGTTTAGGAGATTTGGATCTTGCTAAATCAAAATTGATGATGGAAAAACACTTGCTTCCCTCTCATAGATAAACTACTTGGCTTCGCTTGGAAATGATTTCCAACATTGATTTTTCCTGCTAGATGATAGATCGTGATCTTTAGACATAGAGGACAACTTTACCATAGAAATTGCTAGTGTTTGTATTCAAAGTCTTGCTAATTAAAGCACGACTTGAAAGAGTTGGATAATCTTCTTCTCTAGTTGAATATTCGAGATATCCATTTATATGTTTCATTGAGATAGAACTAGCAACCTTACTCGTCTTTATCCTTCAATGTACTTCAAGCATAAATATCTTTTCTCTCGACTTTCTGTATTGCTCATGTATCTGTACCTTCTACAAATATAGATGGCTGAAGCTCTGATATCAACATAATTTAATTGGGAAGAAGAAAATATTTTCTCCAACATATTCTATAAAAAAAAAAGAAGATGATGGAAGAATTATGAAAGTAAGATAAGCCTCCCTTTCATTCATTGATTAATTCTTTACATTATAAATTAAGATATATAGTCCTTATTTATAATAGTGAGGTGAGTCATATCACAATGCAGATAAAATTTCTCCTTTTATCATCTAGAAAAATGTCTATTATTGAACAAGTTAGATTGGACTCTTTTCCTCTTCTTAGCTTAAATAAGACTAGATCTCCAAAACATGACAAATATAAAAAAATATTAAAAAAATACTAAAATGTTAGAGGAGATGAATCTCAACTTCTATATCAACTTTGTCTATTATCTATCACTCTGTCCAATTCTTCATAATCTTCAGACAAAGTCTTTCTCAAAAAAAAAAAAAAAGGATTTGATTTGACTTACCCATTTTAATGCCAAAACGATGAAATTTTGGCCCAATTTATCTCAATTAGGAGTTAGCTCAAAATTTTAGGCCTTGAAAAGATACTCAATTAAAAAAAAAAAAAATCTCAATTGGATATCAAATGATCAAGTTATTATCTCCTAAAATTTTGACTCGATATTCAGCTTCTTGATGTGGCGAATCTTGCTTTTGGATTCTATCTAACTTTGCTCGTAGTAGCCACTATGATTCACATCGAGTTCTCATAGTAGTAAAAGTGATTTACATCGAGTCTACTAATTTTCCTAGACACCCGTAATGATCAAAGTGATCTATCTGGATAAGAAAAAATTGATGATCCACATGAATCATTTATAAAGATCAAAATGGTCTACATCAAGTCTATAAGTCTCCTGGATCAAAAACTCAAATTGTTAAGTTCAATAATAAAATTATTTGTTTCTAAGAAAGTTTTATAAATTGAGGATAATTGTCATGCATGTACCTGGCCTAAGTCAGGTTATTTTAGAGTGTGTTGGATTTGATAGCATCTGCTCAAGATGAGTTTCATTATCTTTGGTCAAAATGTGGTGGGAATTTGACTTAATTTGTGTAATGGATCATAGAAGTGCTAATTTGTCATCTTGTACCTAACTTAATATGACATTGAAAAGTGACATCTAAGGTCTCATGTGCTGTCCTCACATCAGAGCAACCCCATTTTTGATGGATAAAGATAGGGCAAGGAAAATTCTATGCCTGTACCTTCAGCCATAACGACATGCTGTCTCTTTGGTGGAGGCCATCTGGGTGCTGCAGGGCATAGGGCTGTAGGGAGACACCCCTCTCTGGAAGGTCCACGCATCCTATCACAGAAGCTATTGTCTCCCTGTCATGCGGTCGTCGACATGGCAGCATGCCGCAAGGCTGGGGGCCTGACGCTGTCCGGATCGTGCAGATCGTGCACACGATGTGCCACAGGGGGGGTGCCTATATCCATGGCAGGGTATGCGCCACCTCTCAGAGGGTCAGGGTGGCCAGGTACTCCACTGTCTTTGCTTTGAATTTTGGCTTCCCCCTCTTCATGGCTTTGATAGGGAAACCATGCTCCTGGTAGGAGGGCCTACTTCATAGAGGTGGACTCGACCTCGATCGAGAGCTGACCTCAGACGGGGAGGCTCGCCCAATGAACCATGCCTCTACTGGGAGCTGACCTCGACAAGGTGGTCCTTTCTAGAGGGCCAGACTCGACCCCAACCGGGAGCTGACCTCAGACAGGGGGGGCTCGCCCAATAAGCCCTGCCTCGACTAGAAGCTGACCTCGGTAGGGTGGTCCCTTCAACTTTTTGTCATGTGGCCTTATCTAGGTGGTGGGCTCCTTTGCCACCATGGCCGTCCGCAGGCTCCACGTCTGCGGATATCGCCGCTCTGGTTCACGTCAACGGATGTCGCCATATCAGTTGCCCCCCACTCTCGCGCTCAGAGATCGAAGCGTCCACTCGGGGCGAAGGGAGTAATGATTGTGCTGGCGTTGAGAGAGCACGTCCCTTCTACTTCTGATGCCAAAAGCACCGGCATTTAGGCTGTCGTGCTTCCATGCCGTTCGGGCGTTGACGTGTCTTCTCTTCCCAAAAATAATTATCAATGCTGCATTGGCTTCAAGGGAACCGCTCGAGGATCGAAGCATTGCTCCGATACGTGGCATCTCTCGGTTGGCTCAACCCGAGACATGGCACACGCCTTCTATGGGCACGAAGCAACAGGGCTCCAGGCCATTAAATAGGATCCATCTTCTCAGTCTTTGGAAGTTCTCCAGGTAGTGGGAGAACGAGACGTTTACTCCAGAATCACTTTCCTCCTTCTTCTTGGGTGAAGCCCTGAGAAGCTAGGCCTCCTTCCTTCTGCCTTTCTCATATCGTAGTGATGAAGTTCAGCCTTAAAGACCTTCAGGAGATGTCCCGGAAGAGGGCTGCTTCCAAGGTACTCGAGGGGGAGCCTAGTGCGAAAGTCCGAGAAGGCGACGACGACTCTTTCTGGGCCAAGGAAGTGGCCCATTTGGAGGGAAGGGTGAGAACCCTCCAGGCTCAGTTGGAGGAGGAGAAGGCTCGGACCGCGACGGCGATCGAGAGGGCAGCGGTGGCTACCGTATGGGTGGAGATGGCCAAGAAGAAGGCGACGAAGGCCATCCCCAAATTCGTGGCATCCCAAGCTTTTAGGGATAAAGTTGTCGAGACTGTCCTGGACTCTTACCACTAGGGATTCCAAGAGCATAAGAGCAAGGCCTTCCGCTTATACAACTTGAAGGGTCTTGATAATATCAGGCCCTCCATCCCGTTCCCCAGGGAGGAGGACGAGCCCTGCTTCGAGGAGTCAGAGTCTGAGGAGACTGGGATGGAGCCTAGAGCCTCCCTGAGCACCTCACGGGGAACTGGTGCCGTTCGTCGGTCTGGGAAGGGGTCGGTGTTTAAATCTCCCTTTCATCATCTATCTCTCCTATTTTCTCTCTTTTTTCTTCTCTTGTTTTTTTTAATCAAGAAGGGGGGCCTTCGATTTGTTGGGGGGTAACCTATAGGGGATGTACAGAATGTTTACATCAATGAAGCATCTTCCTTTTGATGGTCGCTACTTTGTTTATTTTCTTTTTGTGTTGCCCGGCTGCAGGTCAGATGGCGGGATTTGCTTAGGGTTCCCAGTTGACATCTTCGAACAGTGAGCTGGGCAATGGAATTACTTGTCTTTGGGTGTTGGGCTTCATGAGCTCCCAGGTTTGAATGTCGAGCTTCAGGAGTCTCCGATCTTGAATACGAGGCACTGTGGCTCTTGGCTTGAGTGCGGGGTTTCGAAAGTTTCCCGGCTTTGATGCAGGGTGCTTGTGGCTCCCGACGGGGTGCTACATCCCAACTTAGAGTGCCAGGCTTCAGAAGTTTTCGGGCTTAAAATACCATGCTTCAGGAGTTTCCGGGCTTAGAGTGCTGGGCTTCGAAAGTTTCCGCGCTTAAATGCGGGGCGCTGCTGACTCCCAGCGAGGTGCTACATCCCGACTTAGAGTGCCGAGCTTTGAAAGTTTCTGGGCTTAGGTGCCAGGCTTCAGGAGTTTCTTGGCTTAGAGTGCCAGCTTCGAAAGTTTCCAGGCTTAGATGCAGGGTGCTATATCCCGACTTAGAGTGCCAGATTTTGGAAGTTTTCGGGCTTAGAGTGCCGGGCTTTAGGAGTTTCCGGTCTTAGACGCGGGGCGCTGATGGCTCCCAACTTTAAGTAGGGCAGACAAGTTCTTGCACAGGTGAGAAGCAAGATTGCACCAAAAAGGAACTTGAATTTATTGTGAAAGAGCCTTACATTATTGGTGGTACATCCTCAGGTTACTAGCATTCTAGGTTTGTGTGAAGCGGACGCCGTCAAGCCCGACGAGGTAGTAGGTCCCGCCTGGTAAGGCTTCGATCACCTGGTAAGGACCTTTCCAATTCGGAGAGAGTTTCCTGCATTCTCCCGGTTGAGATGCTTTCGCTCGCCTGAGCACGAGGTCGCATGGGTGGAACACCTTGGGCTGCACGCGAGAGTTGTAATAGCACGTGACTCGTTGCCGATAGGCCACCATCCGAAATCAGACTTTGTCCCTTGTATCATCCAACAAATCATGGTTGAGGAGGAGACATGCGGGGTTCTCACCTTCACTATATTGCTCGACCCGAAGCATGGGCAGGCCGAGTTCCACTAGGATTACCGCCTCGATCTCGAAGACGAGGTTAAAGGGCATCTCACCGGTGGTCATGCGAGGGCTGGTATGATAGGCCCACAACACACTAGGCAATTCATCCACCCACCGGCCCTTGACTTCATCCACCTTGTGCAAAGCCCTTGCAAGATGGTGCGGTTGGTCACCTTGGCTTCACCATTTGTTTGAGGGTGAGCCACCGAAGTGAAGCGATGATGGATGCCAAGATCGGAGTAGAATTCTTCGAAGGCCCAGTTGTCAAATTGCTTTCTGTTATCAGTGATGATTGTGTGCAGGAGGCCATATCTACAAATTATAGATTTTCAGAAGAAAGATTGGACTTTCATCTCCATTATTCGTGCTAAGGGCTCGACCTTGACCCACTTGGTGAAGTAGTCGATGGCCACGATCAGAAACCTCCATTGGTCGGATGCCGTAGGGAAAGGGCCTAGGATGTCCATCCCCCACTGAGCAAATGGCCATAGGGCTGATAGCCAGGAGATAGGGGCTGCTGGCTATCGCTGAATGCATGTGTGGCGCTGGCACTTGTCGCACTTCTTCATGAAATCAACTGCGTCCTCCCACATGGTCTCCCAGAAGTATCCTTGTTGGATCGCCTTATGGGCTAAGGCCCTGCCCCCCACGTGATTGCCACAGATACCCTCGTGTATCTTCTAGAGCACGTAGGTGGCCTCCGATGGTTTTAGGCACTTCAGCAGGGGGTATGGATAGCATCTCCAATAGAGTTGCCCATCCAGGATCACGTAGTATGCAGCCTTCTTCTTGAGAAGGCCAGCCTCCTTTCGATCTTCTAGCAGGATGCTGGCGGTAATGTATCTAACATAGGGGTCCATCCAGCTGGCCTCGTGGGAGACCTGCTGGACCTTGGCTGTTGCCTCACAACTGGGGGCCTCAAGATACTCGATGAAGGTGCACCCCAACAAAGTCTCTAGCAAGGTGGCCAGCCTGGAAAGGATGTCGGCCCAGGCATTCTCTGCCCGTGGGATGTGAGAGATGCTGAAGTGCTAGAGGGTGGACGTATGAGAGTGCACCTGATCCAAGTACTTCACCATCATGGGATCCCACGCTTCATACTTGCCGGAGACTTGGCCCACTACCAGTTGTGAGTCTGTAAAGACCTTCAGCCTCTTGATGCCCAATTTGCAGGACACCTTCAGCCCTGCAAGGAGTGCTTCATACTCTACCTGGTTGTTGGTCACCTTGAAGAGGAATCAAAGTGCGCATTCCACAACGACTCCATCAGGATTGGTAAAGATGAGGCCTGGTCCACTTTCGCCCGCGTTGGATGCACCATCTACATGGCGTATCCATGTTTCTTCCATTAGGGTTGGATCCAGCCTAAGCTCGGGTGGTCGGTCCGCCTCCTCTAGACCTCCTTTGGCCTAGGTGCATTCTACCACGAAATCGACTAGAACTTGGGCCTTTTGCACCTGCCATGGGGATATGTGATGTCGAATTCGTTGAGCTTCAGTGCTTACTTGGCCAAGCATCCAGAGGTGTCAGGGCGACTCAGGATAGCCCTCAAGGGATGATCAGTGAGCACGACAATGGGATGCGCTTGGAAATAAGACCCGAGATGCTATGCAGATGTTATTAGTACAAAAATAATTTTTTTTGATCGGGTGTACCTGGTTTCGACATCATGGAGTAGCTTGCTGGTGTAGTAGATTGACCGCTAAGAGCCATCTCTGTCAACATGAACTAACACGGAGCTGATCGTCTCTGGCAAGACCGCTAGGTACAAGAGGAACTTTTCTCTAGGCTCCAGCCTGAATAGCAGTGGCGGCGAGGCGAGGAGTTTCTTCAGCCCCTCGAATGCTTCTTGGCATTCTTCTTACCGGGTAAAGTCATTCATCTTTTGGAGGACCTTGAAGAACGGTTGGCAATACTCGACGGAGCATGAAATGAAGCGGCTTAAAGCTGCAGTGCGCCTAGTAAGGCGCTGGACCTCCTTCTTAGAGGCGGGACACCGCATATCCGTGATGGCCTGGATCTTCTCGGGGTTGGCCTCCATCCCCTTTGGGTCACCATGAATCCTAGAAACTTTCTCGCTGTAACGCCGAAGGCACATTTGGTGGGATTCAGCTTCATCTGATACTGATAGAGGTTCCCGAAAGCCTCTGTCAGGTCGACGATATGGTCCTCCTCCAGGCCACTCATGACAAGCATGTTATCCACGTACACTTGTATGTTACGGCCAATTTGGTCCTTGAAGACTGTGTTAACCAAGTGCTAGTAGGTGGCCCCTGTATTTTTAAGGCCAAAGGACATCATCTTATAGCAATACGTACCTCGGTCGGTCACAAAAGATGTGCATTCTTCGTCTCCTGGATGCATGCAGATCTGGTTGTATCCAGATAATGCATCTATGAAGCTGAGGTACTTGTGGCCCGAGGTCGCATCCACCAGCTGGTCAATTTTTGGGAGGGGGAAGCTATCCTTTGGCATGCCTTGTTGAGATCGGTGTAGTCCACACAGATCCTCCACTTTCCAGAGGCTTTCCTAACCATCACCACATTAGCAAGCTAGTCAAGATATCGTACCTCTCGGATGAAGCCCGCCATGAGGAGCTTTTCGACCTCCTCGTTGATAGCTTTCTACCACTCCAGGGCGAAGCTCCTTTTCTTTTATCGGACTGGGCGATGGTTGGGGTCGATGTTCAGCCGGTGGGTCATCACCTCCGCCGGGATACGGGGCATGTCAGTGGTTGTCCAGGCAAAAACATCTGCATTGGCATGCAGAAAGCTGAGGAGACGGGATCTCTTTTCTTCAACTAGTAGAGCCCCGATCTGTACCATTTTCAAAGGATCGTCCCCCAAAGGGAAGGAGAGCAGGGGTTCGACTGGCCTGCTCTTTGATTCAGTGCTGCCAAATCAAGCTGGTCTATAGCAGGGCTGAGATCTGCTCCTCTTAGACCTGGGATGATTTTCCAGCAGCACTGCACAGGCTGCTGAGATCCCCTCATTTCTCCGATTCCCCGTGGTGTCGGGAATTGGACCAAGAGGCATTTCATGGAGATGGTGGCATCAAGCAGGTTAAGTCTTGGGCACCCCAGGATGGCATTATAGGGTGAGGGGAGCTTCACAACGGTGAAGGTCACCAGCATAGTGCTTTGTTAGGGTGGTGTCCCAGTGATTATTAGGAGTGTAATTTTTTCCTCGACTCCGACTGAGTCCTCGGTGAAGCCTACCAGGGGCATGAACATCGTTCTTATTTGGTCAGTGGACAAGTTTATCCTTGCAAAGGCATCATAAAAAAGGATGTCTGAGGAGCTTCCACTGTCTACCATGATTCTTTTTACAGGGTGCTTGGCTATCATCATTTCAATGATGACAGCATCATTATTCAGGTTATCTACCCTAGTTGACCCTTCTTCCATATAGGGGAATACACCATCACTCTCCTCTCTTCCCCTAGCTTTCTTCAGAGCCTTTCCTGCCCCCCAGGATATCATCCCTACCGGCTTCTCAGTGGGATGGTTGTCGATGACGAGGGGCCGAGGCCCTTCGATTGGGGCTGCAGGAGGCGCTCCTCCCTTCACATACTTGCCGAGGTAGCCATGCTTGATCAGCTCTTCGATCTTTCTCTTTAGGTGGCGACATTCCTCGGTGTCGTGGCCATAGTCCCGATAGAAACGGCAATAGCAGGATTTGTCCCGTCCAAGAGATGGATTCAGTGGTGGGGGTCGGCGTAAGAAGTGCTCACCCTCGATTTCCATCAAGATCTTCGCCCTAGGGACGAAGAGAGGAGCAAAAGTCCCTTCATCAGTGGGGACGGCCCTGGGCTTGGGCTCCAATTGCGAGGTCTGCATCATCTTCTGGTCCAGGTGACCGGACTTCTCCTTAACGGCCTGCCTATTCAGGGGTCTCCCGTCCAGCTCCTTCTTAGCATAATCTACCTCCTCGGCACAGATGTACTTCTGTGCCTGAAGAAGGAACTCCAAGTACATCTTCGGGGGCTTCTTGTCGAGGGAGTAGGTGAAGCGGGAGGTCCGCAGTCCCCTCTTCAGAGCAAGCATGGCGACAGACTCGTCGAGGTTGAAGATCTTCAGGATAGTGGTCTTGAACCAGGACACGTAGTCCTAGAGGAGTTCTCGATCCTGCTGTTGAATCGAGAAGAGGCTATCGGCCTTGCATGGTGCCTTCCTGCAGGCATCGAAGTGTGCCATGAACTTCCTCTCCAGCTAGGAAAAAGAGTCTATGCTTTTAGGTTCGAGCCTGGAAAACCAGACTTGAGCGACCTTTTACAGAGTGGCGGGGAAGGTGATGCAAAGAAGAGTATCGGTGGCCCCCTGGACCCTCATGAGGGCCTTGTAACTTTTCAGGTGGTCCAGGGGGTCGGTTGTCCCATCGTAGGGGTCAACCTATGGCATACGAAATCGGCTGTGGATCGGTTCCCCTTGTATCTTCTTCGAAAAGGGCGGACGGGTGTCATAATCCATGGGCTCACTGGGGGAGCCCTGCACTTCCGCAAACTGACGGGCTAGATCTGCCAGCATGCATTCATACTCTTTGAGGCACCTTTCTGCTAGGCTATGGATGGCCTCGTCAGTGGACCCCTCGGCGGAGGATGCCAGGGGTGAGGGGAGACCAGAGCGGGGGGACTCACACCTGAGTTTCTAGCCATGCCAGTGCTGCTGGCATGAAGGCACGCGGTGGTTCGAGACTGGGGAGCAGCTCTCTCGGTCGGTCGGATCACCCAGCGGTCACTTGCTTTTCACCTGATAGGCCTCTCGAGGGGGTAATGCCTCGTGCAGCGACCCCTCCTGGAAGGATCGTAGGCTGGTGTGGGGATCAGCTGCGTAAGCTGCCAGAGTCCCTGGCTACTGTTGGGTTTCCTGGGAGTGCTGCCTCTGATGGAGCTAGTGCACTATCGCGGCCAGGAGCTAGACCTGGTGGGCGAGTGCGGTGTACTGGGGGTCTACCGATGGTGGCTCGATGGAACAGGATGATCCCCCTCTGGAGGTTAGTTGCCACGATGAGGGGGGTCGTCCGCCCGACCAGTGAGGGCTCCGCGGGCTCGTGTAGTCACCATTGAACTGTGGGCACCTGCAGGGTCTTCCTTATTGTGGGGGAGTGATGCTTTCTTCTTACTTGTCTACCCCCTACCTGGTGCGCCATTCTGTTGCCGCCCAGATCACCGTGGCCTGCAGTTCTGACGCATCGGGCTCCCTCTGGATCCTCTACCTCTATCTCGTGTCTGGCCTGCAGAGGAAAATCTTGGGCTGGGGATTCCGGCGAAGGCACTCCAACGATCAAGTCAATGGGACGATCGAGGGGGAACAGATACCTTTGAGATGGAGAGCTTGGGGGACTCTCTGCTTTCAGAGGGTAACAAAGAGAAAAGTAATAGCTACACTAGAACGGGAAAATGGAAAAATGGGAGGGCCTTTGCTTCTCCTCCTTTTACTTACTCCCCTTTTCACTTACTTTTACTTGCTATTTTCTGCGGGTTTTATATAGATGGGAGGCTTTCCAGAGGGTTCCCGGCTCTCTCCTTTGGGGGAGGCTTTCCATTACTTGCTGGCGTCTTTCTGTCGGGCTGGTTCTATGCCTGTGCCTCCAGCCATAATGGCATGCTACCACTTTGGTGGAGGCCATCTTGTTGCCCAGTAAGCAATCCAAGAGGGGGGGTGAATTGGGTTTCAAAAAAAATGCATGTGTATGTACCAATTCAATAAACAACTTAAGTGCAATGAGATACAAGAGTAATGTGCTCTTAAAGAGTATGCAGGAAAAATTTAAAAGCAATAAATGTAAGAGCAAGAGAGAGACAAATAATCACAAACACAATCCAAGTATAGTGGTTCGGTGCTTTCCAATGCACCTATATTTACTTCCCAAGGTCCACTTGGGAATTCACTATAATCTCCACCGATTATAGCTAATTAGTTTTCCGGGCTTACTAATCAAAACCCGACTTGTTTTCACAAGGCTCACAAGTCAAAATCTCCCTTGGTTTTGCGGGCTAACCAAGAACCTCCTTTGTTTTCAAGGCTAACCAATAACCTCCTTGGTTTTCAAGGCTAACCAATAACCTTTACAACAATGATAAAGTTTTAAAGTAAAGCAATAATCAATAACGGAGTCAACAATCTTCCCTTTTTTGATGATGATAAAATCTTTAAGTATAAATCACATAATAAGCTCTTAAAAGAAATCTTCAGTATGCATATGGCTTATTGCAGTATGTTTTCAAATAGAGAATGGAAGTTTAAAAGCTCATTTGAATCGGATTTGAACTAAAAGTATCAGAGCTAAAATAGATATTCATGTATCATAATACTCTAAAGAGAACATGCTCAAAATAATAAATTTAGCAATGAAACAAGATGAAAGTAATCTAAGAAGAATTTTGAACAAAAGATTGAAGAGTATAAATACTCTCCCTCAAGCGGTGATTCGAAAAATTGATTTTCAAGGATCTTTCAAAGACAAAAAGCTGAAATTAGACATCTAAAATTAGGAATTTTGCATGAAATTTTAGCAAATCAGATTTTGCAATCCAAAAGAGGGATTACTCCCCCTCACTCAATACTCAAAATATTTTTCTCGAACAAAAATAGATTTTTCATTTCATCTTCACAAGAAATATATATATCTTTCATCTCTCTTATCTCACCTACATCTTTTATACTTACCTACCTTTCATTTTATCTCTCCACTTTATCTTTTATACTTACCTCTCCCCCTTTTTGTCAACATTAAAAAGGAAAAGAGAAAATAGTGCCATTACAACACTGAAATTAAGTATGGCAATTCATTCATTCAGAGGAGATGACATCCAATAGACATAGTATGAAGTAGAGCATTTCAATCATTCATAATATTTCATACATTGATACAAGTTTGATACAAAAGAGTAAGTAAATATAAAAGCATATGGGTAGTACTGATACCAACTAGCTTAACATAAAGACTATCCTAAGCACTGTCCTCGTCATTCGAGGATCCAATCTCGATCGGTCCTGTATCAGTAAAAGCACGGGATTGAGGTCACATAGTTCGAAGATCACGAAGACGGGTCCTGGTCAGTCTCGATGAAACACGATGGCCTCGTCCTTTGCATATAATATAAGTCATGCCTCTAGCTGGTGCAGAAGAGGTAGAAGCTATGTCAGCAGCAGGAACATCACTGACAGGAATGGCAGTATCAAACTCAGTATGAATTGGTGTATGATCAAAGATAGGATCTGAATCAAGACGATGGAAATAGGAGTATAAAATCCTAGTTCCCTGATAAGAAAAGATGTATGCAATGGGGGAGAATGAATAATAGGTGTATCAGAAACTGAAGGTATGATAGGAGTAGGTGCAGGAATAGAAATGTGATCATCAGGTCTAGAGAGAGGAGTGGATAGAATAGGAGTCTGGAAGGATGAACTAAAAGGATCATGAATGAAACTCCTATGAGGGTCAACTGCTGTCTCCGGTACTGGCTCTGTCATCAAATTTGGAATGTCAAACTCATCAGAGTCAGTCTCATCATCATCCAAATCTGGTCCAGGAGCAGGTGGTGCTGGAGCTGAATCAACTGGAGTAGAAGTATCAGGAGCACTCCTGGAAGAGGGTCTACTCAAGGTGGACAGAATGGCAAAGATTCCATCTCTTGATCCTTGATGGCTCTCTCTCATCTCCATATGGAACACATCGACTCGCTGACGAATGATCATCACCTCAGTCTCAATGCGAGCAACCTTATCCTTTAGACTCTTTGAAACTCCAGGGATATCTGATCGTGCTGGCTTAGGCTGAGGAGCTAGCTCTGGCTACACCGAAGGTTAGGCTATACCTTTGGCATATCAGTGGGTGGCTCTGAGGGCCCTGCCTCACCCGAAAAGATGCGCTCCTCCTCTGCTATATCCTCATCTCTGTCAGTGACCTGACCATATACGTGCCATCTCCACTGGCCTCTAACAAGCTGGTACCCCATCCAGTGAAAAGATCTGATATCATAGACATCAGTGTGCAGTAGCTGCCAGTAGGGCTCATCATCCATCACTACTCCATAAGCTCTAAACAGTAAAGTCAAGCCCATCCCGTAGGGCAGACACAATCTCTGGCTGATAGATGCCTCAGTTAGTTGATGTACCATGAGTACTTGTAGGCATATAGGGATGTGCTGTACCAAAGAAACCATCACTAACAGCTCCTGCTCTATGATGAAGTCGAAACGGCTGGTCTTCGGTAGAAGAATCCGGGCTACTATATGATGCAGCAACCTTAACTTAGCAGATAATCTCAAAGCTACAATAGTGGCTCCCTCAGGTAAATCATCTATCTCGAAAATACAATGGAGACCACTAAATCTGTCCACTAGGCTGTCCATAACTGATCCTCTCATGGGTATGTCCCATACTCTACTCAGAATCTCTATTGTCACTGGGATATCTCTACCTCGCACCTGAGCAACCCATCCATCACTACCTTGGACGAGTGAACCATAGAACTCTCAAATCAAACCCTGGTAGAATCTCTCTGTCAAGGAACAAAATGGCACCAAACCTGCATCCCTGAGCCACTGACCTATCCTAAACTGCTACTAATCAAAGAACTTGAAGTCCACATGACATCCTCCGACCATGGTCTTCGATCCCATTCGACTAGCTGCAAGAAAGAGAGGTCTAGCAGGAACATCAGGTGCATCTGCTACTCTGGCTTCATGCCTTGCCTTGGTTCTCCTTTTTTATTCTTGATTGGATGGTCTTGGATGCCGGACAACTTGCTTCCTAGGCCCCATTCCAAAGATATAAGATTGAAATGCAAAAGGGGAAGAAACCTAGGGTTTCTACGGTGCAAAATCAAAGAGGAAGGGGGGAACAATAGAAACCAAAGGAAAAACTATCCCAAACGAAGATTTGAGAGGTTTGGAGTTGGGATTTGGAGGGAAGTATTGTTGGAACGGAATAAGGGGTGAGTCAGCTCGATTTGGAAGGAAAGAGATCAAGAAAACACTTTGTTTTCCTATTTTTATCTCGGTTTGTCACCATTTAAGTATCGACTCATGACACAGAGTCAAGTGTCGACACTTCGACTCAAAATTGCAAAAAAATAGAAAATGAAGCTTTGATCAAAATGAATAGAATTTCAATAGAATTCAAGGAAATTAAACATAGTTGATAGCAAATTTGATCATTCAAGAGTCAATGAATATGAAGAGATAAAAATTTTCAATCAAAAGGGTTAATAACCCCAAGTTCTCTTCTAATCATACTGAACCGATCTTCTTGAAGAGGTTTAGTCAATATATCAACTAATTGCATTTCAATACTAACAAGTTCAAGCACAACATCATTATTTTCAACATGATTTTTAATGAAATGATGCTTAATTTCAATATGTTTACTACTTGAGTGCTGAACAGGATTTTTAGTTAAGCATATTGCACTAGTATTATCATATTTTATGGATGTCTTAGTTAGTTTGATTTCAAAGATCTTCAAGTTGTTGCTTAATCCACAAGATTTGAGTACAACAATTTTCTGCTGCAATATACTCAGTCTCAACTGTGGATAGTACAACTAAAGTTTGTTTCTTGCTAAACCAGGAGATTAAGTTAATTCCAAGAAATTGACAAGTTTTACTAGTACATTTTCTATCAAGTTTATATCTAGCAAAATCAGCATCAAAAAATCTAATTAAATCAATAGATGAATCTCTAGAATATCATAAATCAATATCAATTGTACCAGATAAATATCTAAATATGCGCTTAACAGCCAACAGATGAGACTCTTTAGGATCAGACTGATATCTAGCATACATACAAACACTAAACATTATATCTAGTCTACTAGCAGTTAAATATAATAAAGAGCCAATCATTGCTCTATATAATTTTTGATCAATGGATTTATCATGTTCATCTTTATCAAGTTTATAAGAGGGGCTCATAGGTGTACCTATTGACTTAGTATACCCCATCCCAAACTTTTTCAAGATTTCTATTATATACTTAGCTTGGTTGATGAAGATTCCATAGTTTGCTTGATTTGGAGTCCAAGAAAAAAATTAAGTTCTCCTATCATGCTCATTTCGAATTCTCCCTGCATAAGCTTGGCAAACTCTTGACAAAGAATCTCATTAGTAGCACCAAATATAATATCATAACATAAATTTGTACTACTAATAAATTATCATTTTTCTTTTTTAGAAATAAAGTTGTATCAACATGGCCTCTAGAGAAATCATTTTCAATAAAAAAACTTGCTGAGTCTTTTATACCATGCTCGGGATGCTTGCTTTAAATCATAAAGTGCTTTGTGCAGTTTAAAAACATAATTAGGATGTGCATGATTTTCAAAACTAGGTGGTTGTTCAACAAATATTTCTTCTGCTATATAACTATTCAGCAAGTACTTTTAACATCCATTTGAAAAAGTTTGAAGTTCATAAAACAAGCAAATATCAATAGTAGTCTAATTGCCTCAAGTCTAGCAACAGGAGCAAAGGTTTCATCAAAATCAATCCCTTCCTCCTAATTGTAATATTTGGCAACTAGCCTAGCTTTATTTCTAGTTATAATTCTATTTTCATCCAATTTATTCCTAAATACCCATTTTGTGCCAATAACAGAAACGTTAGATAGTCTTTTTATTAATGTCCAAACATTATTTCTTTCAAACTGAATTAGTTCATCTTGCATAGCATTTATCTAGTTAGGATCTTTTTCAGTATATTTAAAATATTTTGGCTCTATTTGAAAAACAAAAGTAATATAATCACATTCATTTCTAATTAAAGATCAAGTTCTTATCCCTTTTGATGGATCACCTAAGATTAACTCCTTAGGATGTCCATGAGCATACCTCCACTCCTTAGGTAGATCTTGATGCTTTGGTGTAGATTGTATGGTTTCTTCCACTTCATTCTTGTCTTGATCCTTTTTATTTTGTTGAAAAGGTTGATCATCCAAAGTCAGCTTCTTTAACTTTTCAGCACCTGCACATGCATTAGAAGTATCCTTTTTTCTAGAAGATTTGTTAGCAGACTCTTCAAAAACTACATATATAAACTCCTCTACAACTAGGATTCTTTTATTAAAAATTCTGTATGCCCTTGCTTGATATAGAATATGTTAGAAAGATACCTTCATCAGACTTGGCATCAAATTTTCCAAGATTGTCTTTACCATTATTCAAAATAAAACATTGACAACCAAAAACTCGAAAATATTTTAAAGTTGGTTTTCTTTGATTCCAAAGTTCATAAGGAGTTTTCTTTAAAATATGACGAATTAAAATGTGATTCAAAATATAATAAGCAGTATTAATTACTTCAGTCCAAAAATATCTTGATAAATCATTTTCACAAAGCATAGTACGTGCCATTTCTTTTAAAGTATGATTTTTTCTTTCTACCATCCCATTCTGCTGAGGTATCCTAGATGCAGAAAAATTATGTTCAATACCTTTTTCATTGCAAAATTTTTTGAAATCTTGATTTTCAAATTCATAATTATGATCACTACGTATGCAAATAACTAAAGTACCTTTTTCATTAGAAACCTTTCAGTAAAACTTTATAAATACTGAAAATGATTCATCTTTCTGAGCGAGAAAGAAAATCCAAATAAACCTTGAAAAATCATCCACTATAACTAGTCCATATCTCTTACCTCCTAGGCTAGATGTCCTGGTTGGTCCAAAAAGATCCATATGGAGTAGTTCTAATGGCCTAGTAATTGTAAAAAACTTTTAGGTTTGAAAGATGTTTTAATTTATTTTCCAAATTGGCAAGCTTGATAAAATTTATCTTTTTGAAAACTAGGTTTTGGCAAATCTCTTACTAAATCCTTTTTAGAAAGTTTTGAAAGTAAATGCATGCTAGCATGACCTAGTTTACGATGCTAAAACCAACTAGTCTCATTTATAGTAGAATTCATTGCAACTAGGCATTCTCCATTAAGCAAAGATAGATTGTCCAAATCTACTATATAGATATTACCATGCCTTTTTCCAATGAATTTTATTTCATTTTTATCAGGACTAGCTATCATGCAATAAGATGATTAAAAATAACTCGAAAACCCTTATTGTAAAATTGATTGATACTTAAATGATTATGCTTTAAACCTTCAACTAAAAGTACATTATTGATACAAGTAGAAGGAGAGATGTGAACCTTACCAGTACCAATAATTTTTTCTTTACCATTATCATCGAAGGTCACACTCCCTCTATTTATAGAGAGATGAATTACTTCACATCTCCTATCATGTGTCTTGAACAACCACTATCAAGATACCATAGTCTTTTATTTTCCTTGATTGTAAGACACACCTGTAAAACAAATCAAGTTTTGTTTTTAGGTACCCAAGCCAACTTGGATCCTTTAGGGTTAGTACTTAAATTGGTTCCTTTTGAAATCCAAATCTTTCCAAAATTATTGATTTTTCTTAAATTACATTGAAAAGCTTTATGACATAATTTTTTTCATGAAAAATATTTAATGCTTGATGTTGCAGGAAAGAAATTTTTGAAATACCTTTGCTATTTTTGAAGTTTGTATCCTAATCCTGCTTTGTTAAAAATGGCTTTTTGATTATTTAAAAGAATATTTAATTTTTCAGAACTATAAGTGAACTTTTCAACAAAGGATTTTATTTTATCAAGTTCGTTTTTATAGTTTTTGTTTTCTATCTCTCGATCTTTATTTTTATAAAAAAGATCACCATTTGAAATAATAGCTTTAGGTCTTTTTAAAACTTTATTTTCCATTGTTAAAGCTTTGCTTTTCTTTTCTAAAATATCAAGTTTACTTTTCAATTCATTAACTTCATTTAAAAGAGAATTGTTTTCATATGAAAAACTATTTGCATGCTTTTTTAATTTTCTATTTTTAGATAAAATCAATTTATAATCATGCATCAATTCATCAAATGCATTTTTCAATTCATCAAAAGTAAAATCTACTTCAGAGTCAGAAATTATCTCTTCTTGTTCTTGTTGTGCCATGAAACATAGATTGGCGACTTTAGTTGGTTCTTCATTTGAGCTGGAGTCTTCACTGTCATTCCAGGTCACCATCATAGCTTTCTTTCTAAGCTTCTTGCTTGATTTTCTTAGGAGAGGACAATCAAACTTATAATGTCCTGGCTTTTTGCATTCGAAGCATATAGGTAATTCCTTCTCTTTTTCTTTTTCCTTCTCCTTTTCTTTTTCCTTGTCTTTACTTGTTTGGAACCTTTTCTTGTAAGAAAATTTTCTTCTTTTCATAAATCTTCTGAACTTCCTTGCTATAAGGGCTTCCCCACTCTCATTTTCTTCTTCTTCTTCTGATTGTTCATTGGAGGATTCTTCTTGAATTGCAGACTTGAAGGCTATCCCCTTTTTCTTTTTGTCCAAGTCCATAGATTTCTGTTTTAGATTTAGCTCATAAGTCATAAGCGATCCCATTAGTTGCTCCAAGGATAATTTGTCAACATCTTTAGCTTCTTGCATGGCGGTCACCTTTGGATCCCACGAAGTTGGAAGTGACCTGAGAATTTTGTTAACAATATCAGCATTAGACATGACTTTACCTAAGCTTCTCATGCCATTAACAATATTTGTGAATCTAGTGTACATGTCAGTGATAGATTCATTTGGTTCTATTCGGAACATCTCATAAGTATGCACTCACATGTTTACTTTTGTGTGCTTCACTTGATCAGTACCCTCATGGATAACTTCAAGTATATCCCATATTTTCTTAATAGATGTGCATGTAGAAATCCTATTGAGTTCACTATGATCTAATGCATAATAAAGGAGATTCATTGCTTTCGCATTAATCTCGGACTGTTTAATGTCATTTTCATCCCAATCCTCTTCGAGCTTTGGGATGGAAATACCCTTAACCACAATCAAAGGAATATGTAGACCCTTATCAACAACTTTCCATAAATTATAATCTATTGAATGCATGTAAATTCTCATTCTAGTTTTTCAATAAGTATAATTTGTTCCATTAAAATATGGATGTCTATTTGAGGCTTGTCCCTCAACTACATTAGTACCAAGAGGGGTTGCCATAGATCTTTACTCAAGACGGTTAGACCTATATACTGAGAACGTAGCTCTGATACCACTTGTTACCCAATAAGCAATCCAAGAGATGGGGTGAATTGGGTTTCAAAAAAAAATACAAGTGTATGTACCAATTCAATAAATAACTTAAGTGCAATGAGATGCAAGAGTAATTTGCTCTTAAAGAGCATGCAGCGAAAATTTAAAAGCAATAAATGTAAGAGCAAGAGAGAGAGACAAACAATCACAAATACAATCCAAGTATGTGGTTCGGTGCTTTCCAACGCACTTACATCCACTCCCCAAGGTCCACATGAAAATTCACTATAATCTCCACCGATTATAGCTGATTCGTTTTCCGGGCTCATTAATCAAAACCCGACTTGTTTTCACAAGGCTCACAAGTCAAAACCTCCCTTGGTTTTGAGGGCTAACCAAAAACCTAATTAGTTTTAAGGCTCACCAACAACCTCTTTGGTTTTCAAGGCTAACCAATAACCTTCTTAGTTTTCAAGGCTAACCAATAACCTTTACAACAATGATAAAGTTTTAAAGTAAAGCAACAAGAAAAGATTTCTAAATAAAAGCGGATATCTCTTTGAAGCTTTGAGAAATTGCTTGGCTTCAACTTGATGAAGCCCCAATCAATGCTCAAGAATGTTTGACTTGAATGCTTTTGAGGGCTTTGAATGCTTTGAGACTTCTTTTTGCTTGAAAGTAGTTGCTCTTAATGAATAGGAGTGAATGCACTTGCTTTTCTTTTTCTATTGTTGATTTTCTTGTGTTTAGATTTGATTTGAATCACTTAAATACCTTTCCAAGGCCTCAAAGTCAGTTTATGACCGTTAGACATGAAAAACTAGCCGTTGGGAGCCAAGAGGATCGAGTTTTGTGTTTGAAAAACTAGCCATTATTGTCCGAAAACTCCAAGTGTCGACACTTCAAGCTGTGAGTCGACACTTAGGGTCGACACTTAAGTCCGATGAGTCGATACCAAGTTCAGATTTCTTCATTGAAGCTCTCTGAAATTTTCAGGTGAGTCGGCACTTCTTCTGGTAAGTCGACACTTGAGTCGACACTTATCATCCATGAGTCGACGCTTCAGGCAAGTCTTCAATTTCAACAAGTTCTGTATCAAAATTTTCTCAGGCCTTGAGCCGATCCTTGAGTCGACACTGGTGCGTGTCATAATGCACCGATTTAGAACCTTAATTCCACTACTCTAAAGGATAGAATAGCGGGAGTAAGGGTCGATCCCACAGAGACTTTGGGATTATCTTGAAAAAGTATTTTCTTTTGATTTAAAATAAACTAAAATAAACTAGAACTAATGCAAGAAATAGATGCAAATAATAAATTCATGAAAATAATTCAGATATGACCTATCTCAAGAGTACAGCCCGTACCCGTGGATCACGGCCCGTCCCTTAGGTATAGGTTAGTCAAAATTAATTCACTTCGACTTACCTTAGACGCTAATCCAACATGACTCCAGCATTACTAAAATAAAAATAAACAAACATGGATTAATATGAAGCAAATAAATATTTATTCCATAAAAGATTGAGGTACAGAGAAAATAAAAGAAAAGTAAGGGAACAAGGGTCCCTTTCTCCCTTTTTATCTGACTCTGACTCTCTGTGACAGCAACAGGTGGAACTACGGACAGCAAGTGGAACCTCCTAAAAATTCTCTTTTTTCAGAAGAGAATCACCGAGGTATTTATAGATGAAAAATATAGTGTCGGGTCCGTGTGGAAAGTGTGATGATTTCCTCATCTCAATCTGATTTTCAAACTCTGCGCTATCTCCTTATATGATATTTTTTTTACGATCATCCCCATCTTAAAAATCAAACTCAAAAATTCTATCGCACAATCCCGCGTCCATCCAGCGTCGTCCGACATCTCTTCTCGTTCCCATACTTCCTTGTTTTCGGGCATCCCGGTCTGAACGACGGTGACAAGCAGCTGGGCAGACGGCGCTGCGGAGAACGGTGGCTGGTTGCTCGCGGCTCGCAGATGGTGGAGGCGGTTTCGGCGGACAGCAGAGGGGCAGACACTGCTCGCTGCGGAGGCGGACACGCGGCTGGGGAACACGGCTCGCGGCAGAGGCGGCTTCGCATGGGCAGACAGGCGCTGCGAACGGCAGAGGGGGCTCCGGCTGGGCAGACGGGCGCTGCGGCGAGGATGGCTTGGGGCGGACGGTGGCTCGCGTGCTGAGAGGCGCGGCAGGGGCGGAGAGCGGAGACGCGGCATGGCAGCTCACGGACGGCGGTGGAGAGCGGCTGCACGCGGTGACAGCTCACGGACGGCGGAGGTGGACGGCGTGGACAGCGCGCGGCGAAGGGGCGGAGGCGTTCGACGGTGATGGCTCACGGCTTCGTTTGGGCAGCGGTGGAGGAGGTGGCTTCGGGGGCGGACGGGCAGTGGCTTCGGCGGCTGGAGAAGACCACGCTGCGGACGGTTGCAGAGGCGGCTGCAGGCTGGACGGCGGCGGAGAGCGGCTACGGCAGAGGTGGCGGCGGCTGCAGGCTGGACGGCGCCGACGGCGGAGGCGGCTTCGGGGGCGGACAGCATGGCCATGGGCGGAGGGCGGCGACAGTAGGTTCCGGCCATTTTTCTAGCCGAACCGGAGCTCTCCGGCCGGCGGGAAGGTTGGCGGCGGCTCCGGCGGTGCCGTGGGAAGCTCTCCGGCGAGTTTCGGCGTGATCGGAGCACGGTGGTCCATGGCTCTGCCCGTGGACCGACAGGTCATGCGGTGAACCATTGAGCCGGTCCACCGTGAGCCATTGAAATTTTAAGGCTTGCTCCAAAAATCGTGTAGCTCTGAAATCCGTGCTAAAATCTTCTAAATTTTATTTCGGGTCCGTTCGAAGTCCGAATTACATTCTGTTTGCGTCGTTGGACTCCTAAAATCAAGATCTACACGTTTATGGAGTCAATTCCTACAAAGTATCACAAAAAGTATCAATTTTAATCAAATAAAGTTGGGTTAATTTTTATTATTCTAATGTCTAACAGACACCTTGAGTCGACACTTGACTGGCGTGAGTCGACACTTCAGCCATGCCATCTGAAACTCTTTCTGCATGCCAGCTTGAGTCGACACTTTCACTGTCATGAGTCGATACTTGAGTTATGAGTCGATACTTTGAGTCGACACTTGCTGAGATTTCTTCAAAAACCATTGAACCTGTGCTGAAACCAATTTGTGCTGAACTATCTAAGTCCTTTCAAGCAATCTTCAAGTACCTAAGTCCATTTAAAATTGATCTTTCATTCATGGAAGGGACTTCTTCATTTTTGACGAGCAATCAAGACTTATTGAATTGATGAGTAAAAACACACTTTAAAGAAATAGTTAGTACTTAACTTATATTTAAGTATTTTGTTTATCATCAAAATCAATAACGGAGTCAACACATCTAGGTGTTGCAGGGCATAGGGCCGTAGGGGGACGCCCCTCTTTGGAAGGTCCAAGCATCCCGTCACGGAAGCTGTTGTCTCTCTATCATGCGGTCATCGACATGGCGACATGCCGCAAGGCTAGGGGGTTGACGCTGTCCGGATTGTGCAGATCGTGCACACGATGTGCCGCAGGGGGTGCTTATACCCATGGCAGGGTATGCGCTACCTCTCGGAGGGTCAGGGTGGCCCGGTACTTCACTGTCTTTGCTTTGAACTTTGGCTTCCCCCTCTTTATGGCTTTGGCGGGGAAACCATAAACATGGTAGGAGGGCCTGCTTCGGAGAGACGAACTCGACCTTGATCGGGAGCTGACCTCAAATGGGAGGGCTCGTGCAATGAAGCCTGCCTCGACTGAGAGCTGACCTCGGCAAGGTGGTCCTTTCTAGAGGGGCGAACTCGACCCCAACCGGGAGCTGACCTCAGACGGGGGGCTCACCCAATGAGCCCTGCCTCGATTGAGAGCTGATATCGGTAGGGTGGTCCCTTCGACATTTTGTCAGTAGCCTTGTCTAGGTGGTGGGCTCCTTTGCCGCCGTGGCCGTCCGCAGGCTCCACGTCCGCAGATATCGCCACTCTGGTCCATGTCGGTGGATGTCGCCATATCAAAAACTTTTAGCAATGGCATTTTTATTTGCAGTAACGGCATTTACCATCACTAATAGTTCTCATGGAAAATAAGGCATTTCTGATAAACATTAGTGATGGTAGTCTTTGCCATTATTAATAAAAAGTATTACCGATGGCCGATAGAGTATTAGCAAGCAATATCCATTATTAATAATCTGGATAATATACCCCTTCTTGCACCCATTTTTCTCTCATTTCTGCTCAGACTATTCATCTTCCCTCTTCCCTTCCTTCTCATGGGTTGTTCATTTTCTCTCTCCCCCTTCCATCTCATGGTGCCGTTCCTTGCCCGCACCTCTTTGCCAATGCCTCTTCTTAGAGTCTACCAGTATACAGAGTATCACTACCCTGCTGATACATAGAGCACTGCCACTCCTTCCCTTTTTACGCTATCGAGCCTCTCCTCCCTTTTTTATGCTACCGAGCATCTCTTCTCTTCCCCTTTTCATTGCCACCAAGCCTCTTCTTCTATTTTCACCACTGCCGAGCCTCTCCTCTCCTCCCCTTTTCACCATTATTGAGCTTCTCCTTTTCTTCCCTTTTTACCATCGCCGAGCCTCTCCTTTCCTTACTTTTTCACTACCGCCGAGCCTCTCCTCTCCTTTTCACTGCCACCGAGCCTTTCTTCTCCTTCATTGCCGTCCAGCCTCTCCTCTCCTTCCCTTTTCACAATCGTCGGGCCTCTCCTTTCCTTCCCTTTTTACCACCACCGAGCTTTTCCTCTTCTCCCCTTTTCATGCGTCCTCTCCTGCAAGCACCTCTCCTTCTAGCTCTTGCCATTGTATGTGCCACCGCCAATGCTAGTTTGTGTTGAGATCCCACACCCCCGCTCTCAGCACCTCTCCTTCCCGCTCGTTTCACCGTCGAGCTCCCACACTCCCGGGTTTTCTCCTGTCACCTCCGTCGATATCCTCCATCCTCTCCTCTTTGGTGAGCATCCCTATCTATAGCTATACTACTAAAGAACTTGAGCCAAGAGAGATGTTTCATATATCCATTTCTTATAATTATGAAGATGTTATGAAGTGTTTCATATTTCTTATTTTATTACATCTAGTTACCTTGCTAGAACTCCATTTTTAGTATTTTCTCTTATAACTTGTGTATCATTTCTTTTATTTGACTATGGCATTCAATGGGCGTTTTTTCTTCTTTTCAAATGAATTGGTTATAATATTTGAATATGTTTCTACTTTTCATCTATATTTTAACTTCTTTTATAATTATTTTGAGCATTTTTTAAAGAATCTTATTGGGTTTTTATCTAAAATACTCATGGTAATACAAATTTCAGTCAAGATAGTTTGTAATGAGCGTTGAGATCAGGTTGCTGTTCTAAATTAATGGAACAGTAATAACTCCTTGAAACCCTGGTACATAAGTATTAGCAACGGTTGTAGTGATAGTGCCAAAGCCATCATTAGAAGTTAATATTTTTATTTTAATAAAATTTAACTAATTAATTAATTATATAACTAATTGATTAGTTATTTATTTTATTAAGTAAATGTTATTTATTGATTTAATAAATTAGATATTCATTTATTTAATTAATAAATTAGATGTTTATTTAATTAATTAGATGTTTAATTAAGTAATTAATTAATTAATTAATTATTTATTTATTTAACTAATTAGATGATTATTTAATTAATTAATTTCTTATTTAATTAATTAGTTATTTATTTAATCACTTAAATATTTTATAATTAATTAGATATTTATTTATTTAAAAAATTATATGATTATTTAATTAACTAGCTAATTAATTAATTAATTAGTTAATTATTTAATTACTTAGATTATTAATTAATTAGATGTTTATTTAATTAATTATCTATTTATGTAATTAATTAGATGTTTATTTATTACTTTAGTTAATTATATATTTATTTATTTATTAAATTAGTTATTTATGTTATTAATTAGTTATTTATTTAATTATTTAGATTTTAATTTAATTAAATAATTAATTAATTAAGTATGTATGGATGCATATTCTTAATGCATGGATTCAGATCTTGGCATGCAGATAAAGTTAGAACTAGGTCATGTAGACTAGCTAGGTTATATATCGGACTAGTTGCAGTTATAGAAAGCCATACATTGATCTAAGAGGATTGATTATTTATTTAATTAATCAATTAATTAGTTAATTAATTAATAGTTATTATTTAAATTAATTAATTATTAATTATTTAGTTATTTATGTAATTAATTAGTTAGTTGTTATGTGATTAGGTATTTATTTTTTGTTTGAATTTGCATTACAAAGAACCATGAACCTATCAGTTGATTAATGTATATATTCTATGGTATCAGTATATTTATATATTTTTATATGATAAAAAAATTATATATATTGGTCAATTGATTATCCAGTTTGGATAGTTTGAAAATTATAAATAATTTCATAAGTAGTTACAGTAATGAAATAGTATGTTGAGAGTTTGATAGAAATTTTGGATAGTATTTTTCATTAGTTCTCTTTACACATCTTTAGTCATGTGGAAAAAACTAAAGAGAATCACTGCTATTTTTTTTTTATCTCTATTACATATTATTTAATTACTATGATTGACCTATATAATTAATACAATTTCTGAATGGGATAGGGCCTTCACTTATTAGTTGGTGATATGATACATTCAATGATATGAGAAGATTGCTGGGATACTGAGTTCGTATCCCATCATTAAAGACCAAACTTGAAAGAATGAGCATGATTAGAAATGATATTTTGAATGCAAGATATAAGAGCTTGGATATCTAGATAGAGATCATTGTAGTTGAGAGGTACTTGGACTTGGAAGTGTCATCCAAGAAAGGATATGTCAGGCTTTGAAAAAGAGTACTTAAATAAAAGCATAATCTTCACGACAGAGAGGTACATAAGTATTTCACTAGAGATGAAGTACAGGGAGTCATAGGTCCAGAAGTTCATTGCAAGTGAGGAGCATTACTCCTTGGCCTCTTTAGATGTCTAGTACCTTTTAGATTCTTTGTCTAATTCTTCTTCTACTTTTTCCTTCCTTCCTCTTCTTTCCGATTGTTCCTTTCTAGGACAAAAAAATTCTATCCAAGAATGGGAAGAATAGAAGAAAGGGGAAGAAGATGTAGAGGATGAATAATTAAATGAAGAATTCGAAGGGTATCAAACATTCGAAGAGTTTGGTAGGTTGTGCTCCTCGCTTGCCTTGAACTTTTGAATCTCCGATTTCTTATACTTTACCTCCTGTAAAGTATTCATGTGTCTCTTTGTTATCAAGATTTTGCTCCTATTTGAGTATTCTTCTTCAAAGCTTTACCTTTTCTTTCTTGGACTTCATTTACAAGTCCGAGCATTTCTCAATGATGGCCTTTATCTAGATTTCGGAGGCTTTATATCTCGTATCCATAATTCTTCTACGGTCATTCTCAATTATTCAAGTTTTGCCTTTAGTGATTGAATATGTATTCAGTATCCCTGCAACCTTATCAAATTATTTTATTTTTTGTATTATCTTAAATCATTTTAAATACTTGTGTTGTTATGTTAATTGATAAAATAATTGGTAATCATTTTGTCTTGTATTTATATAGGCAAAATTCTTAGATGGTGTATAATGGATCGTAATTGGATGGACTATTGAGTAGTCGACAAGATGATTTCTGTTGAATATAAGGAGGGTGTCAAGTACTTTTGTGATTATACTTTTAAAAATGTGGTGCACTTTAACCAAGTGGAGCAGAGTGTGCAGAGACAGGCGTGGCTCTGTAGAGATGGTGTCAAGTAGAGCTCTAGTTACAGCAAGTGCCAGTTCAAGTTCGTTGTGGTCTCTCTAGGAAAGTCCGAGAAAAAGACTGATACAGCTGCCAGGCAGAAGGAAGGCTCAATCATGGTGTCAGGATACAAGCAAGGATCTTTAGCAGTGGAGGCGGTCATCCCAAAGGCCTCCAAGGATATACAACAGTTGAAGGGTGTTGGTAGAGGCAAGGATATTTGCACAAGAGCTATCAAGATACGTAGTTACAGTGGGGTTGTGCAGGAGGACATTGCCAGGTTTGTCAAGGCTTGGGGGTACCAAGGTGAAGATTATAAGGTTTTGCATGGTGCTCCCAAGCCTTGGAAAGACTTGGGAGGCCATGGCATGGATGCTGAAAGCGATCCCTGGAGCTTGGGGTCATGTCCCAAGCTATCCTGAAGGTGTTCCAAGAGATTTCTAGGATTTTCTCTGGGGCTCTGAGTCAATTTGGATCACGGCATATTGGGTCAAGGGGTTTGATCCAAAAGGATTAGTGTTTTCATATGTGACTTAGGAAAAAGTTTTTTTGAGAGATTGTAACATAACCAAATTGGGTTATGGGGTTGGGTCCAAGTTGGTTAATTGGTTAGGAGGTTAGCCAGTTGGTTGGTTAGTTGGTTGTTTGTAATCAATTAGGAAGCATAACCATGTGAGGTATTCTAAATAGTTTGTTATTGGACCATCCAAGTCCTAACCGCCTATATGATTGAGTCCTAACAGATTCAAGAAGTTGTTAGCCCAAGAAGTCTAAGAAATCAAGAAGTAGTTGACACCCAATATGAGAAGACTGCATGCCCCATGTGTTATTTAAGAGGAGGTGTGCATGAGAATTGGGATCTCTCTCCAATTTTGAGAGGCATCTGTGGGAGAGCGCCCCTTTGGGGCATCCACGATCTTGAGAGGATCATGAGGCTTGGCTCACGATCCTGGATGGTGTCTTCTTGCATGGAGGGAGGCCACGTGGAGGGAGTCCACGTGCAGACTTGTCCATGGGAACCTACATGAGGGAGTCCACAGGTGGAGACCTCCTAGGTTTCAAGGAGGCCACAGTGGAGGGCTTGAAAGAGGCGCACGTGAGAAAGATATCACGTGGAGGGCTTGGTCCGTGAGGGTACATCACGAGGCTTTGGGGAGGAGATCCTGCATTGAGGTATTGTCCGTAGGGTGGAACTTATTCTCAGGTTTTCGAGAGGAAGGGATGCATGTTGAGGTATTATCCGTATGTGGCCATATATGGGTTCTTGGAGCAGTGAGGCATGCAAGAAAGAAGACGTGCGGGATAGCGAGAAGCTTCTGGGATTTCAAAAGGGGTGCCGTGTGGGTCTTGTTATCTTGTAACAAGGTTCTTCTCCAAAAGATTAATAAAGTAATCTCTCTTCTATTTCCTTATGTGAATCTTGAATCCAAGAACAGGTTGTTTCCGCTGTGTATAAGCACTACTCTGGTTCTCCTACCAATTGGTATCAGTGCCTAGGAATCTCAACAATTGGTATCAAAGCAGGGTTCGAGCCTTGTTCGAGCATGGGAGAGGAGGATTCAAGGAAGAATGAGGCTTTGCAGAAGAGGTCTGACATTGGCGTTAGGTTTGCACAACTATCTGGGTGTACTGCGAAAGCACAGGTTGGTATTGCAGTCATGGAGACAGAGCAGGAAGACATTAGTTCGAGGTCAGGAGTGCGATGGAGCACAAGTCTCAGGAGCTGTGGAGCACGGGTTGATGTTCCAGCTGGGGAGGCGAGGTAGCTTTGGCGGAAAGATGTCAGCTCTAAAGATAGTTGAAGGGTATAGACGGTCATGCAGAGCTTGTCAGGGATGGAGAAAGAAAAAGGCTGATTTTTCTTAGGTTTCGTTGCTGGGTTAGAAGAGTTGGGATGAGCTCTTTGTTTCAGAGGAGCCTATGAGATGTGGTGTATCTGAAATGGTCTTAGAGGGGTTCGTGATGTGCGAAGGATCCGAGGAGACAGCAACGGGGTACAAGGTTCAGGTGCAGGCTCAGCAGGGCAGCATTGAGTTGTTGGCCTCGGGATTTCTTTCTGTGGCATCAGGGAGACTTCAGTTTCAGGTGGAGCACCGGGGAGAGGTGGCTTCACGGGTGGAGTAGGTTTCGACACGAGTTCAGAGTGGGAGGTGCAAGGATATTGGCCATATCCTAGCACGAG
The DNA here is from genome assembly GCA_021397845.1 of Areca catechu. NCBI lineage: Eukaryota > Viridiplantae > Streptophyta > Magnoliopsida > Arecales > Arecaceae > Areca > Areca catechu. The sequence goes on along the minus strand of CM038044.1, from coordinate 119,036,146 downwards.
TGCTAGGGGTGCACTTAGCTAGGTGGAGCAGAGTGTGCAGAGACAAGCGTGGCTCTATGGAGATGGTGTCAAGTAGAGCTCTAGTTATAGTGAGTATCGGTTTAGGTTTGCTGTGGTCTCTCCAGGGAAGTCCAAGGAAAAGACTGATACAGCTGCTAGGCAAAAGGAAGGCTCAATCGTGGTGCCAGGATACAAGCAAGGATCTTTAACAGTGGAGGCAGTCATCCCAAAGGCCTCCAAGGGCATGCAGCAGTTGAAGGGTGTTGGCAAAAGCAAGGATATCCGCACAAGAGCTGTCAAGACACGTAGTTACAGTGGGATTGTGCAGGAGGACATTGCCAGGTTTGCCAAGGCTTGAGGGCACCAAGGTGGAGATTATAGGGTTTTGTATGTGCTCCTAAGCCATGGAGAGACTTGGAAGGCCATGGCAAGGATGCTAGACGCGATCCCTGGAGTTTGGGAGCGTGTTCCAAGCTATCCTGGAGGTGTTCCAAGGGATTCTGGAGTTTTTTCCAGGGCTCTGAGTCAATTTCGATCACGGTATGTTGGGTCAAGGGATTTGATCCAAAAGGATTAGTGTTTCATATATGACTTAAGGGAGAGTTTTTTTGAGAAATTGTAACATAACCTAATTGGGTTATGGGGTTGGGTCCAGGTTTGTTAATTAGTTTGGAGGTTAGCCAGTTGGTTAGTTGGTTGTAACCAATTAGAAATCCCAACCATGTGAGGTGTTCTAACCAGTTTGTTATTGGACCATCCAAGTCCTAACCACCCATGTGATTGAGTCCTATTAAATTCAAGAAATTGTTAGCCCAAGAAGTCCAAGAAACCAAGAAGTAGTTGATGCCCAATATGAGAAGACCGCACGCCCTATGTGTTATTTAAGAGGAGGCATGCGTGAGAATTGGGATCTCTCTCCGGTTTTGAAAGCATATGTGGGAGATCGCCCCTTTGGGACATCCGCGGTCTTAAGAGGACCGTGAGGCTTGGCTCATGGTCCTGGATGGTGTCTTCTTGCATGGAGGGAGGCCGCGTGGAGGGAGTCCATATGGGGACTTGTCCATGGGAACCTATATGAGGGAGTCCGCAAGTGGAGACCTCCTAGGTTTCAAGGAGGCTACGGTGGAGGGCTTCAGAGAGGCGCACGTGTGGGGGATATCACGTGGAGGGCTTGGTCCGTGAGGGCACATCATGGGGCTTTGGGAGGAGATCCTGCATTGAGATATTGTCCGCGGGGTGGAGCTTCTTCTCGGATTTCAGAGAGGAAGGGATGCACGTTAAGGTATTATCCATGCGTGGCCGTACATGGGTTCTTGGAGCGATGAGACCCGCAAGATAGAAGACGTGCGGGATAGCGAGAAACTTCTGGGATTTCAGAAGGGGTGCCGTGTGGGTCTTGTTGTCTTGTAACAAGGTTCTTCTCCAAAGGATTAATAAAGCAATCTTTCTTTTTCTCCTATATCTCTCTTCTGTTTCCTTGTGTGAATCTTGAATCCAAGAACATGTTATTTTCGCTATGTATAGGTGCTGATCTGGTTTTCCTACCAATTGGTATTAGTATCTAGGATTCTCAACATATGTTCCTTTAAATAAAGCACAACGTAAGTAGGTGTCTTAACTCAAAAAATCAGTATGTTCTAAAATATAAATTTTAGACCAAATAAAGTAAATCTAGAAATAGAAACCTATTTAGAATAGGACATATAAAAAATAATTAAATAAAGTTCTAAAGATATTAAAATTAATAACTAACTAAAAATAAAATTCTAATTAGATTAGGACTTGATAATGGATCTCAATGCCTAGCTCTATATATAATATTGTTTCCTTGTATAGTTGCCATAAACTTTAAAAGAGAACAAGTCACAACATTAACATATTTTTTTTAATTAAATTTAACTTCCATATGGTAAAATCTTAAATTGGTGGTTCATAAACTTTAACTACCCTATATCTATATTTATCTTTCTACTATCAATGTCCAATTTGTATACATGTTTATTTAAAATAAATATAAATATAAATGTTGGTATCTAGTTAGTATCTGCATTTATATTTCTATTCATCAATTGAAATGAATATAGATAGGATTATATTGACATATAATCTATATATGATCCATTTTTAGCTTTACTAAACTTTATCCTAAAATATCCCTTTAACATATTGCACCTATCATCATGAAGCATTTTTTTTCCTGATTAGTCAAAAGTTTGGACCATCAATACGTGCCAACAAACAATCAAGAATGTTGGAGAATTCTTGGTGGGAAAATCCAGGATGTACTCGAGGAAATAGGGGTGAGGTAATAAATAATTACCCTCTTCTCCCCACAAAACCAGAACGATGACCAATATTTTCTTTGAAAAAAAAAATTCTAACAAGTAGTAGAATTATTATTCCAGCTTGTTTTCTATTTGCTCGTTATTATTACTGTCGATGTTTTATTAAAGAAAATCTTGACTTATTTCATATTTTAATAGATTATTAGCTTTAATACTCTACATATGTTACATATATTTTGGTTGCAAACTGACTTAATTTGGTCACCATGTATTCAAATATTTTTATTATATCTCATGAGTAATTCTTTGTCCACTACGGGCGGTGTAAAAAAAATACACAGCCAAATATCATTGGATCATGTATAGGCTATGTAAATCCTATTTTTCAACGTGTATTTAATGCCTATAACTTTATTTTATCATTAAAAATCTAGGATAATAAAAATATTCTTTTTTTAGAAAAACTTATGATACCTCTTGCCTTGTATTATGACATTTCTTGACTTGGATTATAACATTCTAAATCAAGATCCAAAAATATTTTCATCATTGAAAAAAAATTTAAAATTTTTTTAATAATAAAAGTATCTTCGATCTTATGATATCATGTAAACAGAGTTATGATACCATACTCATAAACAGGCGTTAAGAAGGACATTTTCATCATTCAAAATTTAAAAAAAATAAATAACAAGTATTAAATATATATTTGAATGATAAAAATATCCTTCTAAATATTTTGTTATTGAAAAAGTTTTAAAAAATTTTAATAATAAAAATGCCCTCAATCTTATGACATTATATGAATAGGGCTATGACACCCTATTCATAAATAGATATCAAAAATTTTTTAATGGCAAAAATATTCATGACCTTATGACATTTTATAAATACGGTTATGATGTTATGTTGGCAAACGGATGTCATAAGAAAAATGATATTTTTATCGTTCAAAATTTTTAATAAAAAATAAATTACAAGCATTAAATATACATTTGAATGATCCAAATGCATTCCCTGTATCACATTTCTTTAATAGTAACATAAGCTTATGATAGAGATTTTTTTATCATTAAAATTTTTTATTTTTTTTAAATAATAAAAATCCTCTTGATTCTATAATTACGTGTAAATCATAAACTGATTAACAGATATCAAATCCAAATTAATAGATATCATAATATTTTTATAAAAAAATTATATGATTCAATTAAATTATATAATATATTTTTTTCTCGTGTACAAAGGCTTTCTCTATATCTCATATATTTAATTCAACTCGACCGGATCTTATTCCAGTCTAAACCCCGGCTCGTTCGACATGCAATCCCACCTGCGCTGGTGACCGGCGCCGGTTCCCCGCCGCGAGGGAAGCAAAGCAGGACCAGCGGTTATCCCCGGGTTTTTTTTTAAAATAATATTTTTTAAAATTTTATTCCCATAATTAATGCCAATCTAAATATATTTACCGATTTAGATATACGGTATTTAAAAAAAATAAAAAAGGTGAAATCGCATGTTGAAAAAAAAAAAAAGAAAAAGACGAAAACACAGGTTTAACATACGATTTCACAAAAAAATAAAAAAATAAAAACTTACTTGAAATCGTGAATCTAATCCATGATTTTTTGAAATCACGGTTTCAACCCACGATTTCGCCTCCATCTTTTTTTATTTTAAATTTTAATAAAAATAAAAAATTAAAAAAAATTAAAAAAATTTAAAAATAAAAAATAATAATATGATACTATAATAATAATTTTTAAATTATTATAACCTGCGATTTCGCAGTCCGGTCACCGATTCGGCCACCGATCTGATAGCCAGTCCGACTTCGGCAATTGATCCGACAACCAGTTCGATTGCTAGGTCGGTGCCAGTCCGATCGTCGATCAAGCTGTCAGTCCGATCACTAGTCTGACAGTCGGTCATCGGTCTGATGGTCGATCCGGTTGCCAGGATCCGGCCATCGATCCAACCGCCAGTCTGGCCACTAAGGTCTGGCCACCTGTCCGGGAGCTAGTCATACCATCCATACGGTCATCGGTCTAGTCACCAGGATCCGTCCATCGGTTCGACCGTCGACGGTCGGACAGTAGCTGGATTGGTGGCTGAACCCTGGCAACTAGACTGGTGACCGTATGGGTGGCAGGACCAGCGACCGAACGAGTAGCCGGACCCTGATGGCCGGACCGGTGGTCGGATCGGCGGCCGGATCGATGGTCGGGCCGGTGGCCGGATTCTAGCGACCGGATCGACCGTCAAACCGATGACCGACCATCAGATCGGTGGTCGAACTGACAGCTAGACCAACGATCGAATTGGCACCGACCTAACAGTCGAACTGGCTATCGGATCAATGACCGGAGCTGGACTGACTATCAGATTGGTGGCCGAATCGACGACCAGACTGCGAAATCGCATGTTATAATAATTTTAAAAAATTATTATAGTATCATATTATTATTTTTTATTTTTTTTTATTTTTTAAAATTTTTAAAATTTGTAATTTTTTAATTTTTAATTAAAATTTAAAATTAAAAAAAAAAAAGATGGAGAAGAAAATACGGATCGGATCCATGATTTCAATTAAATTTTTATTTTTTTTTTGTTTTTTTTCAATCTGCGATTTTACCCCTTTTTTTTTATTTTGTTTTTAATACCGTACATCTAAATCGATAAATATGTTTAGATAGGTATTAATTACGAAAATAAAATTTTAAAAAACATTATTTTAGAAAAAAAAACCCGGTTATCCCCTCCATATTCCACGCGCCAAAATATCCCAACATTATTCCAGCGTACCTCTCAAACCCTGCTTCCAAGGTCACTCACATGGTGCTCAAAACCTTCGGCCCCTTCACCTTCGCGTCTCCCCCCCATCCATTCTACCAAACCCTCGCCCCCCTCTTACCTTTCCCCCTTCTCTTCACATCCTCACCCGCCTTCTCAAAACCCTGATCCCTCCCTTTTCCTCCTCTTCCTCTGCGCCGACCTCCATTTCTCCCTCCCCCTTCCCCATTTTCCTCCATCTCGTATCCTCCGATCTCGAATCCCTCGATGACGAGGTGGCGGTGGAAGCCGAAGAAGAGCAATTCGAGAACGAATTCGGAGAAAACGAAGAAGACTTAGACCCGTTCTAAGTTTCTTCAGACACAGCTCCGAGACCGGAGATCGGAAGCGCGAGGGAGCGGAGACGCTCCACCTCGTGGCACAGAGCCGACCTCGAAAGCGATAATCTTGAGGGAGAACTGCAAGTAATTCTAAAGAAGAACTTCTAGTAATTGGATTGGATTTTGATTCTGAGGTTTCAGAGCCAGCGTGGGAGGATGGGGGCTGATGGAAGATAACTTCAAGTTATCGGATTGGATTCTGATTCTGGGGTTTCAGAGCCAGCTTGGGAGGATGGGTGATGGATGAGATAATTGGGATTGCGAGGAGCCCGCTGGAGAACTCCGCATCGGGGGAACTCTTTGGATCTTTTACCAGGAAGGTCCGCGAAGGTGAGAGCATTGAGCTTCTGGGGAGGATGGGGAAGGGGTGATCGGTTCCGGAAAGTTTGTATCTTTATGAATGGATGGGTTTGCACGAGCTGTCGCTGGTGACGCCGAGGTCTTGTTCGCTTCTGTTTCCAGATTTGGGGTGGGTGGGGATGGTAGATAAGCTGACGGTTCTGTCTGAGAATTTGCCAAGGGAGAAGAGATTTCGGGATGTCTGTATATATAATGCGGCAATTCCAGGCCTTTCATTCTGTGGGAGGTGAGAATTCTATTCTGCCTCGTGAATTGCTTGTATGTGTTATATGAGTTTTGGACGACTAACAACTTTATGAGTGATAAAAATTGGTACTAGTAAACAACTCATTTTGATTCTAACTGAGTGAGGAACTGATACACTTTGCATGCATCTATTCTGGCTCATGGTTATACATCTCTTGCATCTCATGTGAATGCTCCTTCTAGAAGAAGCTGTTCGTCACAAAAACAATTTGATGATATGAAAATGGAGAACTCTACTTCTGATTCCTTTGTTTGTACAGGGTGAACATTGACTACACATATGCTTCCTGCTTCAATGAAATGATTACTTTTTCGTATTGACTGTGGTTATGGTGGTCCAACAACACCTTTAAGATAATGAATTGTTTTCTTACTGGATGAGAAATGCAGTTAATATCAAATTTTTATGGCAGAGTATGTTTTTTTGCTATCTATCAGTTTGACTTTGGAAATTAAAGAGGGATATGTAAATGCTTAAATAATTTGGAATTAAATATGCCAAGTAGAATGCTCATTTGGTGACTTATTTGATTAGTAATGCTCATGTGGTGATTTAATTTCTTTACTTATTTATTTCCTGGAATATTCCATGTCACTCCCGAGATATCTGTTAGGTTTCTTTTATTTCGGTAGATTGGCTTGAGGGCTCCAAGGTGTTTTGATTTTGATGGATAGGGTTGATGGCACAGTCTAAGCATTTGGGTAGAATCGGGCACTCAATTGAATCTCTTTCCGATTGCCAAAATGGTCTTTGGAAGATTGCTTGCTGAGAAGGCAAACAGCAAGAAAGTCTTGTCTATACTGATAGAGGAGCTCATGTGCCCCCTCTGCGAGATTTAGGATTAGAATTTTAAAACAAGATACATGCAAGTGAGATCATGTTTTTGCTGTTTCATATTGTGGCTGTCATTTTGCAATTCTATTTGACATTTGTCTGGTCCAATTGCTATTTGAGTTCTTATAGTTTGACTGCATATTTTCTTTTCTATTACATCCTTGTGTTTCATCAATATAGTGTGTTTAATTTTGATTAGATCTCCCTTTTCTTAAAGATATTAAAAAAATCTTAAATCCTTATCTTGTTCCCATTCCCTAATGGCTGTTTCATTTGCCTATGGTTTCTTGCTGCAGAAGTGCAGTATATTTTGTGCAAATTTAGAGGATCTGGAATTATTGAACCTGTTCAAAGATTTCCTTGCAGAACTAATTTATCAAAATAAAAGTCTTGGAGTCACTTGTTGGCAGCGCACCAAAGCACCATGGAGTGGTGTGGAAGCATTTTGTTGTTTTATCATTAGCTGCGGTTGCTACAATTTAAGGGAAAAGCTGTCCTCAGAAGTAACCTTTTGATTTGCAGGAGGAAAGTTCTCACAACTGAAATTGTAAGTTACTCGATCTTACTATTTCATCCCCCTTCTTGCTCAAATTGCCACTAGCACTGTATTTCAAAACCCAAAAGACAGTTCTTGCTTTGTATTTTTGCTCATAGAAAACTCTTCAATGGAAACCTAAATGACCTTGTTCTACGACCATTTTTGAGAGGATCTTGCAGATCGCTGCAATAACTACTCCTGCAGGGAGCTAGTAGAGCTATTGGATGATCTTCATCACATCATGACATTCTTTTGCTCAAACCTCTCTTTTCTTGAAATATGTGAATCTTGTTCTAAGGTTTTTTTTTTTTTTTTTTTTTTCATCATTCCCATGTTAGTCCCTGTGATCCATCCTAGTTCTTTATTCTCGATTTCTCTGAAAATTATTTGGACAGGGAGAGGCCTTCTTGTACACCAAATTTACCTTGCTCATGGCTGATGACAAGGACATTTTGGTGGCTTCTTTAATCTGTAGTTCTAATGCCGAGCGTCGTGAGAGAGTTGGGTGTCCGAAGAAGATGGTGAAACTGTCTATTGGCTTCTGGGTTTAGTGTATTCGATGCTTTACCATGCAATGATGGTAGATGAGGCTCCATTGGTTGCAGATGGATCCGGTTCTTTCTGTGTAACTTATGCTGGATCAAATGTACTCAATTCTTTCCGTATGGTAATCAATAACACAGGGTTCATATCCTGCACCACGGTTGTTGAGTGGAGGGTAAACCCTTCCCTTCTTCTCAAAAAGAACAAGAAAAGAAAAAAAGAAAGCAGCAAAGCAATTCTGCCAGTTGAATAGCTATAGACTTGCTTTGCATTTGTTTACTGCCAATGCACATAAAGTACTTTGCTCTTCACAGTGAACTTTATTGCTGTCTGCTCCATTACCACTCATGGGAACAATGTGCTTCGGATATAACAAGCATTCGCAGGCACCAGCCACCATGGACCCAACCTCTCTCAATTTGAGAAAAGCTACTGCAAGTGGATTCTTTATCTTCATCACTCGGAGTCCATCCACTCAGACTTGCTGCTCCTGAGAGAATCCAATGCTTCCTCTCTACCGTTGCTCAAAGGCGTTACAACCAAGAAAAAAAAAAAAAAAAAACACATTTCCCAGACTGATTCGCAGATCTCCATTCCACTTCCCTTTCTAATTCACAGGTTTAACCGCATTACTCCATGGTTCATATGCAAGAGTTGTTGCAGTATTTCAATCATTTCTCACCTCCCCAGCCTCACAAACCCTGGTTGTCAGATGTCCCTAAAATTAGCTTTCTTTTATTAGAGCAAGTTGTTGAACAAATCAACATGAAATATTAAAATTTTCTCAGTTTATTCTGTGGCATCTAATGATTCTGGGGATGTCAAGATCATCAGCCTTCCTAGTTTCTTTGTCAACATCTCCGAGACGACTCTGTGCAAATAATGCAACGCGACAACCATGCTCTATAGCACGGTGCCCTTGTAATGGGATTACCAAGCATCCAAAGTGGCTCAAGTCTGGTAACATTCCAGGGAAACTATTTTTTTCACCAAGTGTACAAGGAATCATTTTAAAGCCAAGGATGAGATCAGAAATCCTGCAATCGCTACAGATTCCACATGGCACAAATCTGTCTTGAAACAGATTATGAGACCCCATGCAATGATGACACTAGAACCACTCCAAATAAAAACTAATACTTGGTGATCCCTGCCAATCAAAGACAACTCCCATCCAGGACCAGGAAACACCCTTACGGTGAAAAATGAATTTAAGGCAGTTTTTTTATTGGTTTTTCAAGTCCCGTTAGGTCGTCCAGGTCACGTCATATCCTTCTTTTAAAGGAAAGGTGGAATTCCCAGCTGTTTCATATCTCATAAAAAGAAAGGATGAAAAGCCCAGTCTGAAGGAAAGTGCTGGGTCCAAAAAGGAAAAAAAAAAACCTATTACATCACCGCATATGGTTCTCCAGTGAAATGGATAACGATACTTCAGCGAAAGAAAATGAGGTTTAAAAACAGCTACAAGAGCTCTTATAAACCCATGTCAGTTGAGTTGCATGTGGATGTGCACGAAATGGTTAAAAAATAATAATCCCATGTTCAGGGTCACAAAAGATTGGTTGATGAGATCCACTTGCTGCCTGCTTCTACCATTGATGAACATATGACTACCGTTGTGCCCTCAAGAATATATTAAATCATGTTCTCACTGAAAGTTCCAATGCAATGACATGCGACTTGAAAAGGTTATAAAACATCTGAACAGAAGCTGGCTTGAGATGAGCATGTGTAATGTAGAAAACTACTCTGGCCGCCCCTTGCTATCCTTTCTATCAATACAATTTTGTCTTCTTTTTCCTCTCATTGGGGTGGGAGGGGGAGGTAAAAGTGCATGTTACTTTTTCTTTATGCTCTTCTACATGTATCCTCTTTTTTTTTATTTCTTTTATCACCCTAATATTTCACAAGATCTCTCACACCATGTTAGGCCTTTGGGGAAGCAGAAGATTGTAGAACTTATCCTTCAAGAAGAAACTCCGACCTTTGCTATCAACAGCCTTCTTCCACCCACACCATCCACCATTAACAATCTTTTTCAAATCATCATTGCCTGTGTAGTGAGGATCGAGAATTAGAAAGGCGCAATCCCCACTCACATCATTGTAGTCGACTCCCAATAGAGTATATGCCAAGACACCACCACCTGCAAATCATGATAAAATGTATCAAGAACATTTTTCTATTAATGTACGTTATGACCATACTACTCCCTAGCCATGTTTTGCCAGGCATCAGCAGTGAGGATCTCAAATATATTTTAATTCAGAATGACCTTGTACAAATCTGTGATCATTATGCTCTACAGGTCTGCCTATTTTCTCGCACTGTGATTACTTTATACAGAAGCTGGTAAGAACGGAAACAGGGTATGATTGGGCAACAAACATATCAACTGAAATCATGGACTTTAGAATAAGTGCCGTGCCGTTCCTCAGATATGGGTCTCAAACATATAAATTCTCATGTTCTGCAAATAAAACGAACTCACGAGACAAAGGGGTTGGTGTTGGGTAGGATGCTTAGAGTGCTGCTGTACATATAACAGGTCTTAAGCATTGATGGATAGCATGAATTCAAACTTATGTTGTGAACCATCTACAACGTCCAAATGCAGAAATACCTACCAATCATCACAGGTGTTCCCTGTGTCTCAAAATGCATGGCAAGCTCCCTGCATTTCTCTGGAAGCTCTTCCCCGGATCTCACATTTATGATCTTGCAGCTAACCTGTAGAAGCAATATGCTAATTTACCAATTGAATAAATCAAAAGTATTCCTAACATATGAGAATATCACTACTCTGCAAAACAACCTAGCTAAGTTCTTAATTGACTGTGTCAAAATAGCTTTTAAGTTATTAAAATCAATATTTCATTTCTGATTCAGATTTATATGAAGGTGGATGAAAGACTTCAAAATAAGTTTGAGAAGATGAATCAAATAATCATCACACAAGAACAACGATATCAAGGATATACTATCAGATGTTTTTCTCATCTTCATTTGTAATGAGATATTCATTATTTAGAGTTTAACAATGGTTTTTTCTTTTAGATCCAGGTATTGGTACAGGGAAAATTAACTTGAAATTGGCAAGAAATGCATTGAGACTGGAAATCTTCAATCACCACAAAAACTATAATCTTCCTTATCAACATAATAAAAGAAATTTGCAGTTTATGAATATTATTCATGCATATATACAAGTTGTCTTGGAAGTCATACAGCCAGTGAATAGTAACTCAATTGTAACTTGTTCTGGAGGTCGTTCAACTGCCAAGAACCAACAAGTTTTCAGCATTCAGTGCAGTCTGAAACACTAATAAAAGGGCCAAATAACACCAAGCAGTGTATAGGGTAAGGCAGCAACATGCAACAGTATATCAGCCAGTACAAAGGAATAGGATATTCCAAGATCAACCACATTTTGTCTCATTTTTGGGCAGATTCAAATCGAAGAAAAAGATTTCAAAATAAAAATCCAGACTGCTGGACTTGATCTCTCTCTTTTACCTAAAAAAGAAGGGTGATAACCTTTAATTACAGCCACTCAAAAGGATGATACCTGTTATCCAATGTGTTAGCTAGACACTCGTGTCCAGCTCCAAAAATCTAGGTATCTAAGTCAGATGTGTATCCGACACTTGGATACTTACGAAGTTCTTCCGTAATCATTTTAAAGCAGTGGAAGAGAGTTGAACTCTTTCAATGAGTTTGATCCTTTATTTTGATATTAGGAATGGGTATTTGTTCATTTTAAAGAATGGACAATGAAGGTATTGAAACAACTATTCAATATATATTCGATATATTATTTTTATATAATTATTTTAATTGGGATATTTAAATAAGAAGAATAGATCTTAACAAAAAATAATTTTTTAATATTTTTTGTTATCAACATCGATATTTTTCTTATACCTTTCCTCTCCCTTCCTGCCCCTCTCTCTCCTTCCCTCCCCATCCCTCACTAGTGTCTCAAAATATGGGGTGGGCCAGCACGTGGCTCGATACACCCCAAACTAGATGGTTTGAGGTGGTTCTACGATCCTTGCAAAATATTGTATCTTGTCATAAAAAATGTCCTTCTATGACCACCTAATGTAATAGTACAGAAGCTCAAAAACATGTCTTTTGGTTTTCTGGTAAATAAATTATTACAAAATCACATTTAGTGGTGAAGAATTTTAATTCAGATGGCCCATCATGCACTTTGCATTGGTAAGATTATGGTTTAAACACCACTGATAAGATTCTAGCATGTCATATCATGGAGTCGTATAATCTATTAAACATATTGATGCAATTATACTAAAACATACTTTAATATTTTTGAGTTCGTTTCTTCCATAAATATCAGGTTTTTAATACTTAATATTTATGGTTGCTCAAGTACCAAAACGTTACAATCCAGTGCTGCAACAGAACATGCTTCATATGTCACTAAGAGGAGGCATCATGCTTTGCTTTACTTTGGTCCCATCTAGATATTACAACTTCATAGGATCTTTGGCAAGTATGGTAATAATTTCTTAGAGAAGTTATTTTAGAAATTCATTTCAAAAAATGTTTCAACCACAAAATCTAAATTTTTGACCTAACAACCAAGATAAGATGGCAAAAACAGGCAGATGCCTCTTTCAACCTAAGCCCTCTGGTTTCTAAAACATATAGTTTGCTCCAAACCATATAGATTTTGCCTGTACCATACAAAATAGACCAGCGTTAGAAGATAAATAAAGATATACCAAGTATTCTTAGGTATGTATCTTCATATTTAGGAAGATTTTAGACTTTTACACCAAACCAAGTGTCATTAAGTATTGAACCTCCCAGAATAGTAACAGTAGGCATGTTTTTGAGTATGCATGCTTTTGAGGATGTTCAATAGGGCAGCAACCAAAGACAATCTGGTGTAGGTAAATGGAATGTGTTAATGATAGATGCCAATGACTAGAATTTTTGGCAGGGACAACAGAAAGAACAGAAGCTCGACTTATGGAGCGTAAAAGAATAGCAATAGAATCCCAGAACCAGAAGCAAAACCAAGTCCCAGAAATACAGCTCTTGATATATGACCAAACCTGATTTTATTGACAAATCATTTTATTAAGTCTATATATGACATGCACATGTGCATCTAACTAGCAATAATATAATGACATGACCATCAGGTGTGGCTCTTGCAGTTGTGAATACTGTTTACATGCTTGAATACTGTTTATGCGCTTTCATCTTCAACACTTCTTCTCAATTGTCAATAAAAGTTTAATACCTACATCAATGCTTTCAGTAAGTTGGATACATTATTAATTTCTCGAAAAACTTATAAAGCATATGTTCTCAAATTTATGAAATATATGATAGATGAAATTTTGACAACATAGTTGTCTAAAATTTCAATAACTATTACTTCAATATCAATCTACTTATTCCTTGGAACCAAATTTGTTGAAGTACTCAAAAAGAAAAAGTAGCAATCTTACACCCAGAAGTTTATCCAAAACAAAGCTCAACTCAATGGCTCCAATCCATTCACGTGACCCAACAAATGATGGTTCCTTATCACCAATTTCAACAAGAGTCTGCTGAATTTCCCTGGAAAGAATGGCACCAATTACAAAAGTCTAACCAATATTGGTAAATAAAGATAGTCATGTCGTACAACTGTATAATTTTTCTATGGACAGACAGATGCTATGTGTTCTGAATAATAAAACAGTAGTTCTGACTTAACAAGCAAATTAGCATAAGTTGGCAACACAGATGCTATGCGTTCTGAATGTCACAGACCTGTGCGAGGGAACTTTAATGGATGTGTATTGCTGAAGCCGATACCAAGATATGATAGTCTGTAGAGAGCGGTAAGCACATCCCCAGCCCTGGTAATTAATTTGATTAACAATGAAAAACATTAAATTGGTAGATAATCCTGCAGAGTTTATTTACTGATTCCATAATCACAGCTATAACGTATTTCGAGGTAGTGGATAGAAGATCAACTTAACATAAATGAACAAAATAAGTAAACAAATTAGGGGTGGCAATTAAGTCGGATCGGGTATAAACAGGTCGGGTCAAATATGAGTTGACTTAAAAAAGCTTCAACCCAAACTTGACCTGCTTATTAAATAGGTTAGGTTTTAAAATCTGAACCCGACTTGTTTAATAAACAAGTTATCTGACCTATTTATAACCCATTTACAACTCAGATTAAAAATCAGTGATCAAACCCATTTCCAGCCCAATTAAAAAAAAAAAAACTTGCCACCGTGCCGCAAGTAGGCTATAGAGAGGGGTGGGTGATGGGCCAAGGGAGCAGAGTGCTCGGAGGAGCTCAAGATGGACCAATAGAGGGAGGGAGGATGTGCCACGGATCGGGAGCCGCAAGGAGGCCATAAGCCACCGTACAAGGCGTGACTGGCAATGAGAGGGAGTGCTCCAGCAAGTCAGGCCATGGAGAGGGGGTGATCGACGAGGGGACGGCTCTAGCAAATCAGGCCATGGAGAGGGTTGACCAGCAAGGGAAGGGAGGGCTTCGATGGGTCAGGCTATGGAAGGGAGGTGACCGATGAGAGGAGGGAGCAAGGATTGCTAAATCAATACCGAGATCTGTACTAGTAAATGACCAGTATGGTACCGTACCGTATTGTACCATATTGGTACATGTACCGATCTTGATAAAAGTGAGAAAAAACCCTCCCCCATGGTTACATTGTCCAACCCGAATCGGACCAAAATCGGACCGAACTGAACCCAAACCAGACTAAACCAAGCAAAACACACCGGTAGAATACCGTACCAGTCCGTTTGGGTATTTTTAGATAGTTTGGGATGCCGCACCATTTTCCAAGACCGAATCGTACCAGTTCTTGGCTGATAGATTCGATACATCCCAAACCAGGTGATTTCGAATGGTTCCGAAAATCCTGAAAGGGAGGGCTCCGACGGGTCAGGCCGTGGAGGGGAGGTGACCGGCGAGGGAAAGGGCTCCGGCAGGTCAAGCCATGGAGGGGGGGTGACTGAAAAGGGAAGAGAGGGCTCCGATGGGTCAAGCCGTGGAGGAGGTGGCCGGTGAGGGGAGGGAGGGCTCCAACGAGTCGGGTGAGGGGCTAGGGGAGTAGAGGAGCGGCATCACCACGAGCTGGCTATGGAGGGGGGGTGACACCATGATGGGTGGGGAGATGGGAGCACTCAGAGAAGCGTAGGATAGAGGGAGGGGGGATGAGTGGGGGAGGGGAGCATGCAGAGAAGCCCAGGATGGAGGAAGGGGGGATGCGTGGAGGAGGAGAGCGCACGAAGGAGCTTGGGATGGAGGGACGGGGAGGGGAGGGAGGGCTCCACGACTAGTGAATATGGAGAGAAGAGAAGGTGAAAGGATCGAAGAGGCTGGAATGATTATCGAAGGAAAAGAAAAAAACATCCGCTCGCGTGGCCACGCGTCCTCTGCATGAGATCACGATCATGTGGATGACGTGACACGGTAATAGCACAATTTAAATTTCAATCAGACAAGTTGGTGGAACCAAATATTTTTTGAATTTTAAACAGATAAATAATAAGTTAATTTTTAAAAAATTATAAACGGGTTATACAGGTTATGCAAGTTGAAAACTTTAAACTTGAACCCGACCCATTTAATAAATGGATTAAATAGGTTAACCCGTTTATGACTTGAACCTGTTTAAGTTCAACCCAAATCTATTTAAGGAAGGTCGAACACGGATCAGGTTAGCAGGTCAGGTCATATATTGTCATCCTTAAAACAAATTGGATACCTGAAAGAATTAGAAAGTAAAATTTAAACATCTAGGACATTCAAGTTTCTACAACATACATAGAATCAATCACTTGATAGGCTTAAAATGTAAAGAACATTGATAGATTATTTCAAGATATTTTGTCGAGCATGTAAATTATAAAATGAACATGTCAAAATCATAACTGACATATATAGGGTGAGTTTAGTTCAAATACAGTACAACCTCTGCAAAAGTCACAACAGGAGAGAGACCTTACATTGTCATCAATGCCATTGAGAAGGTAATGATAATATTCATAAGAACCATCAATTAGGGATGCGATGCCTCCAGAAACTACAAAATCCATCAAAGTCATACATGCATTATACACTGGTGGACAAGGTTTGTTTTAGATCATTTTCTCCCTCTCCACAGGTAGAACTATATAAAAAGTGTAAATCAGAAAACTAACCCCCACTATTTGGAATTCCAGTATGGACATCTTTAAGTAATTGAAAATCTGTACACCATATCCAAAGAGTTGGCCACAGATAAGTTACAACATAGAAAAACTCAGCACATTATATGCTGAAAAGCAATATCAAACACCACAGCTATGGGAACCTGGAGGGAACGATTCATCATCAGTTTTAATTAAGTACCATTTCGTACTAAGTTGCTTCCCATGATGCTTTTACTTGCAACACGTAGTGCATTAGCAACACGTAATAAAGGACGATCCAAAGGTAACCCCAATCTTGAGTGTAAAGATTTTCTAATTTCACCTACAAAGTTGGAGACATAACCACATGTTATAAACCTGTAAGCAGCTTTTCCATTCAAAGTAATACGACTAGCACAAATTCCAGTCTATAATGGATCTCAAATTACCTTGTTTCACCTCTGTCTCCCCATATCTGAGTTCATAAATAGCCGTTATTGGATGCAAAATCCCAGGAGGGAGGAAGTGATATGGACATAACTGCAAA
Source organism: Areca catechu (assembly GCA_021397845.1). Taxonomy (NCBI): domain Eukaryota; kingdom Viridiplantae; phylum Streptophyta; class Magnoliopsida; order Arecales; family Arecaceae; genus Areca; species Areca catechu. The sequence continues at coordinate 119,019,432 of CM038044.1, read as the reverse complement.
CATAAAACACACATTACATATAAGAAGAAAAAGAGGCATTGATATCAGTTATAGAATAGAAGACATCTGGATCCCATACAAGAAGGATGAAAAAGAATAACAATTATTACAGAGGATGTACTCACAAAAGGATAATGATTATTACATATTTGTATTGACCACATAGCCTGATTTAACCATTTTGTGGACACAAAACTGATTAAGTATAGCAGGATTACTGCAAAATGAAAAAATATATATGGTTATATGCTATTCACCAGGCAACCAATCAACCAACAAGCCCCATCCTATTTATGATAGACTGGCTTTGTCAATTAAGATATAATCAATAAGGTTTGATAATGTTTTATGATCAGCTCTAAATTGGTGCTGAATTCCTAGCCGAGATACTGTGAACACATGCTATGAAGAAGCTACCTCCAAATTTCTCTTGATTCAGAAAGACATTAGATGAATAGGACAGGAGATTTGACTGAATCTTTAGTTGTCTGGACTAGTTGGTTTAAAAAGTCATACCAGGCCACAACAGGCTGGTTAAATTATTGATAGCAACTAAAAATGTCTTGGATTTTGAAACATGAGAAACATTTCTTTTTTCCCCATTTTCTCTAATGCACCCATTCATATAAAGAAAAATCTACAAACATACCACAAGCTAAGCACCATATGCAACTTTTTCCTGCAAGGCCTATATTAAGATACAAGTTCTAAGAAACAAAATTAAACTAGTTTCCATAGACTCTTGATCCTACAAGTAGTTTCCACCAATGTTCCCATGCACTTTCCACTTCCTATGAAGTAGAAACCATCCAAGTCTCCCAGGCAAGTTAGCAGGATGATGTTAAGAAGTATTATCTTGTAACTGCACAAGTGTTAATATATGCCAGCAATGCTCCTGCTGAGGTAAATGTGGCAAATGGAAGTTTGTGCAAACAAAAGCAAGATGATCCCACTTATAAGCATTTTTCACTAGTCAGATTATAGACCATTCTTGATAAAATGTACAGGGTATACATCACCTGAGGATGTTGTGATAAAAGCTCTGGTGTGATAGCCTTCTTCATAGTTTCTAACTGATCAACTAATGCAGGTACAACCAATTTAGATATAGCAGCAGTCACGGGAAAATCTTCCGAAGCATAGCACAATACATCTAGCTTGAAGCTCACAACCACAATTCTTGCCGGTTCTGATGCTGAATACAGGTGTTGATCATCAATTAGTCAGCTGAGAACATTAAAGATAAATATTATGTATGCATAACTGTACTACTTGAACTAAAAGGTATCTCACGCCAGATAAGGAAACAACGAAATCAGCACCTGGTAAATACTCTGCAATAGGGGCACGAGAGTTATTATTTCTTGATTTATTTGACAACACAGTTACTTGAATTGCATCTGCAGTCTAAGAAACAAAACAGTCAGAAAGTTTAAATACTTCAAATTAACTTTTTTTTTTCTTTTTGAAAGATATAGCAAGGACACCACCAGGGTTCAAACCCTGGACCTCTCTCAAGTGGAAAGGCATGCCGACCGGCTGAGATAAGGCTTGGTGGCTAAAGAAAAGGTAAAATGTTTCCTTGAAAGAAAAAGCATGAGAACAGCCTGTTAGAAGTATATGCTCTGAATGATTAGTTGGACAATAAAGAAGACAGTACAGGTACAGAATAATATATCAATATCATAGATGTTAGAGACTATAATTTTGCTTTGGTTCTCTTCATCCCTCTCCCAAACTGATTGTAGCACTCCTTCAATCATCAACCAGGCTCACAATACATTTGATGATTTTGAACAATGAAATGAGAGCATATAAGATATGGCAGACTTATGCCCTTGGGTTGTATTCTGAAAATACACAAGACAAACTAATCCCCCGGAACAGAGGAAGGCTACAAAATTTGGCTGAAAGAAACTAAACTCAGCTACATAACACATTTGATGACTGATATAGTTTTTTTTTTTTTTTTTTTTTCTCTCCTACCAACACTAACAAGTAAACCAAGCAACCCAAAAAGTGGTATTACTGCAATAACATCACAGGTTGTCAATGTTTTTGAATTTTAGTTTACCTCTCTTGCAGCAGACGTTGACTTAAACTTATTTTTCGAACAAAAATATGAACAAGCTAGAGCATCTGAATTAGAGTTTAAGGGCTTGTTATGAGAGGGATGCTTGTTGAAATCTAAATCCTCTCCATGCAAAACAATAGAATGAGATGCTTCCTCAGAACTGATATCTGGACCTTCAACTAGGTAAGCAACATGAGGATCTTTTAATCTAGCAGCAGCAGCATCAACCAGTGAAGAAAATGTCTCTTCAATATCTGGAGAAAATTAAGACAGTTCATAAATCAACTAGAAATGAATGAGTCTAATAAGTAAACAAATGCAGGTCTTTGCTTTATTTAAGATCAACATCCCATATGGTCACTTAATACATTCAGAATATATCTAAACAATTATTGCAAAGAACTAGAATTGAAATCGTGAGCATGCAAAAAAATAATTCCTGCTGAATCTTGAGCATGACTTAGATTTTTGGTTCCTAAGCAAAATATAAAAAAGGAAAGCCTCAATTGTCAATTATATCTCCATATGAAATTGACTAGTGCAAACTTTTGAAAACTTTTGAAAACGAAAAATAACTGACTTGTGCTGACTTATTAAAAGCTCAGCAACTTCAATTTATCTATTATTCTTTGTAAACACATACACTGATGATTAGAACAATTTATGTCACCTCAAAAGCAAAAAATATGTCAAATAATGTTCCATGAAGGTTGAGGCATAATGCTCAGTGTCAGGGCACTAGGCTTAAAGCATTGAGGCATAAGGCATAAGCTAAAAAAAATTTTCTTTGCATTTAAAAAATAGAACATGAGAAAAAAAAAAAAAAGCAATGTAAGAATATGTTGGCTTTGCTATTTTATTAGACATTAATAATAATATGATACTCCAATCTAAAATGGGGGCATCATGATGAAAACATGACAAAAGGTGACATATAGTTCAATATCACAACAATGTCAGAGTAAAGCTTTCGGGCTACAATAACATGTGCAAACATATCTAAGGTTGGTATTGGAGTTTAAACATGATAATATTTATGTACACAACACCGTCCCTCTCCAACTGCTAGTAAATCATAATCAAATCTTTAAAAAAAATCAAAGATATCCAAAGGCACAAATTAGCGACACATAAGAATATTTGCATGATGTACATTTGAGCTTCAAGTCATGTTTAAGAGCACCATGCCACAAGGCATCAAGCATAACTTCAACAATTTATTTATATTAAAACTGCTAGAATTTAGCTTTGGTATCAGATATACCTGAATTGTACAACTTACACAATTTAAGAAGATGACAAATCGAAAGGAGAAAGATATCTATAAAATTCCATCACCAAGTTGGAGTCCCAGGGTTATGCCCCAATCGTAAGCATTTTAATTCAATCCTTTTCAAAGTTAACATACCTGATTTTTAATATCTAATTCCTGAAACCATTAAGAGTTGACAGACATCTATCTTCCCCCACATAAGTTATTTCTAAATGTGAACTTGTTTGTTACTTTTAGTTGACCTGTTTAACCGCCACAAAAATATGGGCAACTGCTCAATTTTGTTAATTTTATAGATTTTGAATCTCCAATAATTCATAAATTTTAGATGCCGATTATTATAAGCTAGAATTTCAACTTTGGGATGATAGCTCTCTTCAAGTTGGCATTGTAAGACACACAAGCAATCCTTTGTTGCAACAATCTTGGCAATATTGTCACTGTTGCTAATACCATCTTCCATGAGCAGAACGTACATATATATATATATATATTGTCAACTGCATTCAGTCAACCATTACTATTGTGTCAATATGATTTCACTCCCTTGCTTTCACCACCAGTCCTAAACTAGCAATTGGTAATTATGCTGGTTTGTTTATCATATAGGTACCAACTAAAAAATTGTCTCTATCATGTTAATCTCTGCATTCTTGACTATCCTCTTCACATCCAAAGCTTTTAGATATTCCAGGAAAACTTGTCTCTGTATGCAAAGGTAGTGCCATCACCGCTCACTCTCAAATGTCTCCTTGTTCTCCTGCATCACCAACACTGGAGTCTCCTAGTCAGATTAACCATTCAATATGGCATCCAACAGACCATAGTGTTCATCTTCAAGTCCAATAGGTGACTGGAAATGGACTAAAATATAGCTAGAAATCACTCCACTGTTTCAAAAATACTCTCACAGATGAGAGGGAAAACAAGACTTTAGACAGGAATTTAAAAATACAGTGGTTTAGAGGGGAAATGTGACCAACACAAAGATTTGGAGTTCTTTGCTAAAAGAAGAAGACATTATTTCCAAGGCATACTATACACAGATGATATATTTAAAGAAAAGTAGAATATAAAGCAGTTGGTGTCTCAATGAGTCATTCTTTGAGAACAAGCAGAGGCATGATAGATTCAATTAAGTGATTCCAATGATAAAGAGAAACAAGTTCTTGACCAGGGAGTAGATATATGAACTGTAGACAGAGAAATAGGAGAAGCAAAGGGTCATAGTTTCATAAATTTCAACTTCCTTTTCTTGCAATATTGTGGAGTTTGATGGAAAGTCAAGATCATGGAAATATTCAACAAAAATGTAAGATTGACCTTTGAAGCATTTACATTATCTTGAAAAGTCATGCTCCAGAGAAGCAATCAGAAGAAGAATATAATTCATTCTAGGCCAATTACCATTTTAATAGTTTCAAAGATTATACCTCGAGCATTACTTGCTAGAAAAGTTACTATGAAGTTGACCAACCAAACAAAACTGAATTACTAAGAAATAATAATATTACTGATGGTTTCTTTGTTGCAGATGAATGCTTGAGCTCTAACACTGAAAACAAAATCCAGTGGATTTTATGGAAAGTTGATTTCAACAAATCTTTGATAACAAACAATGGTATCTCTATTTGAAATGATGCAAATATAGAATATATCAAATAAATGGTTAAATTGGGAATGTATGTGTATCAGCGGTACTTAATATTTAGTATAATTCAATGAAGCTCCTATTTTTCCAGGTGAGAGGTGACAAGAGGACTTAATCTCTCATTTTCACTTTTTTAAATGGTTCTTAGGGTTTTAATTACAGCTATTTATTGTTCAAAGGATTTCTTGCCTCCAAAAAGAAAATGTTTTTTCAATTTTATTCATGGGAATTTCAGTTTAAATAATCTGAGTTAGTCACATGGTTTCTTAAAATGGTATTTAGGATGAAATTTGTCCACCTAAAAGTATTGTGGCTAAAACAAACATGGAAAAGAAGGAACTTCAAATCAAGGCCAAGCTATTGGGGTGCAGCACAAATAGTTTCCTATATTTATGTGGTCTTAATTTCATACGTGGATTGAAGAATAATCCAGTGTTTATGAATCTTTCTAATGACAATTGTTATACAGTTGGGAGTGGTAGAAGCAACTATTCATGCAAAGTGTGAAGAGGTGAAAATTCCAGCTTGGGAATTTGGTTTGCAGTCTGCAAATTAAAAGGCAGAGTGAAATCTCATATTGCAACCATTGAATTGAATCTTGCTTTATGGAAGTTCAAGGATGAGGAAAAGTTAATGTGGCAATGGCTTATTTAATGAGAATATGAGGGTTATCCACAGTGAAATCAGTCCAAGACAACCTTATAATTTATCATATTGAGAACTATGCCTATGTAGTTCATGGCTAATTATTTTTGGTGAATGTTAGGAACCATATTCATGTAGTTGACAAATGGTACAGTATAGTGACTTCATCCTTTTTTTGAGGAAAATGTATAAGCCAATGAACTTCATAAGTTTGTGGCTTTGATAAATATTTGGATCTCCTTATATAAAAGAAAGGTCGAGGGGACATAATAGTTCCAAGATCAGGTGCATCTGGGATCTTCTCTACAAGTTCATTTTCTAGGGTACTCTAATGGTGAAGTAGGTGAACTTATTTATAATATGGTGGGAAATATCTAATCCACCGAAAGCATGAACTCTGATGATGGAGAATGCCATGCATTTCAGGATCATTCACTAAAAATTTCTAGTTTAAAGCATGATGGTAGCTGCTCCCTTGCAGAAACCAGTGTAAATAGTCTAATTAGTAATTATTAAGCTTGCAGCATGTTATATAGGTGAATTGCCCTTATTCTCCAGTTTGCTAAACGTACATTTCAATATAAAGTTTAGACATCATACATCTCCAGAATTACTGACATATCAACATTTTCTGATTCACAGACATGTCTGACACAGCATCCACAAAAATGGCGTTTTCACCTTTTCTATTGAATGTTTTTTGTAGATATTGATCATTATGTAGTCCTACACCAATCCAATGACATACATACTAATATTATGTACCCCTATGTTTTTTATGGTTATCTAACTCCAAATAAGAAAGAGATACAGAGGAGAAAATGGTAGAGTAGTAATGCTACTGTCTATTGTGCATGTCTGCACATAGAGAGAGGGAGAGGGGGAGGGAAGCGAGTGCAGGGAGGAGGAGGGGGGGGGGGGGGGGGGGGGGGGGGGCGGGGGGGGGAGAGAGAGAGAGAGAGAGAGAATCTTAAGAAAGACACTTACCAGATGTTTTATTTACAGGATAATAGGTAGGCAACTTGAACGCCAACTCAGATCTAAGTAAACAGCCTTTCTCCCATAGATATTTATCAGGATTATCTTCATAAATAACAGTGCTAGCCTCCATATTTATTGGTTTTGTAGAACCGAAGACAAAAAAGTGAATGTCACCAATGGTCAAATCAGCAGCTCCTCCGATCATATCAAAACTTACTTCATCATTATGAAGAGACTTTCTCAATCTAGAAGAGGCCTCTACCGCCTTAATAGCATTTTCCTTCAAAGTTCCATGGCCAATGAACAATGCTCCTATAATATTGAATCCTCTCAACAATAGTATGCGAATATCATCTGTTAAAACATAAAATGCAAAAAAAAAAGTTTAATGATTCCAAAGGTAAAAAGTGCAATTAAAACCGAAACATGAGCATCTCTAGTTGGTAAGTAATGAATGAAATGAAGGTCAAAATAAAATAGTATGAAAACCAAAAAATTAGGTTCTAAAAGCAAGAACACAGGAAACAAATATGTTAAAGATTTAGTTAAAAATCACCAGGAGAAATTATATGTCTAGCACTCAGAAATTCCCCAAAAAAGTCTCAACTTTATTTTAAATTATAGGAAAGGGAAGAAAAAAAACCATTCCAGTTATTAAACCATGCACAGAAACATGAAATTGCTTGCAAAATGAAACCATAGATATAACCAGCTATAAATAAACACTACCATGATCAATAGTTTCAGCTCAGCTTCATGAAGTGGTATATGAATACATCACGAAAGCAAAATCCATACAAAAAGTTTCCCTAGTGTGCTAACATAACACCAGTGATACTAAGAATGAAATATCAGCATTTACAAAATAGAAGATGTTCAATGTTTCAACGTATAAAATAGAGCTACAGTCAGAATGTTGAGATATATATTTGGAAAATTAGAGATGACTCCTATGAATCAAGCATTAAAGTTACATCAGTTGAGCATAAATTGGTGGAAAATTATGGAGATCCAAGTATAAAACAAAATGAAGAGGTTAATTACATGCATAATAAAGACTAACGACACAGAAAAGAAAGAAGCATAAAATAGAATTAATGGGTCAGTAGCAGGAAAAGACCTATGAACACTTTTTTAAAAAAATGAGGAATGAGACGAAGGATTTATCAAGCCAAACACAAACACTTCGAACAAGTATTATACACTTACATGTATTAGCAGGGTTGCATAGTGGGTGTCTTGGAAAGAGTTTGCAAATAGAGGTGAGATGAAACAAAAAACCCAAACAACAGGAGATTTATTCACATGAAATGAAAAGCCAAGATGGGTGTTTCGGTCAGCTAACCAGTTAATGAAATGAATCAAAATGTCAAAACATTAGATAAAACGATAATTTGAATGCACCAATTGAAAAAACAAAACATCACTCCTAAGGGTTTGTGTGTATCTCATCATCATGTATAAATTCTTCAACTGGCTGTCAACTTAACATCAATCCTCTATGAATGTAAGGAGTGTGCAGAGAAAGGGGAGAAAGGGGGGAAGGGGGGGATTTGAGAGAGAATCAAATGTGAGGATTTGCAAAATCCATGATGCACACCATTGTTCATGATCTAAGACACTCAAAATGCCTAAAAATGAAAAGTTCATTAATTTCAGATGTTTCATAGCAATGCATCAAGTGAATACAGAAAGGGCAATAAGGGACTGATAAATTAGCCTTAGTTTATTTGTGGTTCAGAGATATACAAGCCTGTGGACTTTATATGTTTTAAATTATGTGGATTGTGGACAATGTTGACAATTTCTATATGTAGCCAACTGAGCAGTTGTAAAGCTAGCTTGATCAAGATTTTCCAAACTGTCCTGAATCACCCGGTTCGGGACATACCGAACCGTACCGACCAAGAACTAGTATGGTTCGGCTGTGGAAAATGATCCGGAAGCCCAGACCATCCAAAAGTGCCTGAACCAGACCAATAAGGTATGGTATCGTGCTGGTATATTTCATCCAGTTTGGCTCGATTCGGGTTGAACAATGTAGCAATAAGGGAGGGATGGGTTTTTTGAAATTTTATAGAGTGCGATACGCATCCTAGTATGGTATGGTACGTATCATACCGTACCAGTCGTTGATTGGTACATCTCCCAGTACCGGTTTAACATTCCTTGAGCTCAACTATTATCTTCCTATTAATAGATATTCTTAATGCAAAGATGCAACACCTCCAACACATATCTTTTTTGTTTTTAATCACTTTAAATGTCATAGAATACAACCACCTAAGAAGATTTTCATTTTAATTAGACCATCATGCAATTTTCACATAAAAAGTTTCAGCTTCAATTTTCCTACTGGAGTCCTAGCTCAACTACACAAACATATGCATGCACGCATGCATACACGCACGCGCGCGCGCACATATATATATTATATGCATGCTTGCCTTCACATATTACATGCACGCATGTATCTAAAAGCTAGCAGTAAATTTTATTTGTAAGTATTACCTTTTTGTGAAATACATTTGAACAAAACATGTACAAAGCAAGTTGAACAACCACTAGTATGTAACTTATTGTACACATTTCCAATTGTTTCGCTCAACTTATTGTGTGTTCAACAAACTTCTACCACTGCCGTATACCTTTTCTAAGTTTTAATCTTTTGTTCTTAAAAAGCTCAAAATGTTTGGATAACTTTCTTTGAGAAAAATATATATTGAAGGCTCCATTGTTCCTTTGCTAGCCCTCTTAAGCTTTCATGAAATTTTGTCATCAGCCCATCACACTATTATGTGATACAAAATTACTCTGCTAACACAGAAGGTAAGTTTGCTAGCTTAAGCGACTAATTGGCATGTTCTAGAACCATCGATCCCCATTCCAAACATGATATAGAAGCCACCTTTATGGCAATATAAAACATGATTCTTAAGTCATTTGGTAATTCTGTCAAAGTCATGTAATTCTAAGTAGCTTCAAATTGACTGTTGTTGTTCATAATCAATTACACTGGTGAGTCATCTCTATCTTCAAGAAAGGATACAGCTATGTCCCTGTCCAATGCCTGCATGATATTTATACACAAAGCCATACATGGTGGGTACTTCCTATAAGAATATTTATTTTTTTCCAATACTGACATCAGAAACAATTAGGTGATTCGAGCTACATCTTGGACACATTCCAAACACTTTTGTAGCCTGTTAACCTCTAGGTCGAGTCATATCAGGCTAGCAGTGTCTGAATCCCTAATCATTTAAAATATAAATGAAAACATATTGGTCTTCATCTCCACGTATTCCAGAGAGAGAGATTACAGAAAATATGGGGTTAATTAGAACCATAGATGCATACTTGATCAAGCGTGATAAAGAGACAGCATTCATAGCAATAGCAAACATAACTCTAAACTCATCTGGCTTCATCATTGCTACAAAATGATGTAACTCTAAGTAGCACAATTTGTTAATGTTATTCCTGTCTCATGGCATTGGTGGAGTTATCTATGACTTCAAGCAAGGATCCTTCCCCTTGAGTAGTTGCATGCACATCTGTTCATCTGTTGCACATGATATTAATACACTCAGCAATACATGTTGGGCACTTCCTCTAGTAATTTTTTGTTTTTTTCCAAATATTAGAATTAGATACAGCACAGACATGTTCTGGCATATCTTGGACACATTCCACACAATATTGGAGCCCATTTGTTTACAGGTTGAGTTGCGTCAGGCTAGCAACATCCAGATCCTTGATCATTCAAAATATGGAATGGAAACCTATTTGGTCTTCATCTTCATATGTACCCCATAGAGAGAGAGAGAGAGAGAGAGAAGGTATATCATAGTTATACCTATTTATTAGTGAAACAGCAGTTGATGGTATAAATTATTAATAACATAGTTACTCATTATTAGAGAAAAGGAATAGCATAATTGTTAATAAATTAACAACAGTTGATAATTGAGTCAATATATTTATAATTTCTCATAATATGCATCCAATATTCATGTCCATGTTTCATAGCATCTCTTTGTCCTCATAATTTGAGTCTTGTACTGTTAGACAGATATGGACCCATCCCTTTGATATCTATTTGCAGTGAACTTTGAATATATCAACTCCTAAAGTAATTTTGAAGCGAGTAGTTCATTCAAAAACTCTAGACTTACGCACTGATACAAGCATGAGAATGAGATCCAATAACTTTGTAGCACTGCACCAAGATATTACTTCCTTAATGTGTAATTTTCCATCATCCCAATTTCTCCGCACTTTCTAGTATTTCAAAACCAATGGAACATCCTTGCTAACCTGTCCAACCAATTTCCTCCATTAACTTTTACCAAATCTTAGATTTTCCTTGTTCAACCACTTTCTCAAATATCCCATCCATCTTTCTTCAATCCCATGATTGTTCACCCACCTCAAACTTCTCGAAATGTAATGGCACTACAATCTATGAATTCTCAAGCTAACATATTTTTTTACAAAAAAAATATATATAATTTGGATTACACACTATCTGAACAAACTACACATCCAAATTCTGAGTTTTCAATTTGCATATCAATCCAATCGGCCGCGTCAAAAAGAGAACTTTTTGGCTATCTTTCAATAATACATATAAGAAACAGCACCCTTCAACTCTACATTAACTAATGAACCAATTGGAGAGTTAAGAATCAGAAAGAAAGGGAAATAAAACGGAAAGCGATGCCCAGAACAAGGACGAGAGAGACCTGCTTCTCTGGAGAAGTCCGGGGAGAAGGGATCGGCGTGGAGGCACCGGAAGGCGGAGACAACGGTGAGGGGAGGGAGGAAGAGAGGGGATCCGATCAGCCATCGAATACCCGGCGACTCCTTAGAGGAGGAGGAGAAGCCGAGGAGAGTCTTCTTAGGGCAGAGCACTCGCACGCACCGCCCGCTCTCGCCCTCCATCGCCGAAGAGATCAGAGAAGAGAGAGGGCAAGAGGTTTAGCTGCTGCGGCGGTCTCGCTATCGCCTGCTTCTGGGGAGTTGCGGTGGCGGAGCGCCCGGTTCAAAGTCCAATTACGGCTGTGAGAACCACCGCGGCTTAACGTAATATGTTTCCTAGCTTCTTGCTTTTATATGAATTTTTCCTCAAAAGTAATATTTTTATCAAGCAAATGGTGTTTTAGGATAGCATTATTATTTTTCTGTTATCATCTAAAATTCATTAGATTAGGATATATCAACTTATAAAATAATTTAATAATATCTAAAATTATTTATTTAGATAAATAAATGCAAAGAAAATAAATTTATCATATTAATAACAAATTTACTCGAAAAAATGATATCAAAATTGATTACTATATTTGATCAAAGATAATTATATATAAAAATATTATTAAATTTCTTATAATATTATTTAAATAAATTAATTGAATAATAATATTTTTTTAGTTCATTTGTCGACCATTTATATCCCATTTTACATATGTTAATAAATATTTTTAAATTAATTATATATTAAAAAATATATTTCTTATTATAAATAAGTTTTAGTATGTTTGGTATATAAATGAATATATTGATTATTAATAAATACCATTAGATTTATTGATAATTAATATTTTTGTTAATAATTTGCTAAAAATTTAATATTTACTAAAAAATATATCAAATTATTATTATTTATAGATATTATTAATCAATATATTTGTTGTCGTTGAATCTCTCGGACCGGGCTCTCTCGACCGGGCTTGCTGGAGCGTGCATCTCCCGGTTCCTGCAAAAAAGGTCCCACGAGTCGGTGGTATTCCTACAGGAGACACTCCGATGGCTAAGTCAATGGGAGACTTGGAGCATAGATGGAGGAATCGCAAAGGAGATAGCTCGTGGAGAAGGAAGAGCCTACTTACCTCGGGATCCCCCTTTTACCTTATATAGACGCGGAACTTTACCGGAATCTGTTAGGGGCTAGGCTGGAAATGGCCGATTTGCCCTTAGAGAAATTTTGGTAGTGGCCAGGTGGCACCAGGAGGGAGTAGCACCGTGAAATCTGTAGAGTAGTAGCACTGAGATGATAGGAATCTGTTGTAACAAAATTCTGGTACCAAGTGGAAGGGGCCTCTGGGATCTCCGGGCCGTCCTTGGAGCAGTCCGTTTTGGATCGATATGGGCCTGGCTGAAGTGGGTCGATCGGACCTAGCTGAATGGTCGGTCGGATCTCTGGTGGGTCGGTCGGATCTCTGGTGGGTCGGTCGGACCTAGCAAAAGGGCGGTCGGCTCCGGTATGGTTTGAAGGGAGGCTAGTTGTGTATAAAAGTTGCCCCTCTTGCTTTTAGCCTTCAGGAAGAGCTGTAGCTTCGAAGGGCGAGAGCATTATTCTTGTATTGAACGCATCCATCCTTGAGGAGATTGTGGATCTAATCATGTGTGCTGCATCTAGTCACTCCCCACTCCAGAAGCTCGCGCCTGGGACAGGTGTCGATCCTGCATTGGAAGCGAAGGGAGCAGTAGTTAATACAAAAGGGATGCAATGATGAGCGGCCAACCCGACCCGCTCGGCCGTCAGGCTTCAGAGGTGATATGGATGATGTGGCGACATCTAGGCGGTTGGTGCCTCGCTGGGGCGACCCATCCGCCGCTAATATGGCGATCATGCAGATCGCGGCCAGACAGTGCTTCCTTCCATCACATCGGCTTTCGTTAAATAGGGAGTTGTACCGCCTAACTTTGGGTCACGGTGCTCGAGGAATGGTGACAACCGCTCCTTTCAAGGGCTATAAAAGGGGATGTTGAGACTGGGGGTGAAGCCTTTGCTGCATTCGCCCTTGGAGAGAGATCTCGGCTCGCTCCAATGTCTTCAACCTTTTAGGAAATCCAACCCTCAGGTCAGTTCTCCTTTCCTCCAAGCCCCATAACAATGGCCTTTGGTAGCCAGAAATCTAGCCATAGGATGAGGGACTAGGTCCCAGCTAGGTCCAATCTGAGCTAGTGCGGGATCGGGTAGAGGCCCTTAGAGTTAGGTTCAACATCCCCTCCACCCTACACCTCACCATCCCGGACCGGGAAGAGGGATGACCTGGCTGCCGAGCCCGGGAGCCCTCCCAGTGTATGAGGACCACCTGAAGGCCGGCCTCCGATTTCTCCTGTGTGACTTCTTCGTCCGGGTCTTCAACCTATATCAAGTCACCCCCGCAAAGTTGACCCCGAATAATATTTGAGCCATCAGCTGTTTCACGGTCTTATGCCAGAGGGTTGGCGTAGAACCTAGGACTTCCCTCTTTACAAACATTTTTGTCCTGAAGAAAGACTTTCGGAGCGAGGAGTGGTGGGTGTTCAACCCCCGTCCTGGGTGGAAGATAATTGGAGGTCTTCCGTCAACCATTCATGGATGGAAGTCAAAGTTTTTCTTCATACACAGTCTTCAGCCTTGGGGCTTCAACCCGTCATGGGGGGAACCGAGGCTGACAGCTAACGAAGGGAGGGCGGTGTTGATGGCCGACCAAGCCGACTTCAACGAGTTGAGGCAGTCGGGATCACAATGGTGAAGGAGCTGCTTCAGGAGGACAGCCTTCACTTGGTCGGAGTTAGCTGTCACGAACACTTAGGTAGGGTAGAAGTCATTACCATCGATCTTTTTGTTCTGTCAGCTATATTCCTTCTTTCCTCACTCTGATCTTGTTCTTGTAACAGGAGGAAAATTGAAGCCCGACCATGCAAGGATAGCAGAGCGGGCAGTGAGGAAGAGGGCTGCCCAGTATGTGGAGCCGACCGTAGGTAGGCAGAAGAAACAGCAGGCGGAAGAACAACCCGCGATCGTCATGGCATCGGGCTCCGACAAGGACAATATGCCTTTGTCGGAGCGATTGGTAGCAAAAGCATCGGGACCTCTGCCAACAATCTGGGAGTCAGTTGTCCGATCGGAGCCAGACCCATCGAAGCTGACAGAGGTGGGGACGGCCCCGACCTTGCCATCAGCCAAGCGGACGGCGATGGCCCACCCTGCAGCTGAGAAGAAAGGGGCAGTTGAAGGGATAGAGGCTGAAGAGGTCAGCTTCGACTCCTTCCAGCGTTGGAACACTCTTCACAACCCCCAGCAAGCCAGAGACCTACTAAAGGGGGCTATCACCTAGGCCGACTGGGAGGAGTCGAGCAAGCGCAAGTTGCATGAGATGGCGAGAGGCGCCTACCTCAGTTTGATGAAGGTACTTTTGTTGTCCCTTCATTTTCTTCATCATTCTTTTCTTTTCTTGTGCATAGCTAATATATTCCATTGCTTGTAGCTCCTTCACGAGGTCTCGATGATGGATGAAGGCCTCAGCGAGATGGTCCATGCGGCAGAGGCCTCGACTGGGGAGGCCGAAGGACTGAAGGCGGCCAAAGCGACAGCAGTGGCATCATAGAAGGCCGCCAAGGAGAGACTTTCGGTCAGTTTGACCAAAATCGAGTCGTTAAAGAAGCAAGCAGAGGACCTACAGACCCAGCTGGCCGAGCGGGAGGCACAGCTAAAGAAGAAGAAGGAAAGTGTCAGGTCCTTGACCCATCGACTGTCTGACAAGGTGGAGCGGTCCACCGATGCCGAAAGGAGCGTGCGGGCCCATAAGGCATTGGCGGGGAAGTATCTGACCAAGCTGAAAGAGGCAAAGGAGCTGGCGACAGAGCAGGTATGCGACACCATGGCAGAATACAAGGCTTCAGTCGATTTCAATGATGAGATGGAGGAGGCTAGAGCGGCGATCTATGAATACGGCTTCGATGACTGCCTGAAGAAGGTGGTTGAAGCTTTCTCGAAGCTCGACCTATCCCCAATACAGCTGATGCACCCACCGAAAGAAAAAAAGTGTCCGACCGACAATGGGGCCGACGCCCAAACCACTGCCAATGCGGGATCGACAGAGTTCTTGATTGAGGCTTCGGATGCTGTGCGAGAGGCCAAAGCCGAAGCTCCTTCGATGAGTGGGAAGGATCTCCCTCTTTTATAAATACTTGGCAAGACTTAGGATCAACTGTAAAAGTTTGTCCATATCTTGTACAAAAGTTTTTGGTCAATGAAATGGCATCTTGATATTCAACTTTTGTTTCGTCTTGTTGTTGTTGTTGTTGTTGTTGTTTTAATGGGCTATTCTTGCCTTTTGTCGCCAACCAACGGCCCTTCATAGGGTTGTCGAGTGCCCCATTGGCTTTTAACTTAGCCATTTATAAGAAATGTTTCTAAGTGTCGAGAGGTCGGCTTAGTCCAAACCCATCTCCTTTAAAAATATTTCTAAGGGATCTTCGAACTAGCTGTTTGTAGGGAAATACCTTAAGTATTTAGGGATCCCACAAAGTGCTTTTCGACCAAGGTCGAATTTGAGATGGCTGTGCTAGAGCCTTTGCCAATCAAGGTCGGACTTGAGTGGGCTGCACTAGAGCCTTTGCCGATCGGGGTCAGACTTGAGTGGACTGCACTAGAGCTTTTGCCGATCGGGGTTGGACTTGAGTGGGATGCACTAGAGCCTTTGCCGATCAGGGTCGGACTTGAGTGGGCTGTACTAGAGCCTTTGTCAATCGGGGTCAGACTTGAGTATAGAGTAAACTACTTCATTTATTGATAATATTTGTGGAGGTTATCTACATTCCAAGGACATGCCACTTGTCATCCATCTAGATGCTCAAGTTAGTAAGTTCCGGCCTGGATTACTCTGACTACATGATAGGGGCTTTCCCAGTTGGGGGAGAGCTTTCCTTGTTCAGTTGGCTTGGATATCTCTGACCTCTGCAAAACTAGGTCTCCGACCTGGAAGCTTCGAGCCTAGACTCGAGAATTGTAATATCTGGCCATCCTTTGATGATAGGTCACCATCCTCAAGCCGCCTAGAGTTGGTTCTTCTCAAGCAAGTTGAGGTCAGCCCTTCTCTGCTCAGAATTAGCTAGTTCGGCAAAATGATCAATCCGGAGGGACTGCAAGGAAACTTCCACTAGTATGACAGCCTCGCTCCCGTAGGTGAAATTGAATGGAGTTTCCCCAATCGCCATGAAGGAGGTAGTCTAGTAGGCCCAGAGTACCGAGTAGAGCTCTTCGACCCAGAGTCCTTTAGCGTCATTCAGTAGGGTCTTCAGGTTATGTAGAATCGTTTGATTAGTGACTTCGGCCTCCTCGTTAGATTGGGGGTGTCCGACTGAAGTCAACCGATGGGAGATATGATACTGCTGGCAGAAATCCTGGAACTTCGGATTGTCGAATTACCTCCTATTGTCCATGATGACTGCCTACGATATGCTAAACCGATAAACGATACAGTTTCAGACGAAGGTCTCCACCTTGGCTTCGATAAACTGCGCTGTGTTCAGCTTCCACCCACTTGGTGAAGTAGTCGATGGCTACGATTAGGAACTTCCATTATCCGGGCGTTGGGGGAAATGGCCTAAGGATGTCCATTCCCCATTATGCGAATGGCCAGGGGGCGGTCAGTGGGGTTAGCTAACTAGCTGGTCGCCTTTGAACATTGGAGTACCTCTGGCATGAGTCGCACCTTTTAACAAAGTCAGCAGCGTCCTTCTGGATGGTTGGCCAGTAATGGCCTTGCTGGATGATCTTGTAGGCCAAGAATCTACCTCCCATATGGTCTTCGCATATGCCTTCATGCACTTCTCTGAGTGCATAATCGGCATCCGATAGTCCTAGGTACTTGAGCAGTGGTTGCATAAACAATCGCTTGTAGAGGGTCCCGTCGAGGACGATATACTTCGAGGCCATCCAACGCATGCATTTGGCTTCGGCCCTATCTTCTGGCAGGGTTCCTTCATTGAGGAACGCAAGGATGGGGTCCATCCAACAAGCCTCTCGTTCCACTTGATGAATTCTCGATGTCTCTTCAGCAATTCTTGGGCTTTGTAGGTGCTCCACAAAAGCCCAGTCAGAGGGATCAGTGACGGTAGTGGCCAACCATGACAAGGCGTCCATCCGAGAATTTTGCACTCGGGGTATGTGGATGATCTCGAAAAACTTGAGTCGAGCAATAAGGCTCTGCACTTTACTCAAATACTTGGCCAAGATCGGATCTCTCACCTCGAATTCGCCTCTCACCTTGTTGACCACCAACTGGGAATCTGAGAAGGCTCTGATTTGATCGATGCCTAGTTCATCAGCTATCCTCAGTCCCGCGAGAAGGGCTTCATACTCTGCCTGGTTATTTGATACTTGAAATGCGAAACGCATGGCATATTCCAGGCTCTGTCCGTCGGGGTCGGCCAGGATTAATCCTGCTCCGCAACCAGCAAGGTTAGACACCCCGTCCATATGGAGTGTCCAGGTGGGGTCTGACCCTTCAACAATATCATCCTCAGGTATGTCGACCATTTGCAGAGGTGTCTCCTGTCTCCAAGTACACTATGCTATGAAATCGGCGATCACCTGAGCCTTCATGGCCGACCGAGGCTGGAAGGAGATATCAAATTTGCCAAGCTTGACAGCCTACTTGGCAAGCCGTCCTGAGGTATCGGGGCTCCTGAGGATTGCCTTAAGGGGTTGATCAGTCAGGATGATGATTGGATGCGCTTAAAAGTAAGACCGTAATCACTTGGCTGCTATAATTAAGGAGTAGGCAAGCTTTTGCATCTTAGGATACCTTGTTTCGGCATCATGGAGTACCTTGCTGATGTAATAGACCAGCCTTTGCTGGTTGTTCTCCATAATTCGGACAAGGACGGAGCTCACAGCCTCATCCGATGTGGATAGGTACAAATACAGGGACTCTCCTTCCAAAGGCTTAGCAAGCAAGGGGGAGTCTCTAGATACGTCTTCAATGCTTCGAAGGCCGACCGACATTCATTGGTCCAATGGAAGCGTCTGACTGCCACAGTGTTTTAAAGAAAGGGAGACACCTTTCAGCTGACCTAGAAATGAAGTGACTGAGAGAGGCTATCCGACCTGTGAGTTCTTGCACTTGCTTCTTATTGGTTGGATGCCCCATGTCGATGACGGCCTTGATTTTATCCGGATTGACCTCAATTCCTTGCTGGGTGACCAGAAAGCCCAGAAACTTTCTCAAGATCATCCCGAAGGTACACTTGGCCGAGTTCAGTTTCATCCGGTGGTGCCTCAGGGTGTCAAAGGACTCTTTCAGATCCTTGATGTGGTTGGCTCTCCGAAGGCTCTTGACTATCATGTCGTCAACATATGCCTTCATGTTTCTTTCCAAGTTGTCCCTTGAAGACCCTGTTGATTAGCCTCTAGAAAGTGGCTACGGCGTTCTTTAGGCCGAAGGGCATCATTTTGTAGCAGTACAACCCTTTATTAGTGACGAAGGTTGTCTTCTCCTCGTCTTTCGGATCCATGTTGATCTGGTTGTACCCGGAGAAAGCGTCCATGAAGCTCAAAAGCTGGTGACCGGCAGTGGTATCCACCAGTTGGTCGATCTTTGATAAGGGAAAGCTATCCTTCGGGCAGGCTTTGTTGAGGTCAGTGTAGTCCACACATATCCTCCAGTTTCTGCTGGCTTTCTTCACCATCACGACATTCGCCAGCCAGTCAGGGTAGTGGGCTTCTCTGATGAAGCCAGCATCGAGGAGCTTCTTGACCTCCTCATCAATTGCCCTCTGTCTCTTATGGGCAAAGTTCTTTTTCTTCTATCGAACAGGCTTGCAGGTATGATCCACCTTAAGCCGATGGATTATGACTTCCAACGGGATGCCTGGCATGTTAGATGTCGACCAGGCGAAGACGTCGACATTGTCCCGTAGGAAGTCGACCAGCTCTGATTTGGCCTCCTCACTAAGCGTGCTCCCGATCTGCAGGACCCTAGTAGAATCGTCCTCCCTAAGGGGTATGAATAGGATCCTCTCGACCGGTTCTTCACAGCAGTCGGTTTCGGACCTGGGATCAAGTTGTTCCAAGGTGGAATGGTCTCCCGATTACCTGTCCTAAATGGTCAAACATTGTCTGGCCATCCTGCGATCCCCTCTCATCTCTCCAACCCCGTTCCGAATCAAAAATTTTATCAACAAGTGGTAAGTAGACATAATGGCTTGGAATTTGTTCAGGGCCGGCCGTCCAAAAATGGCATTGTAGGCTGATGTCGTGCGGACAACCACAAAATTGATAGGGAGGGAATTTTGATAAGGCTCTAATCTGATGGTTACGGATAGAGTTATTTCTTCCACTACGCAAACGAAATTCTCTCCGAACCCAGTTAACGATGTTGGGGATTCTTGCAGCCTGGTTCTAGGCAGGTTCATTCTAACAAAGGCATTATACAGTAAAACTTTGGTGGAACTTTCATTATCGATGAGGATCCTCCTTACATCATAATTGGTATTTACTACCGACACAACAACAGGATCATCCCTAGAGACCTGGGTCTCTCGGAGGTCTTCGTCAGAGAAACTAATTATGCTAGAACCCCGAGGTCTCTTCAAGATGTTCTGACCTCCTTCATCCCTCCAGTCGGACCGGTGGTGGAGCATGCCAACATTTCCATTGGTGGGGCATTGGTTGGGCATCTCTGTTTTCTCCAGAGGGTTTTTGGCAATGGAAGTTTCAGCCCAGCTCCTTTGGGGTCGGACGTACTTGTGCAGGTACCCCCTCCAGATCAAATCGACATGTAGGTTAGAGGCCTTAGAACTTCAAAGACCATCTAATGTGAACCAAGTGTCTGCACCAATGTGTAATGGGTACAATGCACCAGACCATGTCCTTGAGAAATGTCCACTCCTAATGAACCCAATAGATAATGGATGTGCACAGGTGAATGCTACATACCAGAGACCATTGAACAATCCCTATGAACCCATATATAACCTAGGATGGAGGAATCATCCAAATTTTTCATGGTCACAGAACACAAATGTAGGTAGTCCTAGCTTCAATTAGCAAAACCCAAGGCCTAATCTTGTGATGAATAACCTACCACCACCAGGCTTTAATATTAATGAAAAGAAATTGAGTTCTTTAGAGAAAAGCTTGGAAGCTTTAGCCAAATCCAATGCTGACACCAGTGCCACATTGAGTAATTTCATGCAAACTACGGGCCAACTTCTAAATTCAAACTCTCAGGCCATAGCCCGCTTGGAAATGCAGTTGGGTCAGCTAGCATCTACCATTAGTGAATGTGAACGAGGTTGGCTACCTAGTCAACCTGAACCCAATCCAAGGAACCAAAATGATCGTCCATCCCAAGGAAATCAAGTCAATCAAGTAAATGCAATTTACACTTTAAGATCAGGGAAGCAAGTGGATAATAAGGTAGATATATCTAACACTAGAGAGGACTTAATTACTAAGTCATCTAATGAACAACCTACCTTACAAACTCAAGCTACTGAAACCACTAATAGTCCACCAAATCAGGAAACCATAATTTCTAAATCTCCTTTTCCAAATCGATTAAGGTCTAATAAACAATCGAAACATTTAGATAAAATGTTAGAGGTATTTAAGCAAGTTCAAGTAAATATTCCTCTACTAGACATGATCCAACAGGTTTCGACTTATGCCAAATTCTTAAAAGACCTTTGTATCAAGAGAAGGACTACTAATATACCAAAGAGAGCTTTCTTAGCAGCAAGTGTGAGTTCATACTTGTTAAGTCACATGCTCATAAAATATAAGGATGCAGGATCTCTAACAATTTTATGTGTCCTAGGAGAAACCCACATTAAGAAGGCATTACTTGATTTAGGAGCTAGTGTAAATATTCTTCCATATTTATTTTATGAGCAATTGGGATTGGAAAAACTACAGCCAACAAGGATCACTTTACAATTAGTAGATCGATCTTTTAGAATCCCTAAAGGAATTGATTGAGGACAACCTCGATTAATATTTATTCCAAGGATTTGATCATTGGTCGTTAAGAAACGACCGTATGCTAGGTTAAACCAAAACCCAATTATTATCCTCAATTTTTTTTATTCAAATGAAACCCTTTTTTTTTCCTTTTTCTATTTCTTGCCTCATTTTTTTTTTATTTCATGTGCTTTTTTTTATTTCCAACCATTGCCTAAAGTCGGCATTAGAAAACTGACTCTGCCTTCACGATCGTGCGCATTCATGATCGTGCGGAGCTATCCTCCCTAGACCAAAACAGGGGAGGGACTTTCAAAAAAGAAAACATCCCGTGGGGATGTCGCTGGCAGTCTCGAGGGAGCTGTTGTCGGAGGGAGGGCAGCAGGGAGAGGGCACCGGTTGAACTGCCAGA
Organism: Areca catechu; assembly: GCA_021397845.1. Taxonomy (NCBI): domain Eukaryota; kingdom Viridiplantae; phylum Streptophyta; class Magnoliopsida; order Arecales; family Arecaceae; genus Areca; species Areca catechu. The sequence goes on along the minus strand of CM038044.1, from coordinate 118,997,650 downwards.
GGTGAGGCGTCGACGCTATCGATCTCCTTCCTTCGGTCCAACACGAGGTGGAACAGGAAGGGGGTCTTCGATGAGAGATTCCGGTGGGGATTGTTGGCTAGTTGTGGATAACTCCGAGCGGAAGGCATCGCGTGGAGGTCTGCGGTGGAGGCGACCGGCGACAGTTTGCACGGGCGGAGATGACGATCATGAACGTAGGAAGATGGCTGGACGGACGGGTGTTGACCCCATAAGTGATTTTGATGATAACCAAACAATGGAGCATGTACATTTATTTCTAACAACTCTTCAAGTGTTTCACAAGTTTTTGTAGGATGGCTTAATTTGTTTAAACTTCAACTCCTACACTATTATTTCTTACTTGAGTTGTGTTGTAATGTGTTTTTGTGAAGAAGAACCCAATAAAAAAGCTAAGAAAAAAATCATGTGAAAAGGGTTACTTCTGTGTGTGTGCCATAAAAATTATTTTGAGTTGGTATGCTTGAAAATGTAAAAAGTTGGTGAGAGTTTTTCTTTGAGTTCAAGTATAAAAATCCTGAAGAAGATACTCCAGCCGACCCAGCATGATGAAGAGCCGACTCCACCTACTGGCACGCAGCAAGGATTCTGGAACGCAACAATCCGAGCTGACTCGAAGGTAACCGAGCCGACTCCAATGAATCCGAGATGACTGGAATTTGTCCGAGCCGAATCCTCCAAAGTCCAGTTTCTGAAGATTTCTAAGAACAGCCAAGCGAGCCAACTCGAACCAGAAAGAGCCGACTCTGCTAGACTTAATTTTGAAAACCTAAAAAAGCGAGCCAACCCGAACTGCATCGAACCGACTCTTCCAGAGTGATGATTTTTGAACCTAAGAAGAAGAGCCGACCCAAGCTAAAAAGAGCCAACTCCTCGATTTCAAGTTTTTCAAAGAAAGAAGTTCGAGCCGACCCGAGCTATCAAGAGACAACTCGTCCAGAGTGAAATTTTGCACCCTGAGACAAAGAGCCGACTGCACTGAAGATTTGGCGACTCGACCTATCGACTCGAAGAATCCGAGTCGACTCGAAGGGATCCGAGTTGACTCGAATGAATCCGAGCCAACTCAAAAATCATTTTTAAGTATCCAACGGCTAGTTCTAGAAATTATTTTTGAATGCCAAAAAGTGCTCCAACGGTCACAAATCATTCCCCAACGATCTACAATGGCTAGAACTGCCTTGGAGTGATAAAAAACCTTATATTTGAAGGATTTGAACATCCAAAAAGTAAGAGTTTTTGAAAAGTTCTTTAAAAAAAAGAGAGCTTTATTGAATATTCTAACTACCAATAGTAAAAGTGCACAAGAGTATTCAAGTCAGCCTTCAAGTCTTCACCAACTCTGATATGAAGCATGAAGCAACTTTTGAAGAATCCACTGAAGCAATTAAATCTAATTCAAGTGCAAGTCAAGTGAACTTCCATCAAGCTGCACCGGCAACTATCCAATAAATTGAGTTTATCATTCTTGTTGCATTTACTTCAATTCATTTTTGAATTGTTGTTGGGTTATTGGTGAGCCCGATTGAAAAACCAAGTAGGTTCTTGGTGAGCCTTTGATAAAAACCAAGTGTTGGATTCTTGGTGATCCTGGTAAAACCAAGTTAGGTTTCTTTGGTGAGCATGTTTAAAACCAAAGGGTGTTGGGTTTTCTTTAGTTATCCCATTAAAACCAAAGTGTAGAGGTTTTGGATTGTGATCCTATAAAATAATCCTACTGTATTCGGATGTGAATATAGTGAAAATTCCAAGTGGTATCTTGGGTAGTGGACGTAGGAGCTGGATTGCTCCGAACCACTATAAATCATGTGTGTTTGCATTATGATTCTTTGATTTTTTTTAGCTTCTGCATTTAATTCTTAAACACAACACATAACACCTTAAAAGGATATTTCAATTGCACATTCTCTGCTTTAAAATTTAAAAGACCCAATTCACCCCCCTCTTGGGTAGCCACCTGGGCAATAACTGGTATCAGAGCAGTGTCTCTGATTATACTAGAGTAAAGATTGATGGCTCATTCCATGAGTACATCCTTGGTAGAAGGCCAATCTACCAACAGACCTCCACTCTTCACAGGCACAAATTATTTATATTGGAAAGCAAGAATCAAGATCTATATTCAAGCTATTGATTTTCAATTATGAAAGGTCATTCTTAAAGGGCCAAGTATTCCCATGATCAAAGTAGATGGCATGGATGTCCCTAAGCCTGAAGAGGACTGAGATGAACATGACATGAAATTAGGAGAATTGAATGCCAAAGCAATGAATTTGTTATACTGTGCTTTGGATTCAAACGAGTTTAATCGAATTTCCACTTGCTCTTCAGTAAAGAAAATTTGGGATAAACTTGAGGTAACCCACGAAGGAACTTCACAAGTAAAAACTTCAAAGATAAATCTTTTAATGCACAATTATGAAATGTTTAAAATGGAGCCTAATGAAAGTATTTATGCCATGTACACTCGATTTACATATATTATTAATGGTTTGAAAAGTCTTGGCAGGGTATACTCAAATGCTGATCTAGTACAGAAGATATTGAGATCACTTCCTGACAAATGGGACCCCAAAGTCACTGCCATCCAGGAAGCTAAAGACTTGAACACTCTATCAATGGATGAATTAATGGGATCTCTCATTACTCATGAACTAGCCATGTAGCACAGAACGGATGATGATCAAAAAAAGAAGAAAATGATTGCATTCAAGGCTGCATTAGAATCAAAGGATGATGAAGAGATGGAAGATGACTCTACCTCCTCCGAAGATGATCTTGAAGATGAAGACATTGCATTGGTCGTGAGGAGATTCAGAAAGTTTATAGAAAATAAGAAAGGTAGATACAACAAAAAATTTCATAAACGAGGAGAACATTAAAAGAAAAGGACAAGGACAAAGAGAAAGATAAGGAATAAGTCCCCACCTACTATGAATGTAAGAAACTGGGGTACATTCATCCGGACTATCCATTGCTAAAGAAACTTTTCAAAAAGAAGAAGAAGAAAGCGATGGTTGCCATGTGGAGCGATAGTGAAGACTCCACTTCAACTGAAGAAGAAGAGACCACAAAAACTGTTAACTTATGTCTAATGGGTCTCGAGGATGAGGATTGTCTTGCAGCCCAGAAAATGAAGAAAAAATGGTATCTCGATAGTGGCTATTCAAGGCATATGACGGGTGATAAGGATCAGTTCATCACTTTGAAAATGAAAGAAGGAGGTATGGTTACCTTTGGAGATAATGGCAAAGGGAAAATAATCGGAATTGGTAAAATCAAAATAACCCCCTGTACTTTCATTAAAAATGTATTGCTAGTAGATAAATTGAAGCATAATTTATTGATTATTAGTCAATTGTGTGATAAAGGCTTCAAAGTTATCTTTGAATTATCTATGTGTATAGTAACAAACTCTCTTGATTCTAGTAGTAAATTTATTGGACATAGACTTGGAAATATTTATGTGGTAGATCTAAATGATCTTGCCATGACAAGTAGTTCCAGTTTAGTTACAATGAACGCTAAGACCAAGGAGTCTTGTTTATTATGGCATAGAAGATTAGGTCATGCTAGCATGCATACCATTGCTAAGTTAATTTTGAAAAATCTTGTTAGAGGCATGCCTAAGTTTAAAGTTGATTTTGATCATGTTTGTGATGCATGCCAAATGGATAAACAAACTATGTGGAGATTTAAATCCAAAAATATGATTTCAACATCTAGACCTTTAGAACTACTTCACATGGACTTATTTGGACCAACTAGGATCACAAGCCTAGGAGGTATGAGATATGCCCTTGTGATTGTAGATGATTTTTCCAGATTTACATGGATTTTGTTTATTGCTCACAAAGATGAAACTTTCAAAATGTTTAGAAAATTTCACAAAAATGTTTCCAATCAGAAAAATCTTTCAATAATTTCAATTAGAAGTGATCACGGCACTGAATTTGAAAATCAATTTTTTTGATGATTATTGTACTGAAAATGGCATTAATTACAACTTCTCCGCTCCTAGAACACCACAACAAAATGGTATTGTAGAGAAAAAAAATAGGACTTTGGAAGAAATGGCCAGAACGATGTTATGTGAAGGTAATCTTTCAAGGTACTTTTGGATAGAAATGGTGAACACTGCTTGTTATATTTTAAACCGTGTTTTAATCCGTCCTATTTTGAAGAAAACCCCCTATGAGCTTTAGAATGAAAAGAAACCCAATATAAATTATTTTCATGTGTTTGGATGCAAATGCTTTGTGCTTAATAATGGTAAAGATAATCTAGAAAAATTTGATGCTAAATCTGATGAAGCAATTTTTCTTGGTTATTCTTTACATAGCAAAGCATATAGGGTTTTTAATAAAAGGACTTACTATTGAAGAGTCAATGCATGTTATCTTTGATGAAACTAACCCACCACCATCTAGAAAGGATGAGTGTATTGACAATGATGCAGGTACTATTCAAAAGGAGATGGAAGACATGAGTATTCAAGAAAGACCAATTAAAGGAGAAGAAACGGTAAGGATCATATCGATCTACCAACTGAATGGAGGTACACTACTTCTCATCCTAAAGAATTAATTATTGGTGATCCTTCTCAAGGCATCAGGACTAGGTCTACACATAGGACTGCACATGACTACCAAGCCTTTGTATTATAAATAGAGCCTCACACTTTAGAAGAAGCAGAAAATGATCCAAACTGGATGCTTGCCATGCATGAAGAATTGAACCAGTTTGAAAGAAATAAGGTTTGGATACTAGTTGATAGACCTAAAGACCACCCAATTATAGGAACCAAATGGATCTATAAGAATAAACTAGATGAACAAGGAAATGTCATTAGAAACAAAGCTAGATTAGTGGCTAAGGGATATAGTCAAGAAGAAGATATTAATTTTGATGAATAATGCACTCGTAGCAAGACTAGAAGCCATTAGATTACTTCTTACATTTGCTTGCTACATGAACTTTAAACTTTTTCAAATGGATGTAAAAAGTGCATTTCTAAATGGTTTTATCTCAGAATAAGTTTTTGTAGAACAACCACCAGATTTTGAAAATCATGCTTTTTCAAACCATGTGTTTAAACTTAATAAAGCTTTATATGGTTTGAAACAAGCCCCTAGAGCCTGGTATGATAGACTTAGCACTTTCTTGATTGAAAATAATTTTTCAAGAAAAAATATTGATAAAACTCTTTTCATTAAAAAGAAAAATAATAATTTATTAGTTGTACAAATTTATGTTAACAATATTATATTTGGTGCAACTAATAAAAATTTTTGTGAAGAATTTGCTAAGCTAATACAGGGAGAATTTGAAATGAGCCTAATGGGTGAACTTAATTACTTCCTTGGACTTCAAGTAAAGTAATCAAAGGAAGGGATCTTCATTAACCAAGCCAAATATACCAAGAAAATAATCAAGAAGTTTGGTATGGAGACGAGCAAACATATGAGCACACCCATGAGCCCTTCTTGCAAATTGGACAAAGATGAAAGCGGATCCAATGTTGACCAAAAGTTAAATAGAGGTATGATCATATCCTTATTATATTTAACTGCAAGTAGACCAGATATCTTGTATAGTATATGTATATGTGCTAGATTTCAATATAATCCTAAAGAAACACATATGCTTGCTGTTAAAAGAATATTAAGATATTTGAAAGGTACAAGTAATCTAGGTCTTTGGTTATCAAAATAATCATCTTTAAATTTAATTGGATTCTCTGATGCTGATTATGCTGGTTGTAAAGTTGATAGAAAAAGTACTAGCGGCACATGTCAATTTCTAGGGTTGAATTTAATCTCATGGCACTGCAAGAAACAAAACTCGGTAGCACTATCTACTGCTAAGATAGAGTATGTTGCTGCAGGAAGTTGTTGTGCATAAGTGTTATGGGTTAAACAACAACTAGAAGATTTTGGTATTATACAATGCAAAATTTCTATTAAGTGTGATAACACAAGTGCTATAAATTTAACCAAAAATCCTATTCAGCATTCTATGACTAAGCACATAGAGATTTGACACCATTTTATTAGAGACCATGTTTTGAGTGGTGACATGAAACTAGAGTTTATCCCAATAGAAAAATAATTAGCTGACATTTTTACTAAGCCACTGAATCAGAATAGATTTGAATTGCTTAGAGGAGAATTAGGGCTTTGTGATCCTTCCTAGATTTAGACAACCTAATTTCCTTCAAGAATTAAGGAAAGATTATCTAGAAAACCTCCTACATTTATTCATGATCGTTGAACAACTTTCCTTGAAATTTCATTGTATTAAATTCAATGTCTGAATCATCTTACTTATTATGGAAAGTTTCTGTTCGAGTCAACTCGAGCAATTTTGCTTTGGTCGAGCTGGCTCGAATGTCTGAGTTCTCTACCTATCGCTCCGGTCAAGCCGACTAGGTCTTTGCCTAGCCGACCCGGTGTTCTGATTGTTCTGAGTTCGCTCTGGTCGAGCCGACTCGGATGTTTCTAGGGTTTGGCAAGCTGACTCGAAAGTGGGGAAATCACTATTTAGGTAGTTATGAACTGTCTTTTCTTGTACTTCACTCTTCTTATTTTTTCTTCAAACTCACTCTACTCTCTCGGAAACTTTACCAAAACTCCCAAAAACCATTCTTTAGAGCCTAAATTTCTTAAATCCCACTGCTATGACTTCTCGAAGATCTGCGAAGAAGGTTCTTCAGATTGGTGAATCAAGCGCTCGCAGTGTAGATGCAAAAGAAAAAGAAGAAAAAAGGAAAAGATATGCTTCTGTACAACAAGAAGAAGAAATCCCTTCTCCTCCCGGACAAAGTGTCTCGATGGCCAACCGGTCTGTCACTTGCGGAAGAAGGATCGATTTTACATTCCTAGAAGAGATGGAAATGAAGATTGAAAAATGGATAGAAAGTCAAGGTTGGAAGCACTTCTGTTCTTTGGACATCTTGACCTACCCTTCACTGGTACGGATTTTCTATGAAAACATAGTCATTAAAGAACATCACTCGAAATCTACTGTCAATGGAAAGAAAGTTATTGTGGATGAAGAGAAATTGGGCAATTTACTGCAAATGCCAACGGACGGCGCCACTGAGCTCATTTTACCTGACAAATAACACATATTAAAGCTCATCTTGGAAAAAGAAGATGTGAGCTCCGTTCAGCATGCACAAGCCAATTTATTGTCAAAAGAAATGAGGCTTCTTCACAACATGATAAACAGGATATTTCTTCCCAGGACCGGTCACTTTGACTGGGTCAGCGAAAAAGATATGACTTTTATGGGACACCTGATAGAAGAAAAGCTTCTCAACCTTCCCTATATAATGATGATCCAGATGACTAAAGCAGCAAGAAAAGTCAAAGCCTGTCTACCCTACAGTATGGTTTTTACTTTACTATTTAATGAAGCTGGCGTTGACTTAGCAGATGAGATAGGCAAGCCACTACATCACTTTGACATTTACTCCTTCAATTCACTGAAAAGAATTGGCTATAAGCTACAAGAAGGAATATGGATAAAGAAAGTGTCTAGTCAGGCCACTGTTACTTCTTCAGAAGATAATGAAGCTGTTGTTGTTGAAGAAAGGACTGAAGGTACAATGATTACTCCATCTGATCTTAAAAAGCTAAAATTTTAGAAGATGGAAGCAATTTCAAGTTCATTGATAGATCACATGAATTCTGCAATTGATGAAATGAAAAGTACAGTTAATGCAAGTCTATAGGAATTGAGATCTGAACAAAAGCTCCACCAAAAGAAAATTGAAAAGGAAATGGAGGATTTTAAGGAAGATATCAGAAGCATCCTGCTGCAATCCCAGAAGGAAACAGTCACTGCTGAAGATGCTCCTGAACAGATCTTCAAGGAGTCACTTGACACTCCTACTCCTATTCCATCATCTGATCCACCCAAACCTGTTAAGACTAAGAAGAAACCCAAAACCAAGAAGACTAAGATTCTTGGAGCCCCTATTAGAACTAGATTCAGGGATTTAAGGTTTAAACCCCTGAAAACTAAGACCTCTGATAAGGTTATAGAGGTAGACTCCTCTTCTTCTAGTGAAGAAGAAGAAGAATAGGTTATGTGGTTAGTCTTCTAATTCTATCTTTTATAGTTTGAATGTACTTTCTTTTCTACTTTGTATGCCAAACTTATCAATGAAATGAAAGTTCCTTAGCAATTTCAACATTGTCATGATTTGATATATATGTGATGAATTTTTTTGTTAGAATTTTAAATTTGAGAAAGTAAAATTATCTCAAATAAATATTAAAAACTTTCTCAATTTATTTCAAAATCTGAGCTTTATTTGAAACCACCTTTTTGATTGATTGACAAAAAGGGGGAGAAATATGAAAAATGTGAAAAATAAGAGAAATGAAAAATTGGTGAAATGAAAAATGGGAGAATGATATCAAGAGAGAATAGTATAGTATCAATATTAATGATTGACCTATCATGCAAATTCTGATATTGTTTTTGAGCTTCTTACCAATAGTTCTTAAAGCACTTAAAAAGAATGAAAAAGGAGGAGCACAAAAGATCCAATATTCAATCAGATCTAACTGTTTAATTGCTTTAAAAACTAGAGAAAGGGGGAGATTCTCTTGAAATGGTTTCACTCTGATTACTATTGCTCTACAAGTTAATCTTAATTCTGTCATTATCTTTTTCAAAACTTTGATACTCCATGTTTTTTGCTAATTATAACATTATGAATCATGAAAAGTTTAATACTTTGATGATATACAATGATATCATCTCTTGAGCTATGATACTCATTTACCAATTTAATTAGCTCTGATACATGTGAATATTTAATCTTCAAATACTTTTATACATGTAAAATGTAAAAAAACTTTCCTGCCCAGTGTTTTGTCATCATCAAAAAGGGGGAGATTGTTGACCCCATAAGTAATTTTGATGATAACCAAACATTGGAGCATGTACATTTATTTCTAACAACTCTTCAAGTATTTCACAAGTTTTTGTAGGATGGCTTAATTTGTTCAAACTTTAACTCCTACACTATTGTTTCTTGCGTGAGTTGTATTGTAATGTATTTTTGTAAAGAAGAACCCAATGAAAAAGCTAAGAAAAAATCATATGAAAAGGGTTACTTCTGTGTATGTGTGCCATAAAAATTATTTTGAGTTGGTATGCTTGAAAATATAAAAAGTTGGTGCAAGTTTTTCTTTAAGTTCAAGTATAAAAATCCTGAAGAAGATACTCGAGCCGACCCAGCATGATGAAGAGCCGACTGCACCTACTGGCACACAACAAAGATTCTAGAATGCAGTAATCCGAGCTGACTCGAAGGTAACCGAGCCAACTCCAATGAATCCGAGTCGACTGGAATTTGTCTGAGCCGATTCCTCCAGAGTCTAGTTTCCGAAGATTTCTAAGAATAGCCAGGCGAGCCGACTCGAACAAGAAAGAGCCGACTCTGCCAGACCTAATTTTGAAGACCTGAGAAAGCGAGCCGACCCGAACTACATCGAGCCGACTCTTCCAGAGTGAGGATTTCCGAACCTGAGAAGAAGAGCCGACTCCTCGAGTTCAAGTTTTTCAAAGAAAGAAGTTCGAGCCGACCCGAGCTATCAAGAGCCGACTCGTTCAAAGTGAAGTTTTGCGCCCTGAGACAAAGAGTCGACTGCACTGAAGATTTGGTGACTCGACCTATCGACTCGAAGGATCTAAGCCAACTCGAAGGAATCTGAGCCGACTCGAACATCGTTTTCAGGTATCCAACGACTAGTTCCAGAAATTATTTTTGAATGCCAAAAAGTGCTCCAATGGTCACAAATCATTCCCCAACGATCTACAATGGCTAGAACTGCCTTGGAGTGATAGAAGACCTTATATTTGAAGGATTTGAACATCCAAAAAGTAAGAGTTTTTGAAAAGTTCTTAAAATAAAAGAGAGCTTCATTGAATATTCTAACTACCAACAGTAAAAGAGTACAAGAGCATTCAAGTCAGCCTTCAAGTCTTCACCAACTCTGATATGAAGTTTAAAGCAACTTTTGAAGAATCCACTGAAGCAATTAAAGCTAATTCAAGTGCAAGTCAAGTGGACTTCCATCAAGCTGCACCGACAACTATCTGATAAATTGAATTTGTCATTCTTGTTGCATTTACTTCAATTCATTTTTGAATTATTGTTGGGTTATTGGTGAGCCCGGTTGAAAAACCAAGTAGATTCTTGGTGAGCCTTTGATAAAAACCAAGTGTTGGGTTCTTGGTGATCTTGGTAAAACCAAGTTAGGTTTCTTTGGTGAGCCTGTTTAAAATCAAAGGGTGTTGGGTTTTCTTTGGTGATCCCATTAAAACCAAAGTATAGAGGTTTTGGATTGTGATCCTGCAAAACAATCCTACTGTATTCGGGTGTGAACATAATAAAAATCCCAAGTAGTATCTTGGGTAGTGGACGTAGGAGCTGGATTGCTCCGAACCACTATAAATCCTGTGTGTTTGCATTGTGATTCTCTGATTTCTTTTAGCTTCTGCATTTAATTCTTAATCACAACACACAACACCTTAAAAGGGCATTTCAATTGCACATTATCTGCTTTAAATTTTAAAAGACCCAATTCACCCCCTTCTTGGGTAGCCACCTGGGCGACGACGAGGTTCCAGTGGCTGGCAGCTTCGTGCGGATCAGGCGGAGATGGCAGCAGGGCAGCGATGGTCTCGGAACGAGCCAATCTGGAGGGTTATTGTCACAAGCAGAAGAGAGAGGCAACGGTCGATGGAGATGACAGTTTTGAGGGAGAAACGATGGATGACGGCTTCTCGATGGCAGTGGAAGGAAGAACCGGAGAAGAGAAAATAGAGAGAAGGAACCGGGAGAAGGTAAATAGAGAGAAGGAGAAACAGAGAGTCTCAGAGGAAGGAGGAGAGAAAGTAGAAGGAGAAGAGAAAGAAAAGTCCAGGGGAAGAAAGATCCAGAAGAGGAGAAGGGGGGAGGAATCGGGCACACCCTAATTTTTCTCAATAAATTCTTTGCTTGCTAATTTTATTCATGAAAAAATATACCTTAAATAGAACCTCCGAAAGAGATCCGAACAAATCCTTAAATAGCTGATAAGATAAATCCTAAAAATAAATAATCAAACTAAACAACCGAATCAAATCCTAAAACAACGATAAAACTAATCCTAAAATTTCAAGATATCCCAATCACTCGTACACCCATAGAAATATTATATTTATCCTGCTCCGAGGTTTGTGTACTTCAAGATTTGTGTTGCATTGGAATATGTGCTCATCGACTCCAGGATCTTGGGCCCCAGGGTTTAGGCTGGGCTGGGTTGGCTTCAGGTTCTAGGCTGGCTTCTGGATTGGGCTGGCTTTAGGTTTTGGCCTGGGCTAGGCTTCAGGTTCTGGGCTGGGCTTCAGGTTTGATCTGGGCTGCAACAAATTCTGGGCCGATGTCCCCATCATTTTTCCTGAGGTGGAGAGAACTCGACTCCGTCGAGTCAGGCTTTAGAAAATTGGCTCCTCGATGCATCATCTATAGATTGAAATATATATATATATATTTTACAAATAATATAATTAAAATAAAATTAGCTAACCTAGCCTAAACTTGCTCTAATACCAAGTTGATGGGGGACAACTCCGATCAATATTTATTCCAGGGATAGGATCGTTGGTCATTAAGAAACGACCCTAGGCTAAGTTAAAACAAAACCCAATTATTTTCCCTAATTTTTTTATTCAAATGAACCCCTTTTTTTTTTCCTTTTTCTATTTCTTGCCTCATTTTTTTAAATTTTCTATGCTTTTTTTTAAAAATTTCCAACCTGTGCCTAAAGTCAGCATTGGAAAACCGACTCTGCCTTCACGATCGTGCGCATTCACGATTGTGCGGAGCTATCCTCCCTGGACCGAAACAGGGGAGGGATTTTCAGAGGAGAAAACATCCCGTGGGGATGTCGCCGGCATTCTCGAGGGAGCCGTCGCCAGAGGGAGGGCAGCAAGGAGAGGGCACCAGTTGAACTGCTGGAGGTGAGGTGGTGACGCTGTCGATCTCCTTCCTTCGATCCGACACGAGGTTTAACAGGAAGGGGGTCTTCGACGAGAGATTCCGGCAAGGATTGTTTGCCGGCTATGGACGACTTCGGGCGGAAGGCATTGCATGGAGGTCTACGGTGGAGGCGACGGAGGCGGCTAGCGATGGTTTGCACGGGCGAAGATGACGATCATGAATGGAAGAAGATGGTCGGACGGACGGGGTTCCAGTGGCTGGTGGTGTCACACAGATTGGGTGGAGATGGCAGCAGGGCGATGATGGTCTCGAAACCGGCCAATCTGGAGGGTTATTGTCACAAGCAGAAGAGAGAGGCAGCGATCGATAGAGATGACATTGTTGAGGGAGGAACAGTGGATGACAGCTTCTCGGTGGTAGTGGAAGGAAGAACCGGAGAAGAAAAAATAGAGAGAAGGAACCAGGAGAGGGAAAATAGAGAGAAGGAGAAACAGAGAGTCTCAGAGGAAGGAGGAGAGAAAGTAGAAGGAGAAGAGAGAAAGAAAAGTCTAGGGGAAGAAAGATCCAGAAGAGGAGTACGGGGGAGGAATCGGGCACTCCCTGATTTTTCTTAATAAATTCTTTGCTCGCTAATTTTATTCATGAAAAAATACACCTTAAATAGAACCTCTGAAAGATATCCAAACAAATCCTAAAACAGCCGATAAGATAAATCCTAAAAATAAATAATCAAACTAAACGACTGAATCAAATCCTAAAACAACGATAAAACTAATCCTAAAATTTCAAGATATCCCAATCCCTCGTATACCCATAGAAATATTATATTGATCATGCTCCAAGGTTTGTGTACTTCAGGATTTGTGCTTCATTGAAATATGTTCTCATCGACTCCAGGATCTTGGGCCCCAGGATTTGGGCTGGGTTGGGCTGGCTTCAGGTTCTAGGCTGGCTTCTGGATTGGGCTAGCTTCAGGTTCTGGATTGGGCTGGGCTTCATGTTTGATCTGGGTTGCTTCAAATTCTGGGCCGATGTCCCCATCAGGAATGGTAGAGGATGTCTTGATCAAGGTTGAAAATCTTATCTTCCCTGTAGATTATATTATTTTGGAAACTGAACCAGTATCAAATCTTAAAGGTCATATCCCAGTTATTTTAGGAAGACCATTCATAACTACTGCTAGTGCTGAAATCAATTATCGGAATGGGCTTATGAAACTATCTTTTGGGAACATGACTATTGAGCTGAATATATTCAATGTGGAACATGAATCTACTAATCATGCTAATGTGAGTGTAATCCAAGATGAAATTTATGAATCTATAGACATTAGCGAAGAAGTTGATCTTGAGTCTAGTATCTGGCCAACACATGAATATGAAGATATTGATAAAATACTTGATGATGACAAGATTAGCCAGAGATTGGAGCCTCCTACTGAAATACTCATGAAAATGGTTAAACCGTCAATTAGGCCATTAATTGAAGAGGCACCCAAGTTAAAATTAAAACCCCTCCCTGAGCACTTGAAGTATACGTATTTAGATCCAAAGGAAACCTTACCTGTAATTATTGCATCAGACCTAAATCTTAAACAAGAGGAGGAGCTCTTGACTATTTTAAAAGAAAATCGAGAAGCAATAGGCTGGACCATGATATATATTAAGGGAATAAGTCCTTCCATAGTTCAACATAGGATACACCTAGAGGAAGAGGCTAAACCAACTAGAGAAGCTCAAAGAAGATTAAATCCAGCAATGAAAGAAGTAGTCAAGAAAGAGATTTTGAAGTTACTTGACAATGGACTCATTTATCCTATTTCTGATAGTTCGTGGGTAAGTCCTGTTCAAGTGGTACCTAAAAAGTCTGGAATAACAGTGATTCAAAATGAAGCAAATGAACTTATCCCAATCAGAACTCAAACAGGATGGAGGGTCTGTATAGACTATAGAAAACTGAATGCTGCGACAAGGAAAGATCACTTTCCTTTGCCATTTATTGACCAGATGTTAGAGAAACTAGTTGGACAGGAGTTTTATTGTTTTCTTGATGGATATTCTGGCTATAATCAGATCCCCATAGCCCTTGAAGATCAAGAAAATACTACATTCATGTGCCCATTCGGAACCTTTGCTTATAGGCGAATGCCCTTTGGGTTATGCAATGCACCAGCAACCTTCCAAAGATATATTATCAGCATTTTTTCTGACATGGTTGAATGAATCTTAGAAATTTTTATGGATGACTTTTCTGTGTTTGGCCCTACCTTCTCCGAATGTTTAAACCATCTAAGACTAGTTCTAGAAAGATGTAAGGAGAAGCGCCTAGTTCTTAATTAAGAAAAATGTCAATTCATGGTTAAAAAAAGTATAGTTCTTGGCCATGTAATTTCAAAAAGAGGAATAGAAGTTGATAAGGCCAAAGTTGAGATGATTGCAAGTCTTCCACCATCCAAGTTTGTTAAAGAAATTCGTTTATTTTTAGGATATGCTGGATTTTATAGAAGGTTTATACCTAATTTTAACAAAGTGGCTCGCCCGTTGATAAATTTGTTAGTAAAGGAAGTAAAATTTGAGTTTACTTCTGAGTGCTTAGAGTCTTTTAAATTTCTTAAAAAGGCACTCATTTCTACTTCCATCATTCATCCACCCATATGGAGTGAACCCTTTGAACTCATGTGCGATGCATCCGATCATGCTGTAGGTGCAGTTTTAGGTCAAAGGATTAATAAGTTGCATAGAGTTATTTATTATGCTAGTAAAACATTAGATGATGTGCGATGCATCCAATCATGCTGTAGGTGCAGTTTTAGGTCAAAGGATTAATAAGTTGCATAGAGTTATTTATTATGCTAGTAAAACATTAAATGATGCGCAGCTTAATTACACGACCACAGAAAAGGAGTTCCTAGCCGTTGTCTTTGCCATTAAAAAATTTAGATCATACTTGGTTGGGTCACACACTATTGTTTATACTGATCACTCAGCCATTAAATATCTTCTAGCAAACAAAGATGCTAAGGCACACTTAATACGATGGATCTTACTCCTTCAAGAATTTGACCTAGAAATTAAGGACAAGAAAGGAACAGAGAAAGCTGTAGCTGATCACTTGTCCCGAATCATTGTCGCACCATCTAGTGAACCACTTGTCAATGAGTATTTTCCAGATGAATAACTCATGTCTGTGTCAACTGAACCATGGTATGCTGATATCATTAATTATTTAGCCATTGGTAAAGTTCCTTCTCATTGGACTGCTCAGAATAAACATAAATTCTTTTCTCAAGTGAAATACTTTATTTGGGATGATCCTTACCTGTTTAAATAGTATCCTAATCAGATCATTAGGAGCTGTGTTCCAGATAATGAGGTTGAAGTATTCTATCATTTTGCCATGATCAAGTATGTGGTGGTCACTTTGCATCTAAAAAGATAGCTGCCAAAGTACTTCATTATGGATTTTATTGGCCTAATTTATTTATGGATACACATGTGTATTGTAAGAGTTATGCATGATGTTAACAAATAGGTCGAATCACTAAAAGAGATATGATGTCACTTAATCCAATCTTGGTGGTTGAGATTTTTGATGTTTGGGAAATCGATTTTATGGGACCATTTTCTAACTCCTTTGGAAATGAATATATTTTAGTGGCTGTTGATTACATTTCTAAGTGGGTTGAAGCTATTCAATGTAAGTCCACTGATAGCAAAGTGGTCATTAAATTTCTTAAGAAAAATATTCTCTCCCATTTTGGTATTTCTAGAGTAATCATTAGTGATTGGGGGACACACTTCTGTAACTGACCCTTTGCCACTTTAATGAAGAAATATAATGTTACCCACAAGTTAGCTACATCATATCATCCTCAAATTAGTAGGCAAGTAAAAGTATCCAATAGACAAATCAAACAAATCTTGGAGAAGACTGTTAATGCTAATAGAAAAGATTGGTCTTTAAAATTAGTTGATGCACTTTGGGCATATCACACTGCCTGCAAGACCAACCTATGAATGTCTCCTTATAGAATTGTTTGGAAAATCATGTCACTTGCTTGTTGAATTAGAACATAAAGCTATGTGGGCAATTAAAAAATTGAACATGGACATGGATTTAGCTGAAAACCAGAGGAAGCTTCAGATTAATGAATTAGAAGAAATTAGAAATGAAGCTTACTAGAATGCTAAGGTGTACAAAGAAAGAACAAAAGTATTTCATGATCAAGCAATTTATAGAAAATCTTTTACTCCTGGATAAAAAGTTCTTTTGTATAATTCAAGGTTACATCTTTTTCCTGGGAAGCTTAGGTCTAGATGGACAGGACCTTTTATAGTTTAAGAAGTCTTTCCGTATGGGACCGTAGAAATTGAAAATCCAAGCAATGGTGTTGTTTTCAAAGTTAACGGTTAACGATTAAAATCATTCTTGGAATTACTCACAAAATCTATAGAAGAAGCCATGGTTCTTTATGAACCAACATATCTTGATTAGCCTGCTATCACTGCTTAGTCTGGTTGAAGACATTAAACTTAGCGCTCCTGGGAGGCAACCCAGCTTCTCTTCTTTCTTTCTAATAATTTTCTTTTTAGCATGTTTAGGTTTAGCAAATCCTGACTCAAAAAGGCTCCACTGGTTAAGTTGGGGCGGAAGCTCAAGAAAATTTCTCAGGTGTCTTCGTTTCCTTTTATACCATATCATGCATACATTTAGAATCAATTTTTATTTATGGGAGAATAATAAGCTGAATAAGTATATATTTGGAGCTACCTTTACCTTATTATCTTACATTTGTTGATCTTAGACTGAGGATAAATCATACACTTTTTTTTTTTTGATGAAAAAAAGGGTAGGGGATTGTAACCCGGTGTAGCTCCCCGTAACAGGTCCCCAGCCCGCTAGACCATGTTCGATTCATACACTTTTGATAAGTAATTGATTGAACAGTCTAGATAATTTTTGAAATATTGAGGGATAAAATATTAATAGACTCAAGTAAACATGGTAAGTAAAAATGAAATCAAATTTCTAGATAATTCTAACCCTCCTATTCGCATCGAAGAATAATCTACCTTTTGGATGTGTGTGGGTGTTGTTAAATACAAAATTCCTTTATTAGTGAAAAAAATGAATGAGAGAATAAAAGCAAGTTCCGAACATTATTCCAACGAGTAACCGGGCCTCTTCGTCCAAGTAAATGGTTGAGCCTCGCATCAAAAAATGAAAATGTGAGGAAATTTTGTTATACAGCCAGTTTTGATCTGTAGCCTTTCTAACTTAAGTCAGTAAGCCCATGGGATGTTCTACACCTAGTGCCCTAAGGCCAACTGGTCTGG
This sequence comes from Areca catechu, assembly GCA_021397845.1. Taxonomy (NCBI): domain Eukaryota; kingdom Viridiplantae; phylum Streptophyta; class Magnoliopsida; order Arecales; family Arecaceae; genus Areca; species Areca catechu. Next base: position 118,980,289 of record CM038044.1, on the reverse strand, counting down.
AAGACATTAGTCGAAAACTTGTTATAAGGGTCAAGAGATTAAGACATTGCACAGTTTATATTAAAAAAAAAGAGTGTCACAATAAGAGGAACATCATTGCACTAAAACAATATTTCATTACTCCATGAGAGTAGAGGATTTAGAAATAATAGTAGGAGTTGGTTAAGAATTATTTAGAGAAATGAGGAGTTTGCACTTAACCAATTTACTTGAAGCTATTAATATCCCAATGACTCATTTCATCTACTATCTAATGAAAAATTTTTTACTTATAAAAGCGTATGAGAACAATCTTTAAGTCCGAATAAACTTGTGTGAGATAATAAGAGTTTTTTGGAGCCTCTTTAATTAATCCTTAATCAATTATTTACTCGAGGATGAGTAAAATTTAAGTTGGGAGGAGTGATAAGTGCATAAAAATTAGTAATAAGTATATTAATTTAGTAATCAAATTTATTTTATTTAATTAAAATTAATATTTTTATATAATGTTTTAATGAAAGAATCTTGCCAATGCGAAGAGCACGACTTTTGGAGTTCAACTGTGTGAACAGCACTCAATTTGGAGTTCGGACGGGCCCTAAATTTTAATTTGAAATTGTTATGGAGGAATAGCACGATTCTTAAAGCACTGGTTCACAGTGAACCAGCTAATTGGTTCACGGAAGCTTAGCCTGGTCCATATCATCCATTGCACCCGGTGCACGACCCCTGCCCGTGGACCACAGGCCTCCCCAAGCTAAGATCTTGCCGGAAACTCGTCGGAGACCTTTCTCTTCATCGCCGGAGCGTCCTCACGTTCGGAGAAGTCGGATCTCGCCGGAAAATTCCGGCAAAACGCCATCTTCACCGCCGGTCTCCTCCTTTCATGCTCGTCTTTTTCCCATCTTCTCAGCTCGGAGTAGCAGTCCCTGTTGTTGCCGCCACCATGCCGGAGAAGCTCCCAATTTGCCCAGCGCCGCACTCCGCTTCTTCTTCTTCCAAATCGAGCCACGACCGTCGCTGGCCACGCTCAACCCGTCTTCTTCCAAGTCCCTGTTGTCGCCGCTCCTAGGCTCTCTGTCTTCCTCTGTTCACGATTATCAGCCGGCCTCCCACCATACAACCGGAAAAACCAGATTAAGCCGTCCGCCTCCTCCGCCGGATCGGTCCGCCATCTCCGTCATCAAATTGAGCCATCATCGAGCCGAACTAACCAAGCTCTCTGCCCGTCCTCCATCCATGGCCGTCGCTTCCGAAGCCGCTGCAGGTCATCGTTCACCGCCGGGACACCGGAAAAACCTCTTCTTTCTCCAGATCTGCCCCAGATCTTCACGGTCGTCGCCTCCCATACCGGAAAATCCCAGGAAGTCGCCTTGCATGGCCGTCTGAGCTCTCTTCACTGCCGGTTTCATCCTCTCAACGGCTTTTCTCCTCATCATCGTCTGCACCGAACCGTGAGGAAGTTGCCCATAGCCTCCCTGTTGTCCGTCTCCTCCCCAGTCCACCGTGTCCGTCGCCATGCACAGTCCGCCTCTTGTGTCGGGAGAATGGATGTCCAAATGGAAGAGGCGATCGATGACGGATAACATCGAATTCGGCTGTGTTTGGTTGCGGAATAGGAAGCAGAACAAGGGGATCATCCCTCTAATTCTGCGAGAATAAGTTGGATTACTTGTTCCTGTCAAATCATGTAATTCCCGATTTCTTATTTCATGATTTTTTATGAAATTACATAATTCTTGTTTTTAAATTTGATAAATAATTCCATCTTTAATATAACTTTATTTTTAATTTAATATTTACATCATAATTTAAATTTAATATTAATAACTTTATTTTTAATTTAATATTTACATAAACCGTATTAATAAATTATTTGGTATAACATCTTTTTAATATATCATATTATTAAATTATTATTAATATAATAATATATTTACTTAAATATAAAATTTAAAAAAATTATAACTCATTTTATATTAATATTTGAGTAGGGGTATTTTTGAGATTTCGAAAAATTCCTCCCCTATTCTTGGTGGAATACAGCTTATTCTCATCTCATTCAAACACCATTTAGAATAACATCGTATTAATTGCAGTAGAATAAGGTGGAATACCAAATTTTCATCCAAACAGAAATTGAGAATAACAACAAGAATAAACTATTCTTGGAGAATACCAATTTTTATTTTCAGAATAACTTTTTATAAACCAAACACTATCGAAGAGTTTACGTTTTGAAAGGATAAGAACGCGGTGGTTGGGAACCAGAAGTAACCAAGAGAAGAGTCCAACACAAATTTCTCACGCTGGACTCGTTCCTTCAGTCTTTAAATACGAGACCCGTGGAGGGGAGGCGGAGGGGTTTTTTTTTCTATTCTGGGAGTTATTCGACTCTCCCGGGAAGCAGAAGTCCTTTTTTTTTTTTTCATCTCTCCATAAATAATTTTATTTTAGTTATTCCAACTCTAAGCTTTCTTAATAGCTTAAGAGTTAATTTTTTTTAACAAATGATTATTCAGTTTAGCAATAAAATTTTAAAATTATTATTTTTATTTTGTCATTTTTAATTTATGTTCTAGGACTAGTTTAATTAATTGTAATTTTTTTACTGTCATTTAATTCCTGCAATTAGGATAGTTTAATCCCTGCAATCTTTAATTTTTTGTAATTTATATTTTAGTATGTAGAGAAGAATTAATGTTATAATTTTTTTAAATAATTTTCAAAGTTTTTTTTATTTTAATCATGTCTGGCTAAGTAAATCCTTCTGGGGTTAGCGATGAAGCTAGATCATGATTAAAAAATGTTTCCTTACGATTTATTTTCTTGGTTTTTTAATGTTTTAAGAGTTTTTCTTTCTTTTTAATCTCTTAGCCAAGAGACTTGATGAATTATTGTTGGATTTCATCCCGGTTTCATCCCCTTCATAGTTAATACTTGATTCGGTGCTAAGAGGAAATAGACAGAAGATTTAATAATTTTTGAATTCCTTTTCTTTCGTTTTGTAGAAAACTTGATAGAGTATTGTTAGAATTCTTTCATACTCTATACTTGGTTAACACAAGAAAGAGAATGGATAATATGAAGTAATCTTAAGAATATTTTATAAATCATTGATCTAGTGGATTCAAAAGGTCCTAGATCTTTAAATTATATATTTCTTCTTATTTGATAAATTTGGCACATTTTTCTCGGGTTACCTAAGTTAGGGTTTGAACACAGTTCAGACACCATTTCCTCGTAGGATCGATCCGTACTCGCTGAACGTGCTACTTTGCACACCGTGCGCCAATCTTGACCTAGGATGGATCCAGAAGACATATCTGAGCTGTCCATTATCATTCAGAATTAAAGTATAAAAGAAATTTAGATTTTTACTTGCATTTGTGTGAAATGGATTACCATTGATTGTGCATCTCCTTCTTTCAGCTGACTCTGACATTCCCGATAGATGAAATTATGGGCATCCTTCTCTGTAAAATCTAATTATCTTTTATCCCTTTCCTTCTAGCCATGGCAGAGTATATTTGAGTTATGAAAATATTCAAGTCATGTAAATTACTGATCTCTATCTTTTCTGGTACGCTGATCCTCCTATGGGACCGTAGATAACCAGCTGATAATATGGACAGCTCGTAGTTATGTTCTAGAAAAACATCATCCAATATCCATTTATCATTTTTAGAATTTAGTCTTGCTTTTATCGAAGCCTTATAATCAATTTTGTCAGTATCCCTAGGATTTATGGAGTTATTGATTTTTCTAGATTTTTCTTGCATCCAACATGCCAGGTGCTTGAAGCATATTTCTTTATTATTGTTAGACCTACTACAGATTGTTGTGATTCCAAAACCTACTCTCCTTACATATCCATTATAAAAATTATATACATCGTTTGCATAATTGAACTTCATTCCAATTTTAGGATCAACAAACTCATTCTCTACATTCGGGGTAATAAGAGAAGATGCATTCTTGTGAACAATACCAGCAACCTCATCCAAATAATCATCTTTGATTTTTTCTAGATTTTTAATTTCAATGCCATATATAAAAATATCTGTGAAAAAATTATAGACATTGATATATATAGTTTTAGATGACATTTTATCTACAGCATAATAAATAATATATTATGTATTGGATAGAATATGATATGATAGTGTGATAATACGGGCATAGAACCAAATATTTCTAAAAAAAGATATTTGAATTTATGACATCCTAGTTCAGAAGTTACGACATTCGAGTTAAAAGATTATGGCACCCGATTATAAAACATGAAACTAAATATATTAACCCCTACTACCAGGAAAACCTATCACTTGTGAACTAAGTTCTGACTCCAAGGATATCATAACATGCTATGGATGCAAAAGGATCATAAATATATGCTGAAACGGTATTACGACATCCTAGTTCAAAAACTACGATATCCTAATTGAAAAACTATGACATGCCTGTACAAAATCATAAACCGGATGTTCTGATCCTCCGTAACAGAAGTGTTTCAGTATGTATTGCTGATATATGACATCCACATTATAATAAAATGCTTATTAAAAAACTTCAATATCAAAAACTTCGAAACATGAACAACTCAGTACAAAACAGAAAATGAAAGCTTTTATCCTCCGTCATAGAATATTTCAACCATGCATTGGCTTGAATAAGATTGTTAGATTATGATAAAAAGACCAGAAGAAAAAAATATTTCTAAAAAAAGGATTTTCAAAGAACATCTTAGTTCAGAAGTTACAACATCCTAGTTAAAAGATTATGACATCTGATCATAAAATATGAAACTAAATATATTAACCCTACTACCAAGAGAACCTATCACTTGTGGACTGAGTTATGACTCTTAGGATGTCATAACATGTTACAGATGCAAAAGGATCACAAATATATGCTAAAACAATATTACAATATCATAATTCATAAACTACGATACCCAAGTTAAAACACTCTGACATCCTGCACAAAATCATAAATCGGATGTTTTGATCCTCTGTAACATAAGTGTTTCAGTATACATTGCTGATATATGACATCCACATTATAATAAAATGTTTCTAAGAATACTTCAGTACCAAAAACTTCGAAACATGAACAACTCGATATAAAACAGAAAATGAAATCTTTTATCATCCGTTATAGGATATTTTAACCATACATTGGCTTGAATAAGATTGTTAGATTATGATAAAAAGACAAGGAAAAAAAAATTTCTAAAAAAAGAGTTTTCAAGGAATGACATCATAGTTCAGAAGTTATGATACCCTAGTTAAAAAATCATGACACCCAATCATAAAACATTAAACTAAATATATTAACCCTTGCTACTAAGAGAACCTATCACTTGTGGACTGAGTTATAACTCCTAGGATGTCATAACATACTATGGATACAAAAGGATCACAAATATATGCTGAAACAGTATTACGATATTTCAGTTCAAAAACTACGATATCTTAGTTAAAAAACGACATTCATGTACAAAATCATAAACCAGATGCTTTGATCCTCCGTAACAGAAGTATTTCAGTATGCATTACTAATATATGACACCCATATTGTAATAAAATGCTTCTAAGAAAACTTTAGTATCAAAAACTTTAAAACATAAATAATTCGGTACAAAACAGAAAATGAAAGCTTTTGTCTTTCGTAATAGAATATTTCAACTATGGCTTGAATAAGATTGTTAGATTGTGATAAAAGACCAGGAGAAAAAAATATTTCTACAAAAAGTTTTCAAGGAACGACACCCTAGTTCAGAAATGACGACAATCTTGTTAAAAGATTATGACACCCGATCATAAAATATAAAACTAAATATATTAACCCCTACTACCAGGAGAATCTATCATTTGTGGATTGAGTTATGACTCATAGGATGTCATAACATGCTACGGATGCAAAAAGATCACAAATATATGCTGAACAGTATTACGACACTATAATTCAAAAACTACGATACCCTAGTTAAAAAACTTACATCTTTGCACAAAATCATAAACTAGATATTTTGATCCTCCATAACAAAAGTGTTTCAGTATGCATTGTTGATATATGACACCCATATTGTAATAAAATTCTTCTGAGAAAACTTCAGTATTAAAAACTTCGAAACATGAACAACTCGATACAAAATAAAAAAATGAAAGCTTTTGTCCACCATTATAGAATATTTAAACTTTATATTGGCTTAAATAAGATTGTTAGATTGTGATAAAAAGACTAGAAAAAAAAATATTTCTAAAAAAAAAATTTCAAGGAACGACACTCTAGTTCAGATGTTACGATATCCTAATTAAAAAATTATGGCAATCGATCACAAAACATAAAACTAAATATATTAACCCCTACTACCAGAAGAACCTATCACTTGTGGACTGAGTTATGACTCCTAGAATGTCATAACATGCTACGGATGCTACAATAATATGTTGAAACAGTATTACGACATCGCAGTTTAAAAACTACGACATCCTAGTTATAAAACTGACATCCATGCAGAAAATATGAAACTATATTTATTATCTCCTCCTACCAGGAATATCTATTACTTGTAGACTAAGTTATAACTCCTAAAGTATCATAAAATTCCATAAATACTAAGAAGTATTATATAATTTCCTACATCATCAACTTTTTCTAACTACCAAAATAGTTGGTGTGATAAAAGAAACTATAAAAAGAAAACTAAACAAGATTCTATGAAGGCTTGGTTTACTTCCTAATAGAGATGACATTTTATCTTAAAATTATAAAAAAAATTTCGATGGCTTATTCCAATCTCAAACCAAAACAGAATACTTTTTTAGAACGAAAAAGAAGCTTATATTAACATTCGAAAGTTAATTCCTAAGATATGTCTTTCAGAGCATATTTCAGAATGAGAAAGATTCTTCTTTTAATCTTTGATTGGTTTCTTGGATCAAAATCCAAGCATATTTCATACTGAAATATTTAAGTAAAAATACTAAGAACAATATTTTAGATTCATCGAAATCCAAATAATAAAAAGATAAATAAACTTGAAAGAAAATATTTTAGTCTGTAAAAAAATTTTTAAAAAAATTAAATGGTAATTAATAAATATTATACTCAACTTTTAAACTATTATATACCCTATCCCGTCAAGCCCATTAGAATACATGTGGACTAATAAGAAACAACAATGCAGACCACGTTGAGTTTCCTGCATCCTGCACCGCGTGAGGTGCACAAAGACTTGGTCGTATTGCCCACCTTTGCATGAAGAGTCGTGGGCAAAATCATCCTCTAGGCCCTTAACATGTATCGTCTTGCAAATGGATGGATACACATAACTCGTCATCCTCCCAAACTTAATAATTAAGTGAACATTTTATCTAAAATTCACTTAACCAAATGATTATGAAAAATTAACCAGGGCTTTTTGTACAGGTGCCCAATTAAGGGCCACTCAACCCCTGTACTAACCTGTAAACAGGCTTAGGGAATCTACATTTTGCTTCTCTTAAATCCCCAATCTAACCAGAAAACGATATAACCACGGATGCGGGTGAGCATCAGCATGCACACATGGATGCATTCTAATTCACACAAAGATCACAATCACAAAATTTGAATGAAAATGAAGCAGATGATAATCTCCTGTAAGAAGTACTGCACATTACAGTTGGGGTCCATGCAACCAATTAAGAGTTCATCTATACTAACATCCATAAACCAACAAATAAACTAAACAAGATTTAAGCCCTCAAAATGCAATTTCACTTAGTTAATGGCTTTACAAATTTCCCTGCCTATTGAAATACCTAAAAATTATGTATATTTTTGCTTGGTGAAGCATGGAACTACAGAAAAACATAATAGGAGGCAATGCTTCTTGGATCATCCATCCAGTACAGAAAAAAGCTCCTCAGGGTAGTCATTCTAAATACCTCTTAAGTTTCATGTACAAATCTTAAGTGTGCCCCCAAAAAATGATGAAAAAAAATTGGATGCAACTCCTAACGATGCACCTCCTCCTTGATGTGTCTTGACTGCTCAGTAGGAGACTTTGCTAGATAAACTTTACACAACCAAAATCCTCAGTGATGCTATTTTTGCTGCCATGGCTGTAAGAAAAATTTGATCCCAACTTACCCTAGTTACAATACGATTTTCGATCCATGCTTCCATTCTGATGGTGTCAATTCCACACTAAAAAACCTGAATGGAGACGTGCATCAGAAAAAATTAGTAGATTGCATTACCCTGAAAACAAATAAATACAGTTATAAATGATAAACCTCCATGCCAAGGTCTCATGATGGTTCATGAAATGGTATTCTCAGCAGGAACTTATTATGATCAGATGCTTAAAGAGATCCATGCTTGGCCTACAGACAGTTGTATTGTCTTGCACTGAATTAGCTGGACCTCTACACCATGCCACCATCAGCTGAGACATGGATTTTATCATAATCCTGAAGGGCATCAGAATGGTAATGCTATGATGACAACACATGGGGAAGACAACCCTCCTATTATTTCCTTTTGGAACGAAATACAATGCATTTGGTGATCCCACGTGTCAGAGCAATGTTTTCCCTAGAAGGGGAAGTATGGGGGTTTTCTGTGAGCATCGTCAAAGCATTTTCTCATGTCAGAGAACCTAGTGTTTGCAGTTCAGCATCCCTCTTTAAAACAATGCAAGCTCTATAAATTTATTTAAAAAGTTTCAAAAAAGAAACATGAATTACCTTTCTAATGGAAGGCTTTGGGAGTCCTCCAACAAAGTAACTTTGAGCTAAACCTTGATTCTTCGCTTGCACTGCAGAGAGAATTTTCAAAAGACATTTCAAAGAAAAATGATATTATTTCAACAAATATCTTATCAATAACACCATGGATAAAAGGGATAGTTGCTACAAGCACAACCATCCACAGGTGCATAGATAAATATTAAGCTACATAAAAAAAAAAAAAGTGAACCAAATACAGATATAATCGTTTGAGTTGTCAATATATAAGTAGATAAGGTGTTTCATTAAGATGAAATTATTGTTTGAACCAAGTTAGAATACATAAAGTCAGAACAAATCATTTTCCACTACCACAGATGGAGTTGTGACCTAGCATGCAATCATTTTGCTAACAATGGAATGCCTATATATAAAGTTCAATTTGTCTCATCATATATGTGGATAAAAATAAAGAAAAGTGCATATACGCCTGTTGCCTTGCTCACCCCTGAATCGGGCTTGCCTTGCTGCGCTGGAAAGCTCCTCAGCCGGCTAACCTGCAAAAGGTCCCCTGGGTGCCGGAGATGTTCCGGCGGGGGACACTCCGATGCTTAAGTTAATAGGGGTTTTGGAGCAACAGAGTGAAGAGAAACAAAAAATGAGCGGAGAATGGAGAAGAAAGAGTCTCTTACCCATGCGAAGGCCCCCTGAACACCTTTTATAGGCATAAGATACTGCCAAAATCCATTAGAGGGCCGAGACAAAGTCCCTGAAATACCCCTGGGAGAATTGCAGTAATGGCCAGTTGGCATAAAGTCGTGGCTACGTTGAAGAATCCGTTGCAACGGAATTCTGGTACCAGCTGGAGGGAATCTTCCAGAACCTTCAGGCGCTCCCTCGAACGTGGATCAAGTTGGTCAGCCTCTGGTTGGTCGGCCTCTGGTAGGTTGGCCTTCGGTTGGTCGGCCTCTAGTAGGTCGGCTACCATTAGGTCAGCCGGTCTTCAGGCGGGCCCTAGAGTAACCAGCCCAATAGCCAGTCAGCTCATTGAACCTTCAGTGGGGAACATGCGAGGATCTCCAGAAGAGCCGATCGGTGGGAACTTTAACCGGTACCAAGCGGCTGAACGCTTCGTCCGATCCAACACAGGCCGGTCGGATGGATATAACAGTTGCCCCCCTGCTGTTGGGCTTTGAGGAGGTACGTGACCTCGATGTGCAGGAGCATAGTATTTGGTACAGGCTGCGCCCGTATTCTTCAGGCCAAAAGGCATCATCCTGTAACAATACAACTCCCTGTCCGTAACGAAGGCCGTCTTCTCCTCGTCCTCGGGGTGCATCCTAATCTGGTTGTACCCCGAGAACGCGTCCATGAAGCTCAATAGCTGGTGGCCGGCTGTGGCATCCACCAGCTGGTCAATGTTTGGTAGGGGGAAGCTGTCCTTCGGACAAGCTTTGTTGAGGTCCGTATAATCCACACAGATCCTCCACTTCCCACTGGCTTTCTTTACCATAACAACATTGGCAACCCACTCCGGATAGTGGGATTCCCTAACAAACCCGGCATCAAGGAGTTTTTTCACCTCTTCTTCAATGGCCCTTTGCCTTTCAGCGGCAAAGCTTCTTTTCTTTTGCCGAACGGGCCTATACGTCGGATCGACCTTGAGTTGGTGAGTAATGACATCCGACGGGATGCCTGGCATGTCCGAGGCCGACAAGGCAAAGACATCAGGGTTGCTTCTCAAGAACCCTATCAGCTCCTGCCGGGCTTCTTCGCTTAGTGTACTCCCAATTTGAAGCACTTTAGTAGGATCTTCTCTTAGTGGAACAAACACCACCTTTTCGACTGGCTGACCGCAGTCATCAGCCTCATCCCTGGGATCCAATTCGAGTGTGGGGCGCCCCTCCAGCTGCCTATCATGAATGGCCAAACATTGTTTGACCATCCTGCAGTCTCCCCTCAGTTCCCCAACCCCGTTACGAGTTGGAAACTTTGCCAGTAAGTGGTAAGTGGATCCGATGGCACGGAACTTGTTAAGGGCCGGTCGACCCAGGATGGCATTGTACGCCGAGGTCGTACGGACGACCACAAAGTTGACGAGAAAAGTCCGTTGGCGAGGTTCTGTTCCTAGGTTTACGGGTAAGATGATTTCTCCTTCTACCCCAACGAAGTTTCCCCCGAAGCCAGTGAGTGGCACCAAGAAGTCCCGCAGCCTTGACCTAGACAAATTCATCCAAATAAAGGCATCGTACAGCAAAACTTCTGCACAGCTTCCATTGTCAATAAGGACATGTTTTACATTATAACTGGCAATGATTGCCGACACAACAACAGGGTCATCCCCTGAGAGATGTGGTTCCAACAGATCTTCATCAGAAAAACTGATTATATCAGAACCCCTGGGCCTCTTCACAATGTCTTGGCCCCCTCCATACCCTTAGTCGGACCTTCGGTGCAACATGCCTACACCTCCGCCCGTCGGACGCTGATTGGAGAGCTCGGCCTCTTCAGGTGGGTCTCTGACAGTGGAGGCTTCAGCCCAATCCCGGCGGGGACGGACGTATTTGCTCAGGTTCCCTCTCCTGATGAGGCTTTGATAGCATCCTTCAGTTGGAGGCACTCCTCAGTATCGTGTCCATGATCCCTGTGGAACCGACAATACTTATTCTTGTTTCTGGCGGCAGGGGGGCCCCTCATTGGTCGAGGCCTTTGGAAGTAAGCCTCGTTCTCGATTTTCATGAGAATTCTCCCTTGAAAGGGAGAGGGATGCATAGGTCTCAAACTTCTTAAAGAGGTCTCTCGGCTTCGGCGCCGAGTAAGTCGGCTATCGTCATCGGGAGGTCGGACTATGGGGGCTTTGTCGCTCCGCTTCTTAGTGGTTGACCTCCCCTTCACTTGGCAGCGGCTTGCAGATTGCTCCTCGGCCAGGGCATACTTGTGGACCCTGGTCAACAGCTCGGTGTAGTACTTTGGGAACTTCTTGTCCAGGGAGAATGTAAGCCTGGACGACCGAAGCCCTCTCTTGAAGGCGGACATTGCTACCGCCACGTTCAAATCTGGGACCTCCATGGCCGTTGAGTTGAAGCTGGCCATGTAGTCCCGGAGGGTCCCCCTCCTGGAGTATGAGGAAGAGGCAGTCGGTGTTCTTCGGCGCTCAACTGCATGTCCTGAAATATGACAGAAAAAGAGTCTCGAGTTGAGAAAAAGATCGGATGGCCGCAAACCACATCTGGGCAGCCTTCTTCAGAGTAGCTGGAAAGGCGACACAGTAGAGGGCGTCGGAGGCGCCTTGTACCATCATATAGGCTTTGTAGATGCCCAAATGATCCAGTGGGTCGATAGTACCATTGTAGGGGTCCACCTGGAGAATCTTGAAGTGTCGGGGAATAGGCTCTCCCGAGATTTCGACAGAAAAAGGTGGGCGGGTGTCGTAAGCCTGCCCCCCTTCGGCCTTCTGCCGTTCGATAATCTCCGCCATGTGCTCTTCCATGCGCATGATCTTACTGCCGTAATCGCGTGGGTCTTCAGCAAGGCGCCGACCACCGAGGGGAGCGGAGTCAGCGAAAGATGGGGAGGCCGACCTCGCCCTCTTCCCGCTAACGTGAGCCCCCAAAGACCTCCGGGGCTCCGGAGCAGCATGGGAGAGAGGTGGCGGCTCCTCCGGCTGCTGACTCCCCCCGGCAGCCGATTGGTGGTTGATGCAGGAGGCCGCGGGCGGCTGCCGCCGGTCGTCAGCCACTTCTTGAAAACGCTGGACCGCTGAGGTGAGTGTTTCGATGCGGTTTACCAGCATCTGGAACTGCTGCAGCCCCAGAGTGATGGTGGGTTTGGCAGCAGTGGCTGCGGCGTCCTCTCCGCGAGGTACTTCAGGCCTGTGGGGAGAATGCCTCCCTCTGGCGAAGACACTTTGCGTTCTTTCCCTTGCCATCCGTCACTTTCTTCGGTCGATCTCTCCTTTTAGAGTAAAGAGCGGAACGAAGGTTCAGCTAGCCCTCCATATAGCGCCAATCTGTTGCCGCGCTCATCGCTGAACCGGGCTCGCCTTGCTGCGCTGGAAAGCTCCTCAGCCGGCTAACTTGCAAAAGGTCCCCTGGGCGCTGGAGGTGTTCCGGCGGGGGACACTCCGATGCTTAAGTTAGTAAGGATTTTGGAGCAACAGAGTGGAGAGAAACAGAGGAGCGGAGAATGGAGAAGAAAGAGTCTCTTACCCCTGTGGAGGCCCCCTGAACACCTTTTATGGGCGTGAGAAACTGCCAAAATCCGTTAGAGGGCCGAGACAAAGTCCCTGAAATATCCCTGGGAGAATCGCAATAATGGCCAGTTGGCATATAGTCGTGGCTACGTTTTAGAATCCGTTGCAATAGAATTCTGGTACCAGCTGGAGGGAATCTTCCGGAACCTTCAGGCGCTCCCTCGAACGTGGATCAAGTTGGTCGGCCTCCGCTTGGTCGGCCTCTAGTAGGTCGGCTACCGTTAGGTCAGCCGGTCTTCAGGCGGGCCCTAGAGTAACCAGCCCAATAGCCAGTCAACTCATTGAACCTTCAGTGGGGAACATGCTAGGATCTCCAGAAAAGCCGATCGGTGGGAACTTTAACCGGTACCAAGCGGCTGAACGCTTCGTCTGATCCAACAAAGGCCGGTCGGATGGATATAACAGGCCAACTTAAACAAACATGACAAATGTTGAGAAAAATGTGCTGTTGCATTGATTCATTTACTAATCTAGGGTCTTCTGAACTAATGGTGTTAGCTGCATAACAATGGATACCATAACATTTTGCAAAAACTTTTGTTAACCATTAAGCACTTGCTTATTAACTTAAAGTATAGGTGGAATTTATAAAGATCATGACACATGGATCCGCTTAGAGCTGCAATGCAAGAAAGCACTCAGAACATTAGAACATTATGACAAAATGCTTCACACCACTGACCAATTTTCTTGCCCAAACTGGAGGATGCTTGTGAATTTAACTTAAATTAAGTTTGTCATTTGAGGACTCATAATTTGATATGAACCATAGAGTACTACTTGATGGACTTACTGTAATGGTGGAATTTATGTAGTTCACAAGATATACAATTTTCCAATATATCAGAAAAAATAGATAGAAGTACTTCATTGAAAAATTACAGCAAGAATTATTGGATCACTTACAGATTATCTTCACCAGAATTGCAGGTGACTTGGGAAACTGATCTAGAATGTAAATTGTAAGGATCGTATGTGCAGAAATATGTTCCAGATGCTCCCTTCTTGGGAACAGACAATTCCAGTTTGTTGTGTGGCTGGACCCTTAAACAGATTGTATGAGAACCATCAGATGAAAATAACTTTCTTTGAAGTTTCAATGTCCGTGAAAAACAGCTTGGCTGAGTTTCGGGTTCTTGGATGCTAACATATGGAACCTCTTCACCCACTTCCGTTGAAAAGTCAGATTCTAACTTGCATCTTGTTGGCAGGTCATCTAGTACAGATCTATCAGATGCTGTAGTTTCAATGCTTTGAGCATTCCCTTCAGCATTTCTACTGGTGACTGCTTTTGCATCATGAAAGTCATGCAGTGATTTACAATCAAACTGCTGAATGGAAGGTGGCAACTGTTGCCCATGATGAGATAAATAAACTTTGAAAGATGTCTCTCTTCCTGCAGATGTTTCATTTTCATCTTCTGACACCGTTGAACCTGAATTTTCTTTCTTCCTACCAGAACAGCTCAGCAAACTAAATGATAGCTTCTTCCATTTGGCATCCCTTCTCATGGATGCTGGGACAAGTTTGACTTTAATATCTACATTGCAACCCAGAACATGCTGAAGTAGATTTGCAATTAGGTTCTGTGATTTCTCTGCCCTGGATACATGATCAGGATGACAGAATTCAACTTCAGCAATTGCTAGACCTGAAATTTCAAAGATGTTACTAATTATAGCCTTCTTACCAAGAAAAAAAAATTCAAGGCGGCAAAAGCTTAAACACAGTAAGACATTCTAATAGGTTAAACATCCTCAAAAGAAATGCAAAACTTCAAACCACATTGCAGCTTTGCTCTATGATACAATAATGCCACAGAGATAATATAGTGGATATGCATGACAACCATTACAAATGAATCTTATGAGAAATGCAGAGATGACAGTACAGTAGTAAAGCAGATTATACCCGGTGGAAAGTCAAGCAACTGATCTACCATTTTCACCATTTAGCAGGTTATGATTCAGAAATTAATAATGAAATGGAATTTGACAATATGTAACAAAAATTACTGAGGAAACCAACATTAGCCACAAAACCTTTCAAAAGCCCAGCCATAACAGCCATCGGAACCCAAAAGTAAATGCAGAGAGTCCAATCATAGATCAGAGTAATCAAACACATATGACTGAACCTTCCAGAAAAATTTATTCTTCAAGTAGCAACGAATTAAAAATAGTTAGTTCTAAATGGTCATTATTCTTCGCAGTTTCTCTTAGGGGCAAAAAAAAAATATCAATAATTCTGGTACTACTTTGAAATCCTAGATCTATGTTTCACATATTCCTTGCATAATCTTATTGGGGAGGGGCATTACATATGAGGGGATATTGTCTATGCTACATGTAAAATGAGAATTTCATATCCTAGTATTGTGATGAACCATAATGCAACCATACATAACTTTTTAATGGCAAACCTACCACAAGATGCGAAGCCAAAGAAAAGAACACAAGTAATCAAAGAGAAAAAGGAGAAGAAGGTAAAAGGAGAAGAAAGTGAATTCTACATCATTCGAACAAAATCCTCTAGGCATGAGAAAGAGAGAGTGTTCAGTGTAATTATTCTTCTACCCATCATAAGTACCTCAAAGTAGTCTACTTAATCTAAAAACAAGAGCAATCATGTACTAAACCCTGAAAAGAAAGCTCTCTTAAAACTCCAGAAGAAGCCTGTCAAGATGTAAACACAAACCCTACAGAAGACATCCTATAACAATTATTTCAAGAGGAAAAATCAAATCAGGAAATCAACCGCCCCATTAGATCAAACACAAAATCATAGGAAACATATGGACCCTAAAAAGAAAAAAAGAGTCTTTCAAAATTGTGTGAGAAAACAGCATATCAACTCAATGAATTTCTTATTATATCCTTTCTACTGGTTCACAACATGACACTCCATGACTCTTTCTCATATCATGACCTTTATCACCACATCTTCAACAAAGACTTCCAAGCATAGGTTATTGCCAAAACTTGTTCAGTATCACTACAAAGGCCTCAACTCAGTATACTAAATGTTGATGTGTGCTGGCCCTGTTTGATGCATTGGAATCCTTGCCAGATGTATAGCACTTTGACTATTAAAAACATGTTCATCTTCTCCAATGTGATTAAAGCACCTATTGACCCTTCAACCATAGGGCCTCTTAGTTACTTCAAACATTGCTATGTATGGTAAACAACTCAAAAAATTACCTGACAGCATGGAATTCTGAATTGACCTAGCCACCATCAATGATGACCTATGGGCTGTCCTATGCCCTAGCTTAGCTAACCAGCCACACCGGTCAGCAGAATAAATGAGGTAATATCAATGCAAGTATTTAATATACAAAAGCACTAAGCTGCCAGATATTGTGGTGGATTCACCTTCATTGACATGGACTGCTGATAAGTACCCTTCTTTATGTAAGAAGTTTTTTAACGAGTTTGATTGACATTTGGTTAAGGCTTCCTTCCAGATGTTCTCCAGTTTTTTTCTGATGCAATGTCTCTCTGAACAGTTTGACTTGTTGTGGTTGCACGTGTAACAAGCAGAGCTCTTTAAACTCCCCCTTGGTGAAGATATGCTTGATACCTTGTCATCTGCATTCCACAAATAATATTGCATAAGATATGTTATTATTAGAAATATAACTGAGCCACCTTCATTTCCAAAATTTGAGAATCTTAAGAGTACAGAGATTTGATGCTGACAAAAATTAGCTAGTTCCTGGGAGTCAATCAATAAGTATTACAAAGAATTGCTTTCCCTAGAGGTAAACAAAAACTAAACTTTACCTCTTACCTCTCATGTATGTTATTCTTGCATAGGCCTGTGAATCACTAATTTCCATTAGAGGAGAAGATTCTCCAGTGTTGAACTGCAAAAGAGCAACCGTAAGCCATGTGGACTGATTTTTTGATGCCCTCAATTGCTTCTCAGTTTCAGAAAGAACTTTTAATGCATGCCTCAGTTTCTGCATGCCAATCTCAGCAACTGCATACAAAATCAGTATGCTGTATAAGAACCAATTTCAAAGGATTTATGAAAAGATACGTCGAACACTAATTGCAAAATATACTAATGAAACAGATATAATCTACAAGAACGTGTGCATGCTCAGGAGATTGGAAATGTGTAGTTCCAAAAGAAAGATGGCATGGTTGTTGCAATGGAAATTGCAAGAAATAAGAAACTCAATTTTGACACGCAGCACTATAGAGGAGTTCAATACAGTGATTCCTATTAAAAAAAAGTTCAAACTATAAAAAGAAGTCAAAAGGAAAATTTAGAGGACCCAATGCACAAGAACCTGAAATTTCATTCATGTTTACCCTTCCTCTTCACAGGATTGTACTGTGAGGCAGGGAAGGTCACATAAGACCCTTACAAAGCTCATGATGGAGATCCAAAATTGCATTATGATCCAAACTGGTTTTAAACACCTTGGTATGAGGGTGTACTGATATTTCAATGGAATGGTATGCCCCATGCACCATCCTACCAACACGCAAGACACTTGGGATCAAGGTTTTCGGAACTAGTACCGGACACTATTCTAGCCGGTTGGCAACATGAGTCGGTACGGCCCATACCGAACTGGACCGGTGTGAACTGACACGAAAATGAAGGGACGAACCGGGAAAGAGGAAGAGAGAGAAAGAGAGGAAGAGAGAGAAAGAGGAGAGGGAAAGAGAGGAAGAGAGAGAAAGAGGAGAGGGAAAGAGAGGAAGAGAGAGAAAGAGGAGAGAGAAAGGGAGAACAATGCCCCCAAAAGGCTAATGATGACCTGTTAAGGCCGCTAGAGGGCTGCAGAGGCCTTCTCGGCTCCGTGTTGCTTGGTAGGACTTTTAATCGAGATAGATAAAGAGGGGAAGATAAAGGTACCGGATAACGAGGAAGATGTCGGAGATGGTGGTCAGAGAGTCGCTAGGGGTCGCTGTGGCCATCGGGCAATGGGAAGGGCTCCCAAGGAGCTGCAGCAGTAGAACAAGGATGAGAAACCACTGTTCATGATCTTTTTTTTTAGAAAACGATGATGAACAGTAAAGTCGGCAATGAGTTTGCCAGCTTCTCATCGCTGTTCATTTCTATTAAAAAAAATCTAATGAATAGGGGCTTCTCGCCCTTGTTCCGAATCTGAAAAGGCCGCAGGAGCTTTTCCGTCGCTTGGCGACCACAAAAACCCCCAGCAGCTCTCCAGCACCCTTTGGTGCCTTCCCTATATTCCGGTACCCTCGCTCCGCCTCTCTACCTCTCTTGATTAAAAGCCGATAAAAATGACATGGAGGCCTCCATAGCCCTTTGGTGGGCCACCGCTGGCCCTCTAGCACGTCATCCGCCCTTTCCCTTCCCTCCTTTCTCCTTCTCTTCCTCTTTTTCCCTCTCCCTTATCTCGCATTCTATTTTCCATGCTAGAACCATTTAGATTTGCTGCTAATACGGTTCAAAATGCCCCGAACCAACCGGTTTGCTCCAGTTGTGAAAACCCTACTTCGGACACTCAGGATAGGCACAAGTCAAATGTGGTTGGTCTATGAAAGGTACCCAGAAATAGGCTTTAAAGCCTAGAATAAGCTGGTTGAAGACAACCAGTCCTATTAATTAAATGGTGGGGAAGGAACCCTAATTCCCTGTCTCCTCCTTAGGATGCTTGGATGGCTACAATTTCCCTCTTTCATGCACATGGGGCAATTGCCTTAACCAACTAGCCCAGATGTGCAAGGCAATAGTGGAGTGGCTATGAACCACCATGAACTACCATGAATGGAGCCTATTGCCCCTCATGTGTCTCTTCCTCCTCCATCACCACACCACTACCACCTCCTCCAGCCAGCCCACCACCTCCTTCTCCAGCACCGCCCCTTCTCTGGCACTGCCTTGTCTTGTTCCACTGTGTTTTGGTGTCCCACACCTTGTCCCATTTTGGCAGTATTTGAAACAATGGTTTCTATGGATTTACTTATAGTAGCGAAATTTCTATAATATAGTTAAATTTCTATATGTATTTTGTTTGATTTTCTAGTTATATGTGGTAAACCAAAAACTTAGATTAAATGATTATAGATGTCATGTAACAACTTGACAGGCCTAATTATTGGTCATAGCATTATTCATGCCTTCACGATATGAACAATCACGTGGGAGTCAAAAATTCCTATTAAGTGTTTTCTCTGTTATATATAAGGTCCTTAATATTTTATGTGACATAGTTGGATGATTGACTAATGTAAGGGATATTTTCTTTACATAGGAATTACCACATATCAGAGCTTATATGATGAGAGTGTAGATATCAAGAAAGCAGGAATATAATAATCTTGATAAAAATTAGTGTTAGGAGAGGAGTCTATTAATATCATTAAAACTATATTTATCCATAGGATTAAAATAGGGTGGTTAACATAGAGAAGTGAAATTAGGAGAATATGTGATCATAGGATACCTACCAATCTGAAGAGAAAAAAATATAGGATAACCATACAATTAGCTATGCTTTATGATACATAATGTTAGATAGTTAATAAACATGTGCACAAGATGAGTGTGATCAAAACGAGAATGTTGAGATTGATGTGTGACAATGCAAAAAAAGATAGAATAAGAAATGAAGTCATCCAAAAAAAAGTAGCAATAACACCAATTAAGGATAAATTGAGAGAATGATAATTTTAGATAGTTTGGACATGTTCATCGTAGACCAAAGGATGTAGCAATATGAATGAGTAATTTGATATATGAAGGAAAGAGAGATAGCAGTAGACCGAAAATCATATGGGATCAAGTATGAGGACCTGATATCACTACCTATTTCAAAAAGTCTGCCCTAAACAATGCAGAATGGAGAAAAAGGATTCATGTAGCTGACCCCAGCTAGTTTGGCATTAAGGCTTAGTTGAGTTGAATTGAGTTGAGTTTAAGGAATGTTTTATTGTTATTTGTTTTTGTGGTGTAATTCTACAATTGAGATGTGAGAATTTCAAAGACTAGATCTAATTCCTAGTTATCAGAGTAAGTTCGGCACTCTCCTTCCTCTTCCCTTGGACTTTTTCCTTTCCTCCTTTTTATTTCTCATTCTGCTCATAATCCACCTTTCCTCTAATTGTTCATCAAAAATATCATTTTATGTCACAAAGATATTTCATATCACATACATCTCAGATTTTTTCCAGGACTTTCCAACAAACGTTTTATTTCAACTATTCAATTCCATAAACCAAGGTTTGTTGTCTTAGTGCTAAAACCCATACCGATACCATCCTATTACAATATTGATACACCTAACTCAGCATATTGTGTATCAATATGCTCCCCATACTATATACCAGTCTGATACCGGTACAGTCAGTATGCACCAGTACCCATCAGTATGACAAACCTTGGCATAAACCCTTAAGAATCCAATTCACACCCCAGAATCCTAAAGGCTAGGTTAGATATTAGTCATCTATTACCTATTTACTCTTAAAACATTACCTTTTTAGTTCAGTTTTATGGAAAACTCATGTCTTAAAACCTGAAATTCCAGCAATATACAGATTTTAACCTTATCCCAAACACTAATAAGGTTTCTTTCCTCACATGTCTTACATCAGCTTGATTTATGTAACATATAATTACAGCTGCAAATGGGCCAAGTCAACCTATGACTAAACCAAGTCCCAACCCTATCTGTATTTGAAGATCCATGGGTTGGGTCAGGTTCAAAAATTGGGCCCAATCCAAGGGCCAATGGGTCTGGGTGACATTTTTTTCAGCCTGACCTAGCCCAGCCCGGCTGTATGTCATCTAGGTCTAATTGTGTCAACAAAAAATGGGCACAATCTAGCTTGACCTAAGAACTTGAATCATATAAACCTCCTCCTTCACTCTGAATATCTTTCGCAAGTCATTAACTGAACTCTCATTTAAACTAATTCCTCTTTTTCATCTCAACAACCACATCTTCTCTCATCAATTTTCACTTAATTATATTTAAACATTCACATTTCATTGTTTATTTTGGTGGATTCTCATTTATAATGGCCCCTACTAATATGAATATATTAAAAAATCATAGTTTGTAAACTTAAGAATGAACAATTACTTGGATAAAATTAAAAGTTTTTGAATGAAAATTCAAGTTGGTTATTTTTTGTTGATTTATTGTTTAGTAATTTTATATTTAATCTTCAGCTATTATATTTTAGCTATAAAAGAATAGCGAGATGCATGACTCAAATTGCAAACCCAACCCCACCAGTCCCATGCAAACCTGAACGTTTTGGGTCAAGTCCTGGTAATGCTCCCCCCCCCCCCCAACACACACACAAAAAAAAACACTAATCAGTTAATGGATTAGGTTCCGGTCCAAAATCATGACTCTTGAGACTATGGTCAAGCATGGGCCAATTCAACCGCCCTTTGGGTGGATAGCATGAAATATATACACAAATTCTCATACTATGTCAGCATTGAGGTGTGCCTTGAGGGTAGAAAAGAACAAAAAACAAATGGCTCACAGATAGCCCGCATAAATAACACTATAATATAAGCCATGTGGTTGAACAGCAATATTCACCAACACCCATGTTTTCCACTATCCTACAAACTCGATATCTGATCCCAGAACCTCGCTTCTTCTTGTGACATCCTTCTATTGACTCACTCCATATCTTTTACACAGCATTAGTATTTTAAGTGGTGCATATGGAGATGCAGTCATCTGACTGCACTGCACACCCGGTATGCAGCCTGTTATCACGTTTGCCCATACAATCAAGACAGACTCAGATGGAAGACAAATATGGTTTTGTTAATAACTGATATAAATACTGCTAGTACTAACTAGTACTAGTAAGTACCAAGTACTAAATGTTAGTCGTCATTCTTTAAAAAGTTGTTATTGTTATTATTTGTTATTATTGTATTTTCATGTATCTCTAGATATTTTAGAAAAAAATGAAAAGCACATGCGCCAATATGCTGCATATGTGTTGTGTGGTCCCTTCTAATGCATGACACAGCCTCTTAAAACACTGCAGAGCATGAAAATCAGCTAAACAAGAGGTGCAGAAATGAGATTGGCTTTTCTACCCCTCCCTAATTTTTGGGTTCCTAGGATCTTCACTTTCAGTGCTTGTTCATCAAGCATCCTCAGGAGTCAAGTATATTCTTCGTAAAGTCTTCAAAATTGAGTAAAGTCTTTAGGCCAAAGTAAGTGCTCATGGCCTAAGGTGCTCATTCCCATAGAGGTGGTTTTTGTGGTTGTGTATAGGTGGCTATAGGTCATGGTTTACTTCATCATATGATGATGATAAGTAATCAGCATTATCTATATGCTAAATAGTTAAGGATAATAGGATTATCATGATAATTTGGGCAAAAAGGTTGTCAGAAAGGCAATTCACTTATTAATAAGTAGAGAGGACTTTTTGAAGTAGTATTTTCATGGAAGTTTTCATCTTCCTTACCAAGGATTCAGGTCCCGGGGGGATATTCCATGGAACATTGGGATGGGGTACCATCTCATGTATTGGGATAGGATGTCCTGCCAGCATCCCAGCATCCCAATCGAGACACCTTGGAACATCCCCTATCCCAAGTGTCAAGACTGGATGGAATGCCAATGCATCCCGTTTAATGGAAAAACCGGGACAGCCCCATCCCACGGGATTTAAAACTTTGTTCCTTACAAGATCTTCAGGTTTATAATTATCTTTTAGCCATGGGTCGACCAGAAGCCGATCACTGAACCAAATGATGTCATTTCAAAAAGTTTCTGGGCACTCAACCAAGGCAAAGAGGCTAAGCAAGATCCCTTGATGATGTCAAAGTGATGAAGTGTCTTAAGGGAGGCTCTTCTCCTAATAGGCAAAGACCAACCATGTCAATTGACAAAAATGTCCCTTGATGAACTTAGTGAATTTGATACACTTCCAAAGCATCCAAAGGACTTGAAATTGTACACTCACTCACTGGAAGGAGCTGACCGTTTCTCCTTTGATTTCCTCATGGCATTTATTGGGTGACTTCATGAATAAAACTCACAAAGACATGATGAAAATGTCTTCTAGCAAAGGCTAAATTAACATTGAAGCTCACTGAAAGGGGCAAGGGGCTTGCAACCAGTCCTTAGGTGCCCTCATGGCCTTAGTTGCTATGAAGAGGACCCAAATGTTGAAAAGATGGAACGGCCATGTACCAATCTCTCATAGCTAACGAACTTCCTAAGCTTCTTATGTCAAAAATTATGGTGAGGAGCATGAGGAATGTGAGGCTAAAGCACCTATGACAAAGGACAAAATATACAACGGTGGGCTTAATGAAGTTGATAGACAACTGAAGCTCTCAGACAACTGAAGCTCTCAAAAGGCAAGAAATGGTGTCAATGAGGGATAAAAACTAGAATTCCTCCCATTGACATGGTTGCTTTAACAATCCAGGACCACATCCATAAGGGCTAGCCAAAAGATATTATTTAGGTTCCTTGGCTTTGTACAAGTACCCAAGATCTACCCAAGGTATTGCCAATGTGGGAAAACACACATGCCTACATGGATCCTCACATGCTCCTATTTCAGCCCCGGTATCCTCGCTAAGCTAAGAATCCAAACCCACTTAATCCAATTATAAATACTACAAATCCAATTACAAATACCACGATGAGCTCATCGTTAGTCTAGATGGGCCAGTACTATAATGTCTCCTAGTCCACATGGGCCATGGACCATATCTGCTATGATACTATTTTCATAGCCCTAGACCTCATCCAAAAAAGCTAGAAGAAATCTGTTATTTGGATTTCTTGACCCTTTATAAGCACCCAAGATCTATCCAATACATAGCCGATGTAAGACAAAACACATGCCCGCACGGGTCCTCACATGAAAAATCCAAGTGGTAAAAAACTAAAAAATGTCCACTTGCAAAATCAACAAAGTCGATAGACTTTCAAGCTTTCAATTAGTTGAAAATTGTTTTAAGACTCATGGCAAAGTCCTCTATGTATTTTGTTGAAAACAAACTGCTGATTAGGTCAGGGAGAATATGACCATATGCATTTTCAACAACATCAATGGACTTATTAGGGAGGGCAAAAGTCTTGACTGCCTATTCTTTTATAAGTTTTCTCATGGCCCTGGTTCATGAGGATTGATCAGATGGAAAGATGATGACAGTATTCTTTGGTGATCTTAATTATTAGAATCACCATTAGGCTTCCAATTTACATGAAACTTCGTAGGTGCCTTCACAGAAGAATGGAGGATACTTATTCCTCATGTTGGAGGAGTTCTTTCGATGGCTCTAACAAAGAAAGGAGTTCCTCCAACCTTCAAATTAGTCAATTTGCCCTCAACCTTTAAACATTTTGGTAATTTTTAAACCTCTGGTCTACAAGAAAATCATCCAAACACCAACAGTGCTTAAGGTGTTTTAAAATGTGCCAATGGTTGGAGCAATTTAGTAATGAGGCCAACAATGCCCAAAAGTGAATATTTGCACTTATCAGGTAGATGAGTAGATCGATCAGCTTCTTACATGTTTGAATGGGCATAAAATGGCTGAAATGAGTCATTTCCTCAGTTGATAAGGCTCTCATAGAATATGAGCTAAATCATGTGCCTAAGCTAGGATAATAAAAGATTCAACAAAGACTAGAAAAATCAGGAAAAAAAAAAAAAAACTAGAATGTTTTGACAGAAACAATGCTCTAAAATTTGACATAAATTGCAAAATCAAAAGCAAAATGTTTCAGCTTAGGCCAAAATTAGACCAAAAGTAGGGTTAGTAATTGATGGATCCCCATCTAGTGTTTGCATTAGCCTTTTATGCCTCTCTTTTTTCCATTTAGCCATTTTATCTTTTCCTAATGCAAGAAAGCAGTGTATCTAGTTTGAATAAAGCTTTTGCAAGTTTACAAAAAATTAGATTCATTGCTAGTTGCTACAATACCTTCTAAAGAGATTTACAAGGAAAATCTTTTGATATAGGTTTCCTTACCCTAATAGTCAAATCTCATTGACATCTTGATTGCCATGTGTTGGATTAATATCAAACAATAAAACAAATAATGTGCTCATATTTCTTGACATTATATTTTATAAAAAAGTATCATTTGGATTTTCTTGATGCAAAACCACTAGCTGATTATTTTAATTTTTAATGATTTTCAACCTAAACTAACAGAATTGGAGCTGAGACCACCAACTCTGCTGTATTGAAGCCAAAACTAAAACTAAAACTGAGTTATTGAACCTTGACTTTGCAAAAAGAGGATAGAAATCTTACCACTACTTATAGACCCTCTGGAGGCCGCCAGAGGGCCCTTGCGCCCATTGGAGGGCCAGCAAGGAGGGGGGGGGAGTGGGGGGGAGAGAGAGAGAGAGGGGAGCAAGATAGACCCTCCGGAGGCCTGCCAAGGCCTGTGAAGGCCGAAATTCGCCAGTCAAAATAGGGATGGAAGCCCCTGTTTCAATTTTTTCTTAGTAGGTGAAGTCAGCAATGCCATTGCCAACTTCACTTAGATTTTTTTTATATTGCCAATAAATAGTGAAGTACGCAACAGGTTTGCTGGCTTCACTATGAATCAGCAAAAAAATTTAAAATCACGATTGATCAGCGGAAGGCAAAGAGGAGGAATCAAGCCTCCGTGGCCCTCTAGTGGTCATCGCAAGCCTCTCCACCCTCTCCTTCTCCTTCCCTCCCTCTCCCTTCATTCCCCTCTCTCTCCTCCCCCCATTTTCTCTCTTGGTTCGTAGTTCCTCACTCCTTCAAGGGCCTCCGGTGGCTACCACCGGCATCTCCACCATCTCCCTCCTTCCCTCCCTCTACTTCTCTCTTTGTCTCTCTTTTCCTTTCTCCAATTCTCCCTCTCCCTCTTTTTTTATCATGTCAGTTTGGGCCTAATACAGAATGATACTCTAGCATACCGAATCATATTGCCAATCAACCTAACATGGGATCCGATTTCGGCACGGTGAAGCTTGGTTCAAATCATTTACATCCTTAATTAAAATCCTATCAAAATCATCTATAGTTTTAAAAAAATTATAACTATCAACTAATAAATGAATATACATATATATATATATATATAAGAGAGAGAGAGAGAGAGAGAGAGAGCTAAACTTGACTTTACTCAAGGGGATCTCCACTCAAATCCAATCAAGTCTCCATTAATGGAGGTCCCACATTGATGATCCGAGCCGTTGGATGTGATCTACTATCTTTAAGCTATTTCAAACAACAAATCATGTGACTTAGAGATCCCTAGCCTATATCAAGCAATCAAAAAAAAACAAAAAAATTAATGTTATTTAGATTGTCCAATTTTTTGACTACTTGATGCATAGACTAAAGATTTTCAAATCTTATAAATTTTGGCATGCAAGTAATTTACAGATAATAAATCACTTCTAATGGCTTAGATCATTGATGTGAGACCCCGTCATCCAATCTACCCATGCCCGAATCTGCATGGAGATCCACTCAAGTATAGCCAAGTCTGGTTCCATATACATACAAGCATGCATACATACATACATATATGCACATATATATAAATAACATTACTAATGCTACTTTAAAAATAGCATGCCAAGAAATGAGCAACATGGGCTTTCACATCATGTTTCCAACAAACACGTCCATTGAGTTTAGTATTTTGAAAAGATGCACAGCAATTTCTTACCCAAAAAAGCATAAACAGCCATGAAAACTATAACTTCATCATTATATTCTTTCAAGTATCTAATTTAGTAGTATAAAATGATTTTACTGTGTTGTGTGTTTAAGGATAATTATTTGGCCTTTTATTCCCATCTTATTGATTAGAAGGATCCATTGTAGCTGGAGGAAATGCAATTTTCAGTTTTAAATAAAAATCAATAGAGTAAAATTTATTATTTCATAGGTATAGAATGACATTCAATGGATGACCAGAATAAAATGACTGCAGTATGTCTTAAATAAGGTGTCACAGACTGCAATGTATGGTTTTGCATCATAACAATACCTAGAGTCTAAGGAAGAAACTGTCAGACTCCATTTAATGATAGGAGAATGAGCTAAAAGAGATAAGTATCATAATAGGACTAGACCCTTGAGAAACAAAAAATGGATGCTTCAAGTTGACAGAACAGATAACACAGCAAATCATTAGGAAAAAAAAATCCCTAAATCAGCAGTTTATAAGTAACGGCAAGTGGCCTAGGACACATACAAGCATGTCTTCCAATAAAGTTCCTGCCAACTTCAGAAAATCCTGATTGGCATTTTCCAGCAAGAATATCCATAATAAGATTTGCAAGCTGTGATACTAACTGCAGAGGATCAACCCTCGAACTCATAAGCTCTCTTGCCCTCCTAACTGTATTAGCAGTGTCTGAAGACAGTGCTAGATCAAGCAAATCGAGCAACTCATCATCAGAAACAACTCCTATCTGCACAGAAGCAATAGAAACAAAAATAATACAACACTTCTTTTGGACTACTTGTAGAAGACATGTAACATTCATAACAACTGCAACCAAAGATAACCAAGTCACAGCCAGTAAGCATGGAAATTAATGATTATTACTCACCAGCTCATATGCAAGAGATACTGTGATTCTCTTCCCAAGCAAGCTAAGCTGATCAAGCATTGTCTCTGCATCTCGAAGGGAACCATTAGATTTTGCAGCAATGAAGCACAACGCATCCTTCTCAAACTCTAATCCTTCTTCTATACAAATTTTTTGCAACCTGCAGACCATATCAACATCCTTTATCTTCGGAAAGTGGAACCTTTGGCAGCGGGCTACGGAATTACGTGGCAGCTCATCCAGGTCAGAAGTAATCATCACATATACCGCATTTCGAGGAAGTTCATCAAGACTTTTCAAAATGGCAGCCCAGGCCTCCCCTCCTAGGGACTGGCATTCATCAATTACGAAAACCTTAAAGCGTGAGGAAAGGGGAACAAGAGATGCACTCTTCACAAGAGCTTTAACCCTAGCTATACGATTAATTTTCACAGCATCCAACTCTTTGACATCCCTACATCTTCCAGAGAGTACAAAGATGCATTCGTGGCAGAATCCACATGGCTTTTCATCCTCAAAAGATAGGCAGTTCAAAGCAGCTGCAAAAATCCTTGCAGTTGATGTCTTACCTGTACCGCGAGGACCATGAAACAGATATATCGGAGCCACCTTTCCCTTGGATATGGCATGCAAAAGAGACTGAGAAACTACACTCAGCCCAACAAGCTCATTAAAGGATTTTGGTCTAAATTTCTGGCTCAAACTTCTTGGGCTCTCTGGATAGGGAGCAGCATCTCTGTAAGCTGTCTCTGTCCCTTCAGCAGAAAGCAAAGGTTGCTCCTGGTCTTCACTTTCAGAAGAAAAATTCCGGTCCCTGTATTTTGGTGTTCCTGACCAGCAGTAACTGATTCCACACCCATTGAAATTTGAATCAACAACATCATTGGATTTGATTTGGGTCTCCTCGGTTCCATGACCCAAGGTGCTATGTCTTGAAGCATTTGTCTGTGGTTCACTCAAAGACCTGCATGGACTTCCTACGCGGCTCAATGCAGTGGATGACTTCCTCAAATTGCCATGACGAGACTTTTTTACCATTGCATTGACCCTCTTCACCAATTCCCGGTCTGGTTCCCTATAAGAATCCACTTCCTCTTCCAAATGGTTTCTAGAATGTTCTACCCATGTAGAATGCTGTGATTTAAGTGGTCGGTCTCGACGAGTTTTATGAACTAGCTTGGTTCTTTTTGGATCTAAGCCCCTAATTTTAACTATGGACGATTTTTTGGAAGCAGTAGTTCTGTTTCTGGGTATTCTCGACCCATGATCCAACTCAGGATTACTTCCATGATCCTCAATTTCTTCTTTCAAATCACAGTTACCAGAATGAACTATAAGTTGTTTATCAGAATTGTTTAACGCTGGAGTTGCACCATTACAAGGATTTGTTTGCCAGTTTATATTTTCTGCAGCTGTTGAAAACTTGCTCATAGAAATGGTTGCTGGATCCCTTAGCGACCGAACTCTTTTGAGTGCCACCAGAGTTTTTGAAAGAGGGATTTCTACCGAATGCCGCCTTGCCTCAGACATCTTGAATTGCTCTTAGTTCTTTACATAGTCATAGCATATTTCCTGTATTATTTTTACACTCCTTCCTCCCCTATAAGGATCAAAGAACACAAAGCAGGCTGCATTGAGCCCATCTTTGAAAATTCTCCAAAATTGGATGCCTAGGCAAAATAAATCCAACCAAACAATAATTATTAGAAGCTGAAGTTTCCTTGAAAAACTTCAAAAAACTACTTTATCATACTAAGAATTTATTTTCCAAGTCATTATCAAACACTGAGGAGAAATTTACTAAAAAACGCAATCATTACATGAAAGTTTTATTAAAATATAGAATTTAGCAAGTTGCAAGTTTCATCGTGATAGTAATGGCTGCCAATATCCGTCAGGTTTTGCAGCGCCTATGAGTTTAAAAAGTTCAGCTGCGTTGACTACATGAAACAGAAACAAACCAAAATTTCAATCCAACATGAAATCAGATACAAACAAAGCAGAGAAGCTCACTCTCTCCCAGTAATGGAAATAGAATAAAGAAGGATTCAGCACGATATTTAAATAAAAAAGTATAGCCAAAAAAAATCGCAAAATACTGCGGAAATCAGCTTACAAAGCGAAAGAGTAGCAACATCAGAAAAAAAAGGACGGTACGTTTCCAAATTTCCCACCTGCTGAAAGATGAAAAAAATATCTGAAAACGAATACCAAAATCCCCCAAAAGCCCCCAAGTCAAAAATATCTGCCATAACAACCACCTAAGAATCCCTTCAATGCAACCAGAAACAGAAACAAAGATCCAAAGACAACAACATCAAGAAAATAAAGCACTCACCAGCCACAATGTAGCCCAAGAAAGTGCGCCCCCCAAAAACTCTTAACCCTAAAGAAGAGCGTGGAAGAGAAGGAGACTGACACAGTGACGCTAACCCTGGTTTTAGAAACCAGGGCCTAGAAAGGAATGGAACCGAGGGCCGAGTGGCAGGATGGTAAATAAGGTTCAACGGAGTGGGCAAGAGGAGGTGCATTGTTTTTGGCCGCGGGAGGAAGCGTGTGGGGGTGGGTTTCCAGAGATTCTGCGGCTCCTCCGCGACGTGGCTCGGCCTCGGGAAAGGCGCCGGGTTGGTAGTTCGGTAATTATGGCAGAAGACAGGGGGCGCCTTCGCTCGCTGCAAAAAGCTGCTATCTTTGTCGGTTAGGGGCAGATCTCCCGGGGGAAGAAGCCAACGTAAAATTTTTAACGGTTGCGGAAACGTAGCCGTGCCGTGTGAGTCCACCACACGGTGTGTGATTTTTTTTTGGTCTTCGCGGGAGCCGGTTCTATCGAGAGCTCATTTATTGGAGATATCAAAATGGGTTGGTTTCAAAATTTTGAAATGGGGTTGTGGTTAGGTTGCCTTGGATTCTGTTTTTTTCCTCGATATTTTATGCGTCACATGATTAAAAACTGTTTTACATGGCCATGTTACCCACCATCTCTAGGATCATGCATCCAATATATATTTTTAAGCGCCTAGGTTTTGGCTTATTTTGTACTCCAATATTGTAATATCTTTTTTTGGAATCGTGTGCATTGTATTTCAATTATTTTTATGCAAGTTGTTTCATTTTATATGTATGCTAGCTTGCATAAACCATCCATGAGTTTTTTTTTTTTTTTTTTTTCCATTTATCGATCATGCTTTTTTGTTAGAAAAATTCCGATCTAGAATTCATAAAAGGCAAAAGTAACATTGAAAAATAAATTTCATATTAATTTATTATATTAAGTATAAAAAATAAATAAAAGAGATGATAAAATAAATGATGAGTCTCATATTTATCTTTTTGAAATAAAATATTTCCACACGAAATTATTGAATGGA
Source organism: Areca catechu (assembly GCA_021397845.1). Taxonomy (NCBI): domain Eukaryota; kingdom Viridiplantae; phylum Streptophyta; class Magnoliopsida; order Arecales; family Arecaceae; genus Areca; species Areca catechu. The sequence continues at coordinate 118,949,409 of CM038044.1, read as the reverse complement.
GATAATCTGAAGATATTATTTTTTTGATAAAAATACTCTTATTTATATTATACATATTATATTAATCTAATAAATTTTATTAATAATATACTTTATTAATCTAATTAATATTGTATTATATTAATATAGTTAATTATACTAATATATATTAACATACATTATATTAATATTATAATAATCTGATATAAATATATTAATATATTGACTAATAATATTTACAAATAATAATATCTATATATAATATATTAATATTTCTATCAACAAATATTAATTAATAATAAATATTTAAAAATATTTATTAATTATTAATAAATCTAACATAGGATTTATTGATAATTAATATATTTATTTACACACCAAAACATACTAATATTTATTCATTGTGAGAAATATAATATATGCATAAATAATTTAAAAATATTTATTAACTTTTAACTAGTCAATATTGACAACATTTATGTAAATGGGCCATAATAGCAAATAAATGGATTAAGATAAAAAAGTTATTAAATGGATTATTTGTTCAAGGATATTATTAAAAATTTGACAATTTTTTCATATAAAATTAACTCTAATCAAACATAGTAATCATTTTATGATGTCATTTTCTAGAATAATTTTTCGATGTACCAAATATGGTAAATTTATTTTCTCTTACAACCATTTTTCTAGATAAATAATTTTTATAAATTATAAGATTATCCTATAATTTGACATATCTTAACTAAATGAAGTATATATCATAACAAAAACTTGCTGACATTGTAGTTTCAAGGAGCATATGAGAGAGAAGACACCTTGAAATTGAAAAACATACCTTACATGCTTCATATCTTTAATAAAGTTAAGATTACTTAATAAAATGTTTAAGAGAGGGGAAAACACACTTTGACATTGAAGAAATAAAACATAATATAATATTAGGATTATATAAGATTTAACATTTTATAAAATAAAATAAATAAAAATAAACAACCATATAGTCTAGCCATTTACTTAGAGAGAGAGAGAGCACTTTGTCATTTTAATCTTAAAGTAGAGTTTATTTTGTTGCTTTGTTATTTTATTATCATTACTTGTAATTATGTGTTACCATAATTATATTAAACCTTCAAAGAATTATGTGCTACACCAATTATATTAAACTTTATATAACACACACATACACACACATATATATCTTTAAATAAGCCAATCGATAATTATGTTAAATATTAAAAAAATGTTATTTTTTAAAATAATTCTAAATTAAATACATAGTTGCGATATCTATATGTTGTTATTCCTCATTTTGAATATCAAAAAATACATATATATAAAAGTTTTGTGGATTTAAAATTTTATTCTTTTATTTATTTTGCTTAGTAATTGTCGAATGAGAAATCCTATATGAACTCTTAAATAATTTGTTTCTAAAAATATTTGAATAAATTGAAGCAAATATATCATAGCCCTTGTGTTTATCCAATAGTTGGTGAAAAAACTAATAAAATTAATGAGATTTCTTACGTTGCAAAGAGTAGGAGAAGTACACAAAAACCAAGCTTTAGCAAGACAATGCTATTTGATGGATCATTAAGTCAAGCAAATTAAGTCTTTAGAACAGTCTTCCAATCAAAGGATTGGACACCAAGGATGAATTAATCGAAGAAAGAGGGAAACCCGTGGAGGACCTTGTGGCCATACCCCTGCATGACGGGGACCCCTGACATGTTATATAGATTGGTTTGAAATTAGATAAAGATACGAAGCAGTGCTTAATGGTCTTCTTATAAAAGAAACACTGATATCTTTGAATGGATTCTAATAGATATGCCAAGAATTGATTCCAAAATGATGACACACCACTTGAAGGTAGACCCAAATTATTATCCCATAAAGTAGAAGAAAAGAAGCTTCACATGAAAATGACAAAGAGCCATAGCAGAATAAGTGTAAAAGCTAACTAATGCCGAGTTTATCAGAGAAGTTGGCTACCCTGAATGGTTAGTCAATGTAGTACTGGTAAAAAAGACTAACAAGAAATGATGGATGTGCATAGATTTTACACATCTTAACAAAGCCTGTCTGAAGGGCAGTTATCTCCTCCCCTGTATTAATTAAATAGTAGATGTAATGGCCCGTCATGAACTCCTGACCTTCATGGTTGCATTTTTAGGATATAATCAAATCCTAATAGCACCCGAGAATGAGGAGAAAATCTCTTTTATTACTGACCAAGGTTTGTTTTGGGATGATGCCATTTAGTTTGAAAAACACAAGAGCAACCTACTACAGCTAGTGAACAAGATTTTCAGGGATTAGATTAGCCACAACATGGAGGTTTATGTTGATGACATGCTAGTTAAGAGTCATGCCTCTGGAGCCATGTAGAAGATCTTGAGAAAACCTTTGCCATGCTGCATCGATACCAGATAAAACTAAACCCTGCTAAATGTGCATTCAAAGTTACCTCTAGAAAGTTCCTCAGGTTTATGGTGTTTGAACGAGGAATTAAAGCCAACCTTAAGAAAATCCAGGCCATGAGATAAATAGCTTCTCCAAAGACCGTGAAAGATATCCAAAAGCTCACTAGATGAATTACTACCCTCGGTCGATTTGTTTCCAAATTGACCAAATGATGTTTACTCTTTTTCTAAATACTAAAAAGATTGAGGGATTTCCAATAGATCTAGGAATGTCAGAAGGCGTTCCAGAAGCTTAAAGCCTATCTTGGTACCCCTCCACTCCTTAGCAAACTGAAAGATTACAAGGAGCTATATCTATACTTGGTAGTTTTTCCTTCTTCCATTGGTTCTATCCTTGTTCAAGAAGGAGACTAGACATAAAAGCTAGTGTATTATGTTAATCAAGTTTTACAAAATGCCAAAACTAGGTATACCTAGCTGGAAAAGCTCATCTTTGCCCTTGTAATATCGACTAAAAAGCTTTAGCCATATTTTCAAGCCTATTTGATGGTAGTCCTCATGAACCAACCTCTTTGAATGATTCTACACTGATCTAATACTTTAGACAAGATGGCCGAATAGGCTCTTAAACTATTTGAGTTCAACTTGGCATTCTGCTCGAGACTATCTATCAAAGTACAAGTGCTTCCTTTATCACCAAATATACCATTCCTGAAGAAGAATCTGAAGAAGAGAATCCAATGCTTGAAGATTTCGAGAACCAATGGATGGTATATATGGATGGGGCCTCAAATGCTAATGGCTCCGAAGTAGGGTTATACTCATTAGCCCAGGAGGATGGAACATCTAGTATGCCCTATAGTTCAAGTTCTCTTCTACTAAAAATGAAGCCGAATATGAGGCCTTAATTATTAGTCTTGCTATTGCTAAGGAATTGGAAGTTCAACACCTGAAGGTCCACAGTGACTCTTGACTTATGGTAAGCCAAATTCTGAATGAGTATGAAGCCCGAAAAGAAAATATGAAGCAGTATCTCCAAAAGGATAAGGGCCTGATCTCAGCTTTCTATAGTTTTGTTATTCGATAAATTTTAGAGAGGAGAATGTTCAGGTCAATACCCTATCTAAGCTTGCTATGTCTGTGCCCAACAACTTATGAGCACAAGTCTTTTTGAAGTTTTAGAGGAGCCCAACATCAATAAGCCGACACCAGTGCTCCAGTTAAATATCGAACCTTGCTGGATGGACCCACTTATATAGTATCTTTGCGATGGAAGTCTTTCTCTAGATAGAAAGGAAGCCTATTAGATGTGAAACCGAGCCTCCAAATTCATACTCTATGAAGAAAATTTATACAAAAGAGGATTTTTTCAACCCTTATTGAAATGGCTACACCGCTTTGAAATAAGCTATGCCTCCAAGAAGTTCATGAAAGAATTTACGGCAACCACTTGGGAGATAGGCCCTTGTCTCTCAAAATCTTGAGACAAGGATACTACTGGCCCACCATATAATAAGTACAAGGGATACAATCTGAAAGTATAACCGGTGCCAGTGCCATTCTAATATATAGTGAATGCCAACTACTTCGCTCACCCTCTTAAGTGCACCATGGCCTTTCGCTTAATAGGGCATGGACATATTGGGATCTTTTTTCTTAGCCATTGGAAGATAAAAGTTTTTGCTTGTAGTAATTGATTACTCCACTAAGTGGATAGAGGCTAAACCACTTGCTAAAATCACTAAAGCTAAAGTAAAAGATTTCATTTAGAAATCCATCATCTATCACTTTAGACTGCCCCAAATCTTCATCACTGATAATGGTCGCTAGTTCAGTAACTTCAAACTTGCCAAATTCTACCAGGATCTGGGTGTAACCTAATATTTTACCTCTATCAACCACCCCTAGGCTAACAAGAAGATTGAAGTTGCTAAATGAATTTTGTTGCAGGGTTGAAGATATGCCTAGATCGAGCGAAAGGATGGTGGGCAGATGAGTTGTATCACGTCCACTAGGCCTATCGAACTACACAAAGAACTCCAATAGGTGAAACTCCTTTTAATCTTGCCTTTGGAACTGAAGCTGTCATCCTCTTGGAAATTGAACTTCCATCACCAAGGATTGAGAATTTTGACAATGATAGTAACTCTAAACAATTTTGGGCAAACCTGGACTTACTAGGGGAAGTTCGAAAGCATACTACTATAAGATTGGGTGCTTACCGATAGAAAGTCACCTGCTATCACAACGCCCAAGTCCTGAACAAGTTTTTCAAAGTTGGGGACCTAGTCTTGAGATGGACCGAAGTATCCCAGCTAACTCATCAAAGAAAACTCTTCCTAAACTAGAAAGGACCGTATCAAGTGAAGGAGGTCATTCGATCCGATACCTATTGCTTGATACAGCTAGATGGCATGCCCTTACCTCGACCTTGAAATTTTGAAAACCTATGAATGTACCACCAATAGTGTACTTTTTCTTTTGAGAGGTTTCGTATAAAAATCATGGTTTTGTTAGCAAGGTGCCTTAAAGGCTAGTGCAGCCACTGAATTAGAAATCCCGAAGGAGAAATGAGACACTTGCCAAAGTTCATGAAACCAAGATGCAGACCATTGATAAAAACATGAGCAACCATAAGCCCCGAGATTCAATAAGTATCAAACATATAATATCATGCATAAAAAAATATAAAAAATGATCTTTCCTTATTGCAAGCTTTGAGGTACATGCATTTTTATTAAGCTAACTTCTCTTAGAAGTGTTCAATGAATCAAGTAAGATGCTAAAAATTGGCAAGAAAACCATGCTATGATAGGGAGGTACACCATGCAGGCAAGTAAATCCGATGGATGACATGTCCGGGCCGTCGCTGTATGGTGTTAAGGCAACAAAAAGACTTCCTCCGATCTACCATCGAGTAAAGGAGAAAGAGCCTATGTAGACCAAAGGCCCCACCTGTCACAAGAAGAAAATGAAGAACATCCCGAAGATTCCCGGTAGCTTGCTACCCATAGCAAAAAATCCAAAGGAGCATCCTCCACCTCCCATTCTGTTCCAGTGTCCATTGACATTGGGTGATGAGGGAAAACAAGGAGAGGAGGTTCACCATATGAACCCCCCTCTAGTCTCATACCCTCACCAGCAATGATAGCAGCAATGCACCTGAGCTACCAACTATTTCCAATGCCTCCCATTCCAAGTTAAACACCCCTTTACCAGGCCACCAGTCTCATTTAAATATTTTTTCTCTGGAAACACTCACCTACCTGGAAAGAAAATTATACATTTCCAATACTAGTACCCATAGCCAAGAATGCCACTGGGAAAAACTGGTCGAATCCCCCTATTTATAGGGGAGCCGATAAAAGTTAGCTAAATTATTGACCAACTAAAAGCCGATACACATCTTTTCTGATAATAAAGGTTCCTGAAAAGAAATACATGCATGGTGGATTCTCAGGGATGAATTTTATTTCTCTTATTTTAAAATTAGCATGAAAATCTTACAGGATTCCTAACCAAGTGATGTTGTAGATGAGCCCAAGGCTCAAGAAAAAAATCTAGAATCCCCGGGATCTGGCACTACACATCAGTCGGACTTCCAGTCTTTAAGAATCTTGGAACTTGTAAAGGGGAGATAAAGTATTTATTATAGCATATCCCAAAAGCCTTTGACCAGGACAAGAAGAATCAATGCCTGAAAGCCTTTGACCAGGCTAGCATTGAAAATCCTTCGGCTTAATGCTTAACTTCCAAAAGTCTTTGGCTGGGACAAGAAGAATCAATACTCAAAAGCCTTCAGTCGGGCTAGTGTTGGAAAGCCTTCAACCTAATGCTCAACTCCCAAAAATCTTTGACTGGGACAAGAAGAATCAGTGTTCAAAAGCCTTTGACTGAGCTAGCATGGAAAAGCCTTTAGCTGATGCTCAACTCTTGAAAGCTTTTGGCTAAGACAAGAAGAATCAATGCTCGAAAGTCTTTAGCCAGGCCAAGGTTGGAAAGCTTTCAATTTGATGCTCAACTTCCAAAAGCCTTTGATCGGGACAAGAAGAATCAATGCCCGAAAAGTCTTTGACCATGCTAGCATTGGAAAGCCTTTGGCCTAACACTCAACTCCTGAAAGTCTTTGATCGGGATAAGGAGAATCAATGTCCGAAAGCATTAAGCCGAGCCAGCATTGGAAAGCTTTAGCCTGATGCTCAACTCCTGGAAGCCTTTAATCGGGACAAAGAGATTCAATGCCCGAAAGTTTTTAATGGGGCCAGCATTGGAATGCCTTTGGCCTAATGTTCAACTCCTAAAAGTCTTTGATTGGGATAAGAAGAATCAATGCTTAAAAGCCTTTGGTTAGGCTAGCATTAGAAAGCCTTTGGCCTGACACAACTCTCAAAAGCCTTTGATCAGAAGAAAAAGAATCAATGCCCAAAAGTCTTTAGCCAAATCAGCATTGAAAGGCCTTTGGCCCAACACGCAATGCCCGAAAGTCTTTAACCTGATCAGTATTGAAAAATGCCTAGAAGCCAATGGCCGAACCTTATGCTTGATCGTTGAAACCCCGTGACTTGATGTCGGTGCACCAAGATAATTTTTACTTGGAAGTCAAGCCAACATTTGATAATTGACAGCAATACAAGACAACACCAGATGCCTTCAATCTCCCTATCAGGTTGTTATCGAGTCATCCCGAGCCTTATAATGAGGACCATCAATATTATAGTTCATGCCATTACCTAAAGGTGACTAGGATGATTGCACTTTACTCCAGAAGCCACATCAAGCCCTCAACATGATGGCAATAAGGATCTCAAGTCCTTACCAGGGATCAGTAAGCTTTTAATTTTTTATAGCTTCAAAAATATTTATAAGCATGCACACCAAATTATAACACTTAGCCAACAACTAGAAACATTTTATTGGTAGTATCAGCAAAAACTAAAAGTATTTCATTGATAATATCAAAAAGAACCCAAAGGTTCTACAAAATAGTCATCTTTGCAAGATTGGCTAATGGCAGTTACATCAACAAAAAAAAAAGAAAAAAAGATGGAAATAGTTCAGCTGGGTGGGCCATCAGAAACTCTTTTGGTCCCAATGGATTCTGCTTCGGGAGCTAGCACACCTTCACGGGGGCTTCATCATCTGACTCATCCTCATCCAGGAAATTCAGGTTGAGATCTGAGTAACACTTAAGGACTCTCCTCTGAGTATCATCCATACCCTCAGCAAAAGTTGATCTGGTGAAGTTCAGCTTCTCTTGGTGGCACTCTTTAGACATCTTGTATGCTTCTACTACCGCCCATGCCACCTCTTGCCTTTGTGCTTCGAAATCTAATATCTCCCATCGTGTAGCTTCTAGAGCCCCTTTCTCCAAAATGAGCTCCTCTTTAAGTTGATCTTTTTCAGTTTCAACATGCTTGAAACTAACTTTGGCCATTTTCTAATAGTCTTCTACCTCCTTCAGGCATACCACCAAATCCTTCTTATGCACTTGGACAAAATGAATAGCTAACATGGCTATTATTTTGCCTTTTCTTCGATCATCCAGCGACCCCTCAAGTCATAGTAATCCTTGATGAAGTGGCATACATGCAAAGTAGCAAATCTAACGATAAGTCACCAAATGATAAAAATTGAATTTGAAGGAAAGAAAAGAAACTAACCCTCATAACGCTCCAAATTGCATCCCTTTGGCACTGATGGTTGCCTTCCCTGACAACTCGATCGGCATCCACTGGATGAATGAAATCTTCGAAGATGCCTTTGGCAACCTCCAAGTTGTTAAAGGCACAAATCTCGGCCCTTGATGCTTGGTCACTTGAGACCCCCTTGAAAGTTACCGACTAAGGAGCGGAGGAGGTCCTAGCTTTTGACACTTAAGAGTGCTTTAAAATGATCGAATGAGCAACCTCCAAAGTGTCAGACAGAACAACCTTACGCTCGGGGGTGGCCATAACCTGGACCCCTGATGGCTCTCCAATAGTGAGAACCATGTCAGCTTTTCTCTTTTTCAGAGTTGCCCTTCTCAACTTGCGGGTATTTAAAGGATTCATATCTGAATTGAAGAAAAAAGATGTTAAGAAAAGAACAAGGACCGGAACAAAAAAGCTGAAGGAATGGATCGGGATTCTTCATACCTTTTGGTTGAACTCGGTTGACCCTTGTGTTAAAAAGGGTCACCTTGGATAGCAGCACTTTCATGCTAGAAACTTGAAAATATTGAAGAACACTGACCCACTCCTCCTTCCTGGACAAAAGAGTATGATGAGTCGGTTGACATAATTAGGTACCCTATTATATAAAACCCCAACTATCGACATCCAAGTATCTTACAAAAAAGAATTGCTTCTTCCAATGGAGAATGGGAGAAGGAGTTTCCTGAATCAAGGGACGCCATCCATTACAGGGATAGGCAAATCACTATCCACGATAGTGGTGGTGCTTATCAAAGGAGAAAAAAGCCCTAAAAAGTAGAATCATGGGATAAACCCCAGTCATGATGCAAATTACCAAAAAATTACAGATAAATCGCCATATGTTTGGCATCACTATGCAAGGGGAGAGGCCTATGGCTCTAAAAAATTTAATAAAGAAAAGAAATAGAGATAACCATAACCCGATAAAAAAATATTCTTCATACAAGGTCAATCAGCCCGAGGGAGGGTTGCATGCTCGGTCAGTCTCGAGCAAGACCTCCAGTTCAAAACTTGAAGAGATTTGGTACTTGCTTCGCAGATTTTTTAAATGTGACTCATGAATCTTGAACTGGATGAGTCTAGGAAAAACTCTCCTTCGGGATCTCCCAGAAGCTTCTCTTCAAGGTCCCTCAAAAATTCTCCTTCGAGGTTCGCCAGGGATCCCTCTTCGGGATGTACATACTCTCATAGCAAGACAATAGCTACTGTTACCTGACCGCTTGAGATAACTTCTACATCCTCGATAAAAATTCCTGATTCAGTAAGATCATGGTTTGAAGATCATGAGCCACCCAACTCAGGGGATCACTCAGAATCCGACATCTAAAGATCAAATAGAAATTCTTAAAATCAGAAAAAATCACTTTAAAAAAAGCATGAAGAACTCTAAGAGTTCGAAACTAGGAATAGGCAACAAATGTCACTGAGGCCAAGATAAAAACTTATCTTAAAGATAGTGGAGAAACCCCCTAATGAGCCTAAGTGAGAGTTCGAAGAGCCTAAATGGAAGGAAGCATAAGAAATGATGGTGAGTGCTGGTGGAACTCATCGGAAATAATTGTCAGACAGAGAGAAGGAAACTCAAAGGAAGAGAGAGTGAGAGGAAGAAGAAAAAGAGAATTTCGAAAGCAAAAGATAAATCAGGTACCAAAGATTCCCTTACTTATAAAAGCCCTTTCAACGATTTAGATTCAGTTAGAATAAAACCAACTCGTTGGATGGCTGATAGGTGGCAATAAGAGGTAGGCTAAATCATGTTTTCACGCATCACCAACATCGAAATGTTTTGAATGTGTCTTGCTACCTCATCGCCTTCTATGCGAAAAGGTTTTAATCCTTCTTGAGTGCCGCATCACCTTAAACCATCATGATATTATAAATTCTCTCCGTTCTCCATGTAACTCATGATAAGATATCTTTTCAACTGATATACCCTATCAAGAAAGATCTGGGAATTAATGTGATTGGATCGATGGAATATCCCTGGCCATCCCACTATTCCTTCAAAAATAAAACTACCAAAGAAAAACTAATAGAATTAAAATTGCTTGAAAAATAATTAAGTGCTTTCAAAAAATACTGAATTACGACACTTAGAAAAAGTTTGCAACTTATTTACTTCAAAGGTGTTTACAAGTTGGGGAGAAAAAAGTAAGAAGTTATAGTAGAAGGGAATCTTAATTTTGTTGCCCCTGCTCTCGACTCGCTTGGCTCGCATGAAGAGACCGTATAGCCTGCATCATGATGAGAACCTAAAGCAAGTATGCTCCTGCTTTCAGGAGGATCTGGGCCACTAAAAGTCTACAATCCTCAAATCCAACCCCATATGCCTCACTCTTGATATGGTGGAGCTGAATCTCAGTGCTTCCTGCATGTGCTTTGGCCAAAGATGCCTTGCTTTGCAACCTCAAAATCTCATTACTATAGCTATCATTACTTCTCTTCAACCCATCGATAGTAACCTTAGCCACCTCTAGTTGGGTGTGTAGGGATATGTTTTCCTCCATCACCATAGATCAACGAGTTTAGATCCATCAAAAGGCTATTGCATTCCTATCCCTTTCTTCTTCTAATGTTTGCTGAAAGTACCGACCTTAGCCATGGCCTCATCCCTAACTCACTTGACTTATTGAATCCCCTCCTCTCATTTCAAATATCCATCACCTTGCAATTAATTGTGAGCTAAATGGAGCTCCCTCCATAGCCATTCATTTTTGCTCTTAGTCGAATTAAGTTCTTTCTTGAACCATTGGATTTAGCCATTTGCCTCTTTAAATCCTTAATTTTAGCTTAGAAATTTTTCTTTATCTCGGTGATCTCAACTTTAGCATTCGAGATAGCCTGGGCTTCTCCACGATGCGCATCGGTCATCCTTTAGTGCATCAAAGCCAAAGAACTGCCTGCTTCTCTCAATTTTACTATCGAATAGACAATACTCTTTGAAAGACCATCTGTGCACTTCTTTTGCTCGCAAAATTCTTCCTTCACCTTAGAATCCCAAATCTCAGCTTCACTAGGTTCCTTTTCAGCATTGATGACTTTTTCCTCCATCACAGCAACCTTTACCTAGGTAGCTTTGGATAGTCCCATGAAAAGGTTAATATGATGAGCCAACTACAAGGGACAATGAGACAAAATAAAAAAGTAATATTATACAAACTAAGTGAGGAACATTCTTCGTACCTGAATAATTGACTCAAAGGCTATACATTCATGCTCTTCAAGCCTTGCCTCATAAGTTTGGAAGTCACCTACTCTTTGAAGGAAAGCCTGAACTTGCTTTTTGGTAGATAACGGACTCTTCGAAACATCTGAAATAATGAAGTCGCCTCCTGATGTTTTGGTTTTGGTAGTACCGGTGGATAGACTAGGCTCCTTATTATCCAAAGCACCTACCTTGTGGTGCTTTAAAATTGCTCTCCACAGATCTCGAACATCACGTGGATCCATCGAATACTTAAATTACCAGAAATTTTCCCATCCCATCAAAAATTGCTACATAGTAACCAAAAAATCTTCCTAGCAGAAATACCGGTAATGATAAACCATTTTTAAAGCTCCTTTACAAGGAGAATCAGCCGCATTAATTCTTCATATTCTTTGAAAAAATGATATAAATATAGAATATAGAAACTCTTTGATGAGCCCATTTTTGAGAACATGAAATCCAACATGGCTCTTGGGACCCCCCAGGTGTGATGCTAGAAATACTCTTCAGCCCAAATATACATTCTGACTAAGGAGTGGGAGGCAATTGATGTGGGAGGAAACCACATCCATAGGATCTTGAAGATCTAAAAATTAAGAAGGAGATGGTCGAATCAAGAAATGATTGAATCTATTTCGGGATAAGGTAGAGCTACACCCGATTATTTCTACCTCCAATATTAGGTCCATGGCATTTTGGGAATGATTAGGTAGAGCAAACATCTAGACAATTCAAGAATAGCTTAATCTATATAACTGGAGTAGTATACTACCGAACCATTCAAAGGACGGGTCCTATTTCAAGATATATTTTTTAAAGCATTTCACCGATCATCTAGTCCCATTTCTCGAGAGCAGAAGTCAAAAGTGACACTTTGACTCCCAACTCTACCGGGCATCATACTAAGGTATATTCAGCCCCCCGGGTCTTCATCAAGCCCAACCTTCAGCCTCGCGACCCCTTGCCCACACAATCCTCTGGTCTATTGGACTCTTAACAGGCTTAGGCTTCGGCCTTTTAAATTCCATCCGAATCAACATTCAGTTATTTGAAATATCCCTTCACAGACCTTTGGCCGGGGTATACTCATCCACACCCCTTCGGCATAATGAGCCTCTGACCCCCCAGCTTTCTCGTCCTGTAAATTCCCTAGTCTCGAGAGGGCATCCTACCAAATGGCCAAAGAAAAAGTCTACCAATTCTCATCCTGACATGCCTCTTACAATAGACAAACTGTCAAATCCTATTATCAAGAGCAAATTTTAGTCATTAAAGAAGCAAGGCCCCTCTTTAAGCCATAATTCCTGAAGTCATTAAGGCAAATGGTAGGAGACATGAAAGACAAAACTTTTTATTAATAGGAAGGGGACATTCCAGATAATAAAGGATGATTTTCTCACAAAAATCTCGATAGAGGTCAAAATTCAATCATTCTCTATCTGCTCTCTAATATATCAAGACATCCTCAGACTATCCCTATAGCTTGGATATAAAATGGGGTTCTTAGCGAACCCCCACGACGTATGCACCCCCTGTGTACATGCTTAGGCTTTGGCCCTTTAAATTCCATCCGAATCAACATTCAGTTATTTGAACTGCCCCTTCACAGGCCTTTGGCCGAGGTATACTCATATACACCCCTTTGGCATAATGGGCCTCTGACCCCCCAGCTTTCTGGTCCTGTAAATCCCCTAGTCTTGAGAGGGCATCCTACCAAATGGCCAAAGAAAAAGTCTACCAATGCTCGTCCTGACATACTTCTTATAATAGACAAACTGTCAAATCCTATTATCAAGAACAAATCAGTCATTAAAGAAGCAAGGCCCCTCTTTAGGCCATAATTTTTGAAGTCATTAAGACAAATGGCAAGAGACATGAAAGAGAAAACCTTTCATTAATAGGAAGGAAACATTCAAGATAATAAAGGATGATTTTCTCACAGAAGTATGAATAGACGTCAAAATTCAATCATTCTCTATCTTCTCTCTAATATATCAAGACATCCTTAGACTATCCCTATAGCTTGGATATAAAAGGGGGTTCTCAGCGAACCCCCACGAGGTATGCACCCCTTGTGTACATGCATGTATTTTCACTCAACTTCTATCACTCCATTTTTTGCTCTACAGTATGAGATACTGACTTGACCATCGGAGGGCCTTCATCAGAGCTACCTCCAGCCAGGCTTCATTTATAGATATAGCCACTGGCATCCCCACTCTAGTTTACTTCAATGTTCAAGCATAATTTAGCACCATCAATAAGCAAACTAATAGAGATAAAGAGAGAGATAAGGATTTATCATGGTTCATAATGTTGTTACATCCACTTCAAGAATTTATCCTTAGATTTTCTTCGACTATAAATAGTAGCAAATTACTCAAATAACAATGAATTACAGCAGCAACATCATCAAGCTATAGTAGCATCAATAGGTAATGTATGGAAATATAACTTAAACTTAGTTGAGCAGAGCTCTCTTAAACTAACTTGTCCCTAAAAGGTTGATTTTAAACTAAAGCCTAGCTTAAAGAACTAACAAAGGAGACAAATCTTTTCTATAAAATATTACACCTCTTGCTTTCTATGTTTCTCCGTATTAAATGTGTATAATAAAGGTCTTCTGAGAACACCTGTTTATACTGAAAAATTTGATGAATGCCGGATATTTTCTGATAACTTTCTAAATCATCTTTTGAAAAACTATCCTTCATAATTCAAATATGATTTTGTTATGTTTTTCCAAATCATCCATTAATTTAATTTGATTTGATTTACTATGTGTTTCCAAATCATCTTTTGAAAAATTTTCCTTCATAATTAAAATTTGAATTGTTATGTGTTTCTAAATCATTTATTGATTTGATTTGCTATGTATTTTCAAATCATCTTTTGAAAAACTTTCCTTGAAAGCTCAAATTTGATTTGTAATGTGTTTTCAAATCAATTATAGCTATCTATGTTTGAAATTTGAATCTCCATCTTTTTTGCTTATGGAGAATTTTCTTTGATTCTATGTTTGAAATTAGAATCTCAATCTTCTTTGCTTCTATGTTTGGAATTCTTAACTTTTATTTTAGTAACTTGTTTAAATGTATTATCCTTTTTTTTAACAACTTATTCGAATGCTTTTACCATATGTTCAAATAACTTGATCTTAGCAATGTTTCTTTTGATTGAACACATTCGAATGAATTACAATCTTATTCAAATTTATTAAATTTGTTTAAACTACTTCAACAATGCGGTCGAACATTTTATTTTTGGATTGTATTTGTATAGTTTATCTCAATTTGCTTGATCATCTTACTTTCTTTAACTCAATTGATTTGAGTGTCTTTAGGCTTCTACATTTAAACATTTCCAGCTTCAGAACTTAAAACATAAATTTTATCAGTACTCATTTATTATCATCAAAACTAAAGTAAATATTGATTTTGAATCCAACACTACTTTTATTATTAAAAAGTTTTAGTTAATACAAATATTTAGTCACTAGGTGGTTACTAAAGGCACCAGGGCTATAAGTTTCAAAAACTAAAATATAAAATAGTCAAAAAAATACTATATTTAGTGATGAAATACAAATGATCATTAAAAAAAATATTAGTGACAATTTTGTTGATCACAAAAGATTTGAAAATGATAATTAAAAAATCTAAAAATAATGACTTGACAAGGAATTAATGATCAAAAATAAGTTTTAATACATATTTAATGCTGTTGTTAAAAATGTTTTTTGTAACAAATTTTTATTGGTGACAACAACCTAATATAATTAGTGATAAAACAAAATGGTCATTAATGACAAAAAATTGTGACACTTCTTTTAGTTTCAAAAAAGCAAAAAAATATTAATAAATGTCCACCAAAATAAAATGTTTTTATTATAAGTTTCTTTATATAAGCCTATCAAAGGAGTCAAACCTAAAATTTCTTGAATATTTTCCTACTACTTAGCCACCATGATAACATTAGCCTCTACTATCAAATTATGGTTAAATATATTTATTTAAAATCTCTTACATTATAAAATATACTCATTTTGAACATATTATGACATTTTTTTATAAATTAATTATTATTATAAAAAACTAATCATCTCCTTTTTGACAAAAAATAAAAGACGAATACATTTATTTAATTATTTATAAAATTTTTAAAAATATTTAAGTTAAAATATCATTAATTTCAATGTATTCGTATACTCATATATATTTTTCTAAAATTATTTAAAAGTATATAATCCATGTTTCTTTTTATTTATATAATAATTAATAAGTAATAGTATTTGTTACGGTGGTGACTAACCCATCCGACTCAGACATAATGATGGGTCCACTTGAAGAAACTAGTCCACTTCAGGCATACATGGGCCAGGCCAGGTCGGCACCTCGGTCGGTCCACTTCGACCGTGCCTGGAGCCCAGCTTGGCCGGGCTAGCACCTCGACCAGGTCGGCAGCTCGACAGCCTTGCCTGGAGCCCAGCCAGGCATGAAGGGTAGCCAACTTCAGCCTACGAAGCTCTCCGGATCAGTCCGGCTCCACTTCGTCCGGCCCAAGCATCGTCAGGAAGAAGTCGCGCCCAGATCAGTGCCTCCGCATGCTCCTGCCCAGCACAGAACAGCATACCCGCACCAAGGTACCGCGCATGTGCCAAGGTACCGCACGAAATGTCTTCGAACATGGTGTCCACGGCTCCACTCCGCCCGACCTCGCTCGCATGGTGCGCCCCCATGACAGGTCGGCAGTCTCGTGCAGCTCCGGCTCCTCCTGGCCGGACTCCGGCGAGCGAACCCCCCTCCGGCTCCAGTGCAGCTCGGCGCGCCCGCGGGACCCCAGCTTGGTCCGCACCTACGTTGCCCGCAAAGCACCCGCATGGGGTTCCTCCATCCACGACAGCCCGGTCTCCGGTGCCTGCGCCCCGCTTCGGCTCCGCGTCCGGCGCCCAGCTCGCCCACGATGGGCCTCCGCCTCACCCCAGTCCGGTTCAGCGGGCGAAGGAGTCAGCTCCGTCCGATCTCGCTGGCGCGTCCCGACTCGGCACCTTTGAGCTCGGCACCGTGGCACGCCCAGGGCAGCACGCCCCTGAGCCCCAGCTCCTCCAGCTCTGGCCCTGCACCGGCCCGGCCCGACCCCGCCGTGGCGGCTCCCAGCTCGGCAGCATGCGTGGCTCCATCCGCAGGGCTCCGACTCAGCTCGGCACATCCACGGTGCGCTTGTGGCACGCCCGCAGCGGTCTGGCTCCCGCGGCCCGGCGCCTCTGGCACCAGTCCGGTGCGACCTCGCCCGCACCTTAATCTTGCTCCTCCGGTCCGACCGCGGGAGAGCAGCCCGGCATCCCGATCTGATCTAGCCTTACCCGATGGAGAGCAGGGCATCACGCCCGCGCTCGGCTCCGCACCAACCAAGTCTGGCACGCCCACGGCACGTCCCCAGTTCGACTCCGGCAGCTCCCAATCCTTTGCACCAGTCTGGCTCCACCCCGCGAGGCTTCGCCCGCGCCCAGCTCCGGTCTGGCAGGATGCCTGCCTCAGCTCGGTGCTCCCGCACCCCAGATCTGCCTGCTCCGGCCCCAATTTGGCGGGTTCCACTTAGTCCGGCACTCCTGCACCCCGGGCCCACGACCACGATGCGCCCCTACGCTTCTGCCCCCGCGCTTCCGCCCCTTCTGGCTTAGCCCAGCGAGACCCCGGCTCGACGACACCGCACCCCGGGACCGGCTCCTCCGGCTCTGGTTCCTTGTTCGCCACCGCCACCCAGTTCAGCCATTGCACACTCATCCATGCATGGGTTCGTGCACGGAGCCCCCGCACCATGCACACGACGGTCCGCGTGCATGGGAAGGTCCTGCAGGCCTTCTCTCGGTCTGCATGGCAACTTGGAGCGGCATCCCAGTCGGCTCGGCATTTCGGCATCCCAGCCCAGCTCGGTCATCGGGTACACCGCGCAATTCGATCTCATTCATGTGGGCCTGGTGCGTTTCCCGAGGGGCCCATCCACGTGGGCCCGGTGCTCTTTCCAAGGATCCCCCTCCATGTGGGCCCTATGGCATGCCGCCTAATACGCCGTCTGCAAGGAAGGTTTGCATTTAAGTTTCCTAAACTACTGTTTATGCTAACTAGTGATTGGTGCCATGCCCAAAGTACGGTACCCTTGCACCAACTTCCTGATCCACCCAGAAAAAGAAGGTTCACTAACCCATCATGGCCTCGCAGGCTATCCTAGCATGACAAGTCTACATCAAGACCAGCACGCCTCCTCCGAATGACAGGAGCCATTCGTCTACACAAAAACCGGCGTAAAGGTAAGGGGAGGTAAGGAAAAAATAACACACTCTCTTCATTATCACCCTCTGGCAGCAGAAAGTCCTCCAAACTCTCCATCTTAGAGGTCTCTTATTTTCCTTCGATCGTCCCACTGACTTGATCGTCGGAGTGCCTCTGTCGGAATCCCCGGTGCAGGTCTTCCCTGTTTTGCAGGTCCGCCCGATAGAGGGACGATACAGTGAAGATTTCTCCCACCAGAGAGGTCCACAGGAAGACCACGACACAGTATCAAGTCCCTTCATCCCCACGACTATGACTATGTTCCCCTTGATCATCTCCAATAGACGAGCCCGATGATGCTGGCCGGGAGTCCCCTCACCCGGGCCACGTAAGAAGCTACAGGCCAGGTGATCTAGGCGGCAACAGTTTCCCGACAGAGGGATGATACGGTGAAGATTTCTCCCACCGGAGAGGCCCACAGGAAGACCACGACACAGTATCAAGTCCCTTCATCCCCACGACTATGACTATGTTCTCCTTGATCATCTCCGATCGACAAGCCCGGTGACGCTGGCCGGGAGTCTCCTCACCCGGGCCATGTAAGAAGCTACAGGCCAGGCGATCTAGGCGGCAACAGTTTGGCACGCCAGGAGGGGGGCAGATCCACGCTCCTTAACAAGGTGGGATGACGGTTTCCACCTTTATCCTCAACAAGGTGGGATGACGGTTTCCACCTTTGTCCTTAGTCCCTGGGGGGCAGTCCGGGGGCACGGGGATGGGGGCACGAGAACTTCTCCCTCTCTCTCGAGGCCCCAAGGAGCGGCCTCGATCAAAAAACCTTCAGCTGTGAAGGTGCGTCGCCACCCTCGACGGGGCAACGGGCAGCAAGCCAAGGATGGAGCCACCTCCTGGCGGTGCCAACATCCATGAGCCCCACTAAAAAAAAGAAAAAGAAAAAAAAAGGAGAGAAAAAGAGAAGATAGAGAGAAGGGAAAAAAGAAGAGAGGGAGGAAGGGTTTGGCCACTGTGAAGAAGAAAGAAACCCATGCAACGTGGAGCCTCTTCCTCTCCCATGCAATATGCAACGGAGTTTGCTCCCATGCAACGAAGCTTACTCCCTCATGCAATGTGGAGCCTCTTCCTCTCCCATGTCCCATGCAACGAGGTCTCCTCCCATGCAACAGGACTTACACCCATGCAGCGGGACTTGCTCCCATCCAACGGAGCTTCCCCCCATTCAACGGAGCCATTTTCCTCATGCAGCAGGAGTCTTTTTTCCTCCCATGCAACATGTAATGGGAGTCTTCTCTCCTCCCGTGCAACATGCCACGGAGTCATCTCCCCTCATGCAACACAGAGTTCCAACACTCCCATGCAACAGGGTTCCACCTTCCTATGCAACAGGAGCTTTATGCTCCCATGCAATGAAGCTCCCTCCCATGCAACAGAGTCTCATGTTCCCATGCAACGGAGGACCGTCTTCCCATCCAACGGAGCCTTGCTCTCTGATGCAACCGGGTTCTATGCTCCCGTGCAACGAGCAGAGTCTCGTTCTCTCCTAAGATGGCGGTCGGCGAACCTAATTCCGGCCTACACGAGGAAGAGATATATCTCTGTTTATTCATATAACTGGAGTTCAACAGGTAACTCCTTCTCCTCTACCTTTATAAAATAAAAAACTGTGTTTCAGTTTTACAAGAAAAGCTCCCGTAAGCTCAGAATGCCTAGGCCGGAGCCCTGTCCTCCTCCCCTAGGGCGAGCCCCTCGGAGGCTAGAGCCACCTGAATGGGAGTCGGGCCACCGACTGGTGGGGACACCTGAGGCACCAGAATAAGACAGAGGCTTTTTCAACCCTCTGTAAATTGATCAATAATTTATGAGTCCATCTATAATAAGAGCTTAGCTCATCTGAGTCTATTTTAGTTTTTATTTGAGTATTTTTAGTTGTTATTTCAGTTCTGTACTAGTCAGCTCATGTTGAGCTAGTTCAGTCCAATGCTAGTCAGCTCATGTTGAGCTAATTTTATTTTTTTAAGTCCTGTCCAAGCATACTGAAGACTCAAGACTATATCATACAAGTGAAGACCAAGTCCAACTAGATTGAAGACATGGAAGTATAGCCCAAGTCCAACTCAGCTTGAAGATTTGAAGACCCTAGGAGGAAAATTCAGAAAACCCTGATTTCTTGCAAATGCCCTCCAGATGCCCAGATTCCCTTCCAGATGCCAAAATATATTCATATACCAAGGCATCCATGATTTTAGATGTCCATCTACATCCTAGCCCAAAGAAATCAAGCCCAGGTGCCAAGCCCAAGCCCCTAAGAAGCAAGATACCAGGGAATATTCCTGCTACCTGGCTACCAGGCCACCCCAGCTTCTAGAGGCCCAAACCCATGCACCCGGGCCCCTTTGGGCCGGCCCCTTGCTGCTCCTAGAAGCCCAACACGCCCCCCTCGGCGTCCTTGGAGTGTTGACCAAGTCAAGAGAATTTTTGGGGATTTTCCTATCTAATATTTCCTTATTTTCTAGCTAGGGTTTGAGAGGAAAAATGATTCTTATGTAAAGACTTATGTACCCTTACTTGGAGCCCAAGGTTAAGGGTCTATTTAAGGGACCCTAGCCTCTTGTATGAGGGAAATTTTTGATGAATGAAAACCTTGAGTTCTTCTATTGAGTGGTGTGATACCCTGCTGTGTGCATAAAGGGGTTTGTGAGAGTTCTTCTTCCTGGTGTTTGCAATCATCTTCCTGCTGCCAACAAACCCTCCAGATCCCTGGATGCCCACTCCAAAAGAAGCCTTCCCTTGCTATTTTTACTTTGTTTTCTTGTTCCTTTGTGAGCTTTCTAACCCCTGACAGGTCGTTTGCAGGTCTCTGAGTTCCTACGAATCCAACGACTCCAGCCAAGCCTCAATCGGATCACCGAGCAGAAAGCCGGGTATCCGCGGGTCTTTGGCTCGGTTTTCCAGGCCGCATCCGTCGAGGAACGAGAGACCCCTTCGCTGTGATCTTCATAGACATTGTCAGGTACACCCCTCTACCTCCAGTAGTTTTATTGTAGGAGAACTTGCCCTAACTGAGGCTTCTCAGCCCCGGCGGCCCTTCTTTGCTACTTTTCTAGGTCCTAATCTGCATGCTGATCTTCAAAAATTCATACAAAACTCCCTACAAATAATTTTGATCTAAAATCTGGGAATTAATCACCTAACTCAACATGTAAAATATACAAAAAAAAATTGCATGCATATTAGTTCCCCATCATTTGGTATCAGAGCTTAGATTAGGGCTTGTTTTCTGCAATTTTTCAGTCCGTATATACTCTATTATTTTAATTATTTATTCCTGTCAAAAACTATAAAAATTATGAAATTTATTTTCATGGATTAATCATAATTCACAGTATTTTGACAATTTTTTATAGATTTTATTATGGCCTGTGAATTTTCTGAAAGCCGAAATAGATCCTGCAAATTTTTGGCTCTATTTTTTCAGCAAGGCAAGTTTGGAAGTTTTAGGGTTTTGTTTAGCATCTTTTACATATCTTTTAGTTTTAGTATATTTCCAGCATATTAGGCCATGATTTGCAAGTTTTCTTATATTTAAGAAAATACCAAAAAAAAAATTAATTACATATTCTCCAAAAATACCAAAAATATTTAAACCCTAATTTGCATCTTTATCTGCCTGCTATCATTGCATAATTTACTTTTAAGGGCACTCTTGCTATATCAGATGGGAAGAGGAGTTGATAACCTCTCCTTAGCCCAAAACCACATCTCTTGCATTTGGTCCCAAGCCTTAACCTAAAATTAACTAGACTTAATTTGCCCTAGTGGGCTAGGGACACCAACAGGTCGGGTCCGGGCTAGTGTTAGATCACTGTGTCAAGTTAACCTGTGTGTGCCTTATGCTCAGTGTCTAGAACGGTAGTTTTGGGATTCAATCCCGAAGGGCTTGTGTGCTGGTCCGCCTACCTGGCCAATCTCTGATTGGTGTCTAGGATTGGCAATCAGGGATCTAACACTCCCCTTACACCTGCCTGGCTGAGTACAGGGTTACTATAGGCTAGTTTGCCACCCTGATTGAGCATCTAGTTTGGACTCTAGGTCTAGTCAGCTATAGTCGGTCTGATCGAATCTTGCATGAGCACTAGATCAGGAGTTTCATATCACCCACCTCCTTCACAAATGTCTGAACCCATGGAAAATTTACAAGCCCAAATAAAAGCCCTAGCTGA
Organism: Areca catechu; assembly: GCA_021397845.1. Classification (NCBI taxonomy): domain Eukaryota; kingdom Viridiplantae; phylum Streptophyta; class Magnoliopsida; order Arecales; family Arecaceae; genus Areca; species Areca catechu. The sequence goes on along the minus strand of CM038044.1, from coordinate 118,927,593 downwards.
TCAAATGGCCCAGATGGCTACCAAGATAACTACCCAGATGACTACCCAGATGATCCAGTTAACTCAGTCTCGTATTCAAACTAATGATAGAATTGACCATCTTTCTAATAGGTTTGATCAGTTAAAAGTCCGGGTAGGAACCCCAGAAAAAAACCATGGGTCACGGTCTGAGCCAAATCCTAATTCCCCTCAACTGAGGAGGACCCCAAACCCTGATCCATACCTTAAGGCTGAACCTAGGAGAGCCCATCGTCATGACCCAATCCCTAAGGTTAGTCCTAGAAGACCCAATCAGGATTTTATAGACCAGGAAGATAGATCCTATTTACCCTCTCCCTATAAGCCTAGTATACCTACAACCTATAGATCTTATGACTCCAAATCCTATGAACCTAGAACCTATGAATCCATAACCTATGAACCTAGATCCTATGACTCTAGATCCCATGATCAAAGATCCTATGCACCCACACCCTATGAGCCTAGTAGAACCAACACCCAATATTCTGACCCATATAGGGAGTCCAACCCTAGGAGAACCCAATATTCTGACCCATACAGGGAGTCCAACCCTAGGAGAACCCAGTATTCTGACCCATATAGGGAGTCCAACCCTAGGAGGACCCAATATCCTGACCCATATAGAGAGCCCAACCTTAAGAGGACTCCATACCATGATCCATCCTTAGAACCTGACCATAGAACTGACCCAAATTCCTATGACCCCAGATCCTATAATCCCATGACCCATAGATCTGCACCCTTGTCTTATGAGCCCAGAGAACCCATAACCCCTAAGTATCAGCCTAGTACTAGTCAGGTTTCCCTTAGTCAATTTGAACCCCATAGGATTAGCACCCCTAAATATGAGCCCAGTAGTGAGCCACTACCCCTTAGGCAACCTGGACCTACTAGGATTAGTGTCCATAATCAGAAACCTCGACCTAGCCAATTTTTCCCTAGCCGACCTTCTCCAACCATTCCTGAGATTGACAAGGCTTACATTAACGCGGAAGTGTATGAAGCTGATGTGAGCCTAGTGGATGAGTATGAGGGAGAAGAAAAGACACCTTTAGTAGACCTAGAATTAGCTGACCCAGTAGATACCCAGGTAGAAACCAACCCAGAGCTAGTTGACCTTGACTACATCCAACCTAAAGCTATAATGGAAGAACAAATAGAGGAAGAGAACCTAGGTACTGCTACTAGAGCCTTACCTGAGGAAACCATAGAGGAGAGCCAAATTATAGAGTCTAGTCCTAAAATACAAGAACCAGAAGAATTTATTAAGGACCTGATCTCTTTGAATCAGTACCCTCAGGATGAGTCTCCTCCTATAGTTCCCATTAAGGACCTCTTTCCTGAGATTAATAACCCATCCTTCCATTATACAAACCCCGTAGATATATCACAACCCCATAAGGTTAACCTCATTAGTCTAGGATTAGTCCCTAACATGCCTTCTTTGATTCTACTTTATCCAACTAACCCAGAACCTTTTTCTCCACCCTACCAGAGTAATTCTGAACCCACTTCCTATTTTCTACCCTTTCCTGAGTTTTCTCATGTGTCTAGAACTATTAGGTTATATTTTGTTGAGGTTACTAGGTTGCAAGGATCCATAGAGCCCATCCCATTTGCTACCTACTTTCGGCAGACCCTCTGGCACTTATTAGGAGTTACTAGCAAATTTTCTTCTGCATGTCATCCATCAACCATGACTCATGCCCCCATGCCCAAGTGGTAGTTAAGACCTAATAAACCTCTTTAGTCGAGTCTGCTAGGTGTAGGTTTGAGTCCTTTGCATCATCTTGTTAGGAGTCTGCATGTGCCTAGCATGTTCACACCCGCACTAATGTTAAAACAACTGGCTAATTCTCGAAGATGGATCAAAAAAATTTGATGTAGTGGATTTTATCTTGGTTAGGCTTAGGCCTAAAAGAAGCTTCATGCTCGCAGAGCCGGACCTTATAAAGTGATAGAGAAGGTTGGATCAAATGCCTAGGTGTTAGACTTGCCTTCGGATTTGGGCATTAGTTCTACCTTCAATATTACAGACCTGGTTGAGTATAGGGAACCGGCAGCGCTACCTAGTGAGGCCTTTGGACCTATTCCTTTTCATTGTGAGTGACCCTAACCTAGAGTGTCCACAAACAAATTTGGTCTAAGAGAGGAGAACGGATCGAGCGTATCCTGGACAATCAACCCATCACGACCCAGGGCCATGACTATCAACGCTTCCTGGTCCGATGGCAAGGCCGGCCAGAGTCGGACGATTCGTGGATTTCTCGAGAGGACTTGCAACGCCTCAACCCATACCTTCTCGAGAGATATGTGAGCCAGTCTGACCTTCACTCGATAGGGTCGAGTTCCTCCCACCCCGGGAGAATTGGTAGGGACACCTGAGGCACCAGAATAAGACAGAGGCTTTTTCAACCCTCTGTAAATTGATCAATAATTTATGAGTCCATCTATAATAAGAGCTTAGCTCATCTGAGTCTATTTTAGTTTTTATTTGAGTATTTTTAGTTGTTATTTCAGTTCTGTACTAGTCAGCTCATGTTGAGCTAGTTTAGTCCAATGCTAGTCAGCTCATGTTGAGCTAATTTTATTTTTTTGAGTCCTGTCCAAGCATACTGAAGACTCAAGACTATATCATACAAGTAAAGACCAAGTCCAACTAGATTGAAGACATGGAAGTATAGCCCAAGTCCAACTCAGCTTGAAGATTTGAAGACCCTAGGAGGAAAATTCAGAAAATCTTGATTTCTTGCAAATGCCCTCCAGATGCCCAGATTTCTTTCCAGATGCCAAAATATATTCATATACCAAGGCATCCATGATTTTAGATGTCCATCTACATCCTAGCCCAAAGAAATCAAGCCCAGGTGCCAAGCCCAAGCCCCTAAGAAGCAAGATACCAGGGAATATTCCTGCTACCTGGCTACCAGGACACCCCCGCTTCCAGAGGCCCAAACCCATGCACCCGGGCCCCTTTGGGCCAGCCCCTTGCTGCTCCTAGAAGCCCAACACGCCCCCCTAGGCATCCTTGGAGTGTTGACCAAGTCAAGAGAATTTTTAGGGATTTTTCTACCTAATATTTCCTTATTTTCTAGCTAGGGTTTGAGAGGGAAAAGGATTCTTATGTAAAGACTTATGTACCCTTACTTGGAGCCCAAGGTTAAGGGTCTATTTAAGGGACCCTAGCCTCTTGTATGAGGGGAATTTTTGATGAGTGAAAACCTTGAGTTCTTCTATTGAGTGGTGTGATACCCTGCTGTGTGCATAAAGGGGTTTGTGAGAGTTCTTCTTCCTGGTGTTTGCAATCATCTTCCTGCTGCCAACAAACCCTCCAGATCCCTGGATGCCCACTCCAAAAGAAGCCTTCCCTTACTGTTTTTACTTTGTTTTCTTATTCCTTTGTGAGCTTTCTAACCCCTGACAGGTCGTTTGCAGATCCCTGAGTTCCTACGAATCCGACGACTCCAGCCAAGCCTCAATCGGATCACCGAGCAGAAAGCCGGGTATCCGCGGGTCTTTGGCTCGATTTTCCAGGCCGCATTCATCGAGGAACGAGAGACCCCTTCGCTGCGATCTTCACAGACATTGTCAGGTACACCCCTCTACCTCCAGTAGTTTTATTGTAAGATAACTTGCCCTAACCGAGGCTTCTCAGCCCCGGCGGTCCTTCTTTGCTACTTTTCTAGGTCCTAATCTGCATGCTGATCTTCAAAAATTCATACAAAATTTCCTACAAATAATTTTGATCTAAAATTTGGGAATTAATCACCTAACTCAACATGTAAAATATACAAACAAAATTTGCATGCATATTAGTTCCCCCTCACCGACGCCCTCCACCAGGCTGAGCCCCTTCGAGGACGGGCCCCCTGGATCGGAGTCGAGCCCTCCTGGAGATGAAGCCCGGATCTCATGTCCCTCCGGCCCCAAAGACCAGACCGTGTTCCGGCACCGGCGAGCCTAGCTCCCCAGCATCAAAGCCCGGGAAAACATTTTCCGGCATCAGGACTCAGAGCCCAGTGCCAAGACCTCAGCCTCGAGCCTAGCTCCAAGATACCAAGGTTCGAAGCTCAGACTTTCAGCACCCAGTCTTCGAGCCCAGCTCCAAGATACCAGGGACCGAAGCTCAGGCTTCCGGCATCAACATCCCCGAGCCTAGCTCCAGGATGCCTTCTCAAGACCAGAGCTCAGATCTCCGGCCAAGAAAACTTTGAGCCAAGCTGCTCTCCATCTCAAACGTCTCCGAGCCCAGCTTTAAGACGCCAAGAGATCATGGGGCCACGTAGCTCCCATCAACGCCTCGAGCCTAGCTCCAAGGCACCAAAGACCTGAGCCAAGATCTCAGGCAACCCCTGGGCCCGAGCCTAGCTCCACATCCAGGAAGGCCTCAAGCCTAGATCCAAGGCAACCAAGACTGGTAACCCCCTTCTCTGATCTCCCTACTCGAAAAGAAGACGAGTAGGGAAGGAAAGAAAGAGAACAAAGGGAGGAGCCCGGCAACCCCCTTCTCTGATCTCCCCACTCGAAAAGAAAACGAGTGGGGAAGGAAAGAAAAAGAACAAAATGGGGGCACAACCAGCATCCTCTTCTCTGATCTCCCTACTCGAAAAGAAGACGAGAGGGGAAGGAAAGAAAGAGATAACAAGAGAAAAATACAGTATCATCAAAGCTACCACTTCTCAAGCCCAAGATCGGAGCTCAGATCTCCGGCCAAGGGACCCGCAAACCACATAACTCTCAGTCCACAACACCTTTGAGCACAGCGGCTCTCAAGAGTCATAACTTGACCCCAAGCAAGATGAAGCCCTTCTCTCTGATCTCCCCACTCACACGCAAAAAAAAAAGAAGAAGAAGAGGGGAAGGAAAGAAAAAGAACGAGAGGGAAGCACGGCAGCAAAACTACCACTTCTCGGTTATCAATGTCCCCGACCCCAGCTCCAGGACGCCAACCCAAGACTGGTGCTCAGATCTCCAGCCAAGGTGCCTATAGGCGCCACGTCAAAGGAGGCTGTCGCGTCGGACGCCAAGCCAACTTTCCAAACCGGATAGCTCTGCCGAGCTGAGCTGAGCTCCTTCGAGACAATGAGCTGAGCTCCGTCCTCCGCCAGGTCGGACCGCAAGCTCGGGACACCTAGGCCGGAGCCGCATCCTGCCCTCCAGAGCGAGACCCTCGGAGGTTAGTGCCCTGTTGTTGGGGTCGAGCTCAGCGCTCACCCGCTAATGTGGAGCCTCTCCGAGCACGCACCCTCTGGATCGGGTCTGCCTTCTGCCCTCCAGAGCAAGACCCTCGGAGGTTAGTGCCCTGTTGTCAGGGTCGAGCTCAGCGCTCACCCGCCAATGTGGAGCCTCTCCGAGTGCACGCCCTCTGGACCGGGTTCGCCTTCTGCCCTCCAGAGCGAGACCCTTGAAGGTTAGTGCCCTGTGGTCGGAGTCGAGCTCAACACTCACCCGCCAATGTGGAGCCTCTCCGAGTGCGCGTCCTCTGGACTGGGCCCGCACTTTGCCTTCCTCCACCAAGATGAAACTTTCGAGGCTCTGTATCCAAACCAGTAGTCAGTCAAGCTTCTCCATAAAACAAAGCTGAGGCCAAACTTCCTAATGAAGTTGAGCTTCTCGCCAAAGTCAAGCCCTTTGATGAGACTAAGCTCCCTGCTGAGATCACACTCCTGCTGCAGATGAGGAAGACTAACCCCAACTATGGCTGGGGAAGGCAACACGATCCCCAAAAGGAGGAAGCTGTGAAGGCCCAGTCACTTCACGTACACCATGCAAGACTATGGGGTGGGGTTTTTGTCCGCCACTCCATGCAAACGTAACGAAAAGGATGATCATGTCCCTCCACACAATCTACTAGGATGCACAATGCCAACCACCATGGAAGCTTGCGGTGGCTGCAACTCCACCAGCTAGAGTAGGAGATATCCTAGCATGACGAACCAGCAGCACTACTATCCCATGAAGGAGGTAAGAATCCCCCCTTAATAATAAAAGTTCCTCTCTGGTGCAACTTTGCTCTTCACCAATACAGGAACACGTCTGCCCGACTCCAAGTCTGGCGAACTCAGATGAAGCCGAGCTGAAATCAAGCTCCTCAACTCGGCCGAGCTGGAGTCAAGCTCCTCACTGAGCCCCACATCTACTGCATGACTCTTAGTTCAGCTCTTACCTTACTCACAGTCCGGAGATGTCCACGGAGACTCCAAGAAGTCCCGCCATCTACCGAGAAAACTCACAGTTTGGCATTTGCTGTACTCAAAGTCCGGAGATGCCCATGGGAAGCTCTGGAGCTCCAGTCGTTTATGGCTAGCCTCCTAACATAGCAAACCAGCGGCTCTGCCATCCCAAGAAGGAGGTAAGAATCCCTCCTCAATCATTAAAGTTCCTTTCTGGTGCAACTTTGTCCTTCACCAGCACAGGGACTCATCCATCCGACTCCAAGTCCGGCGAAGTTAAGGGCTGAGGTCAAGCTCTTCAGTTCAACCGAGCTGAATGTAAACGAAGCCGAGCTGAAGTCAAGCTCTTCGGTTCAGCCGAGCTGAACCCAAACGAAACCGAGTTGAAGTCAAGCCCTTCAGTTCAGTCGAGCTGAAGTCATGCCCCTTGGTCTAGCTAAGCTAAGGCCAGGCTCTTCACTAAGCCTTGCACCTATCATCCGGAGGTGTCCATGGGTGGCTCTAGGGGACCAAACATCTGCGGCTCGCCTCCCAGCATACCAAACGAGTGGCTTTGCCTCCTCATGAAGGATGTAAGAATCTCTCCCCAATAATTAAAGTTATCCTTTGATGCAACTTTGCTCTTCATCACTACAGGAGCTCATCTGCCCAACTCTGAGTTTGGTAAAGAAAGACTGGACACCCCGGCACCTAAAGACCGGACGCCCCAACAACTAAAGACCGGATGCCCCAGCATCTAAAGCCCGAAGTCACCGGCACCTAAAGATCGGATGCCCCGGCACCTAAAGACCGGACGCCCGGGCATCTAAAGCCCGAAGTCACCGGCACCTAAAGACCGGACGCCCGGGCATCTAAAGCCTGAAGTCACCGGCGCTTAAAGACCGGACACCCCGGCACCTAAAGACCGGACACCCCGGTGCCTAAAGACCGGACACCTTGGCACCTAAAGACCGGACACCCCGGCACCTAAAGACCGGACACCTCGACACTCCAAAACCAAAGATACTGGCACCTTAAAGTGGGAAATAATGAAAGTCCCATACCAAAAGCCTCATCAAAAGCTTTAAAGAATGCTCTTAGCCCAACCATGTGCCCGGTCATACATGTGTGCACCCAAGTTATGCGCCTCACCAATTCAAAGAGGAGTCAATCTTAAGTGCTAGCACCATCGAAATGCAGCTAACCTTCAGTCAAGGTACCTACAGGCAAGTAAGCTTCAAAATCACCACCTCCTATTTTTTGTTTTGCAGGCATGCTATGACATAGAGCCGAATGGGTAAAAAACTACTCCCTTCGCCGAAAACGAGGAGAAGCAACGCCTTGGACTCAGGAAGTGGGGGCATCTGTTACAATGGTGACTAACCTATCCGGCCCAGACATAATGATGGATCCACTTGAAGAAACTAGTCCACTTCGGGCATACATGGGCCCGGCCAGGTCGGCACCTCGGTCGGCCCACTTCGACCATGCCTGGAGCCCAGCTTGGCCGGGCTAGCACCTCGACCAGGTCGGCAGCTCGACAGCCTTGCCTGGAGCCCAGCCAGGCATGAAGGGTAGCCAACTTCGGCCTACGAAGCTCTCCGGATCAATTTGGATCCACTTCGCCCGGCCCAAGCATCGTCAGGAAGAAGCCGCGCCCAGATCGGTGCCTCTGCATGCTCCTGCCCAGCATAGAATAGCATACCCGCACCAAGGTACCGCGCACGTGCCAAGGTACCGCACGAAATCCCTTCGAATGTGGCATCCATGGCTCCACTCCGCTCGACCTCGCCCGCATGGCGCGCCCCCGCGACAGGTCGGCGGTCTCGCACGGTTCTGGCACCTCCCGGCCGGACTCCGACGAGCGAACCCCCCTCCGGCTCCGGTGCGGCTCGGCACGCCCGTGGGACCTCAGCTTGGTCCGCACCTGCGCCGCCCGTGAAGCACCCGCATGGGGTTCCTCTGTCCATGGCAGCCCAGTCTTTGATGCCCGTGCCCCACTTCGGCTCCGCATCCGGTGCCCAGCTCACCCACGGTGGGCCTCCGCCTCACCCCGGTCCGGTTCAGCGGGCAAAGGAGTCGACCCCGTCCGATCTCGCTGGCGCGTCCCGACTCTGCACCTCCGAGCTTGGCACCGCGGCATGCCTAGGGCAGCGCGCCCCCAAGCCCCAGCTCCTCCAGCTCCAGCCCTGCACCGGCCCGGCGCGACCTCGCCGTGGCGGCTCCTAGCTTGGCAGCACGCGTGGCTTCGTTCGCAGGGCTCCGGCTCAGCTCGACATTCCCGCGGTGCACTCGCGGCATGCCCGCAGCGGTCCGGCTCTCGCGACCCGGCGCGACCTCGCCCGCACCTTGATCCTGCTCCTCCGGTCCGGCCATGGGAGAGCAGCCCGGCATCCCGATCTGATTTGACCTTGCCCGATGGAGAGCAGGGCGTCACGCCCGCGCTCGGCTCTGCACTAACCAAGTCCGGCACGCCCATGGCACATGCCCAGTTCAACTCCGACGGCTCCCAATCAATCGCGCTAGTCTGGCTTCACCCCGCGAGGCTTTGCCCGCGCCCGGCTCTGGTCTGGCAGGACGCCTGCCTCAGCTCGACGCTCCTGCGACCTAGATCTGCATGCTCTAGCCCCAGTTCGGCGGGTTCCACTTGGTCCGGCACTCCAGCGCCCCGGGCCCGCGACCACGGTGCGCCCCCGTGCTTCCGCCCCCTCCGGCTCTGCCCAGCGGGACCTCGGCTCGATGACACCGCACCCCGGGACCGGCTCCTCCGGCTCCGGCCCGCACGACTCCGGTTCCTTGTTCGCCACCGGCGTCCAGTTTAGCCATTGCACACTCATCCATGCATGGGTTCGTGTACGGAGCCCCCGTACCATGCACACTACGGTCCGCGTGCATGGGAAGGTCCTGCAAGCCTTCTCTTGGTCCGCATGCCCGCATGGCAACCTGGAGCAGCATCCCAGTTGGCTCAGCATTTCGGCATCCTAGCCCGGCTCGGTCATCGGGTACACCGCGCAATTCGGTCTCATTCGTGTGGGCCCGGCACATTTTCCGAGGGGCCCATCCACGTGGGCCCGATGCTCTTTCCAAGGATCCTCCTCCACGTGGGCCTTATGGCACACCGCCTGACACGCCGTCTGCAAGGAAGGTTTGCATTTAAGTTTCCTTAACTACTGTTTACGCTAACTAGTGAATAGTGCCATGCCCAAGGTACTGTTCCCCTGCACCAACTTCCTGAACCACCCAGAAGAAGAAGGTTCACCAATCTATCAGGCATCACAGGCTATCCTAGCATGACAAGTCTACATCAAGACCAACACGCCTCCCCCAAATGACAGGAGCCATTCGTCTACACAAAAACCGGCGTAGAGGTAAGGGGAGGTAAGGAAAAAACAACACACTCTCTTCATTATCACCCTATGGCAGCAGAGAGTCCCCCAAGGTCTCCGTCTCAGAGGTCTCTTATTTTTCTTCGATCGTCCCACTTACTTGATCGTCGGAGTGCCTCTGCTGGAATTCCCGGCGCAGGTCTTACCTGTTTTGCAGGTCCGCCCGACAAAAGGACGATACGGTGAAGATTTCTCCTACCAGAGAGGCCCACAGGAAGACCACGATACAGTATCAAGTCCTTTCATCCCCACGACTATGACTATGTTCCCCTTGATCGTCTCCGATCGACGAGCCTGGTGACATTGGCCGGGAGTCCCCTCACCCGGGCCACGTAAGAAGCTATAGGCCAGGCGATCTAGGCGGCAACAGTATTTAATATATATAATAATTTTTAATACTTTGTATTATATATTTATTTAAATAATTTTAATTTTTATATATTTTTAATATAACTTAAGTTGGATTAATGATCCAATTCATTAGTTAAATTAATCTTCATGCAAATTCTAATAATTATATCTTAGGTTATTACCTGATGGTGCATTGCTTTGCAATATTAATAGTAAATTTGGTAGTAAAAAATATTATCTTCTAATTATTAAACTATCTCGAGTCATGTAACTTATTCATTAAATAGATAAGGTCAAATCAAGTTAAAAATAAATATTTAACCCATTAAAATATTTTAATTAAAATTTTTAATAACATATTTTAAATATATTGGAACTAAAGATATATTTTAATAATGACCACTCTATAGTCTCATCATTAATAGTATATATCTGTAGTTATTATTTTAAAATATCACTACTAAAAAGTATGTACTTTAGTTATGAATTATAAAATTATAATTAATATATTAATCAATATTAGTTTTAGTGCCAAAAATTATGACAACATATTATTTTGTTATTAAAAATAAAGAATTTTAATAATACTTTATTAGCTCATCATTAAAAGGTATACAAAATATATCTTTAGTTCCGACCCAGCTCACTCCCAATATCGTTAGGACCGTAGTTTATTTTATCATTCTTTGCCACTTTCACGAGATTGTTGCCCATTTCTTCCTCTTCAAGACCCTCTTCATCCTGAAGCGCCACCCAGTTGACAACGGGTAATGGTTTATAACCCCCCACCCAGGGGCTATCAAACTAGACCTGTCTTCTTCCATCAAGGGGTGGAAGAGCAGGTTCTTGTTCACCTCGGTTGAGAGGATGGACTGGATTTGGAGTGACCCAGATTGCTTTTAGTGATGAATTATACAATCGTTATTAGTCATTTGATAATTATGACAATATAATCTACCGTCACTAGTAATATTGATCGGGCTACTTTATTAAAGTTTTGTAATTAAAAATATATGTCTATAGTGATTAATTTATAATATCATCACTAAGAACATAAGTTTTAGTGATGATTTAGTGATGAAGTATAAAATCATCATTATTGAAATTAATTTTAGTGCCAAAATTAATTTTTCATATTTAAAAAGCTCTATTTAATGATGAGTTTTTGATGATAAAATGACAAATAGTCATAAAAGATACATAGTTTATGATAACATCTCATTTTGCTATTAAAAATTTTGATCAAAATGATTTGTTGTGACCCCTTCTGATTTTTGTCACTTAATATAAGACTTTTAGTGACTTAACTTGTATTTTATTATTAAAAGTTTTATCACTAAAATTTAAAATTCTTGCAGTGATAACTATTCATGAAGTATTCAAGTTTCGTGTACTCAAAATTATTGAATTAAAACTTGAATATTTGATTATGTCATTTGTTGTCTCTTATGATTTTTTTTAAAAAAATTCAGGGTGTAATATTTTTCTAAATATAGGTAAATGTACATGTATACTAAATATTCTGAATTCATTTTTTATTTCTAGTTTCTACTTTGTTATCACCTGGCCAAATTCTCTGACCTACAACCATGACAGATAAAGCAATGTGTTGGTCAAAAGAAAAATAATAAAAATTCTTCTAAATATTTTACATACAATAATTAATAATTACAATCTAAGCCACCCCGATGCATGCAGTGCATTCTTACATGCTAATCTCATTAGAATGATGACACCTCTTAATTTTGGATGCGAGAGGGAGTTAAAAGTTTGCTAATGAAGATGTTTATTAAGATGCCATAACAAGCTGATAATAATCTGTTTGAAAAGTGACCAAATAAATCTTCAAGTGCCTCCATTTTTTTTTTTTTTGAGTGCATATATCTACAGAAGATTCGTAGTCAGATTTATATGTTGTTCATGGCTAGCATTCACATGATTAATAGTGGTTATTCTTTTCATAGAAAAAGGATTTATTTCTCTATCTAAAATCAATATAGTCAAAGTTCCATCTTGGCTTACAAGCAATCAAATCAATCATTTTTTTAAAAAAAATTACATTTTGATTTAATATTCATCACCATTAATGCTGGTTCCTATTCTATTTTTTAATGATTTTTTATTATCTTTTGTTACTCGCCTGTCCATTATTACATTTTATGATGAATCTAAAATTGGAGTCATGTACTTTATCAAATGATAGGATGGACAAGGAGATCGAGGAGTGAATAGAGAAAAGGCATAGAGATATAAAAGCAGAAGAAGAGAGGAAGTGTGCTACAAAATTTTCTATTTTTGCTATGAGAGTTTCTGGTGCTGGAATTATAGGCATTTTCTTTAGATATCTCAAAGATCAAACGGGTCATTCCCATATAATCATTCTCAAGTTCTGCACCTTCTTCATGCTGGCCACCTTCGTTTCTAGAAGCTGCATGCTACTTCTGCCATTCTTTGATCTTAGCAGCTACAAGTCTATTAAAATCTTTAGAAGCCTCAAGTATGTGTAGCATTGGTGTTTTTAGCCTTTGCAATATTTGATATTTCCTTCATTATCCTACAGATTTTCTTGCCATTCTTGCCTTTGTTCTGCCATTGGCTATAGCGGTGATTGCATACTTTATGGCTTAATACCGTAATGGACTTCCATGGAAACATTAGCATGGTAATGCTAGCATGTCATTTGATCATTTATCCTAGGCTGTCTAAAATATTTGGATGATGTTGATTATATGGTTCTCAAGACTAGCTTCCTATAATTATGTAATTAATAAGTTGCACAAAAAGACTCATGAATATTAGATAAAGATTATTTTGATAGTAAAATCATTATTTGTTGCCCAACTAGATAATCTGAGAGGGGGTGAATTGAGTTTTACTAAAATTTAAACTTGAAAATGTGCTACTTTGTGAAGTGTAGATGAGCAGATATTAAAATGTTGATAGTAAGAGATAAGAACAAGATGGCACACACACAAATCCAAGAAATTTTTATAGTGATTTAGTGTCCCAGCATCTATGTCCACTCTCTAAGCCTCCCCTTGAAAACTTTTCACTATAATCTTTTCCAAAGATTACGGCTAATTTATTTTTCCAGGCTTACAAATCAAACCCTACACTAATTATTTTTTCGGGCTCACAATCAAAACCCTACAAACCAATCCCTAGTTCAAAGAACACTTAACTTCAGTCCTAATTGAAATAGGCAATAAGAAAATAAAACATAGGATAGTATAAGCATAGAAAACTCCTTGAGAGGAGCAAGAAAGAGCATTTATGCATACTAGAACGACACACAAGGAATATTTGGAAGCTTTAATACTTGTCTTCTTGTTGAGAAGCCAATGATTGATGAATTTATTTTAAGTAGTTGGAAGAATGAGCTCTTAAATCAAGACTTTTAGCTTTTTTCTCTTTTCTCGATGACACTTGGAATATTCTATAATGATTACAGATAGGTGTTATCTTTAATGAGTTTAGTAGCCTTTAAGAAGTCTTTTAAGGTCAAACTAGCTATTTCTAGCAGTTGGATAAGAAAATATAGCTATTAGGAACAAAACAGGACTAATCTGAACTTTCTAAAAAACTGGCCATTATGCTTGTCTGTAGCCTTTGAGTCGACTTAGATTCCTGTTAAGTTGACTCAGATTACTTTTGAGTAGGCTTAGCCCACTGTTGAGTTAGCTCAATCTTCTTTCTTCAAAATATGACTTTCTATTATCCCCTATTGAGTTGACTCGGATCTGTCAAGTTAGCTTAAGATTCATTTGAGTTGGCTTAAAGTTCATTTGAGTCAACTTAAAGAACAGCCTTCAAAAATCAACTTTCTATATCCTAGGCTCCCATTGTCAAATTGGCTCAAATTCTATCCGAGTCAGCTTGATAGCATATCGACTAAAACTCTGCATTGCCAAGCTAAACCTTTTCGATATAGATTGAAACATTGATTTTTCAAAAGTTTTGAGACTTCAAACCTCAACATATCTATTTCTTTATGAAATTCATTATCTTTTCACAAATGTTTAGTCTTCAAAAACTCATGTTGCCTACAGATGGAGCCCAAGAGAGGAGATGAATTGGGTATTTAAAAAGTTTAAGCAATTATGTGCACTACTTAGTGAGTTTGTATAACTAAGTGATTGTGCTCAATAAATTATGCAGTAGAAGCAATAAATAAAATGTAAGGTAATAAAGAGCAAGTAGAGAAGGAATCAAGCAACCACAAATAACAAGATGTATAGTAGTTCGGTGCACCCTAGCACCTACATCCATTCCCCAAGCTTTTCCTTGGAAATTTTCACTATAATCTATCCAAGATTATAGCCGACTTATTTTCCAAGGCTCACAAGTTAAAACCTATATTGGTTTTATCACCTAGGCTCACCAATAACATTTACAACTTATTTTATCCGGGCTCACAAGTCAAACCTAAGTTGGTTTTATCTCTTAGGCCCACCAACAACCTTTAACACTCGTTTCAAAATCTTTGAAACTAGCAACAACAAAAGAAATCAAGTATACAATAAATGAGCACAAGAAATAGCTCCTAAAATGAGCGAAAATTAAAGTCGATGTAGCTCTTCTTGAATGCTTGAGTTGTCTTCTTCTTGAAATCTTTGAATATACATATATGGCCAAACACTTGAATGCTCAACACCTCAAAAATGGAAGCCTTTTTATCAAAAGAATCTCTCAAAAGCTCTCTTCTTGTCTTTTCAAATGATTGAAGTTTGTCTCATATGATTGTTGTCTTTCTTGTTAACTTGAAGATGTTTGGTGAGTGTTAAATACCTCAAAACCATTCAAAAGACCGTTGAAGACCGTTGGAATTGAAAAAGTAGCCATTTGAAGATAATTCTAAAATTCTGAAAAATTATTCATTACAGCATGAGTAGACCTCTTGAGTCGACACTTGGAGCGTGAGTCGACATCTTGAGTTGACACTTCAGGCTGAATATAGAAAACTTGAAGTTCTATCCCAAAACTTGTCTCAGGCGATAAGTCAATCTCTTGAGTCGACACTTTCAGTATGAGTTGACCTCTTGAGTTGACACTTGGTGTGCCAGTTGAAAATTTGCATGCCGATCATCTGAAACTTCTAAATTTTCTTCATGAGTCAACCTTGTGAGTCGACACTTGGCCTGTGAGTCAACCTTTTGAGTCGACACTTGATTTGTGCCATCTAAAAATTCATGCCAAACTCTGAATTTCTTAAAGATTTATCCATTAATCCTTTAGATACTTCTTCACAAGAGCCAAAGTGGTTGTTTTGACAATATTCCAAGATTAGAAGATCAATTTATTATGAAAAACTTCTTGCTTTCAAATTAGTACACTTGATACTCTTTTGATATACCTAAAGCCTGAAATTTATACTTTAATTGAAACATCAGTCCAAACATATATTCAACATTTTGTTATTCATCAAAATCAATGAGCCAAAAGCCAACAATCTCTCCCTTTTTGATGATGACAAAATTTTGAGTATATAAGCAATTAAGTTCAAAAAGAAATTAATCATTATTTCAAGTTTTCAAGTAAGACCATGTAATTTAATAAATCAAACATTCTACATACTGAAATTCAAAAAAGGTATCAGACCAATGATTTATAAGGTAAAGTTTCAAGACTTGTTTTCAAAATTGTTGCTTTATATATACTTTCTACTCCCCCTTTTTATCAACATAAAAAAGGTTGCTCCCCCTAAATTAGTGCATTTTATAATAAAGCATACACAGATGGTTGGGGTGTCAAACTTATAGCTGGTATCAAAGCAAATTAACAGAAAGAAGAGTAAGCATTAAACAAAAGTGAACTTTCATATATATATATATATAAGAGTTTCATTACAACAACAGCACAATCAAAGTCTGATACATGACTAAAAGACTAATACATAGCAGAAAAGAAACTAATGCATAAACATAAACAACATAATAAACATCTGAAGGCTAGTCCTCATCAGACGGAAGCTCAGAGTAGATAGGAGCTCTAATCCTAGTCCTAGAAGCAAGGGGTCTAGGGGTTTTATGGGTGCCATGGCTCCAAGTAAGAGTTGGTCCTGAGTAGGGAATGACCCTACAGGACACTTGAGTTGACACTTGAAATATGAGTCGACCTCTTGAGTCGAGACTTGGCATGCTAGTTGAAAATTTGCATACCGGTCTTCTAGAACTTCTGAATTTTCTTCATGAGTCGATCTTGTGAATCGACACTTAGCCTGTGAGTCGACCTCTTAAATCGATACTTGATCCGTGCCATCCAAAAATACATGCCAAACTCTGAATTTCTTAAAGATTTGTCTATTAATCCTTTAGATACTTCTTCACAAGAGCCAAAGTGGTTGTTTTGACAATATTCCAAGATTAGAAGATCAATTTATTATGAGAAACTTCTTGCTTTCAAATTAGTATACTTGATACTCTTTTGATATACCTAAAGTCTGAAATTCATACTTTAATTGAAACATTAGTCCAAACATATACTCAATATTTTGTTATTCATCAAAATCAAGGAGCAAGCCAACAACTCATATTTTGAATTAATAGATATTATCCTTATCTTTTCCTAAAGCATAGACCTATGTAGTTTATTGGTAACATTATATACTCAAATATTTTGTTATTTATTAAAATCAATCCTTAAGGTTAATAATCTCTTCCTTTTTGATGATGATGACAAAACTTTGAGTATATAGGGGAATAATATTAAACTTAAATATAATATTTCTTTAAGAGTTATCAGAGCAAACTTAGGGTATTAAATCAAATTTATAAGTATCAAAGTATATGGATTGTAGAAGAATATCTGAGTAAATCTTGTGAAGTATGAATTAAGGTATATGAATTTTGAATTAAGTATTAGAGAATTTAAATTTTATATCAAATATTGAAGCATATATTATATAGGTTGTGCATTGAATATCAAAGCATGCAAGGTATATCATAACCCAATAATACAATAGTATTTGAGCAGATTTTGAAAGTATCAAAGAAAGCTTTTGAAAATGAAAGTATGAGAAAGTATCACAGTAAATTAAACATTAAAGATAAGATTGAAGGTTTCAAAGTATGAATAAGAGTATCAAGGCATATTATAAATTATAGAGTTAAGAGTGGAAATTTTAAAGTATAAATAAGAGTGTTAGAGAATTTTTAAAAGGATTAAGGTATTTAGTTCAAAATAGAGAAGTATGAGTATCAGAGTAAATAAATATTTTTACATATAAAAGGATGGATAAAGAAATTTAAAAAATCATGCATTTTAGTTTATATTACTCTCCCTTTTTATTTTATTACTCTCCCTTTTTGTTTTATTCTATATTACTCCCCTTTTTGCCAGCATCATTAAAAAGGTAAGGGGGAGATAGCTCTCCTAAGATAAGCAACTACTGTAATTAAACAATATTAGGGAAATTAAAAAATTCATCCATATATATAAGATGCAATCAAATATATGTCATATAAGTCATTTGTAGCATAAATATATAAGTTTGTCAAGATAAAAGGTATACCCTATACAAAAAAATGATGCATACAAAATGATACACCTTGATACAGTCATCAAGATACTGAAACATAAAAAGTTTGATACATATAACATCAAAATATAAGGCCTAATATATATAAAGTGACCTAAAGCATATCTAAAAACTCCTAAGCTATGGAGTTAGCTGTCAGGCTCCGAGTCCTGGTGGCAGGTTCAATGGATGGTGGTGGTGGCCTCCTAGAAGATCTACGGGACTGCTGCTACCACACATTGGTCCTGGTAATGGTCATAGTAGAGGTCCAGGCTATGTAGTGATAGGCTGGGTAGCTCTAGGAGGTGAAATCTAAGGAGGAGGGTGGCTCGACATCTAGATAACAAAAGATGAAATAGGCAGAGATGGTGCAGTAGCTGCTACTGCCTGAGCATGCACCTCTTCAGCAAGCCTAATAACCATATGTGAGACACTACCAACATTTGCTATCATTGACATTCTAAGTCTGTCAATAATAGTTTGATCGTTGGCAAAACCATCATCTAATCTCCTCGATAGCCTGTCTGCAATATCTGATACTTTAGAGTCAGTGGATAATTGCTCAATGAGTCGATATATATCTATAATCTCGATTTGTAGTCCATCGACTCTACCTAAAAGTATCTGCATCTCAGCTTTCATAGATTGAAACTCTCCTTTGATGGCTTATCATACCATCTCAGCAATCCTCTACATTAAAGTGTTATCTAATCCGATCTTTAGGCAAGGAGTGCTAGGAGTCTTTGGTGATGGAAGTGAAATATCTGAAAGTCCAGTCTCTGGTACTTTGAGTGGTGAAGAAGGCTCAGCCTTGTGCAGTGGAGATACTAGTCCCTTTTATGGCTCTAGACCAGAAAGCCATCTCATCCAATGTCCTCCTGCTACTACCCTCTAGTACCCCATTAGATGAAGGGTCCAGTCATTGTACTCATCATGGCTTTGAAGTTTCTTTAAGGACTCTCTCTCAAATGATACTCCAAATGTCTCAAAGATCTAGGTAAGAAGCATACCATAGGGCAAACAGACCTTCACTCCCTCTACCACCTTCCTTATCGAAGTTAACATAATTCTTGGAAGATTAATTGGAATGGTCTACAGCAGATGATACATCATAGCCAGCTCTCTCCTTGATACAAAGTCGAATCTCCTAGTCTTTCATATGAAAAATTTTCCAATAGTATGATACAAAACTCTAAAATCAGTTGACAAGATATTGGACTTAAACTCACTCATATCCTCAATATCCATCCTATCCAGTATATATCTTAGCCCAACTCTTCTATCAGCTAACCTGTCTACCACTATACCTTAAGAAGGAATTCAAAGTATCTAACCTAGGGTGGTCTCACTTAGAGTGATCTCAACTCCCTTAACTGTAGATGAAACACTACCAAAAATCCTACTTAAATTTTCATAAAATTCTTGGACTAGCTTAGGATAGGTTAGAATATTGATCTTACAGAACTCTTCTCAACCCTGTCTCCTAATCCACTCCCCAAATACAAACCCATTCTCATTAAAGAAGGCAAAGTTGATCCACCTACCCATAGTGATGACTCTCCCTGCCATCCATTTGGCTTGTAAAGGTGGAGAAGAACGAACATGTGTAGATGGCATGGAAAGCTCAGAAAAAGGTGGTGGAACTTCTTTTCTAGTAGTCTTTGCTCTCCTTTGCCTCTCCAAGTTGAGTCCCATGAACCTGCTCGGTCTCAGTCTATGAATGCTTCAAATAGTGAAATGGGTTGGAATCAAGGGAAAATGAAAAAAGAAGGATAGATTTGGAGGTTTCTTAGACAGGTGGAGGGTTTGGATGAAGGATTTTATAATTCCTAAGGTGAGGAATGATCTAAATATCTAAAATAGGGGCCTACGGGTCTCTATATTAAAAACCTTGGCCATGCACGAGTTGACTTGAATGCACTATCAAGTCAACTAGGACTCAAGTTGACTCAGATACAATTCAAGCCGGCTCAAATCTAGGTCAAGGAAAATTTAGAAAATTTTGTCAAAAAGGGTATTCTAAAAGGATTTCAAAGATGGTTTTGATGATTCTAATAGATTCAAAATCATAGAAATTCTTCTAGATAGAATTGATTCTTAAAGAGAGAGAATTGATTCTTAAAGAGAGAAATTTTCTAGTAGAATTGATTCTTAAAGAGAGAGAAGAAGAATTTTAATCAAAGGGATCACAAATATCTAATTCTCTTTTAATCATGCTAAATCCATTCTTACTTAGGGGTTTTATAAAGATATTATCTAATTGCTTATCAATGCTAACAAAATCAAGTACAACATCATCATTTTTGTACATGATCTCTTATAAAGTGATGTCTTATTTCAATGTGTTTAGTTCTTGAATATTGAATTGAATTTTTAATTAGATTTATGGCACTAGTATTGTCATATCTTATGAAAATGTTATTAAGTTTAATGCCAAAATTTTTAAGTATTTCTTAATCTATAATATTTGAGTACAACAACTTTTAGCTGCAATATATTTGGCCTCAATCGTAAATAGTGCCACCAAACTTTGTTTCTTTCTAAACCAGGAGATTAAGTTAACTCCTAGAAATTAGCAAGTTTCACTGGTATTTTTTTATCTAGTTTATATATAGAAAAGTCATCATCTAAATAACCAATTAATTCAGTTGAAGATTATTTAGAGTACCATAATCCAGCATTAACAGTTCCATGTGTTCTAAAAATTCTTTTAATATTTATTAAGTATGATTATTTAGGATTAGATTGGTATCTAGCACGCATATATACACTGAATATTATATCAGATCTACTAGAGTAAGGTAGAGTAGAGATCCCATCATTATTCTATAAAATTTTTGATTTATGCTCTTACCTTTCTCATCCTTGTCAAGCTTATATATTGAGCTTATAGGCATGCTAATTTCTTTGTATTTCTCCATCTCAAATTTTTTGAGTATCTTCTTTGTATATTTTATTTAGTTGATGAAGATTCCTTCATAGGTTTACTTTATTTAGAGTTCAAGAAAGAAGTTGAGTTCTCCTATCATGCTTATCTTAAACTTTCTCTATATTAGCTTCTCAAATTCTTGACAAAGAGTTTCATTAATAGCACTAAATATAATGTCATCTACATATATTTGAACTACTAATAGATAATCAATTTTTATATAAAAATAATGTAGTATTTATATTTCCTCTTATAAAATTATTTTGAAATAAAAACTTACTCAAACATTTCTATTATGTATGAGGGGCTTGTTTTAAACCATAAAGAGCTTTATGCAATTTATAGACATGATTTTCAAAATTGAGTGGTTGTTCTATGTATATTTCTTCAGAAATAAATTCATTCAAAAATATACTTTTAACATCCATTTGATAAAGTTTAAAATTTATATAGCATGCAAATATAAGTAGTAGTCTGATTACTTCTAATCTAGCTATAAGTGCAAAGACTTTATTAAAATCAATTCTTTCTTCTTGACTATAACCTTTTGCAACTAATCTAGTTTTATTTTTTATTACTTTGTCATACTCATCTAGTTTATTTCTAAAAATTCATTTTGTTCCAATAATAGGATGAGTTTTTTTACAAGTATCTATACTTTATTTCTTTCAAATTGATTAAGTTCCTATTTTATAGCATTAATCCATTCACTATCTTTTTTAGCTTCTTTAATAGTCTTAGGTTTTATTTATGAAACAAAAGTTAAATAATTACAAGGATCTCTTAAAAATGATCAAGTTCTTATCTTTTGAGATAGATCATCAATAATTAAGTCTTTTGGATATCCATGAGCATACCTCCATTCTTTAGGTAGACCACCTTGCCTTTGAGTTGGCTCATTTTGTTCTTGAGTTGGCTCATTTTGTTCTTGAGTTGGCTCTACTTCATCATCATCTTTTTTTGGCTCTTCATCTATTTCTGTGGGATGATTCCTTTAGTATAAGGTTCTCTACTTTCTTGTTTAAAATACCTGCATTATCATCTAAGAAATCTTCATATCTTGAAGGATTTACATTAGTGTCATTGAAAATAACATGAATTAATTCTTCAACAATAAGTATCCTTTTGTTGAAGACTCTAAATACCTTGATAGATGAGGAGTAACTTAGAAAGATTCTCTTATTTGACATGGCATCAAATTTTTCTAAGTTATCTTTTCCATTATTTAGTATAAAACATTTGCATCCAAAGATATGAAAATAACAAATGTTAGGTTTCTTGTTTTTCCAAAGCTCTTATAGTATTTTCTTTAAAATCAGTTTAATTAAAATATGATTCAAAATATAGCATGCTGTATTTATTACTTTTATCCAAAAATATTTAGGAAGGTCGTCTTCACATAATATAGTGCGTGCCATTTCTTGTAAAGTTCTATTTTTTATTCTACCATCCCATTTTGTTGAGATATCCTAGGTACTAAAAAATTATGTTCAATACCTTTTTTATTATAAAATTTTTTAAAATGTTGATTTTCAAATTTATTTCCATGATCACTTCGAATAGAGATAACTAGAATATCTTTTTTATTTGAAACTTATTTATAGAACTTTGTAAACACATAAAAAGATTCATCTTTTTGTGTAAATGAAAATTCAAGTAAATCTTGAAAAATTATCTATGATGACAAATCCATAATGCTTGCCACCAAGACTAGTAGTTTTGGTGAGTCCAAATAAATCCATATGAATAAGTTCTAAAGGCCTAGTAATTAAAACCATACCTTTTAGTTTAAAAGAATTTCTAGATCTTTTTTCAAATTGACATGCATCATAAATTTGATTCTTTTTAAACTAAGTTTTGATAATCCTTTTACAAGATTTTTTGTAATAAGTTTTGAAATTAAATCTATTCTTACATGATTTAATTTTATATGCTATAACCAACTATTTTCATTATTTCTAGTATTTATTATAACTAAGCATTGGTCATTCTTTAGAGATATATCATCCAAATCTATTAAATAGATATTGTCATGCCTATTTCCAATGAATACTATGTTATCTTCTATTAGGCTATATATAATATATTTAGATAATTTAAATACCACTCTACAACCTTTATCATATAATTAACTTTTATTAAGTAAATTATACTTTAAACCATCAACATGCAACACATTTTCAATAAATATGATCAATTCCATAAATGCACCCTTTTTTTGTGCCATCTTATCTGCTCAGCTGTTGACTTTATTCACTATGAAGATTCTAACTCTTTCTTCATCTTTAGTTATATCATTTATATTATGGACTAGCCTAATATTATCAAGTACAATCTTTGGTCATAGATTAATTCATTTTCAAAGCATGTGAACTATTGACTTTGTTCAGTTCATATGTATTAAAACATGAATCAATCCATGATCAAAGATTATACTTGATGATATTAGACCAGCTCATGATCACACAAATAATAAAACTAAAGATGAATAAAGAGTTAAAATATCTATAATAAATGAAGTCAATAGTGAACTAGTTGCTACTTAGCCCTTATACAAGATTATTTATCCTGGATGTCGAATGAGACCCGAGGCCTGAACTTATGCTCTACATGCTGAAACCCGAATCTCATGCATACAGGACATACATCCATGCATACTTAATTAATTATTTACTTAATTAAATTAACATCTAAATAAATAAATAAATAAGTAAATAAATATTTATTTATTTATTTATTTAAATTTAATTAATATAAAAAATTAACTTTTAATAATGGCTCTGGTGTTGTCAATGTCATTGTTGTTAATACTCAAATACAAGGCAGACTCCATAAATGGCAGGCCTCATAGATGGGGATGGCAGATCTAGCATGCAGGAAGGGACTAAGGTACCAGAATGGATGCATGGGGGCTAGCAAATCTGGCATGTAGGAAGGGTCTAAGGAACTAGAATGGATGGCGACACAGGAGAGAGGGGATATAGGTTTCAGTGGCTGATGGGGGAAGCACATCGACCAGGGGAAAAAAACAGGAGATGATGACATAAGGAGGGTGATCGGGCATGATCACAGAAAGGGGGAACCAAAAAAGAGGGAGAGCTGGCAGGAGAGGAAATCCCATGAGAGAGCTTGGTGGAAGGAGGAAACTTGGGGAGGGCAATGGCTAAGCTTAATTACGAGAGGAAACTAGGGGGAAGCTTCCTATAAGAGGAAACCGAGGTGGTGGGGACACCGGAGGCACCAGAATAAGATAGAGGCATTTCAATCCTCTGTGAATTGATCAATAATTTATGAGTCCATCTGTAATAAGGGCTTAGCTCATCTGAGTCTATTTTAGTTATTATTTGAGTATTTTGAGTTGTTATTTCAGTTCTGTACTTGTCAGCTCATGTTGAGCTAGTTCAGTCCAATGCTAGTCAGCTTATGTTGAGCTAATTTTATTTTTTTTGAGTCCTGTCCAAGCATACTGAAGACTCAAGACTATATCATACAAGTGAAGACCAAGTCCAACTAGATTGAAGACATGGAAGTATAGCCCAAGTCCAACCTAGCTTGAAGATTTGAAGACCCCAGGAGGAAAATTTAGAAAACCCTGATTTCTTGCAGATGCCCTCCAGATGCCCAGATTTCCTTCCAGATACCAAAGTATACTCATAGATAAGGGCATCCATGATTCCAAAGGTCCATATGCATCCTAGCCCAAAGAAATCAAGCCCAGGTGCCAAGCCCAAGCCCCTAAGAAGCAAGATACCAGGGAATATTCCTGCTACCTGGCTACCAGGCCACCCCAGCTTCCAGAGGCCTAAACCCATGCACCCGAGCCCCTTTGGGCCGGCCTTTTGCTGCTCCTAGAAGCCCAACATGCCCCCCTAGGCATCCTTGGAGTCTTGACCAAGTCAAGAAAATTTTTAGAGATTTTTCTACCTAATATTTCCTTATTTTCTAGCTAGGGTTTGAGAGGGAAAAGGATTCTTATGTAAAGACTTATGTACCCTTACTTGGAGCCCAAGGTTAAGGGTCTATTTAAGGGACCCTAGCCTCTTGTATGAGGAGAATTTTTGATGAATGAAAACCTTGAGTTCTTCTATTGAGTGGTGTGATACCCTGCTGTGTGCATAAAGGGGTTTGTGAGAGTTCTTCTTCCCGGTGTTTGCAATCATCTTCCTGCTGCCAACAAACCCTCCAGATCCCTGGACGTCCACTCCAAAAGAAGCCTTCCCTTGCTATTTTTCCTTTGTTTTCTTGTTCCTTTGTGAATTTTCTAACCCCTGACAGGTCGTTTGCAGGTCCCTGAGTTTCTACGAATCCAACGACTCCAGCCAAGCCTCAATCGGATCAACGAGCAAAAAGCCGGGTATCCGCGGGTCTTTGGCTCGGTTTTCCAGGCCGCATCCATCGAGAAACGAGAGACCCCTTCGCTGCGATCTTCATAGACGTTGTCAGGTACACCCCTCTACCTCCAGTAGTTTTATTGTAGGAGAACTTGCCCTAACCGAGGCTTCTCAGTCCCGGCGGTCCTTCTTTGCTACTTTTCTAGGTTCTAATCTGCATGCTGATCTTCAAAAATTCATACAAAATTTCCTACAAATAATTTTGATCTGAAATTTGGGAATTAATCATCTAACTCAACATGTAAAACATACAAAAAAAATGGCATGCATATTAGTCCCCCATCACGAGGGGGGAAGCTCAGTGGAGGGAGGAAACTAGCTGGGGGGGAAGCTTGGCAGCGAGAGAAAAGTAGCGGGAAGTGGAGTCGCCGAGGGGGAGGGACGGTAAATTTTTTTGGCCAAATAGTGGGCAGGTTCACTGGCATAGGGAAGGGGGCACGAGGATGGGAGAATAAGTGGGGAGGAAGGGAAGAATGGTACGAATGAGAAAAAATTGGGCAATCGGGCAGCAGGGCAAGCTCGTCAGTGTAGGAAAGGAGGCACCAGGATGGGGGAACAAGCAAGGAGGAAGGGGAGAATGGGGGAAATAAAAAAAAATGGTCCTTCGAGCAATCTTAAGAAAAATTATTAATGATAGCAATTTGCCATTGCTAATAATCAAAATTCTAATGGGAATAATAATACTAGTGATGACAAAGTTTTCCATTACTAATATTGGTCATTAATACATAAAATTCTGGGTTAACTATTAGCGACGACAAATTATCATCACTAATAGTCTAAACGCCATCGCTAATATTATTTTTAACAAAATAAAAATTTTTAAATTTTTAAAATTTATTAGCGATAGGACATTTCTATCTCTAATAATCTAAATACCAATTGCTAATAATTTTTTTTCAAAAAAATTATTAGAAAAATTAAACTTATTAGTGACAAAAGTATTCTATCACTAACATTGGTTACGAATTCTGGAATAACTATTAGCAATGATGATTGCCATCTCTAATTATCTAAAATTTGTTGCTAATAATATTTTTTAAAAAATAATTATTAAAAAATTAAACATTATTAGCAACTATAAGTGACATCACTAATAGTGAAAATTTTATCATTAATAGTATTAGCCATGTCATTTTTTCCTCGTTTTGGATATCGTTGTATACCATTATTAGCGCTAGCTTATTAGCCATCACTAATAGTTTATTTTCTTGTAGTAGATTCATGGTTAGTAAGTGGGGCATCGAGACGAACTAGAGAACATTTGAGTAATTCTTGACATGCAACATCTGACCTCTACTAAGAAATTACAATAACTGTCCAGATGGGTCACAGTACTTAGTCAGTCATTTCATGATCGGTTGAGCACTGCTTGTCCTTTTTCAAGGTCTTATACAGAATGTACAACTTCATTTGGATAGAGAAATGTCAATAAGCTTTTAAGGAACTGAAAAAGATCATCGTATCTCATCCTTGCTATCCAAGCCCAAAATTGAAGAAGAGCTGTACTTATACCTTGCCACATCCCTAGAGATAGTCAGCTTCATGCTTGTTCAGGTGGATAAAAAAAGAGTCCAAAAATCTATCTATTATACCAGTCAAGTGCTCTATGATGCAGAGACCAAGTACTCCAAACTTAAAAAGATTGTTTATGCACTAATCTTCTCTATGTAGCATCTCAGACTATATTTTCAAGCCCACTTAATAGTCATCCTAACTGACCAACTACTCAATGCTATCTAGCATCGGCCCAATACTTTTGGAAGAATGGTAAAGTGGGCAGTCAAACTCAATGAGCTCAACATCTTCTATTACTCGAGGTCATCTATAAAGGTACAAGTTCTAGCCAACTTCTTTGTCAAGTGCATATGGTCAGATGATAAGCTTAAGGAAGCACTTGCTTACCTATCTACTAAGCAGCCTGATCTAGAGATAACCTGGATCCTTCATATGGATGGCACTTCAAATTCTTAGGGGAGCAGAGCTAGACTCATCCTGATAAACTCAGAAGGAGTGGTTGTCGAGTATGCCCTATGCATCTTATTCAAGATGACTCACAACCAGTCCGAGTATGAAGCCTTGCTAACTGATTGAAGCTAGCCAAGAAACTCAAGATAAAGCACCTAAGGTCTTCATCAACTCCCACCTCGTAACCAGCCAACTCACTAGTGAATATGAGTCTCGGGATCCAATAATGGCCAAGTACCATGATAGAATGTAGACCTTTACATCGATACTCCAACACTTCAACATATCCCACATTCCTTGATACGAAAATGCCCAGGCAGACACACTTTCTCAGCTCATGACTTTAGCAGACAACTTGGATGGACATATATTGAATACCTGAAGACCCCCAACATCAACAAAGTCGAGGAAGTTTAATAGGTCATCCAAGAGCTAAGTTAGATGGATTCGTTCATCATCTATCTGACTGAAGGCGTGCTACCTGATGATCCCAAGGAGGCAAGATTGCTGAAGTGGAAAGCTTCTCGATTCATACTACTAGATGGATAGTTCTATAAGAAGTCCTCATTTTTCTTGATCAAATGTCTGAGACCTATCGAAGCTGACTATATCCTTTGAGAGATCCACCAAGGCATCTATGAGAACCATCTGTGGTGGTAGGTCCTTAGCCTACAAAGCACTAAGACAAGGATAGTACTAGCTTAACATGCAGGAAGAAGCAACAGAGCTTATTCGGAAGTGCGATCGATGTCAATGGCATGCCAACATCCAATAGCAACCGACAACATAGTTAACCTAGCTCTCTTCTCTCTAGCCATTCGTTAATGGGGGATAGACATACTCAATCCATTTCTCCAAGCAACAGGTCAGTAAATGCTTCTGATTATTGCTATTGACTACTTCACCAAATGGATGGAGGCAGAATCCCTGGCATGCATTATCGAGAGCAAGGTCAAAAGCTTCTTCTGAAAATCAATCATTTGCTATTCAAACTTTTCCACACCATTGTCACTGATAACGGTTGATAGTTTGATAACTGAGCATTCAAGAAATTTTGCACTGAGCTACACATTCAATGCCAGTTTATATTTATCGGTCATCCTCAATCAAACGGGGAAGTAGAAGTGACAAATCGGGCAATTCTTCAAGGACTCATAATTGGGCTGGATGAAGCTAAAGACAGGTGGGTTGAAGAGTTATCCAGTATGCTATGGGCATATCACACAACTCCTCGAATCTCGCCTAACAAGACTCTTTTCAGCTTAGCCTTTAATATTGAAGCAATGATTCTGATCAAGATCAAACTCCTGACTATGTGGATCGAAAGCTTCGACAAGTCTAGTAACTAGAACTGACTAAGGGCCAACCTCGACTTGCTAGAGGAGACCGGTTTGGGTATGTATCGACAACAAGTTACTGGGTATACAACTCCTGATAAGGTCAAAAGTTTCTGTCATAGAGATTTTGTGCTACACCATGTAGAAGTTTCTAGACTGACCAAGCAAGACAAGTTATCTCTAAACTAGGAAGGACCTTATCGAGTAATAGAAGCTCTACATCGAGAAACATATTGGATTGAGGTTATTGATAGAACTCTAATCCCTAAAATGTAGAACACCGAGAACCTTCGAATGCATTATTAATGATATATTCATTTTCATTCAGTAATATAAAAAGAAATCTTTTCTTTGACAAAGTTCTTAAGTCTTGTTTTGACTAGCAAGCAACTCGATTCACCAACTATGAGCTCTCTGATCGATTGACACCTAGTCATAGTAAGGATGAATTAGTTTCCATACCACCATCTCCTATCCGGTCGATTGACACCTAGTCATAATAAAGATTGGCGAGTTTCTACATTACCATCTCCAATTTGGCCAATTAACATCTGGTCATATTAAAGATGGGCAAGTTTTCATACCACCATCTTTAATCTGGTCAATTAACATCCAGTCATGATAAAGATGGACAAGTTTCCATACCACTATCTCCAATCTAGTTGATTAATACCTAATCACAGTAAAGATGGGTAAGCTTTCACATCACTATCTCTAATTCAGCCGATTGATATCCACTCACTGATGAAGATGGCTATATTTTCATACCTCCATCCCCACTAATGGGCTCTCCGAGTCCTTCAACCAACTTTCCATGGTCAGGTTCGAGTTCTTTCCCATCTTATTCAAATTTTATTCCATGTCAAAAAACTCCTTATTCGTGTAATCCCTCTCATTAGGGTTTAATCCATTCGAGTTCCATCCCATCCTCATTCGGATTTCATTCCATTTTGGTTACATCTTACTCAGGGTCATCCCATTCAGGTTCATTCCCATCTTATTCGGATTTCATTCTATTTGGATTACACCCCATTTTATTTGGGTCTCATCTCATTCGAGTTCGTTCCCATCTTGGATTTTCTCCCATTTGGGTTCGTTCCCATCGATGTTTGAGTTCAACAGCTACTCTTATTTAGGTTTCACTCTCGATTACTTAGCAATCGATTTACAAGTAGCCATTGACTCCTTGCAGCCAAGTTTCAAGTGGTTGTTGACCAATAGAGAAAGCCTCAACACATTCGAACAACAGCTAATTTACAATGATTGGAGGAAAATGTTTCAAGTCCAACTGTCGTAGTTCCTATTTAGCAACAAGCAAACCCTTATTTGGGTAAGGTTGCTGATGCGGAACTAATATGCATGCAATTTTTTTTATATGTTTTATATGTGGGGTTGGGTGATTAATTCCCGAATTTCAGATTAAAATAAGTTATAGGAAATTTTATATGAATTTTAGAAGATCAGCATGCAGATTAAGACCTAGAAAAGTAGAAAAGAAGGATCGCCGGGGCTGAGAAGCCTCGGTTAGGGCAAGTTCTCCTACAATAAAACTACTGGAGGTAGAGGGGTGTACCTGACAACGTCTGTGAAGATCGCAGCAAAAGGGTCTCTCGTTCCTCGACGGATGCGGCCTGGAAAATCGAGCCAAAGACCCGCGGATACCCGGCTTTCTGCTCGGTGATCCGATTGAGGCTTGGCTGGAGTCGTTGGATTCGTAGGAACTCGGGGACCTGCAAACGACCTGTCAGGGGTTAGAAAACTCACAAAGGAACAAGAAAATAAAGGAAAAACAGCAAGGGAAGGCTTCTTTTGGAGTGGGCGTCCAGGGATCTGAGATGCTTGTTGGTAGCAGGAAGATGATTGCAGCACTGGGAAGAAGAACTCTCGCAAACCCCTTTATGCACACAGCAGGGTATCACACAACTCAATAGAAGAACTCAAGGTTTTCATTCATCAAAAATTCTCCCTCATACAAGAGGCTAGGGTCCCTTAAATAGACCCTTAACCTTGGGCTCCAAGTAAGGGTACATAAGTCTTTACATAAGAATCCTTTTCCCTCTCAAACCCTAGCTAGAAAATAAGGAAATATTAGGTAGAAAAATCCCTAAAATTTTTCTTGACTTGGTCAAGACTCCAAGGATGCCTAGGGGGGCGTGTTGGGCTTCTAGGAGCAGCAAAAGGCCGGCCCAAAGGGGCCCGGGTGCATGGGTTTGGGCCTCTGGAAGCTGGGGTGGCCTGGTAGCCAGGTAGCAGGAATATTCCCTGGTATCTTGCTTCTTAGGGGCTTGGGCTTGGCACCTGGGCTTGATTTCATTGGGTTAGGATGCAGATGGACCTCTGGAATCATGGATGCCCTTATTTATGAATATACTTTGGCATCTGGAAGGGAATCTGGGCATCTGGAGGGCATCTGCAAGGAATCAGGGTTTCTGATTTTTCTCCTGGGGTCTTCAAATCTTCAAGCTGGGTTGGACTTGGGCTAAACTTCCATGTCTTCAATCTGGCTGGACTTGGTCTTCACTTGTATAATATAGTCTTGAGTCTTCAGTATGCTTGGACAGGACTCAAAAAAATAAAATTAGCTCAACATGAGCTAACTAGCATTGGACTGAACTAGCTCAACATGAGCTGACTAGTACAGAAGTGAAATAACAACTAAAAATACTCAAATAACAACTAAAATGGACTCAGATGAGCTAAGCCCTTATTACAGATGGACTCATAAATTATTGATCAATTACAGAGGGTTGAGAAGCCTCTGCCTTATTCTGGTGCCTTTGGTGTCCGCACCAATTCTCCCGGGGTGGGAGGAACTCGACCCTGTCGAGTGAAGATCAGACTGGCTCACATATCTCTCGAGAAGGTCTGGGTTGAGGCATTGCAAGTCCTCTCGAGAAATCTACGAATCGTCTGACTCTGGCTGGCCTTGCCATCGGATCAGGAAGCATTGATAGTCACGGCCCCGGGTCGTGATGGCTTGATCGTCCAGGATACGCTCGATCCGTTCTCCTCTCTCAGGCCAATTTGTTAGTGGACACTCTGGGTTAGGGTCACTCACAATGAAAAGGAATAGGTCCAAAGGCCTTACTAGGTATCGCTGCCGGTTCCCTATACTCAACCAGGTCTGTAATATTGAAGGTAGAACTAATGCCCAAATCCGAAGGCAAGTCTAACATCTAGGCATTTGATCCAATCCTTCTCTATCACTTTAAAAGGTCCGGCTCTGCGAGCATGAAGCTTCTTTTAGGCCTAAGCCTAACCAAGATAGAATCCACTACATCAAATTCTTTGACCCTTCTTCGGGAATTAGCCAGTTGTTTTAAGATTAGTGCGGGTGGTGAACATGCTAGGCACATGCATACAAATGATGCAAAGGACTCATACTGACACCTAACAGACTCGACTATGCATTCCTATCGAAGGAAATTTTATTGAACTCTTTGGATCTAAACCTAATAGATTATAGGTTCTCTAGGTTTGATCCTAGCTTGACATGCACATGAAAATTTACAGTGAACTCCTAGCAAATTCCAAAGAGTATGCCAGAAGTAAGATGCAAACCTAACATGCGTGATGAATGCATGCAGTATGCTAATCTCAGCTAAATGCAATCTAATGATCCTAGAAATGCTGGAGGTGTCAGGAAAGGGCAGAAAATAGGAAGTGGGTTCAGAATTAGTTTGGTAAGGTAGAGAAAAAGGTTCATGGTTAGTTGGATAAAATAGGATAAAAGACGGGGTGTCAGGAACTAATCCTATACTAATGAGGTTAACCTTATGAGGTTGAGCTATATCTACAGGATTTGCATAATGGAAGGATGGGTCACTAATTTCGGGGAAGAGGTCCTTAATGGGAACTATAGGAGGGGACTCATCTTGAAGGTATTGATTCAAAGAGATCAGGTCCTTAATAAATTCTTCTGGTTCTTGTATTTTTGGACTAGACTCTATAATTTGGCTCTCCTCTATGGTTTCTTCAGGTAAGGCTCTAGCAGCAGTACCTAGGTTCTCTTCCTCTATTTGTTCTTCCATTATAGCTTTAGGTTGGATGTGGTCAAGGTCAACTAGCTCTGGGTTGGAATCTACCTGGGTATCTACTGGGTCAGCTAATTCTAGGTCTACTAAAGGTGTCTCCTCTTCTCCCTCATACTCATCCACTAGGCTCATATCAGCTTCATACACTTCCGCGTTAATGTAAGCCTTGTCAATCTCAGGAATGGTTGGAGAAGGTCGGCTAGGGAAAAATTGGCTAGGTCCAGGTTTCTGATTATGGACACTAATCCTAGTAGGTTCAGGTTGCCTAAGGGGTAGTGGCTCACTACTGGGCTCATATTTAGGGGTGCTAATCCTATGGGGTTCAAATTGACTAAGGGAAACCTGACTAGTACTAGGCTGATACTTAGGGGTTATGGGTTTTCTGGGCTCATAGGACAAGGGTGCAGATCTATGGGTCATGGGATTATAGGATCTGGGGTCATATGATTTTGGATCAGCTTTATGATCAGGTTCTAATGATGGATCAAGGTATGGGGTCCTCCTAAGGTTGGGCTCTCTATATGGGTCAGGATATTGGGTCCTCCTAGGATTGGACTCCCTATATGGGTCAGAATACTGGGTTCTCCTAGGGTTGGACTCCCTATATGGGTCAGAATATTGGGTTCTCCTAGGGTTTGACTCCCTATATGGGTCAGAATATTGGGTGTTGGGTCTACTAGGCTCATAGGGTATGGGTGTATAGGATCTATGATCATGGGATCTAGAGTCATAGGATCTAGGTTCATAGGTTATGGATTCATAAGTTCTAGGTTCATAGGATTTAGAGTCATAAGATTTATAGGTTGTGGGTATACTAGGCTTATAGGGAGAGGGTAAATAGGATCTATCTTCTTGGTCTATAAAATCCTGATTGGGTCTTCTAGGACTAACCTTAGGGATTGGGTCAGGATGATGGGCTCTCCTAGGTTCAGCCTCAAGGTATGGATCAGGGTTTGGGGTCCTCCTAGGTTGAGGATTGTAGTACGGGTCAGGATAAGGGGCTCTCCTAGGTTCGACCTCATGGTATAGATCAGGGTTTGGGGTCCTCCTAGGTTGAGGGGAGTCAGGATCTGGCTCAGACTGTGACCCATGGGTTTTTCTTGGGGTCCCTACCCGGACTTTTAACTGATCAAACCTATTGGCACGATAGTCAATTCTATCATTGGTTTGAATACGAGACTGAGTTAACTGGGTCATCTGGATAGTTATCTGGGCAATTTGATCAGCTAGGGCTTTTATTTGGGCTTGTAAATTTTCCATGGGTTCAGACATTTATGAAGGAGGTGGGTGATATGAAACTCCTGATCTAGTGCTCATGCAAGACTCGATCAGACCGACTATAGCTGACTAAACCTAAAGTCCAAACTAGATGCTCAATCAGGGTGGCAAACTAGCCTATAGTAACCCTGTACTCAGCCAGGCAGGTGTAAGGGGAGTGTTAGGTCCCTGATTGCCAATCCTAGACACCAATCAGAGATTGGCCAGGTAGGCGGACCAGCACACAAGCCCTTCGGGATTGAATCCCTAAACCACCGTTCTAGACACTAAGCACAAGGCACACACAGGTTAACTTGACACAGTGATCTAACACTAGCCCGGACCCGACCAGTTGGTGTCCCTAGCCCACTAGGGCAAATTAAGTCTAATTAATTTTAGGTTAAGGCTTGGGACTGAATGCAAGGGATGTGGTTTTGGGCTAAGGAGAGGTGATCAAATCCTCCCCCCATCTGATATAGCAAGAGTGCCCTTAAAAGTAAATTATGCAATGATGGCAGGCAGATGAGGATGCAAATTAGGGTTTAGATATTTATTTTTTTTTGGTATTTTTGGAAAATATGTATATATATATATATATATTTTTTGGTATTTTTTTAAATAGAAGAAAACTTGCAAATCATGACCTAATATACTGGAAATATACTAAAATTAAGAAATATGCAAAAACTCCTAAACAAAACCCTAAAACTTCCAAACATGTCTTGCTAAAAAAAACAGAGCCAAAAATTTGCAGGCCCTATTTCGGCTTTCAGAAAATTTACAGGCCATAATAAAATTTGAAAAAAGTTTTAAAATTACTGTGAATTATGATAAATCCAGGAAAATAAATTTCAAAATTTTTGGAGTTTTTAACAGGGAGAAATAATTAAAATAACAGAGTATATACGGACTGAAAAATTACAGAAAACAAGCCCTAATCTAAGCTCTGATACCAAATGATGCGGAACTAATATGCATGCAATTTTTTTTATATGTTTTATATGTGGGGTTGGGTGATTAATTCCCGAATTTCAGATTAAAATAAGTTATAGGGAATTTTATATGAATTTTAGAAGATCAGCATGCAGATTAGGACCTAGAAAAGTAGAAAAGAAGGATCGCCGGGGCTGAGAAGCCTCGGTTAGGGCAAGTTCTCCTACAATAAAACTACTGGAGGTAGAGGGGTGTACCTGACAACGTCTGTGAAGATCGCAGCAAAAGGGTCTCTCGTTCCTCGACGGATGCGGCCTGGAAAATCGAGCCAAAGACCCGCGGATACCCGGCTTTCTGCTCGGTGATCCGATTGAGGCTTGGCTGGAGTCGTTGGATTCGTAGGAACTCGGGGACCTGCAAACGACCTGTCAGGGGTTAGAAAACTCACAAAGGAACAAGAAAATAAAGGAAAAATAGCAAGGGAAGGCTTCTTTTGGAGTGGGCGTCCAGGGATCTGAGATGCTTGTTGGTAGCAGGAAGATGATTGCAGCACTGGGAAGAAGAACTCTCGCAAACCCCTTTATGCACACAGCAGGGTATCACACAACTCAATAGAAGAACTCAAGGTTTTCATTCATCAAAAATTCTCCCTCATACAAGAGGCTAGGGTCCCTTAAATAGACCCTTAACCTTGGGCTCCAAGTAAGGGTACATAAGTCTTTACATAAGAATCCTTTTCCCTCTCAAACCCTAGCTAGAAAATAAGGAAATATTAGGTAGAAAAATCCCTAAAATTTTTCTTGACTTGGTCAAGACTCCAAGGACGCCTAGGGGGGCGTGTTGGGCTTCTAGGAGCAGCAAAAGGCCGGCCCAAAGGGGCCCGGGTGCATGGGTTTGGGCCTCTGGAAGCTGGGGTGGCCTGGTAGCCAGGTAGCAGGAATATTCCCTGGTATCTTGCTTCTTAGGGGCTTGGGCTTGGCACCTGGGCTTGATTTCATTGGGCTAGGATGCAGATGGACCTCTGGAATCATGGATGCCCTTATTTATGAATATACTTTGGCATCTGGAAGGGAATCTGGGCATCTGGAGGGCATCTGCAAGGAATCAGGGTTTCTGATTTTTCTCCTGGGGTCTTCAAATCTTCAAGCTGGGTTGGACTTGGGCTAAACTTCCATGTCTTCAATCTGGCTGGACTTGGTCTTCACTTGTATAATATAGTCTTAAGTCTTCAGTATGCTTGGACAGGACTCAAAAAAATAAAATTAGCTCAACATGAGCTAACTAGCATTGGACTGAACTAGCTCAACATGAGCTGACTAGTACAGAAGTGAAATAACAACTAAAAATACTCAAATAACAACTAAAATGGACTCAGATGAGCTAAGCCCTTATTACAGATGGACTCATAAATTATTGATCAATTACAGAGGGTTGAGAAGCCTCTGCCTTATTATGGTGCCTTTGGTGTCCGCACCAGTTGCACTTTTGACTAAGGTACTTGACAAAAGTTCATTCAAAGATCAAGACATTCATCCAACATACAAGAACATTTATTGGAATGAAAACATAAAGCTTCATTAATAGTTAAGTTTTTTTATAAAAATGGACCAAAGGTCCGAAGGAGAAAGCAAAATACAAAAAGATAGAGAAAAACTTTCCAGGTGTCTATGTTAATAGTGGTCGCGGGGACCTTGATCGCAGTAGCAACTGGGTCCTCCATACAGTAACCTCTGGCTTGAGCACCTCGATAGTCTCTGCTCCCCCTTCTTCCCTTACTCCTTCCTAGGGAGTAGTACCATCGGTGACTATATCACTCAGGTCCAATTCAGGATGGGCCTAAGTAACTCTAGCCTTGCAGTCCTCAAAGATGATGGCATAGGCCCCCACACTAGCTTCAGTCGCATCCTCCTCGAAGGCTTTCGAGTTTTTGTATTCCTCTACTACCCGAATGGTAGCATATGCGACCATGACTTAAGCTATTCTGGCCTTCTCCTCAGTAGCTCAAAGAAGACCTTCAGTTTGGGCTAGCTGGGCTTCTATCTTAGCTAGTCGTGCCTGCTTCTCGACCAGCAGGCTTTCTTTCTTGGCTACCTGGTTTCCCAGTTCCCAGGTAGCAGTCTCGAATGACTTCTTAAGGGTGTCCAACTCATCCTTTAGCTTTTGCTCCTTCTCTCAAGCAATGTCCAAGAGTCGGTCGTAGCCTTCCACCTTTGACTCTGCCTTCTATAGTTTGGCGGCCAAGGAATAACAAAACTCTATGAGAGAGTTGAACCCTCCTCGAATGGCCGAAGCATCGTAAAGAAGCTACACAAAGAGCAAGAACCGAGTTAGTTAGTTGGAAGCAACTCATCTAGCCAATAAAGGAAGAAGGCCTGGTAAGAATACTTACGCTAATTATTGACGAGAAGAGGCTAGCCACAACCTCCTCCATTGACTTGTCCTTTCGCTCCACATCCTGAGGGAGGAGCAGGATCTTCGATAACTCTTGGGCTATGTGGGAGTCATGTAAGGCGGAGTCATCCATCCAGAATATGGCCTTCCCGGTGTACTTGTCATCACTCCAGCTACTAGAGACTTAGACAGCCAACCTCTTGAGAGTCGGAGAAGACCTCCTTATAGAAGAACCAACCTTGGAGGTCGGGGAAGCCAGTGGAGTAGCCAAGGACAAGGTCGCCACTACTGTGGGGATGGTGGCCGAGCATCCAAAAGATTATGGCTGAGGAATCGGAGGAGGGGTGGTGACAACTTTCACCTCGTCATCATCTGGATCAGTCAGGATACTACCTGATGTGGTAGTCCCTTGTGTCGGGACTCTTGAATGGGTTGGCAAAGCCCTTGCAGCAGTAGAAGGGCCTCTAAGTGATAGTCCTAGGTAAGGCCATTTTCTCACAGTCTCTATCCGAGGGGCTATAAGAACTGGTGTGGTGCTCCCAAGGCTAAAGGCACTAAGGCTAAGGCTAAGGTTCAAAGTTCGTGAAGTATTCAAGGGATTTTTAGGGCTAATTTGGGTCCTATGATGAAATGTTGTTAACCTTTTAGGTCTTGAAGTCCAGGGGACTTGAGTCTTAAGGGGTTAACTTTTATTGGGCTATATTTGAGTCCTAGGTAGGAGAGATTAAGTTAAGATAAGGATGTACATGGGCTTGGATAGACACAATCGCACATAAAGTTAGCTAGAGAAAATTTTTGGGTTGGGTCATATTGACCTTGTATTTATACATTTTGTATATAGGGCTGATTCAAGCTAAGAGTGATTACAACTATTTTCTCCCTCATATTCTCTCTCTTCCTCTCCCTCTCCCTCTCTGTCTGCTACTCCCTACCAGGAAAACACCCTAGCCACCATGTCCTAGAATAAGGAAGAAGGAAACATCAAAGCACTAGGATTTCTAGTCAAACTAGGAGTCCCTAGCATATAAGGAGTTGGAGTCCCACCCCTTGTTTCTCCTATTCCTAGTTGACCAAGGCTTCTTCCAGGTTGTTTTTACATTAGTTCCAGGTCCTAATAGGAGAGGAATCAGATTTGGAAGAGATATGATTGAAGGTATGGATGTTGGATCTCTTGGAAGGCTCCTAGGCATAAAGGTTTTGTTGCTGTCAAGGATAATTGCTTCCAATCCCTATTGCTATGATCTAAAGGAGTTTTTCCACATCCTAGATATCTTGTTTGAAGGCTCATCAAGTGGTGTCTTGGATCTAGAAGCAAGATCTAAGATTTTTAAAGGCTTCTTCAAAGGTACAATCCCAAAAATTAAGATTGCTAAAATTTCTACATCGGTTATTTTCTTGTTTGCTATTTGTTGGCCATTAAAACATCCTCCAAAACCCTTGTTGCTAGTTTCAAGATCATCAAAGGTCAAGGGGGGTTACCCGACATGTGGTATTAGAGCCTCAGCATTCTATTTGGTGGAGGAAAAGTCAAGGTTTTGCCGGGATCTTGGTATGGTGTTGAATAGATTTTGTTTTGAACACTGTGTTGATTGTTAGTGTTTGTTTTTTAGGAAATCTATTTAGGATGGCATCTAGTAGCATTAAGGCAGACTTTGGAAAGTTTGATGATAAGGGAAACTTTAGCTTTTTGTAGTAAAAGATGAAGGATTTATTAGTACAAAATAGGATCTATAAGGCATTGGTATGGGAAAAGCCTCGGAAGATGAGTTTGGAAGAATGGGAGGGATTAGAAGAAATAGCTTTTAGCATCATCAGGATATGCTTAGCTGCTTAGGTCGTACCTGAGATTAGTACTAAAACCATGGTGAAGAGGCTCTGGAAGAAGTTGGAGAACACATATATGGGCAACAATATGATAAACAAGCTGTGGTTGGAGGAACAGTTGTACAGCTTGTAGAAGCCCAAGGGAGAAGACTTAATTAGCCCAAGGGAGGTGCTAAGGAATACTCTAACATGTCCAAGGATGCTCAGAGATAGATATAGGGCTTCATGGATACTGATTTTGGTGGAGACATGGATATCCGTCGCTTTACGATAAGATTTGTATTCAGCCTGAATGAAGGTCCTGTTTTGTGGAGGTCTTGCTTACAGCCCATAATGGTGTTATCTACCATTGAAGCAGAATATATCAGCATCATGAAAATAGCGAAGGAGGCTCTATGACTACAGGGATTGGCAATGGAGATGGGCTACAAATAAGAAGCCATTAGGATATACTACAAAAGCCAGAGTGCACTATTGCTTGTATATAACTCCATTTATCAAGCCATGATGAAACACA
This sequence comes from Areca catechu, assembly GCA_021397845.1. Lineage (NCBI taxonomy): Eukaryota > Viridiplantae > Streptophyta > Magnoliopsida > Arecales > Arecaceae > Areca > Areca catechu. Next base: position 118,888,586 of record CM038044.1, on the reverse strand, counting down.
TCAATGTTAGGTATCATCAGATCAAAGAACTTGTGGAAGAAGGTGAGGTAGAGCTGGTGAAGGTTCATACCAAAGAGAATCCAACTGATGCATTGATAACGATTCTCTCGTGCAACATCTCTCACAAATGCATGGCATTGATGCGGTTGATGGATAGAACAGAGTTGGCTGAGATCTTGGGGCACCAAGGTGGAGTTTAGAGGATCTGTTATGGTGCTTCCAAGGTTCAAGGGACCAAGGCTAAGGCCAAGGTCCAAAGTTCATGATATGTTCATGGGATTTTTAGGACTAATTTGGGCATAGGATGAAAGGTTGTCAGCCTTTCAGATCTTGAGGTTCAAAGGACTTGAGCCTCAAGGGGCTAACTTTTATTAGACTATGTTTGAGTTCTAGCTATGTAGATTAAGTCAAGACCAGAATGTACATGGGCTTGGATAAACATAATCGCACATCAAGTTAGCTAGACAGAGTTTTTGGGTTGGGTCACATTGACCCTATATTTATACATTTTGTATATAGGATTGATTCAAAGAGTGATTGAAACCACTTTCTCCCTCGTATTCTCTCTCTTCCTCTCTCTCCCTCTCTGGATATTGCTCCCTACCAGGAAAAAATCCTTGCCACCATATCCTAGAATAAGGAAGAAGAAAACATCAAGGTGCTAGAATTTCTAGTCAAACTAGAAGTCCCTAGCACATAAGGAGTTGGAGTGCTGCCCCTTGTTCCCCTATTTCTAGTCAACCAAGGCTTGTTCCAAGTTGTTTGTATATTGGTTCCAGGACCTAATAAGAGAGGAATCAAATTTGGAAGTGATCTGATTGAAGGTGTGGACATTGGATATCTTAGAAGGCTCCTAGGCATCAAGGTTTTGTTATTATCAAGGCTGATTGCTTCCAATCCCTGTTGCTGCAATCCAAATGAGTTTTTCCATGTCCTAGATCTCTAGTTTGAAGGCTCATCAAGTGGTATATTGAATTTAGAAACAAGATCTAAGGTTTTTAAAGGCTTCTTCAAAGGTATAATCCTAAAAACTAAAATTGCTAAAATATCTGCATGGGCTATTTTCTTGTTTGTTATTTGTTGGCCATCAAAATTTCCTCCAAAACCCTTTGTTGTTGGTTTCAAGACCAGGTCAAGGAGGGTTTCCCAACAGGGGCTGCCCTCTTCCTTATGGCCTCCCAGAGCTTGTTGAAGGATACTTGCCTCACGCTTGCAGGACGAGTAAGATGGTTAGTGAAATATCCAAGCAAAAATTGATATAAAGAAGAGTCAATGTCTGAGAAAGATTTACTAAGGGATACTCAGACTCAGTCCAACATCATGCAAATTTTGCTCATCCAGGATCTGAGAGCATGGAGATGATAAGTACTCGGGAAGCTATACTTATCATACAATGCAAGGACCTTGACTTTGATTACAGTAGGAACCTTAGCTGTTGGACTTATCGAGACAACCCCTCGAGCACTAGGATGAACAGCTTGAGGAATTGCCCAGAGAGGACTACTTTCCATTCTCTTCAGACTCTTAAGACTTCCTTCAATTAAAGGTGGCCCTGAGACCGCTAAAATCAGGAAGCATTGTTGATTGAATGACTCTCGTCTTCTTCAATTGACATCTTCTGGGAAAAGAAAGAAAGATCAAGAAAGCAAAAACAACGAGAGAGTGTAGAAGGGAGACCTCCACTTGAAGGTTGGATGAAGGAAAGAAAGAGAAGATTCTAAGGATGCCCTACGAAAAAGCTTATCTGTTGATTCTGGTTTTGATTATGACAAAATATTTATGTATATTCGAGTACTAATTGTGCGTTAAGTATGCTAATCAGTTACAGGTACTCAAGATTTGAATTTAGAGAAGTTTCAACACTGGTACAGCCAAGTGTCGACTCATGAAATCCAAGTATCAACTCAAGTGTCGACTCATGAATAGTGATCTGTCGACTCAAGGCCCGAGACCAAATAAGATATAGAACGAGGTGATTTCAAGGTTTGGTCAAGTGTTGACTCACAGACTGAAGTGTCGACTCATCAGATGAAGTGTCGACTTACCAGTGCATTCCAAAAAGCTTTAGAAGACTTTTTTGAACAAGTGTCGACTCATGGAAACTAAGTGTTGACTCAAGATGTCGACTCATGAAGATGAAGTGTCGATACTTGGATTGTAACGGCTAATTTTTCTGAAGCACAGAACTTTCCTAACTTGGCTCAAATGGTTATATTTTCTCTTCCAACGGTCATAAACGGTCAATCAAGGTTTGGAGGGCTATTTAAACACCACCAAGCTTAAGGAAAAGAAAAGAAATAGATTAATTGAGAGAATCCTTTGAGGATCCAATTGAAAATACTTTAAAAATTCAAAATATTGAGAGTTGAGCCTCCAAGGATTGAAAAGTGAGAAGAAGCTTCCAAGTCCTCATCTTCAAGCATCCTTTGAAGCTTCAACAGTAACATGGAGACAAGCTCAACAATATCAATCAAGTACCTCAAAATATCTGCTTTTTATCAGAAAGTTTTTATATTTTCATTATCATACTTGTGCTTGTATTGCTTACTAGTTTCAATGAAATTGAAACTAGTATCTAGATTATTGGTGAGCCTATGTGATGAAAATCAACAAGGGTTTTGACTTGTGATCCCATGAAACAAGTTGGGTTGTTGGTTAGCCCGGAAAACCATTAAGATTTGTTGGTGAGCCTTTGTGTTAAAATCAATGGAGATTTTTGGCTAGCCTTTGTGAAAAATCAAGAAGGTTGTTGGTGAGCCTAAGTGATAAAACCAACAAAGAGTTTTGACTTGTGATCTCAGAAAAATAAGTTGGGTTTTGATTAGTGAGTCTGGAAAACTAATCGACCGTAATCAAGGATGATTATAGTGAAATTTCTAAGAGAAACTCGGAAAGTGGATGTAGGAGCCTTGGAGTGCACCGAACTACTATAAATTCTTTGTATTTGTAATTGCTTTTTATCCTACTTGCATTTACTTTATTGTTTCTGCTGCATATTATTATTAAGCACACAAACACTTTGGCAAAACATAAACACTTATTTTAAATTGGCACATAATTACAAAAGATTTTTAAAATCCAATTTATCCCCCACTTGGGTTGCATCGCCGGGCCAACAATTGGTATCAGAGCCTGGTACTCTGTACTGCAATATTAAAACTTGGTACTTAGCGAAGAAATCCAATGATTTTGAGTTAAAGATCATGGTGGCCCAAATTTGAAAGTTTGAAATCTTTGAAAAACTTTTGAAAAGTATTGACAAATCATATGTTGAGAGAGAGCTTTTGAAAAATTATTTTTAAATCATATTTTGAGGAGGAACTCAATGTTTTTCATCACTACATTACTCTATGCTTATTGTTAATCTTTTAAAGCATGTTATATTTATTTTTGAGCTTACTTTGTTTATATACTTAAAGTTTTGTCATTATCAAAAAGGAGGAGATTGTTGACTCTGGTTTTGATTATGGTAAAATACTTAAATATATTTGAGTACTAATTGTGCGGTAAGTGTGTTAATCAGTTACAGGTACTCAAGATTTGAATTTAGAGAAGTTTCAGTACTAATGCAGTGAAGTATCAACTCATGAAATCCAAGTGTCAACTCAAGTATCAACTCATGAATAGTGAAGTGTCGACTTAAGGCTTGAGACCAAACAAGATACAGAACGAGGTGATTTCAGGGTTTGGTCAAGTGTCGACTCATGGACTGAAATATCGACTCAAAGTGTCGACTCACCAAATGAAGTGTCAACTCACCAGTGCATTCTAGAAAGCTTCAGAAGACTTTTTTGAACAAGTATCGACTCATAAAAATCAAGTGTCGACTCAAGGTATCGACTCATAAAGATGAAGAGTCGACACTTGGACTGTAACAGCTAGTTTTTTTTGAAGCGCAGAACTTCCCTAACTTAGCTCAAACGGCTAGATTTTCTCCTCCAATGGTCATAAATGGTCAATCAAGGTTTGGAGGGCTATTTAAACACCACCAAGCTCAAGGGAAAGAAGAGAAATGAATTGATTGAGAGAATCCTTTGAGGATCCAATTGAAAATACTTTAAGGATTCAAAATATTGAGAGTTGAGCCTCCAAGAATTGAAAAGTGAGAAGAAGCTTCCAAGTCCTCATCTTCAAGCATCCTTTGAAGCATCCTTTGTGCTCAACAACATCAATCAACTGTCTCAACGAAATATCTACTTTTTGTAAGAAAACTATTATATTTTTATTATCATACTTGTGCTTGTATTGCTTACTAGTTTCAATGAAACTGAAACTAGTATCTAGGTTGTTAATGAGCTTATGTGATGAAAACCAACAAGGATTTTGACTTGTAATCCCCTGAAAATAAGTTGGGTTGTTGGTTAGCCCGGAAAACCATCAAGATTTGTTGGTGAGCCTTTGTGTTAAAACCAATGAAGATTTTTGGTTAGCCTTTGTGAAAAACCAAAAAGGTTGTTAGTGAGTCTAAGTGATAAAACCAACAAAGGATTTTGACTTGTGATCCCAGAAAAATAAGTTAGGTTTTGATTAGTGAGCCCGGAAAACTACTCGACTGTAATCAAGGGTGATTATAGTGAAATTTCCAAGAAAAACTTGGAAAGTAGATGTAGGTGCCTTGGAGTGCACCGAACCACTATAAATTCTTTATGTTTGTGATTGCTTTTTATCCTACTTGTATTTACTTTATTGTTTCCGCTGCATATTATTATTAAGCACATAAACACTTTGGCAAAACATAAACACTTATTTTGAATTGGCACATAATTGCAAAAAAATTTTAAAATCCAATTCACCCCTCTCTTGGGTTGCATCGCCGGGCCAACATTGTCGAAGAAGAAAAGCAAGAAGCTAAGGAGGACCAACCTGGAGGGAAACTAGAACCAATGTCTTCTCCTTTCTTCTCCCGCTTTTTCTCTACAAGCTCGAAATCTCTGTGAACTCAAAAACCCTGCAACAATGGCAGGAGCCCTATTTATAAATGACCCAGATGGCAGAGATTGAAGCCTTGATCTTACCAATGCTATCGAATCCCGACTCATGGCCAACTTCCAGCTGGGTAATGCCACGCTACTTTGGATTTCCTCCCAAGTTATTAACACTCAAACCCGGTTTCCACACGAGCCATTAAAGCCTACGGCAATCAGGCCATATGGCATCCCTTTATTGGCTAAGAAAGATTAGATGAATCATTGACTGCATTAGGAGTTATGGCATTGTACCTTCGAGCACTTTGTCAATAATTTCTCTCTACCATGTCCGAGGTGACAAAGTGGCAGGATACGGTTTTTAAGGAGCCAATCAATGCCTGTAGGATAGAAGAGTCTACCTAACTCTCGAAGCTGTAGGGGTACTTACTCCCTTCACCCAGAAGTGATAAAGTTAGTTGGTAGCACTCTAGACTCGGGAGTGGAGAACATCTATTATGTTGAATGCCTGCTCGGCCTTGAAAGCTTACCGGACCACTAAGGCTGAGCCACCCGCTGAACAATTGGGGTGCAATTGCACTACCGACTAATAAGGAAAAGGCAACCAGAGCACCAGCTGGGAAGGAGATGACTACCGACTCATCCTACAGCCGACTAAGTGAAGGATAACTAAGTCAATTTCTACACCGACTATCTCCAACACCTTACACCAAAAGACTATGTATGATTGGACCTGACTATCTTCTAGCATACTCTCTAAGTACTTACTTGGCCCTGACTAACTCTAAGCCTAGTTGGCCACATCTACGAGAACTTAGTCGCACCCAATTAAGTCTAGGCTTAGTCGAGCACCTTGGAGAACAATATCAAGGCTCTTTCTCTTTTGGCAAGGTTCTTTCTCTCTTGATAGTAGACAACCTGTCTCAATACTTAGACCCAATGACACTTAAGTAAGTGATAACAACTATTCCAACGATCCCAACTGTCTCAGTTGCCCCAGCAGCGATCATGGCAAGTGGAATCATGATGGACCAAGTTTGTAAGAGTCGAGATCCTAACAGAATCAACTATCATAATAGAAAAGATGCCAACAAAAAGGATTATAGGGGACAAAATTCAAACAACCTATCGGAATCCATTATACTTTTCAAAGAAGGCCATATGTCTAATGGCATCCCATTCACCGCATAATCTATAAATTGGTAAGAGGGAACCCCGATGAGGTACATTTTTTCATTATTGCTCTTATGCTTACATTGTCACCACTTGGCTCTCAGCTTTAACTGCTATTGTTCATTTTATTCTTTTTATTGACTTGAGTATCAAAGGATTTCTCGTTGAAAATTCTAGTCCAAAAACCGTTCTTACATATCCTCGCAGTAGAGCAACTCTTTATCCTTGTTGGAAAAGATCGGATGACCCTCGGGCACCGTCGTAGCTCACCGGAGATTGATTTGTCAGCAACAATGGTGATACTAAAGTCAGGGTCAAAGGTGGTGATGACTAGCAAAGGTGAGGTAGATGGTAGCAGCGAGTTCAATAATTGTAGTGATGGTAAGACCAACACCGATGGTTGTGGTGATAGTGAAATGAAAGTTGGTTTAGTTTATCCATTAGCCGAGCTCAAGATAGGTTTCCATAGCTTGAGTTGAGCTTGAGCTGATCCTATATAAAATTCAAAGCGAGCTCCAACAGGATCCAACTTGCTTGTTTTTGGATTGTATACAGCTCTAGTTGGTTCACATCCCTTTTCAAACTTGGGAGGATTATGCTTTAAACTCCGGTGATGGCATCCCCAATATATTGTTTATAGCAAATGGGCATATTCATTTGACCATTTTTCATTTTAATAACTAATAACATCCATTGCAACGATTATTTTATTTAAAAAAAATAGTTCATGATTTGATAAGTTAAGCAGCAGATTTTACATAGTAATTATACCATCAGTTTATACAACTAGCTCTCATAGAAATCATGATAACACAAATGGATGAAGTGAGATGATACCTATCAATGTATGGTGCTTGTAAAATAATCTTCCATCTTATACAAAAATTTTTATAACTACCCATGACATCTTTTAATACAATATGAAAAAAATATTATACATATTTTATACATACAAAATATTTACTCTGTAAGCTTTACTCTGCATGCACACAAATACACTGTACAAAGTTTATTTCTACGGATATAGGTATTCTTTTCTGACATGACGATAGCTACTAGAATGCAATGTTTAATAATAGTTTGCCTTCTCCAAAGTTTGCCAGTTTTTTAATTACTTTTACAAGTATTTTACAATAAAGATGATGGCTAACCAAGGAGAAATTAGAAAGAGGATTCAAATGAAGATTCCAGGCAAGAGATTGACAAAATCAAGAGATCAAAATCATCAACCTGATTTAACAGCTATGGCTTAGTTGAGAGTATTTTTCAAATTTGTACATATAATTCCTGTTGGGATAAATTTTCATGTTCTTCTGACACTGTTTGTGTATAGAAGTTGTCATATGATTAAATGGATGCAAGAAACCATAATATTGACTATACATCTTTCTCAGTCCAAAAGAAAAAAAAAAAAAGACTACAATTTTGGATATAAATAATGAGATGGTTAATAGAGATGCTTATTGGTCAAATCCAATGCCATATACTACTGGCACCTGTGCCTGCGTTTAGCCAATTACTTGGTAGCAATACTGCACTGGATAACCAATGTCAAACAACTTCTGTATCTCACCAATTCAACTAATAAACATACTCAATGTTGTTAGAACGGGCCTTAATTTGCAAACCTAAACCCAATTGGTTCAAAATGCCAGATTCGGGCCAAACTGGGCTTGTAGGCCCAACCCGGGCTGGACCAGCCCATTAATACCTACAATAGAAGACTCCTCCAATTTGGGACTGACTACTTTGCAAGACACACACATCAAATTGCGCAAGCCCTGTGCGATGAGGATTAACCAACCAACAGAGTCACAGAAAATGTTCAAGTGCTTGTATTAAATTTGGAAAGTACTAAATATCTCCATTAATAATATTATTATTAGTAGATTGGGTACGGTTCATTAGATCATGCTACGATGACCCACTTAAATCAAACACACTTCATCTATAATCCAAAATTCCAGTTGATGCATAGAAATCTTCCTACTCTAAACTGTAACCATTTTAAATGCCCTATGGGAGAGGTCCATATTGATCGAATCCTTGTGCACATTGGAGGTTCCTAACCAATTTATCAAAAGTGGACCACTGATAAGGACAAGAGATACATATACCACGACTTGCAAGATTCCCCTTCATACACTTCTCCAGCAAGCAATAGATCGGAACAAAAAAGCTCTCACGTTATCATATCCTGGATAAATTTGAAAAAAAAGGCTTAATCTATTTTCATGGGCTAATGCTGTGCTCTGGTATAAAGACATCATCTATCATGTCCAGGAATGGCAACGGCCGGGTTTGGATCAGGTCATCCAAAATCTATACCTGTCCCGCTAAAATATTTTCCATCCAATACTCGTGCCATACTCGTCTCGGATCGGATATAAAAAAATTATATTTGGATCGGATCGGATCGGGTACACCCGGTCTCATAAAATCTAGTTTACTTAAAATCTAAACTGGTCGGGTCGGGTCGGATCGAGTCGAGTCGGATCGGGTATATCCATCCAATATCTAATTTATTTAAATATTTTATAAACATAATTTTTTTATATATAAACGAGTCGGGTTCGTATCGGGACATACTACTATCTGTACCCGATGCGAATCCGAGTCGATTTTTTTTTATATGATCCATATCCGTTTATAAATTAGATGGATCGGATTTTATCCATCATATCAAGATCGGGCTGGATTTCATATTCATCGAATCGATAAAAATTACCATCCCCGGTCATGTCTCTTCCGGCAACGGTGGACAGGCAAGGGTAAAACAAATGGCAGAGAGCTCTTTATCTCCGATCACATGAGCCGCCGGGACATCGGGGAACATAATTGTGAGGCAAGGCTAGAAAGTGTAACCAGGTATCGAGCACGATGCCTTATTTGCTCCATCGAATGCGGTAAAGATAACGTTTGGATTCCCTTGGTTGGAGGCTTTTTATCTCCATCAATCGAAAGGTCATGAACCCTGATGCATGTGGTGATAGGCTTAGAGCCTCGAAACCTTTTCATATGTCCACACCTTTCACTGGTTGTGTTGGTGCTGGGGTTGATCATTACCTGCACGAGAAACCCACATGCATGATGTTGTCTTTTCCATGTAATAATCATGCAGTTTGAAGTCAAAACAAGCTGAAATTGTGGTTGTAAGAACACTCAAGTGGATCCTTCTAATTCCATGAAGAATTTTAGCCAAAGATGTTTTTTTTTTTTTTTTTTTTTTTTGAGGCAATGGTAGAAGAAGTAATTGTCATGCACCCAATTAATAAAGGTAACCAGACTGGTTATAGGGAAGGGTTTTTATTAAAGCAATTGTTAAATCTCATACGCATTTCATGAAAGGCACTGATGGAGACATACAGGGTAATTTCAATTTATATATAGTTATTGTAATGGATTAGACACTACCGAGATTTTGTGGTATTAAAAACCAGAGCGAGTTGCTCATGAACTCGACTTGAATCCAAACTTGACTCAAATTGGCTACTACGAGCCCGAGTAACATGATACTTATCACGAAAACTTGCAAGCATATTTTATTATTATTATTATTATGGGGTTAAAATTTGAATTTGAGCTCGATTTTTTTTTTTTTTTTTCCTTCGTACCAAGTTCGAGTCTGGGATATTAAAACTCGGATCGATTTTGAATCAAATCTTGAATCCTGTGAATTATATCAAGCTAGAGTCTCCAGCTATTCGGTTTGACTCGACTTGATTGCACCTTCATTAAAAATTAAACATGAACCACTCCCAAGGTCTAATATCCAGATCGTTTCATGGTCAAGTCAGGCTTAAATGCGGCCAATGTAGGGTATCCCAAATTCCCAATGCCTTAGTCTTGCTGATGGATGTGGACACCTTAAGCACAGAACTGAATGTAGTCATGTGCAAGCACTCTTCGGTCTTCATCATGATGACAACGAGACCAAATCGAGCAATAACCTTTTTCTTGGACATGCAGTCAAAAAGGAATTATAGAGAAAATGTCAAGCCTTTGGAACACGGTGGTAATATTTAGATTAGAAACAAGAAAGTTTCACTCCATGATTTTGACATCTTATTGTTTAGAATCTTTAGATAGCTGGATGATGTTTACAGCCGATGATAGGTTGTTGGTTGGTGAAAAGCAGCTGAACACCGATTCTAGTTGTTAATCGTGATATATATATATATATATTATAAGCATTCCTTGGAAGAAGGTGACGGAAGTAACTAAATGCCATTATACAGAGGGGCTGATGTTAACCTCACTCTGTGGTAGCTGGGCCATCACGGTCTTCTCCATGGCAAACTGGCTGCAAACCAACCATTCACATGCTTTGAATTGGATCAAGATGATCTACTGCCTCAATTACCAGTAGACTGCCTATGCTTTTCCATTGATGGGTGATTTTTTTTTTTTTTTTTTTCTTTTCTTTTTATAAGATGGAGCATTTATATAAGTCTTGTATAAATACATCAATGAAAGTCGAAAAGCAAAAAAATCTCAAAGTTGGACCGGGACCTCCCTCGTATTAGCCCATAGAAAGTTCCTTGAATGCTCTACGATATAGGCGGCGAGCCAGCGACCCAATCAATAATAAAACTCACCTCCCGATAAACATGTCAGATAATTATAGCTGTGCAGCCCATCAAGAGAGCTACAATATCACGAAGGATGGGGTGCACCATCCGCGCACGTACATAATCTCATGGATCCAGGTTATATTGTGGCAAAGTCACCCTCGATAATAAGATGGTCGGCTTATAAAATCCTCGATGCAAAGGCAATCCCTGTTCATACATCCTGAAGTTCTACTACAGGAATCGTTAGCTCAAAGAGATAGATCTCCCTACTGCCATCAGACCCAATTGCAAATCTCAAATAACACAACGTGCACCACCTCGTTTGCCTCTAACACTGCCATCGAAATTGACCTTAAGTACCATGAAGGTGGGGGCTCCCAGGAAATAAATACTCGTCGGGTTGATTCAGGAGTAATTTGGGGGTCCCAAGTCTTCGTGGGCCTCGAGGTCACTTCAACTATCTTCACAGCATGTATGCAGGCATACTCTAAAATAATTCTCGCCAGGCATCTCCTGGATTCAAAGACCAAACTATTTCGAGATAGCCATATATGATATGTAATGTGAGTTGCTCGGATGCCGCCCGCCCTGATCCACTATCCACCATCACTCTATCTCAGAAAATCCAGAAAGACTGGCAATAGATCATCATACTAGAAGGTCAACCATGAAATCCTGCAAGATGGCATACCTGTCCGACCTGTGAACATGTAAAAAATACATGCTCTAGGGTTTCCTCTTCATGTCCAAAGGCTAGGCAGGTTGACTGTAGGTACAGCCCTCTTTCACTTAGAAAGGATCTGGTTGGCAATCGTCTCCAAGCAACCTTTTAGAGGAAAATATTTACTCTTGGATGGACACTAGTTCTTCATATTCAACCAGCATCAAGCCTCCTATGAGGTTCCCCTTGATATAATAGGTAGAGGTATGCCATAATAGCTCTAAGGGTGCAAGAGAATCTCCTTATCCTAACATCATGGCTATTGTATATTGAAATTGCTGTGGACATGACATGCTCACCCAGCACATCTCCAAAGACTCGGGTCATAGCCATCGAGTCCCATCTTTTGCTTTGAGGGTGAAAAAAATCCGAAATTCTTGTAGAGTCAGATACCTCAAAATTAATGAAGGCCAGCCATGACTTAGGTATAGATTAGCTATCTACCAGTCAAGTAGGAGATTCACTATCCATCCCCACAATCCATCTAGTCTAAGAGATCATCTCAAGGGCTCGAGTGTAGATCTCTTGCCAAATAGTCTAGCTGCTCTTACCCATCTGAACCTCCTCTCATGTAGACCACGATCCATGCTTGACCTTCATCATCAAGCTCCATATGCTCTCTAGACTGAGTACTAATCTAACTACATGTCTAGCAATTACAGCATCCCTCCTTGTAATTAAGGACTGGATGCGAAGGCCCCCATCCCTTAGGGATAGATACACTATATCCCAAGCTAAAAGGTATAAATTGCCCTTTTTAGAATGCGAAACCCACAAGAAGCTTCAAAAATATTACTCGAGCTTGATCACCAAGATTTTGGACAAGATATTTTAAAGAAGATAGATAAGTATAGAGCTCATGACTGATCTCACCAAGGTAATCCTGCCCATCATGGAGAGAGCTCATGCCTGCCACCCTTCCAAACACTCTTGGATCATCCACTCCCCCTTTCGAGTTTGCCTTTGGTAAGGGGACTCCCAGGTACAACAGCTTTCTACTATGCTCAACAATCCAAGTCTATCTTTTATCATATATTGAAGGTGATATGGTATTCATGGATTGACATGCACAGCAAACTTAATAAAGCTCACCTTTTGGCCCGAAGCTACATAATAGTCCTCTAGAATTTTCTTAAATCCATCAGCATTTCATATTGTCGCTTAACCCACCTGCAAACAATTTTGTGCAAATAATAAGTGCAAAATCGACTAGGCTCCGAGAGCTAGGATATAATGATCTAAGACCAGTCTCCTATTAGGTTTGGATGATTTTTTAGCATGCAGAATTTTGTTTTCATAAAACATACAACAAAAGCAGATTAAAACAGATTTTATTCTCTAGAATGCATGATCTAATCATGAAATCACCTAAAAAGAATTGGTTCATATACTGAAAATAAACTAAATCATATTTGAAATTAGAAAAATAAATTTAATCATGGTGATCGAATCACCTACTTGCTGTGCTAATCCTTCTTCGAATCGAATCCATGATGTCCTAGATTCTTAGCATAGCCGTGCATTCACTTGGTCTTTGTAGGTATCTACATGGAGAAGACATCGATCAGGAGTTTCGAGATCACCGGTATATTAGTACCTTTCAGGCCTTGCACCTTGGACTTGGATCTAACCCCCTTTATTCTAGAAGCAAAAGAAGAAGAGGATGAGAGGAACCTTATGCAAACATCTTGCATACTAAATTAAGAGAGAATGTAGAAAGGGAACCAAGGAAGGAAGAAACTTTTTCTTCTTCCTTTTTTTCTCTCTAGAACTCTCTCTCTCTCTTTGTGGTGTGTGGAAGGGAGGTATGAAGGGAAGAGGGGCGCTAAAGAAAAAGGTGCTAAGAAATCTTTGGAAGAATTAATTAGCGCCACCTTTCTAATGCTAATTTAAAACCTCATGCCCCAAAGACCAGATTAATGCCACCTCTAGAAAGTTAGACTCCACTTTATTTTGAATTTGAATCATATTCAAATTTAGATGAAGAGTTGGTCTATCTTGAAGGAGAGAGAACCCCAGAGAGGAGGGATGCCAACTCTTGTCATGCCTCCTCTCCTTTCTTGCGTGCAAGAAGAGGGGTGCATATTCTCATGCGCCCTCTTTTCTCTTAGGTGACAATATAGAGAAAGTCCTAGTCTAACTAGAACTTAGGCTTTCATTTCTATTAGATTTTAATTTGCGTTCAGTTTGAATCTGATTCGAACCCAATTCGAATCATAGCAAATCTTAATCTAATTAAAATTCAAATCCAAGTTCTACTTGGATCATGAAACCCAATTAACCTTAAATTATGTCAAGTTTAATTAAATTAAATCTAATTTAATTCAATTAAAACTTGATCCATAATTTAATTAAACCAAATTATATTACAATACTTCCAATTAAGTCTCCTTAGCTAACAATTAACAGTTACTAAATATGTAACTTTTATAATTTGATTCAAATCATCAATCCTATTGATAATTTGATCAAGATCTAACTAATCGATTAGGTTAAACTTTTTTTATGTATGACCTCACAAGTTCTATTCTGTGATTGAGATATACCATAATCTCCATCATAGTATCATCGAAACTCCTTTCGATTGGTTGGAACAATTCCAACTCACTCCAATAAGAATTGTTAACCCAAAATGATCCTAGTGAATTTTTATAATCTACTAGTTACACCTAGTAGTATGTAGTGACAATCTAATATAATAAAAAAATCAAAATTTCTAGGGTATAGTTACCATGTACTTGAGTCCTTTTATCGAGAACCCTGACAAGATGCAGAACATAGAAACTTATCAAACCTTAGCATCTATCATATGCAATATTTAATTAGCTTGAGTCTAAATAGTGAATTCATGGAAACTCTTTTCTATCAATCACATTGCTATGGCCATAGTCTTAAAGACTTAACCTCTTAAATTGCATATGACCATTCCTCAACTACTAAGGATGATAGATCCTTTATAGGTGCACACTCTACCTCTATAGTGAATATACTGTAGCCAATATATACTGCAAAGATCCGAATAGCTAGAAACCATGTTTATGTATAGCCAAACTACGGCAACCTCATTGTAAGCAACCAAGGCATCATAGGTCTAAAAATTATATACATAATTATAGCATCAAGAATGTCATTGATGAGTGAATAGACATCTAAGTGATTTCTCATTTTGATTATACTTAGTATTATTATTCTTTAATAACTACCTACACTTTTGCTCCAGTGTCCCTATACTATAGACTCAAGACTCATCTATCCTAAAGGAAATGATCTATATATTGATCTTGATAGATTAATCATCATCTTCATGATGATCCAATGACAAGGAGTAATTTAGGAATTAATTACACATGTCTTAAATTCTAACTTTTTAGCATATGTGTTTTAAGTATTAATCCCTTGAACAATTCAAGGACACATAATACAAGAATGGAATAAAAACTTATCCATTTTTAAAATTAAATAAATCAAGTATAAAAATATATCCTAGAAAAATTATTATGTATCTTGCTAAATTGACTTCTATGGCATACATCTAACACCCTCAAGGTATAGCATGTAAAGCTCGTGATAAGGCATCAGCATAAGGGGATAAGGGACAACCTCATTACAGACCAATCGTAGAATTAGAAAATTCTGATGGAGTTCCATTTATAAGGATAGCAAAGGATAGACTATTTATGCACGCCATGATCTAGTACATCTAACGAGGGTGAAAGCCAAAATTTGCCAAAGCCTTCTCTAGAAAGCT
This sequence comes from Areca catechu, assembly GCA_021397845.1. NCBI lineage: Eukaryota > Viridiplantae > Streptophyta > Magnoliopsida > Arecales > Arecaceae > Areca > Areca catechu. The sequence continues at coordinate 118,873,445 of CM038044.1, read as the reverse complement.
TTAACTCATATGGCTATAAGCGCGTTCAATATCTAGCTTGATCGCGATAAGACTATAATGGATGGAGGCTTGGTGCAAGTCATGCATAAATTTTTGAGCAATGAAGATATTATGGGAGATGCTCCGTCTACCAATTAAAGCCCCCTGCTTAAGACAAATAAGTTACGGGAGAAGAGGCCTTATCCTAGCTACCATAATCTTTGCACAAATGATATATGATGTTGTACATAAGCTGATAGTCTATAGTGCCCTGGTTCAAAAGCATTTTGCTACTTTGGTATCAGAACGATAAATGTCTGCTTCCAAGATTTAGGTATTTGACCATGAAAAAAAAAGTCCTGCATAATAGCCATCACCTCAAATTGAATACTAGGTCAGTACCGCCTAAAAAAGAGAGGAAGAAAACCATCAGACTAGGGACTTTGTCCTCAGTCAAAAACCGCACAATTCTCTGAATCTCATCTATAGACACGGACTAGAAAGCTTCTGATTTTCTTACTAAAAAACCATGCTGCTAGAAGGAGCTGGCTCAATGGACCTAGTCCCCCCTGTGACATTATCTATCTCAATCTAAAGATGGGGAGCCAAAAATTCCTCTTCATATGGTGCTTTTTAACCATGCATGCATGGAACCAAAAATTTCTCTTCATATGGGGAGTGTATAAAAAAAATTTACTCATAGCCGCAAATATGGGAATCTTATCAATATACATTCACTTAAGGATGGCTATGGGTCGGGTAAGCTATTATCTATACCATATCTGTCCCATACTTATCTCGAGACAAAGCAAATAGAGTGAGATAGAATAGATATTGTTAGACATAATAGGTTGGATGCATTAAATTGGATAAAGCTATGATCTTTTTTTAATTTTTTTGCTTAGAATAGAGAAATTGTGAAGAGATATATATACTGGTTGAGTTTAGGGTGGATTTTACCATTACTTATATTAGCTATAGGTTAGGTAAAACCTATTTGATTAAGATTGGGTTGGATTAGATACCTGATGAGATGAATAAATTACCATTCCTATTTCATTAGTGTAGAAGTTGGAAGCTCACATTATTAAAATTGTAAATTAACCATGTTGACAAGAATTTAATCCACTTCTTGAGGAGCTCCTATTGTTTAAATTGTCTAAAAATACACTTTCTATTGCAAGTGCAAGACATATTTGTCCAAGTTTTTGGTTAGCATAGCTCTCCTTCTTTTACATTGAGGGGATCAAATCTATAGTTTCAAAGCTGGTCCTTGGCATTCAAAGCTGGTCCTTGGCATTCACGTCACATTTATAAAAGAGAAAGATCAAAAAAAGTACTTTTATATTTTTTTTAAAAAAATAACCCTTTTTTTGAATTTGGATAATGTTTTATTTATTTTTTAAATTTTAAATACATTTGCTTTTTTCAACCCTATTTTCAAGGGAAGTTGAATGTGCATCTTTTAGTAAATCATTTTTTGAAAAAGGTATATATTTCTTTAAAATAAATATACATATCTTTATAATAAAGCATATGCCTCTTTTATAAAGCATCAATATCAAATGCATATCTTTTCAATATCAAATGGGCATACCTAGTTTGAACTCTGGATGCATATATTTTTTTAGATTTTAATATATCCCTACATCCTAGAACTGTCCAAAATTTTGAACACTTGAAGTTATTTTACAAAATAAATAGATTTTTAAAATTAGAATAAATGCATCATTTTCTATAAAATTTTTAATAAATTGGATTGAGCACGCCTGGCACTCCCTAATCCCCATATGCATATTAATAGAGCACAAGGTTCAAAATCTATCTTTTAAGTCTAAAGAAATTTGATCATAAAGCAGGAAAATCGTAATCTATTGAAAACTATAACACTTCCAAAAGGATAAGAGAAAATCAATATCTAAATCTTTGTTTGGTTGCATGTAACATGGCAAACTTGATGGATTGAGGGTGTATCTTTTGCACAAAAGAAGGATTCATTTTCCTTCATGCTGATCCAACATTGAATCATCCACTAGTTATTTTGAGATACATGCAAATGGATGAATGATGGAGTTTGGAGTACTTTGAGATTCATGTGGTGGGTGATCCAATGGTAGATTCGCATGAACGAAGGTGAATCCTTCTCTAGTGTAAAAGATACACCCCTAACGTAACCTTGACATATAAACTACCTCTTTATTGCTAGAACCCAAAATACAGAAAAATAGAAATACATATGGGACTGGTAGGGATGACTTCATCAACTAAAAACTCTTGTGCAGCTAACCGAGGAGTTCACAAGCAAACAAGTCCCAATTTTTTTTAATCCACCCAATCCATAAAGATGACAAACAAATTGACCACCTTCTATAACCCTATGTTATTTACAATAAGAGATTTATTTTTTGAGCAAAGTAATAACTAAGATACTTGTAAGCATGATGAGAATTAATGATACATCATCAACTTTAAACAAGTTTTACTTGTTACCATATCATAAGAACGCAATTCCACCATGGCGATTTAAAGAAAACAAAAGCTAGATATTTCATCTGAATTTCCTAGGAAAAACTTATATGTTCTTCCAAGATAAATGTGCAACAACAATAATCATACATAGAGTTTTCTGCAACCCGGCCCTGAAATTTTCACCATTTAATTCGCGAGGATAACATGAGTGTCGGTCTTCCTCCAGCATAATATTAATCACAGGGACTTCCTCTTTATATTTTAGGACCCTAAGCCTCTCCTAAAAGAACTTATGAGTTGATGCTTGAGGCTAAAGCATTCAAGGAATTAAACATTTCCTCTCTTAGTGGCAACAAAATAGTAGGGATGTCAATTTATAACCTGACTCGTCAATTCGATCTGTGTTCGACCTGTCATAAATAGATTTGGATTTGGGATATATAGGTTCGGATCATAAACGGGTTGACCTATTTAATCCATTTAATAAACAGGTCGGGTTCATATTTTTTAGGCCTAACTTGTTTAATCCATTTAATATATAGGTCGGGTCAGGTCGGGTCGAGTCGGGTTATGTAAATAGGTTATCTATTTATTAAACAGGTTGGGTCAGATTGGGTTGGATAAACATGTTATTCAATTGTTAAACGGGTTAAACAGGTCGGGTCAGATTAGCAGGTTATCCATTTAATAAACGGATTAAATGGGTCGGATCGGGTTACTTGTTTATTAAATAGATCATGTTCAAATTTTAAATTACAACCTATTTTATAAATAAGTCGGGTTCATGTTAAGACTTTTCTGACCTAATCTATATATGACTCGATCCGTATATGCTTGATCCGGCTCAATTACCATCCCTACAGAACAGTGCTTTTCTTTAGCTTTTAAATTCTTTTTCTTGGCAAAGACACGATCAACTTTATTGAAAGATAAGAAATAGCTATGCCTTCGAGATAATATGTCAATTACTGTATTACAAATCTTAGTCCTTAACAAAATAATTTAAGCCTGCCCTTAGACGGGACTCTCGCAAGCTAATATATTACTGGTTTGTAGGGAAAATCCAAAATCTTTTGAAGATTTTTCAATTATTCTAGCTAGAGTGAATGAAAAGAAAAAAAAAAAAAAGAAAAGATGGCTGAGTTTAAGTAGCTCCCATACTAAAGTTCAGGTGTTGGATATATTTCAAAAAAGTACTACAATTTTCCCCACGCACCTCGCCGGTTAATGTGGGTGAAGGCATCTCAAAATGAGGTTTGAAAACCTCTTGCATGTGTTTCTAGTTTAATCTCTAGGATGGAAAATGATGAATGAAATTGGCTTGCAGTTAGTAGAAATTTAACATTGATATGAAGCACAATAATGTATAGAGGAATTGGTACAATATTCTCCCTAGCTATCTTTTTTTTTTTTGATATATTTTTGATTTTAATCATCAAAGATTAAAAAGGTGGACGTCCCATCGCATGGGGCTCCCACCATTGCAGAAGACAAGGAAAGTCACATGTACACAATAATTAGAGTGAGAAATTTTAAGCATATACCGAGACTACATGAGATTGTTTGTGGAACCTCACTGGACCAAACAAGTAGAATAATAAATAAAAATAAACCTCCATCTCTTGAAATGAATGAAATTATCTTCAGTTGTTTACATTACATCTAAATATCATCAAAATACTTAAACAGGCTTTTGAGCCAAGTATCTTATTATTTGAGCTTGATTCAAAAGACTATTAAAGTATTTCAGAGTCCAAAGTTGAGTCAAGCTTAGATTCAAATCCAACTCGAATAGCTCATGAATAGCTTAACTTGTTTTGCACCTTTAGGTATTGTATCTGCCATGAAGATGTTCATTGGCCAAGCAGTTTATCAATATGTTACACTTTATCATAAATTTTGAGTGGCAACTAACAAAGTTCAGATATATATATATATATATATGCTGGGGAGTAACAAGAAAGTGCAGCATTTTTGCTGAATGGTATTTTTGGGTTATGCTAAACACTAGCAGCTAAAAAATTATAAAGAGAGGAAGAGAACACCTGTCATAAGCCGACAAAGTTGTAGGAATTTCATACAACTTGAGTTTTAGAGGATCACCGCCCTCAGAAATTAGTTGGCGTGGAGGAGCCATCACTCCCCCTCTAGGCGAGAGAGCCTCTTCTTCCATCTCAAGGCAAAGCCCAAATCACGGTTGGCCCACCCCCACCCACGTAATAATTTTTATACGACAAAGGCCGTGGCTTTCACTTAGAGCGAGACGTGCCCTCCTCCAAAAGTCCACAGCGACACCCACGTTAGCGCGAAGTGGACCCCACGACAACCCGACGGCAGAGAACATCCGGATCCCGGAATCGACGGCGGCGATGGTACCTTCGGGGAACGGTTGGTGGGCCCGCTCAATGGCGCGGGCCGGGAGCAAAGCCCACATGGGAGAACGTGCCCTGCCCGCAACGTAATGCTATCATCGGGACGGTACTTCTTCTGACTACGGCCTCCCAAGAGCGACCCCCGACCCGTGCCGTTGCCGACGTGGCACGGAGTTGACGAACGTTATCCACGTCAGCAGCATGGTCGGGTGGTAGTTGGATATGAATCCCGGCGGATTTCGCGGTTGAGATGGAGACAAAAGTCCTACCCCCATGTGCCCGCCCACGACACCGCCTGTGCTTTGAAATTTGGGGTGGTCAATCTTTCCATCCCATTTATTTTTCAATTTACAAAAAAAAAAAAAAAATCAATGTATGTTCACATTACGTGCAACATATTATTGGCCAGGGGTTCACGGATGACGTCCAATTGCATCATGCCACGGTAGCAGTAAATTCATTTACACATGCAGACGTAGCATTTTTAATTTATACGGATGTCTGTTGGATGTCACTGCCCGAAAATCTAACAATGGTTATAAAAAAATATGCTGCAAAAAAGATTATATAATTTGAATGTAGTTTTCTAAATTATTTTAAAAATATAAGATATGTCTTGTGCTCATGGTAGAACAAGGGCTTTTATATCTGGTTATTATTATTTTTTTATTTTGATAGAAAGAGGAGGGGGGGGGGGTTTTAACCCTGATGTAGCTATCCCCTTCGGATTCTTGTCTCGCCGGGCAGTGTCCGATACAAGACTACATAGTTTTTTTTCATTAACGGTGAGTATGTCAGCCTGGCACTGCTAAGACATCAGGATGGAAAGCACACTCGCGATCCCAGTCATGTGTCCCAAAAAAAATTTTATATTATTTCTGAGAAGAAAAAGAAGAAAAATTATGTTGAGTCAGCCTATTAGCCTGAAACTTTCACCGGCAATACTGGATGAATAATTAATTAGATTTTTAAAAAATGCAAACTATATATATATATATATATATATATATATATATATATATATATATATATATATATATATATATATATGTGTGTGTGTGTGTGATTTTTTTTAAAGAATAATGAGAATAAGAAAGCCTACTAAAAGTGTAACTCTACGAGCCATCCTTATAAAAAGTCCAGAACTACGGAACATGTAAGAAAAACTTGCTATTGATATACATAAATCAAAAAGTACTATGCCAATAACCAAAGAAGGTCATGCAGAAGATGACTTTACAAACTCTCTTCGTGGAAAGGCCAATACTTCTTACCAAAATAAATAAAGGCCAAAAATGTAAGAAAATGACTTAACACTATCCTAAATTAGAAATAACATAGCTAGATAGAGGATTTGCATGAATAAGATCACAACATTATATGTTGCATGTTCAAACCAAGTTTGCATCAAACTAACTATCATTAGTAAACTAACCTTATCCTCGCCCTGGACTCCCGCCCCCACCTTAATATAAATCTATAGTTCCAAACCTCCTTGTTTAGACTTAGTTCACAGTAAATATGGCAGACTAAGTTAAAACAAAAAAATCTATAACAATTGCAACCATATCAGTGCACTTATTTAACCACTTCAAATTAACACTGTCGTAACATTTTCTTATTGATTTAGTACTCTACCGTACGTATTTATTATAGAGTAATTCTATTTAATAATTTCTATATTGTTTATTAAAAAAACCGGTTCAATCATCCATGGATCATGCATGATTTAATGGTGAATGATCAAATGGGGCAAAACACCCCATTAGCCAGTATTGTTCACTAAAGACATCACATATATATGAAGGATATCCTGTTCATTGGCTAATGGTGGATAATTGAATAAGATTAAACTCTTCCTTGTTGATCATCCACCATCAAGTAATTCCTGAATGATGAATCGTTGAACCAAAACCTCTAATTCCAGAAGATTGAAATGAAGCCACACCCAACCTAATAAACTAACATTCTTTTAGGTGAATGCTTCCTTCCATCCGAGCCCCACCTGTCCCCAAACAAAAGTGGGTCCTAAGATTTGGGTGAATGCGTCCACCCATTCAAAACCGGGCCGTCCTCGATTCAATAATAATGCAAAGGCGCTGTTTTTTCCCCCCAACACATTCGAGGGAAGAGAGAGAAAGAAAGAAAGAAAAAGCTTCTTCTTTGTCTAAAAGAAGGCAGTGGATTGGAAGGCGTAACACCGACAGATGATCATTGAATGCAGCTCTCAATCAAAACAAAACATTTTGGGGGTTCTCGAACCCTCCTGACATCGCCCATGCGAGTGCTATCCATGCATTCGAATGACCTCTAATGCCAACAGCAACATCCCGGCCTCGTTTTCCAAAATATTTTAGAACTCGGATCGAGTGATATCCATGTGATGGTAATGGATTACCCACTACCATACGATTCATTGGATTCTCCCCGCATCCATGTCCTCGCTTGTTTCCAAGATTAAGAGTAGTTAGTGAGGTTTCGAAATCGTCCTCCATTAGATCTCCAGATCTCTCTAGCAATGTGCACACATCCACTTGGTCCTGTCCATTCTACCTTCCCACTGTTACTCGATTTAGATTGTCATCACGGATTTGCTCTCCATTTTTCTGTCTCATAATCCATAAATTTGGCTACCAAACTAGTCCCACTGTGATGGCACGAAGCAAATTTTCGGTATCCATACATCTGAAAGCATGAAACCATGACAAGAATGTCGAGGTATCCTGAATTGTTAGCAATATCATAGTTGGAAGTCATGCTTTTTGTACTATAAAAACTATATATATATATATATTTTTTATAAATAAAAAAGGATGGAAAAAAAATCAGGTAATATTCGATATAAAATATCGAAAGATGAATAGATCAAGGATAAAGCGGAAGACTCGGATTTAATCGAGCCATTTACCGGACGGTATCTCGAACGATCGGTAATGAAACAAGATCTCTATCGACCGGACTACCATCCTAACGATAAAATTTTATATTCATCTGTATTATATACACATTTTTCGAACATGATAGTGTATCATCTTTAAATAATTTTAGACCTCGTATATCTTTTGTGGACATGGTAGGTGAGTAGTTCTATCCATATCTTGAATTTAGCAGCAAAAAGAAAGGAAGAAAGAAAAGTAGGGGGGGGGGGGGGGAGAGAGAGGAGAATATTTTTTCCCCCTTGCTTGACGGCCGAAACTACGATGTTGGATCCTGCGAATCCATTAATCACGTTACTAGGCCTGCCCCAGCGCATGCTTAGGTCTATCACGCCACCCTTCCACACGGCCCCATTTGGTTCTCCTTTATAACTCCCTCCCCCCTCTCTCCCCTTCTCCTCGCACTCTCACCCCAACCAAGTCTACCCTCTCTAAATCTATCTCTCCCTGCTTCCCCTGCCAGATTAGAAAATGGCCACCCTACCATTCACTCTCCTTTTCCTTTTCGCACTCCTCGCAATTCCCATTTCCTCCTCCCCCACACCCACACCCACACCAACAGCAGCAGTTCAGGATCCAGAATTAGTAGTCCAAGATGTGCAGAGGTAACCAATACCAGTTCATGTCGTTACCATAACACAATGTAGCTCTCAACTGTACAAGTTTGCTCGATTGGCTATGAATTCATGTCCATTTGCAGGAGTTTAAACAATTCTCGGCGGCGGCTGGGCTACCTCTCGTGCGGCACCGGCAACCCGATCGACGACTGCTGGCGGTGCGACCGGAATTGGGAGAGCAACCGGCAGCGCCTGGCCGACTGCGCCATCGGGTTCGGCAAGAACGCCATGGGAGGCCGGGACGGCGAAATCTACGTCGTCACCGACAGCGGCGACGACGACCCGGTCAACCCGAAGCCCGGAACTTTGCGCTACGCCGTCATCCAAGACGAGCCCCTCTGGATCATCTTCCAGCGAGACATGGTCATCAAGCTCAAGGAGGAGCTGATCATGAACTCCTACAAGACCCTCGACGGCCGCGGCGCCAGCGTGCACATCGCCGGCGGCCCATGCATCACCATCCAGTACGTGGACCACATCATCATCCACGGCCTCCACATCCACGACTGCAAGCAGGGGGGGAATGCCTACGTCCGGGACTCGCCGGAGCACTACGGGTGGCGCACCGTGTCGGACGGAGACGGCGTGTCGATCTTCGGAGGGAGCCACGTATGGGTCGACCACTGCACGCTGTCGAGCTGCAACGATGGGCTCATCGACGCAATCCGTGGCTCGACGGCGATCACGATATCGAACAACTACATGAGCCACCATGACAAGGTGATGCTATTGGGGCATAGTGATAGCTTGACGATGGACAAGAACATGCAGGTCACCATCGCCTTCAACCACTTTGGGGAAGGGCTCATTCAGAGGATGCCGAGGCGAGCGCTATTCCTTTCATCGGTGATAGTTATTCCTTTTGGAATAGTTATTCCCGTGAGTTACTCCCGGTCATATGCGCAGGTGTCGGCATGGGTATTTCCATGTGGTGAATAACGACTATACGCACTGGGAGATGTACGCTATCGGAGGGAGCGCGGCCCCCACCATAAACAGCCAAGGGAATAGGTTCCTGGCACCGGATGACCGGTTCTCCAAAGAGGTGACGCCAACGTTCCACCATTTATTTGTCCATACTCGCATAAATCCTCCCACGGTTTGTTATTTTTTATATTTTTTTATCGCACCCTGACCTTCTAAATTAACTTCATATCATTTAGTTCGTAAATTCATTTTTGCTAAAATTTCTTCACGTAAAATAAAAAAACTAAGTATTTTTGTTGTTATCTATAATTTATGTAATAAATAAAAAAGATTACTATATATATATATATATATAATCTATCCGGATACTATTTAATTTATCAATGTATATAATCATAATTGCACAGTTTTATATGCCCCGATATTCATTTTAATATATCATCGCACATGAATGAATAATTATGATTGATAGCATGCATGATCATATGATGCATATCGCATGGAATAAACTTTTTAATCAAGTTAGTACAGTGAATAGAATTATATGACAAGCTTAGGTTATATCTTTTACCTGAAAAAATAATTATTCCTTTTTTATGATACCTATCAATTGATCATGTTTTACATGGATTCCAAAATAATTCAAATATCATCATTTATCTATATGCACCTATTTCGAAGCTAATATTGTACGATCCAACGGTGTTTCGGACAATGGGACGGGATTTTATTTTTATTTTTATTTTTATTTATTATTATTATTATTATTTTTTGCGAGAAACGTGCAACCCCTCTCCTTGGCACGATGCACCCGTTCTTAAGACCGGTAAAGAGACCAATCACAAGATCATGACAATTTTCATATAAAACAATAGAGTGCAGTCCCATCATTTAACACTATTGAAAGGGCTAAAACAAGTTGTTTCGATAGGAGCAAAACAACTTGGCCCATTCAATCTCCCACCATTGATCAGTGGGACCTAGCCGTACCAACGGTGGTGGATAAATAACTATATATAACTGTTCAGCTAGTCTGAGAACGGGAGAGAGTCTGAATCCATGCGCCATAAAGACATGTAGTAACCACCACTGAGACAATAGTCCAGTTAGTAGGGACTTTATTTTATCATCAATTAATTATGGATTCGAGACATGATTTTAAGGATGACTCGATTAAATCCAGAAATTTTCTGAAATTTATGACGATGGATGTGGATGAGAGATTATGATAGTCCCATTCTGATTTTGATATGGGAACGGCCCGTTCTACCGTCGTGTCTTTGTGGTGTCAGGCCGACGTACTCATTGTTGATGGGAATGATTCCAAAATGATCTTGAATCGGATATTGCCTGGCGGGATGGGAGTCCAAGGGGATAACTACCTGGGATAACTACATTGAGATTTATCCTCCCCATCCCTATTTTCTACCAAAAAAAAAAAATAAAAAAAGAAAAAAAAGACGTAGTAATTTATAGATGAAACGGTGAAGAAGATCAATTATATATGTTGTTTTTTGTTGGTTTCTTGACAGCCCTTATATGATATTCTAAAAAGAAATCCTATAAAACAACAAAAGCTAGGTAACATCTATATATCTCAAATTTGCCAGGGTGATTAGCTAGGCTGCTTGGTGGGTAAAATAATGTGTTGCCACCGACGGTGCAGTACTTTTCATTGTCATGGTGCGTTGCAGCGTTTTATGGCGACTCTTTTAGTTAGGTAAAGTACCATGTTTATTGTGTTATATTTTGAATGCGCTTGCCTTGAGAGCCACCAAAATGTAACACCACTAAAAGCTAACATAAATTTCTCCTATATATTTTTACCGTAATCTTTTTGTTATCAATACAAATTATAGTTTCTCCAAGTGTTAGCACTTTACAAGTTTACGACTCGAATAGAAGTAGAATGGTTTTCTCAAAAAATATTAGAGCAGAAGAATTTTGAAGGACTAAAACTTCTGGAACGATGGAATTGATCTGGATTGCAGTGCAGCATTGTCGGTGCTTAACTAGAGTGTCCAGAGTCCAGAGTATCTCGAATTTGTGGAAAGGTACACCTAACTCATGCTGCCCGTATAAATAGAGCGATGGATGACCCCAAATACATGAACTTAATGGTCAAGAACAACATGGAGACCAGTGTGAAACAAAATTTTGACTCCCAATTAATGAATTGTATGCAACATTCACCGTCCCTAAAACACAAAGTACAAGTATGACCAACTTCGGTTATGTATTACCATGCTAATTGATCGGTCTTATCCGTGTAGGTGACCAAGCGTGAGGATGCTTCAGAGGGTGAGTGGAAGAACTGGAACTGGAGATCAGAAGGGGACTTGATGTTAAATGGGGCCTTCTTCACACCCTCCGGTGCCGGGGCCTCGTCGAGCTATGCCAAGGCCTCGAGCTTAGGGGCAAGGCCATCCTCTCTGGTGAGCTCGATCACGATGTCGGCCGGCGCGCTTGTCTGCAAGAAGGGCTCGGCTTGTTGAACGCCGAATCCAGGAATGCTTAATTGAGTGTTGATTCATTGGACTTCCAGAAATGAGAATTGACAAGGAGATATTAGATGATGGATAGTAGGATCTCAATGCTGCATCTACTATATATTTCAAATTCGTATCTTGCTTTCGGTTTTTCAGTTTTAACTATCTTTCATTTCATTGTCGGTTCTTGTCCCTTGTAATACCAACCTCGGCCTGTTGTTCCAATGACCACCTTGGTTCCGAACAGGAAATCCGGTGGCATTTGGAGGCAGCAAGTACTGATGTGTTGATACTACTAAATTGTGTGTGAAGTGAAAATGCTTATATTGAACTCTCTCTCTCTCTCTCTCATCTCTCTCTCTCTACATACATACATACATATATATACATACATACATACATACATATACATACATACATACATACATATACATATATATGTACATACATATTAATGTAGCGGGACCGCTGACATGAGGGAATCGACAGGCGCTACGTCAGGGGGAGACGCTGCGTCGGATGCCGCGTCAATCCTCCAGTTCGGACTCCACTGCCGAGCTAAGCTGAGCTCCCTCGAGACAACGAGTCGAACTCCGTCCTCCGTCAGGTCGAGCCCGCGAGCTCAGGACGCTTAGGCCGAAGCCGCTTTCCGCTCTCCGCTCTCTGCCCTCCAGAGCGATACCCTCAGAGGTTTGAGCCCTGTGGTCGGAGTCGAGCTCAGCACTCCTCCGTCACGTGGAGCCTCTTCGAGCGCGAGCTCTCTGGACCGGCCCGCACTCCACCCTCCAGAGCGAGACCCTCGGAGGTTTGAGCCCTGTGGTCGGAGTCAAGCTCAGCACTCCTCCGCCACGTGGAGCCTCTCCGAGCACGAGCCCTCTAGACCGGGCTCGCACTCCGTCCTCCACCAAGACGACCCCGCAAGCTCAGGGCATCTAGATCGGAGCGACCCCTGTCATTCAGCTCAGCCCCGGCTCGGACGTGGACCCCGCCAACCCAGAACACCGGCGAACCGCCCGAGGACTATACTGGAGTGTCTCCCAAACCGTACTGACCACTTGCAGCCGCCGGTTACACTAGAAAGGGAAGAAGCACACTGATCGAGACACCACGCTTCCCACCAACTACCTGGATCATCCAAGAGAGGAGGCCAACTGGGAGATTCGAATCCCGGGGACGGCGGCCTATCGTTCGAGGTACTGCCAGGTTTCCCAGAATAAGGCGACCAAGAGGAGTGTCGGAGCGCATGACAGCTCCTCTTGTCACGAATCGGGAAAGGCTCCTCGGGACACCGCCGCACGCACCTGACAGCCCAATGGAGATCTCGAGGCGGACGCCCAACGGTAACCTAGTTTGCAACAAACTTGGAGGTAACGCAACAATACCAACATACAGGAAAAAACACAATAGAGAGAGAGAAAACAAAAAAAAAGAGTGCAAGCCCCACCAGGAAGAGGGGCATGGCACCATCAGCCTTCCAGAGCAAGGTCGGGAAGAAGGGTCACACAGAGACTCCCTTAAACCAGGCCGCACTTCCCCCGACACACTTGTGACTCACTTCTACACAACACACACTCCTCCTCGTATGGAGTCCATTAAGAGGGGCTCGACCAAGAGGATCTGTTCCCTGGATCGTCACTGACTTGACCATCGGAGTGCCCCCGTCGGAAACCCCGGCCCGGGTCACTAACCTCTATTTTGCAGGTCCAGGACCAGAGGACCATCAGCCAGCGAAGGGAGCGCACTACGACGTCGACAGCTATGGGCCACAGCGATCTTGGTGGCAACAGATTGGCCCGCCAGGTAAAGACGGGATCAAGCCCTCCATCTCTCTGCAGATCGACACTCCACGGAAGGATGGTGACAACACAAGCACGAGAGGCCTCCACCAGCCGTGCAAGGGACTCCCCTTCCCAAGGGAGCCCACGTCACCTCAAGGCGGGGCCACCCGTTCTGGCAATCCAACCACCTCCAGCTAAGAAGGCAATGAGCCGGCTCTGCCGGCAGGGAGAGCCACTCACCAAGTCTCGGGCGGGCGGTGCCCAGACCCCGTCGGGGCAGAATGGGCGTGACCCCCAACATGGGTGCCAGGCACCCACGTTATCTTCTCCGTCTCCTTTGGTGGAAGGATCCACTGACGAAGCCATCAAGCATGCAGCAGGAAGGTGCTAGGAACATGAGCGCAAGCTAGTGGAATTCTCCTGCCGGTTTGCCAGTATGCAAGGCTCAACTAGTGAGCCAGCGGACTACAGCGCTCGCCACCATTGAAGTCCTTCACCGGCCATGACAAGACAAAGTACTGTCGCTTTTACCGTGATCACAGCCACGACACTGAGGAATATCATAACCTCAAGTGGAAAATTGAAAAACTCATCAAGAGAAGCCACCTTAAAAGGTTTGGGGGGGACAGACCTCAAGTGGAGCCCTGCGCGCTCGTCGCTCCCCCGCCAGCTCCAACCATCGACAACCGTCCTACCGAGAAGCCGGTGGGCGTGATCTCCTGGGGAGCTGCGCACGCGTCCAAAAGGACCTGGGGGGGCAAGAGACCTACGATCGCGGACCACCCTAAAAAAAAAAAAATGCGCATCATGGTTGATAACGAAAACTCCGTAGGTGTGCTTCCTTATGACGCCCCTTCCAAGAGCACCACTATGACAACTTTTGCAGTCGACGGCTTCCTACAGCCCACAACGCCGTCTTGAGGTTGATTCAGGCCCGACCTGCTCGACGTCAACAAAACTCACCAGCAATGAGCAGCCCGGCTCTACGATGCCCGGGTTTGGCCAAGAGCCTTTGGGCCCGAAAATTCGGTGCTGTGCCGGGCAGAGGCACGTCAGTCCCGAGAACGCGGCAAGCTCCCACCAAACTGGGAAGGTCCCTACAAGACGGCCGAAGCCCCATCACAGGGGGTCCATCATCTCGAAGATCTTGATGGCATCAGGCTCCCCCGAATATGGAATGCCTGCGGTCTGCAAAGACGCCACCGACGATGTAAGGTTTCTTATCAATAATAATGATAACGACTTTTTCCTTTCATGAGTATCTATATGTCTTGTAGGGAAGAATCGATAGCGTCCCCGAGCCCAGCTCCAGGATGTCAAGGAATCTTCGAGCCATGCCGCTCTCAATCTCAAGCATCCCCGAGCCCAGCTCCAGGACGTCAAGGAATCTTCGAGCCATGCCGCTCTCAATCTCAAGCATCCCCGAGCCTAGCTCCAAGACATCAAGGAATCTTCGAGCCATGCCGCTCTCAATCTCAAGCATCCCGAGCCTAGCTCTAGGATATCAAGGAATCTTCGAGCCATGCCGCTCTCAATCTCAAGCATCCCCGAGCCTAGTTCCAGGACATCAAGGGATCTTCGAGCCATGCCGCTCTCAATCTCAAGTGTCCCTGAGCCTAGCTCTAGGATGTCAAGGGATCTTCGAGCCATGCCGCTCTCATTCTCAAGCATCCCCGAGCCTAGCTCCAGGATGTCAAGGAATCTTCGAGCCATGCCGCTCTCAATCTCAAGCGTCCCCGAGCCTAGCTCCAGGACGTCAAGGGATCTTCGAGCCATGCCGCTCTCAATCTCAAGCATCCCCGAGCCTAGCTCCAGGACGTCAAGAGATCTTCGAGCCATGTTACTCTCAATCTCAAGCATCCCCGAGCCCAGCTCCAGGACGTCAAGGAACCTTCGAGCCATGCCGCTCTCAATCTCAAGCATCCCCGAGCCTAACTCCTAGACATCAAGGGATCTTCGAGCCACGCAGCTCTCAGTCATCAACATCCCCGAGCCCAGCTCCAGGATGCCAGCCCAAGACCGGAGCTCAGACTCTGGCCAAGGGACTCCGGAGCCAAGCTGCTCTTAATCTCAAACGTCTCCGAGCCCAGCTCTGAGATGCCAAGGGATCATGGAGCCAAGCAGCTCCTATTAACGCCTCGGGCCTAACTCCAAGGCGACAAAGACCTGAGCCAAGCCCTCAGGCAACCCTTGGACTGGAGCCCAGCTCTCCGGCCAAGAAGGCCTCGAGCCTAGCTCCAAGACAACTAAATCCTGTGACCCTCTTCTCTGATCTCCCCACTCATAAAAAAAAAAAAGAAGAAGAGAGGGGAAGGAAAGAAAGAGAACGAGAGGGAAACACGGCAATAAAACTATCATTTCTTAGCCCAAGATCTCCGGCCAAGGGACCACCGAGCCTAGCAGCTCTCAAATGCCATAGCCTTATGCTCGACTTGCCTGCATTGAAGTCCAATAACTCAACCCCAGGCAAGGTGAGGCCCCCTTCTCTGATCTCCCCAAGCCTCAAAAAAAAAAAAAAAAAAAAAGAGAGAGAAGAGAAAAAGAAGAAGAAGGGGAGTGAAAGAAAGAGAAAAAGGAGGGAAGGGCCGATCGAAAGACATGTTGTAAAGGAATTCAGATTTCATTAACTAAGTGCTGGTTACAAGTATTTTGTGGGCGCCCGACATGCGGGTGACCCTGACCAGGCACAGAAACAAAAATACAAAGCAAAAAAGAAGAAGAAAAGGGCTACTCCACGCTGGCTAGCCCCCTATTGAGCCCCAGGGCTGGGAGTTCCCTCCTTCAGGAACCTCCGGCTGGTCGGCTCTAGTCTCGAATGGCCCAGTCGCGGCTGGCATTGGAGGCTCTGAGGTCGCAGCTTCCTCAACAACCTCCTCATCAGGCTCCGTGTCCGAGGTCGAAGGATATCTGAGGCGATCGCGGCTCTTCTCAGGGACAAGAGCCTCGATTCGGCCGTGAAGGAACATGAATCCTTTGTAAAAGGAGTCGATGCCATCTGATGAATCTCGGTGATGAACTCCTCCGAGGCCTTGAATCTGGTAACAGCCTCCTCAGCTCCCTTTTTGGCCTCGGCGGCACCCTTCCTCGCCTCGGAGGCCTCCATCCTAGCAGCCTCTGCCGACTTGGCCGCCACCTCTACCGCCTTCTTAGCCGCGGCCAGCTTCTCCTTCCCTGCTTCCAGCTCCGCCTGGGCAGCCCGGGAAGCCTCCTTGTACCAATCAGCCTCAGCACTATACCAGTTTAACTTTTCTCAACGATGGAGAGATCGTCGATGGCCTTCTTCACGCGACTCCGCTCCAGGTCACAGGCCTCCAAGAGCCTCTTCGCTCACCCCTCGGCATCGGCGAGCTACCTCTCCAGGTCCTTGATTTTCTGTTCGAGTGCCCTGTTCGCCCTAGCCTTCTCCTTCATGTCGGCTTTCAGGGATTCGATCTCGGCTGCCTGCTGCCACTCGAGGTGCTCCCAGTTCTGATAACAGCCCTTGATGAAGAGGGCTTCGTCCTCCGCCTCTGCCAAGGCAACGAGCCCTCTAGAGCCGAGCTCCGTCCTCCGCCAGGTCGAGCCCACGAGCTCGGGACACCTAGGCCGGAGCCGCCTTCCGCCCTCCAGAGCGAGACCCTCGGAGGTTAGTGCCCTGTGGTCGAGGTCGAGCTCAGCGCTCACCCACCAATGTGGAGCCTCTTCGAGCGCGCGTCCTCTGGACCGGGTCCGTCCTATGCCCTCTAGAGTGAGACCCTCGGAGGTTAGTGCCCTGTGGTCGAGGTCAAGCTAAGCGCTCACCCGCCAATGTGGATCCTCTCCGAGCGCGCGCCCTCTAGACCGGGTCTGTCCTCTACCCTCCAGAGCAAAACCCTCAGAGGTTAGTGCCCTGTGGTCGAGGTCGAGCACAGCGCTCACCCGCCAATGTGGAGCCTCTCCGAGCGCGCGCCCTCTGGACTGGGCCTGCCTTCTGCCCTCTAGAGCGAGACCCTCGGAGGTTAGTGCCATGTGGTCGAGGTCAAGCTCAGTGCTCACCCGCCAATATGGAGCCTCTCCGAGCGCGCGCCCTCTGGACCGAGTCTGCCCTCTGGACCGGGTCCGCCCTATGCCCTCCAGAGCGAGACCCTCGGAGGTTAGTGCCCTATGGTCGAGGTCGAGCTCAGCGCTCACCCGCTAATGTGGAGCCTCTCCGAGCACGTGCCCTCTGGACCGGGTCCGCCCTCTGCCCTTCAGAGCGAGACCCTCGGAGGTTAGTACCCTATGGTCGAGGTCGAGCTCAGCGCTCACCCGCCAATGTGGAGCCTCTCCGAGCGCGCGCCCTCTGGACCAGGTCCGTCCTTTGCCCTCTAGAGCGAGACCCTCGGAGGTTAGTGCCCTGTGGTTGAGGTCGATCTCAGCGCTCACCCGCCAACGTGGAGCCTCTCCGAGCGCGCCCCTCTGGACCGGGCCCGCACTCTTCCCTCTTCCATCAAGGTGACCCAACGAGCTCGAAGCATCCAGACCGGAGCAAGCCCTGCCATCCCGGGATGCCGGCGAGCCACCCGAGAACTATGGAACGGTGCCCCCCATACCGCCATAAGTACCTGTCTGGCCGTACTTCCAGGAGGATGGGCCAGCCAGAAAGCATGAACCCCTAGGGCAGCGACCCCACGGATCGAGGCTCTACCAAGCTTCCCGGAATGGGGCGACTAGAGAGGATGTCAAAACAAATGGAAGCTTCCCCTACCACCTGTCAGAAAAGATGTCTCACTCATAGCCCGGAATCCTGCTGCACACGCCTGCAGCCCAGTGAAGATTTCGAGGCAAGCGCCCAATGGCCAGTTTTCAACTACAAAGAACAGTCGACACCCCCAAAAGTGGGAGAGGTAACAACAACAATCAACAACACAAGCGCAAGCTCGACCAAGAGAGCGAAGCACCGCCACCACAGTCACAATTGAAGGAAAACCAGGGATACAAGGGGAGGCGGAGGAACAGGGAACCCCTCTATCCCCGCTATCGTTCTCCCCTTGCAACGTTTTCATTTTCTTACACATCTTTTACTCCTAGTGCGGAGTCCATCAAGAGGGGCCTGACCAGGAGGATCTGTTCTCCTGGATCGTCACTAACTTGACCGTCGGAGTGCCCCCGCCAGAAATCCCGGCACGGGACACTAACCACTATTTCACAGGTCCAGGACTAGAGGATCGCCAGCCACCAAAGGGAGCACACTCCGGCGCCGGCAGTAGCTACGGGCCACGGTGATCTTGGCGGCAACAGTTTGGCACGCCAGGTAGGGGGGCGGCCGAGCAGAGGATTAAGCCCTTCATCTCTTCACAGGCAAGCCAGGCGGAAGGATGGTGACAACCAGGGCAAGGGAGGCCTCCACCAGTCGCGCGGGGGACTCCCCCTCCCGGGGGAACCCGCGTCGCTAAGAAGCGGAGCCATCCGTGCCAGTTCAGCCACCTCCGCAAGAAGCCCAGCTGGCTGCACTCGCCTAGCAAATACAAGTCCTCGCCATGGTAGTGCGCCAGCTTCAGCACCAACACCGGTCTGTGGCTACCCACCAGCAGGGACTCCAGCGACCCACGCCGCAGCTCCCCGCGACAGCCTGCGCTCCTTCCAAGGAAGGCCGTTACAGCTGCGGGCCACCACCGACAACCGAGGCATCCATCAAGCTCCGGCGAAGAGGCAACGAGCCGGCTCTGCCGACAGTGAGAGCCACTCACCAAACCTCGGGCGGGAAGCACCCAGACCCTACCGAAACAGGAAAAGCAAGACCCCCCGTCACGAATGCCATGCATCCATGTCACCTTCTCCGTCTCCTTCAACGGAGGGGTCCACTGTTGAAGCCATCAGGCACGTGGTGGAAAGGCACCTGGAGGAACATGAACGCAAGCTAGCAAGTTTGCCCGATGGTTTGCCAACATGTAGGGCTCCGCCAGTGAGCCAGCGGGCTACGAAGCCCGTCCCCCATTCTCCCGAGAAATCCAAGTGGAGCCGATTCTGCACCGGTTCCGGATGCCACAGGTGGATCCTTACGATAGGACCACCGACCCCCTGGACCACCTGGAAAGTTACCGGACCCTCATGAGGGTCCAGTGGGCCACCGATGCTCTTCTCTGCATCACTTTTCCTGTTACTCTCCGGAAAGCAGCTCGAGTGTGGTTCACCCGCTTGGAGCCGGAGAGTATCAGTTCCTTCGCCCAGCTAGGATAGAAGTTCGTAGCTCACTTCGATGCTTGTAGGAAGTTGCCACGAGAGGCGGACAACCTCTTCTCCATCCGGCAACAGGACTGCGAGCCCCTGCGGGACTACGTGGCCCGCTTCAAGGCCGTCGCGTTGGAGATCTACAATCTTGAAGAGCCAATCGCCATGCTGGCACTGAAGCAAGGACTCAAGACCTCTAGCCTGACCTATTCACTGGATAAGAAACCCCCAAAGACCTACTCTGAGCTCCTTCTTCGGGCCCAAAAGTACATCCGCGCCGAGGAGGCGGACCGTATGAGGCGGGAGCTCGACGAAGGACACCTGAAGAAGTCGGCCCCCACCGAAGCGTCCGGAACCTGAAAGCCAGCACCCCAGGCTCCGAGCTCCAGGAGGGATCGACCGAGACCGAGAGAGGTCCCCGTTCCCGAGGGAGGTTATACTCCTCTCCTCGCCCCGAGGACAAAGATCCTTATGGAGATCGAAGGCGAGGACTACCTGAGACGTTCGCCTCCGTTGAAGCCCTTCACTGGCCGTGACAAAATGAAGTACCGTCACTTTCACTGCGTCCACGGCCACGACACCGAGGAATGCCGCAACCTCAAGTGGGAGCTTGAGAAACTTATCAAGAGAGGCTACCTCAAAAGATTCGTGGGGGGTAGACCTTAAGTGGAGTCCCAGGCGCTCATCGCTCTTCCGCTAGCTCCAACTATTGATAACCGCCCCATCGAGAAGCCGGTAGGCATGATCTCCTGGGGAGCTGCGCATGCGTCCAAGAGGACCCGGGGGGCAGGGGACTCTGAGAATGTACTCCCCTTTATGAGGGAAGGGAAAGATGGGAGAAAAAATATAAATAATGATGCCATGGTCATTGAGATGACAGTCGCGAAGCATCCTGTAAAGCGCATCATGATTGATAGTGGAAGCTGCACATATGTGCTTTTTTACGATGCCTTCTCTAGGATAAATCTCTCTCACGATCAGCTTAAGCCCGTGCACACCCTCCTTGTTGGTTTCACGGGCGATTCCATGAGGGTAGAAGGAGAAATCACTCTCCCAGTCACTGCCGAAACCCCACCTCGACAAAGCACCGTCATGATGACTTTCACGGTTGTAAGGCTCCCTTCTGCCTACAACATGATATTGGATCGACCCGGGCTTAATTTGCTCGACGTCGTTGTCTCCACCAAGAGGCTTCTTGTGCAGTTCCCAACCCCCTACGGTGTCGGGGAAATGAGGGGGGCACCCTAGCCGGTGCAGCATTGTTTCCAAACCCTCCCTATGACCAAGATCCCTCAGGACGACCCCAGCATGGATGACCTCGACCAAAGGGCCCAGGACCCCAGGGGAGGCCCGGTCGAGCGCCTACTTTTCTACCCGCTCGGGGATGACCCCACGAAGACGGTACAGATCAGAGCCCAGCTACCCGAGGAGGAGAGGGCCCATTTGCTGGAATTCCTGCGAGCGAATGCAGATGTGTTCGCCTAGACGGCGGTGGACATGCCAGGTATCCCTCCTGACATCATTACCCACAAACTGAGTGTTGATCCAAAGAACAAACCAGTTCGGCAGAAGAAGAGAAGTTTCGCCTCGAAGAGGCAGGCAGCTATCAAGGAGAAAGTTGATAAACTTCTAGCTGCCAGTTTCGTTCGAGAGGTCCAATATCCGAGCTAGCTGGCGAATGTAGTGATGGTCAGGAAAAACAATGGCAAGTGGAGGATCTGTGTCGACTACACCAACCTCAACAAAGCTTGCCCGAAGGATAGCTTCCCTTTCCCGAAGATCGATCGCTGGTGGATGCCATCTCTGGCCACCGGCTGCTCTCCTTCATGGACTCGTTCTCTGGGTACAACCAAATCCGCATGCATCCAGAAGATGAGGAGCACAGCGTCTTCGTCACTAACCAAGGAACATACTGTTACAAGATGATGCCTTTTGGTCTGAAGAATGCAGGGGCCACCTATCAGCTCCTGGTCAGCAAGGTCTTCAAGGACCAAATCGGCCGCAACATGCAGGTGTATGTGGATGACATGCTCATGATGAGCAAGCCGGGCTCGAGCCATGTAGCTGACCTCACCGAGTCCTTCCACAACTTGCGGCAACATCAGATGAAGCTGAACCCGACAAAGTGTGCCTTTGGGGTGGCTGCAGGAAAATTCCTCGACTTTGTGGTCACCCAGAGGGGCATCGAAGCAAACTCGGAAAAGGTTCAAGCCATCGTCGACATGGAACACCCGACCTCCAAGAAGCAGGTCCAGCACCTGACGGGACATGTTGTCGCCCTCAGCAGATTCATCTCGAGGTCGGCTGATCGCTGCCTGCCAGTTTTCAAGGCGCTGCACAAAATGCATGACTTCGCCTGGACCGAGGTGTGCAAGACAACCTTCGAGGAGCTGAAGAACATCCTCGCCTCCCCCCCATTGCTCTCCAGGCTAGAGGAGGGAGAAGAGCTCTTGCTGTACCTGGCGGTTACACCGGGAGCTGTCAGCTCGGTCCTCGTCTGTACAGACAAGGACAAATCTCAGAAGCCGGTGTACTACACCAGCAAAATCCTCCGCAATGCGGAGATCAGGTATACTCGCTCCGAGAAACTCATTTTTGCACTAATAATGTCTGTTAAGTGCCTCAGGCCCTACTTCCAAGCACACCCAATAGTGGTCATGACGGACCAGTCACTGAGGACCATCCTCACCCGACCCGAGACATCCGGGAGGTTGGCTAAGTGGTCCCTGCTGCTCAGCGAATTCGACATAGCGTACCGACCGAGGTTTTCACAAAAGGCCCAAGTCCTAGCCAACTTCGTGGTCGAGGAGCCAGAGCAGACAGCAATGGAGCCCGGGCCAGAAGAAGAGCCCTGGATCCTCCATGTAGATGGAGCATCCAATTCCGGCGAGAGTCGAGCAGGCCTCATCCTAACCAATAGCGATGGGGTTATGGCGGAATGCGCCCTCCACTTCAAGTTCGCCGTAACTAATAACCAGGCGGAGTACGAGGCACTCCTCGTGGGCTTGAAAGTCTCCCGTGAGCTGGGTGTGCGGGACTTGAAAGTCTTCACCGACTCCCAACTGGTTGCCAGACAAGTCTCCAGAGAATATGAAGCGAGGGATGCCCAGATGATGAAGTACCTAGAGCAGGTCCGTGCAAGCACGGCAAGCCTCCGATGCTTCAGTATCTTCCACATCCCTCGAGGGAAAAATACGCGTGTGGATGTGCTGTCCAGGCTCGCGACCTTGCTGGACTCGTTGCTGGGACATGCCTACATCGAGTACCTCGAAAGTCCCAGCTACGAGAGCTCGGTAGAGGTATACCAAGTCACCCCCGAGCCGAGCTGGATGGACAAGTACGTCCGGTACATCGCTGATGGCACCTTGCCCGCAGATCACGCAGAAGTTGCCCTTGTCAAGAAGATAGCCTCCCGGTTCGTCCTGATAGAGGGCCAGCTCTACCGCCGATCTTACTCCTACCCACTCCTGAGATGCCTCAGGCCCACCGAGGCAACCTTCATGCTCCAAGAGATACATGAAGGCCTCTGCGGGAACCACGTGAGAGGGAGGACACTGGCTTACAAAGCCCTCCACCAGGAGTACTTTTGGGAGACTATGAGGGAGGACGCCGTCGACTTCATTAAAAGGTGCAACAAATGCAAGCGCCATGCCAACATACAGCGTCAACCGGCGATGCCGATCTCCCAACTCTCAGCCCCTTGTTCCTTTGCCCAATAGGGAATGGATATCTTGGGACCATTTCCCCCAGCACCAGGGCAACGAAAGTTCCTGCTGGTGGCAATCGACTACTTCACCAAGTGGGTCGAAGCAGGGCCGCTAGCTCGGATCGTGGAAGCCAATGTCCGCCAGTTCTTCTGAAAGTCAGTCATTTACCATTTCGGGCTCTCCCATTGTATCATCACCGACAACGGGCGATAGTTCGATAATCGCGAGTTCGAAAGATTCTACACTGAGCACGGCATCCAACACCGGTTCACCTCGGTGGCTCACCCTCAAACAAACAGAGAAGCCGAGGTGACTAACCGGACCATCCTTCAAGGATTCAGGACTAAGCTGGACCAAGCCAAGGGCAGGTGGGCAGAGGAACTCCCAAGCGTCCTGTGGACCTACCACACGACGCCCAGAATGGCAACCAACGAGATGCCTTTCAGCCTTGTCTTCGGTGCCGAAGCGGTCGTCCCGATCGAACTCGATGTGCCCATGTTGTGGGTGCAGTAGTACGACGAAGAGCGGAACTCGACACACCTCCTGCTCAACCTGGACCTTCTTGAAGAGGCGAGGGACAAAGCTCGCCTGCGGATGGTGGCCTACCGGCAACGAGTGGCCCGGTACTACAACATCCGCGTCAGGCCAAAAGCTTTCAAGCCCGGAGACTTGGTGCTGCGGTGGGCAGAGGCGTCTCAGCCCAGAGAGTGCGTCAAGCTTTCACCGAATTGGGAAGGCCCCTACAAAGTAGCCGAAGCCCTCTCACAAGGGGCTTATTACCTTGAAGATCTTGGCGGCGTCAGGTTCCCTAGAACGTGGAATGCCTGCAACTTGCAGAAATACTATCAATAGTGTAAGGCTTCCCAGCCATAATAATAATGACAATGGTTTTTTCCTTTCACAAGTGTCTATCTGTCTTGCAGGAAAATTCCAACAACATCCCCGAGCCCAGCTCCAGGACGTCGACCCATGATCGGAGCTCAGATCTCCGGCCAAGGGACCACCGAGCCATGCAGCTCTCAACTAGCAACGTTCCCGAGCCTAGCTCCAGCACGCCGACCCAAGATCGGAGCTCAGATCTTCGGCCAAGGGGTCACCGAGCCATGCAGCTCTCAACTAGCAACGTCTCCGAGCCCAGCTCCAGGACGCCGACCCAAGATCGGAGCTCATATCTTTGGCTAAGGGATCACCGAGCCATGCAGCTCTCGACTAGCAACGTCCCCGAGCCCAGCTCCAGGATGCTAACCTTGGACCGGAGCTCAGATCTCCGGTCAGGGGGTCGTCGAGCCAAGCCGCTCTCAATCTCAAACACCTTCGAGCCCAGCTCCGAGACGCCAAGGGATCATGGGGCCAAGTAGCTCCCATCAATGCCTCGAGCCTAGCTCCAAGATGCCAAAGACCTGAGCCAAGTCCTCAGGCGACCCCTGGGCCCGAGCCTAGCTCCACGTCCAGGAAGGCCTCGAGCCTAGCTCCAAGACAATCAAGTCCGATAACCCTCTCCTCTGATCTCTCATGATCTCTCTGATCTCCCTGCTCGAAAAGAAGATGAGAGGGGAAGGAAAGAAAGAGAACGAGAGGGGAACACATCAAGAACCCTCTTCTCTGACCTCCCCACTCCAAAAAAAAAAAAGAAGAAAAAGGAAGAAAGAAAAGAAGAAGAAAAAGGAAAAAAGGAGGGGGGAAGGAGAGAAAGAGAACGAGAGGGGGACGAGCCGCCACTTCTTATCAACAACGTCCCCGAGCCCAGCTCCAGGATACCTACCCAAGACCGGAGCTCAGATCTTCGGCCAAGAAAACTTCGAGCCAAGCAGCTCACAGTCAACAACATCCCCGAGCCCAGCTCCAGGACGCTTACCCAAGACCGGAGCTTAGATCTCCGGCCAAGGGAACTTCGAGCCAAGCATCTCTCAGTCAGCAACATCCTCGAGCCTAGCTCTAGGACCCTTATCCAAGATCGAAGCTCAGATCTCTGGCCAAGGGAACTTCGAGCCAAGAAGCTCTCAGTCATCAACGTCCCCGAGCCCAGCTCCAGGATGCCAACCCAAGAGCGGAGCTCAGATCTCTGGCCGAGGGACCTGCGAGCATAGCAGCACTCAAGTGTCGTGAACCTGCACCCGGCTTGCCCATGGTGAAGTCTAATAACTTAACCCTAGGCAAGGTGAGGCCCCTCTCTCTCTCTGATCTCCCCACTTACACACAAAAGAAAGAAGAAGGGGAGTAAAAGGAAGAAAGAGCCAGACAAGGAAAATGATTGCAAGAAAACTTAAGCTTTATTGATTGAGTGTCCATTACAAGCATCCTGTGGGCCCCTGACATGCTGGGTAGCCCTGCCAAGTACAGAAAAGACAAGGCAAGATGCAAAGGAAATAAAAACAACTAATGGCTGGCCGGACCGCCGGGCTGGAAATCTCCATCAGCAAGGACTTCCGGCTGCGCGGCTCCGGGTTTAGATGGCACGGCCCCGACCTCGATTGGTGCAGGAGACTCGGGAGCAACGGCCTCCTCAGCGTCCGCCTCCTGATATGAAGTCCCGGGATATTCGAGGAGGCTACGGCCCTCGACCGAGATGAACCCCTCGACCAAGCAGTGTAGGTACATGAAGCCCTTAAAGAAGGAGTTCAACGCCGTCTGATGGACCTCGGTGAGGAACTCCTCCGAGGCCCTGTACCTTGCAACTGCCTCCTCGGCTTCCTTCTTCGCTGCGGCCACCTCGAGCCTGGCATCCACAGCTGACCTGGCCGCCTCCTCGGCTGCCCTCTGGGCCGCGGCCGACTTCTCCTTCTCCGTCGCCAGCCGATCCTGGAGGGACTGGGAGATCCCCTTCTACTAGGCTGCCTCGGTGTTGAACACGCCCAACTGCTGCTCGGCGTCAGCAAGCTCCTCGGCCTTCTTCCTCGACTGCCCCTGCTCGTGGTCAAGGCACTCCTGAAGCTCCTTCGCTCGCCCCTCAGAGTTGGCGAGCTGCCTCTCGAGGTCCTTGACCCGTCGGTTAATCACCCCTTCGGAGTCAGCCCTCCTCTTCAGGTCAGCCTTCAGCGACGCGATCTCGACTGCCTTTTGATGATCAGCTCACTCTCAGTTTTGGCAGCAGCTCCTGATGAAAAGGACCTCGACACCCATCTGCATCATATGGGAAGTTCAAAAAAAAAAAGGGGGGGGGGAGAAAGAAGAAAGAGAGTAAAGTTGCTTACCATGTAAAGAGGGGGAACGATGCTGTCGATCACAGCTCCAACCGGCAGCCCATCGATCTCCTCCCGATCGCATGGCTAGATGGAGAAATCCATCATGCAAGCGGCTAGGACGCGGTTATCAGCTAAGGAGCTCTTTGGCCCCAGCCTGAACGGGAGGCGGCACCTAGCCTCGTCCCTCCTGCTCTCTCAGGGAGCAGGTGCACCCATCCCTCCGGTGGTAGGATCCCTGGGAACCGGTGGGAATCCGGCGCCGTCACAGTTGGAGCCCCCATCACGGGAGGAGCTCCAATACGGGCCTCTCCCCCCTCGGCCTCAACCATCCTCGGACCCGGAGAGCGGGGCGACGCGACTGCAATGGCAGCATCAACCTGGATGGTCGCCTCAGGCTCCAGATCGGGGGGTTCGGCCCGTGACCTCGTCCGTCCCTCGGCCTCCTTCCCCTTTGGGGCGGCGAGCGCGGCGGGAGCAGACACTGGCACGCCCTCAACCTGGGCCTGCCTCATGAGAGAGTCAGTGGCCACTCTATTGGGCGGCCTCTTCCGGGAGAGTGGCAACGGGTCACCCCCCGAGAAGATCATCCCTGCACGCTGGAGCAAAATGGGTTAGCCTAAAGTGAAGAAGAGAAAAAACACATATGAAGGAAAAAATTGGACTCACCTGGCCCCGTCGATGGGTCCACCCTGGTGTCAGAAAGGTTCTGCTCCGACAGCAGGACCTCTAGAGAAGGGATCTGGGCAGTGCAAAGCTACTTGTAGTCATCCCGATCAGTTGCATCGACTGTGGAGATCTGGTTAGGGGACTGGTCCGGCTCGCACTAGGCCCAATCGACCCCCTCGATGTCCACGAAGAAAAATTTGCTCTTCCACCCTTTGATGGAAGAGGGGAGCTTGAATCTTATGCCTTTCGGGCGGGAGGACAAGGACCACCACCCATCCTCAGTTGGGTGGTGCTTCAGGATGAAAAATGCCCCGAACAAGGAGAATCGGGCGACGAACCCGTGGACATGACAGAGTACGATGAAGGAGAAGATGACCC